>OY992502.1:43081463-44288383 GCA_963921215.1 Scoparia ambigualis | reverse complement strand
CTTTACGAGTCTTATTTGGACTCCTTCTATGTTTTAGATATTATTCTACGGTTATACTTTAACAAACGAATAACTTTTATCTGACAATTGAAAGATCGGCCCTAACACTACTAATGTGCTAATCGCTTGATATAACTTTCGTGTAACCTGCTGACAGCGTGCAGCAAAGCGGGCAGCATGGCGGCGGCGGCGGCCGGCTCGCGGTGCACGAACGTGGCCAGCGTGATCACGCACAGCCCCAGCTCCTCGTCGCTGTATTGCTCTACGGCCGTGCCGCATTCCGCACCTACAAATACAATTAATAAGTATTCTTTACTAGCGGCCGCTCGCGGTTTTACCTGCGTGGTTCCCGTTCCCGTGGGAATATCGTGATAAAAAGTATACTATGTGTTAATCCAGGTTATAAACTATCTGTATGCCGAATTTTATCCAAATACATTCAGTAGTTTTTACGTGAAAGAGTAACAAACATCCATCCATACTTACAAACTTTCGCGTTTATAATATTAGTAGGATTATTCGAAAACTCTTAGCTTTCGCTTCTTAGATTGTCTGTCCTGTAGGCCTAGCATGCGCAACATGAGAAAAGGGGATAGAACCTTTGTGGCATATCCACATAGCCGCCATTTTGATTTTTTCCTTAAGTTTCCGCGCACGATAAAAGTGGTATATATGGATAGAGGATACTTTAACAAACAAAAAATATTAAGTAATATGATACCTTAAAGAGTAAAGTTCCCGAGATATTTGAAGGTAAAGATCGCCATACGAAAAATATAACCATCGTTAAAAACCTAATAATTACGTATATTTACGCATTCTATTGCATTCAATTGATAGTTCCCAGGTTGATTTAACTATTTATTAGAAGGCAGCACAACCTAGTAGCACCACAAAGCACTTTAATTAATTACTTGCCTACTAAATCGCATCATATCTAAATTAAACGCTATTTTGGCAAAATAGGTAACTCGAACCGCAGAGGTTGGCTTATCTTCTATTCCATAACCAGTTAAAAATAAAACAAAACACATAATGTAGATGTAATGTAACAATAATTTAATATTATTGCAAAAAAATACAATACCTAGGTATAAAACTACCGTGACGGCGGCGGGATAGACAACAAGCCAACCACCGCGGTTCGAGTTACCTACTTACCTACTTTGACAAAATAGCGTTTTTTCGTGCTACTAGGTTGTGCTGCCTTCTAATAAATAGTTAAATCAACCTGGGAACTATTATTTGAATGCAGTGGAAGGGTTTTTAATGATGTTATTTTATCACATCGCGATCTTTACCTCAAAATATCTCGGGAACGTGACACTTTAGGGTAGAATATTACATGACATTTTTTGTTTGTTAAAGTATCCTCTATCCATATATACGACTTTCACCGTGTGCGGAAACTTCAGAAAAAAATCAAAATGGCGGCATGTGGACATGCCAGCTTAAATACAAAAATGTTCGAACCCCTTTTCTCGACCCATTTTCTCGTGTTATGTCTATACACGATATGTCAAAAATAGACATAATAGTAGTTTTTGCTTGTCTGTGGTATTTTTGTCTACAAACCCTAACATGCAACATAACTTTATCGAGTTTTGACAACTATAACAGAGATAGTTCGTGGTTCCTGCGATGGCAGGAAGAGAGAAAATTGTCCACGACATACCTCGTGTTGCGCATGCTAGGCCTGCTGATCATGGGCACGGTCTATTTCTCGCCACGAATTTGCCCCGCCCCGCAGTCTAACAAGAGCCATAAGGTTGCTTCACACGTATCAGTGAAGTCACAGTTCCGACACAGCACCGGCATCCCCACTTGTCAGTGATAAAGCTCTCAGTGTCAGTGCGCCACCGGCAAATCATGGACCTATTCGTTTTGACAAAATTCATAGAGACTGTATGAAAGAATATTTTTAACTGTGCCGGAACTGTGACTTCACTGATATGTGTGAAGCAACTCTTAGCGCTCTTACACACGAACCACAGTTTGCCGACGATATAAGTAACGGCAGCCGCCGTCATGAGGCAGCGGCTAAACATTGAGGCGCCGTCTAAGTGTCGACTTCTAGGCGCCGACATGTCAACGGCTAGCGACCGACAGGTAACGGTAAATGCAGTTACTATTCCTCGTCAACGTGCCGTTCGTGAGTCAGAGCCGAAAGCCGAGAGGGCCGCTCAGCTATGCGATTCTCTAAGCGCTAAGCGACACATAGACGCTGCGCGCATGGCTGTGACCTGCTGTCTCTTTCCAATTCTATGGATATGAAAGAGACAGAGTCAATTCTCAGCGCTGCGGCAGCCGCTGCTACCAAGGATTTAACTTAGAGAATAGCACTGCAGCAGAGTGAGAGAACACATGCAATGACGGAAGGTTCAGCGCAACGAATCAAACAATGACTGCGATCAGAAGGCTCTTTAATGCGTGCATCATGGTTACAGTTGTGGCAGAATGTGTCTGTGTCGCCTATACCACCAAGGACAGAAAGCGGTTACAGTATAAGGATAATGAAAATTGATGAGCAAAACCATGATATTAGTCGATTTTGCTTGAAATGGTTGTTAGTCGTCTCTTTCATACCGAAATATACCTTTATTATTTCTAAACTCAAAATTACGGTACCGAAATAAATTTGGACATCGGAATATTCCGGTAACCGTTATTTTTCGGTATGTCATACCGTGGGTTGGCATTTGATACGAGTACCTTCGTTTTGGGGAAACTGATACTGTGGGGGGTCTTACTGCAACCCCTGATATCGATTTTGGTTGCCGAAAAAGTACCTAAGTATTTTTAATTCTTAATTATTTAACTTTTGAGTGAAACTGAACGATAAACAACACGTAAAAGTAAAGAATAACAATAAATGACAGTCTACTGTCAAAAATGACGTGTAATGTCACTAACGAAACGTTATTTAAATTTTACCTAATCTGTGGTCATGCCGCCAATTTTAAATTGTGTTGTTTGTGCGTGTTATTCGGTTGCTGTTGCGAGTCTAAGCGAATGTTGTTTTCATCTTTTTTTGTATTTATTGGTGTGTGGAATATCAAGCTTTTCACTTTTCGTATAATTGTGACAGAACCGAAGTAGTAACAGAACCGAAGCACTGGGACGGAAAAAAGTCTAAAGAGTTAATGAGGTTAGGTTTGGTTAGTATGTTGACCACAAACGCGCAAGCCGACCGAGCGAAGCGAGCGTGCCGCCGGCGAAGCGCCAGAAACTACGTTTTGTACGTGCGACGTTTTTTACGTACTCTCTCCCCTTTCTCCACCTCTTTTTAGCCCCCCTACAGCTAAATTTCCATTTTTTTTTGTTTTGAGGTTATGTTAACAAAAAAAAATACCTATATCTCGAAAAGTACTTATCTCCGGCAAAAGGGGGTTGCAAGGGGGGGGTTGTACCCCTCCCCCTCCCCCTCCTCCCTCAGGAAACCTTTATCGAGGGTATTTATTTCTAATAATTACCCCATACCATGATACCGCAATATAAAGATACCATATTTTTTGGGTTATTCAGTCCCTGCTCTACACACACGACACATTAAACATTAACATTTGCAAAAATTAAAACTCACATCGGTAGCACAGAGCAGTCTCGGCGGCGGGCCCGGGGGCGGCGTGGGCTTGCTTCGTGCCATCCTCCCACCAGCCGCCTTCGCCGCAGGAACCGCCCTCTGCTGCCTCGCCGCCTTCGCAGCCGCTGTCTGTGTCACAAGATTTAATGATGTATTGTGAAGGATGTAAATGAAGATAGATTATACATTAACGCTAACCTCTTATAAACGGTAGACTGTCGTAATACTAAACACAATAGAAATTAAATTATTAGCGACCTCTAGGAGTCTACGTGACAGACAATAAACAAGGATTTCTCAACTTTTTTACAGAAACATTAGAATCAATTTATTATGAACGAGAACTAGATATTAAATAAAATATTAGGGAGAGCCGTAGAAACGGTGGTGCCGCTGGCTGCCCGCGGCATAGTACAGGAGCCCGACCGGGGCTAACCGCCTAGGAAGGCTGCCTAACCAGGTCGCGCATAATCTCGGAGTGGATCGTCGTGCCGGTTGGTGACCGGAAATGGTGGGACCCGGCGACCACTTCCGGGAGTGTATGAGGCCCTTCCGTCCGGCGTGTCAGCTATGGTTGTAACGCTCTTCTAATGCTGAAGCGGAAGACTCTCGCTTTGTTCATTTCTTTGCAACAGTAGTGGCTCCTTCTTCACGTCCCTTCCTTCCCCTTTTCCAATGACAGTACCTAAAAAGAATACTAGGTAAGACAGCGGCTTCCTCCTCTTCCACCACCAATTTGCTGTTTGAGGTGGAGTTCACTAACATCCGTGTACTCTATCCTAACCTTAACGCCGTCCACCAACACCTCGAGACGGTGCAGCCTGCATTGCTCTTTTTGACGGAGACTCAAATTCGTTGCCCTGCTGACACGTCTTACTTAAGGTACCCCGGCTATCAGCTTGAGGAGCAATTCCTCGCGAAAGCCGGAGTGTGTCTATATGTAAGGGCTGATGACATTTGTTGTCGTCGTCTGCACTGCTTGGAAGACCCCTTCTTTCCCATCCTTTAGGTGCGCATTAAATTCGGCTCCCGTTGCCGTGTCTATGCGTGCCTATATCGGTCCCACACGGGAGATGCTAACACAAGCAGCCTTTTTGACCACTGTCGTGTGACTGTGACTAATGTCGCGCAAGAGCGATTCCCAAACGACGAGGTAGTGGTTGGTGGACTTCAACCCCCACCATGAAACATGGTTGGGCTTCTCCAAAACACGCTGGTAGAGTCGCTCATGCCTTCACTCTGACCCAAGTTCTGACACAACTTGTAGACGAGCCCACCAGGATACCAGATATCGTAGGTTACGCGCACTCCTTGTTGGACTTACTGCTGACGAGTCGCCCTGCAGGGTATAGAGTGTCGGAGCTTGCACCTCTTGGCTCGTCAGACCACTCTTGCTTGGTCATTGCCACGGCACCGCATAGCGTTGGTCTACCGAAAACAGTGGAGACCCAGCGTCGTCTTTGGCACTACTCGTCAGCAGATTGGGACGGATTGCGTGATTACTTTGCAACCGTCTCATGGGGCCAGGGCTGCTTTCTTGGAAAGGACCCGTCGGAGTGCGCTTTCGCCATCGCTGATGAGATCTTGTTGGGTAAGGAGTATTAGATTCTCTTGCCAGCGCTGGTAGAAAACGGCCTTAGTTTAATCGCGAATGCGCCAAAGCTGCTCAATGCAAGCAGGCGGCGTATCGTGCCTGGACGAGGGCTTGCGCACTAAATGACCATATAACAGGCTCCTTGAAGGCGGCTTACAACAAGGCCTCTAAGTGTAATAAGAGGGCTCTCGCAGGAGCGGATGCACAAAGAGTAACGAGGGTAGGGCAGGAGTTGATCTCGCACCCTACGGGTAGCCATAGATAGCTATGGCAGCTCGCTAAGGCCGTGCAGGCCAACTCCTGCTCTCCCTCCCTGCCCCCGTTGAAACATCCGGATGGCTCGTTAGCATACCAGCCGCTTGCGAAGGCGAACTTGTTGGCTGACCTTTTCGCGGCTAATTCTCGCGTCGACGATGGTAGTGCCATTCCAGCTATCATTTATCAGCACATTGTAGAGCCACCATGACTGATATTCATATCAGGCAGTGTGATGTACGTGCCGTGCTGCGGTCGCTCGACTTGCGGAAGGCTAGCGGGCCGGATGGTGTTCCGGCGATTGTGCTGCTCAGATGCGCGGCTGAAGTTATTTCCTGTGTTGACACGGTTGTTTAGGATGTCTTACGATACCGGTATTGTGCCGGTGTCTTGAAAGGAGGCGAACATACAACCCATCCCCAAAAAAGGGGATCGCTCGTATCCAGCCAACTATAGTTCCATCGCTGTAACTTCTGTGCTGTGCAAGGTGTTTGAGCGGATAATTAACTCCCAGCTCATTCACTACCTAGAGGATCACTCGCTGCTCCATGATCGCCAGTATGGGTTCAGACCCAAGCGATCAACGGGTGATCTTCTAGCGTACGTTACTCACGCATCGGGTGAAGCGATGGACAAGCGTGGCGAATCTCTGACAGTTAGCCTTGATATCGCCAAAGATTTCGATAGAGTATGGCATCACTCCCTTGCGCACTTTTGTTGCAGACTTTTTAGAAGGGCGGAGGATTCATTTCCTTTGTGAGGATAGTTCCTCCGCGTTCTACAAAGTCAATGCCGGAGTGCCGCAGGGTTCTGTGCTCTAACCTACTCTATTTCTTCTGCATATCAATGACATGTTGTCCTTGGGCAATGTTCATAGTTATGCGGATGACAGTACGGTGCATGAGCGATACTTAGGACATCCTGCGTCAAAGCAAGCCGATATCGTAATGAAAAGGCAAGAACTGGTTGTCAAACTGAACCTGAATCTCGATCGTGTCTCTAAGTGGGGACCTGAAAACCTGGTCGACTTTAATGCCAGAAAAACCCAGGTTTGTGCATTCTCGTCCAAGGTAACTCCCTTACTTACTCCTCTTTCTCTTCAGAACTCTCGTTTACCCATTTCAGTGGACCTTAGCATTCTTGGCATGGACATTGGCCAGGAACTAAATCCAAAAGGCTATATCGAGAGTGTTATTTTAACTGCCTCCCGTTAATTCGCAATAAGGTGAAGCGGTTTTTCACTCCCGAGCAGCGCTGTTTGCTGTACCAGACTCAGATGCGTTTAAGTTTGGAGTATTGTTCCCATCTATGGGACGGTTCCGCTAAATACCACCTCGATGCATTTTATAAACTGCAAAGGCGAGCGTTACGCATTATTGGAGATGCTGAGGTTACAGCTACTCTTGAGGACCTCTAGCTGCGTAGAAATATTGCTTCTCTCAGTGTCTTCTACCGAAATTACTACGGAGTGTTCTGAAGAACTTTTTGATCTAATCCCGCCCTTTCCTTTCCTCTTCCGGACTACACGTGCTGGTCTTAGGAACCACCATTATACTGTGCAGAGTGGTGCAGACTATCAGCACTAATATCGTAGCTTACGTAACGAATTGTGTTGTGTTGTAACAAATAAAATGCGGTTAATTTAATATAGGCATAATGGTGTGCCGAATGGTGAGTGACCTGTGCTGAGCGGGCGGTGCGCGGTGGGCGGCTGGTGGTGGTGCGGCGGCGAGCCCAGCGCCGCCGCCTGCCGCGCCAGCCGCCGCGGGGACGCGCCGCGGGACCTGGCACACCAATGTGTTGTACGATAACATTACATTAAAATAATGTAGAACACAGAGAATGATAAGGAGGAAATAATAACATGAGTACTAGAAAATAAATAACAAAAATGGTAACAACAAACAAAACGCAAAAATAATAAAGATAATAATCATAGCGCCGGGCAATATCGGTTGATATCACCATACCTCAAGATGAGAACCTCGTGAAAGCCGAGAAGGACAAGCTCAGTACCTTAACTTGGCTCACGAGGTTACCGCCATGTAGGATGTGGTTTCAACCATTATTGTAGCGATAGTCGTTTCGGCAAACGTTCTTTTAGCCAAGAGCCTCGATCAACACCTTGAGAGGCTCTCGCTGAAAGGTTGGGTCAAGGGTCAGATACAAAGGCATAGTACTCCTTGACACGGCACGTATTGTCAGGAGGTTCCTCACTCTGTAGCCCCCACGGATAGATTGGGTCTATCCCCCGCTGCCATTGGCAGCCTAGGTTATGTTTTTTATAATGTTTTATATTGTAAATATATTTTTAAATAAAATACTGTAAAAAAAAATGTCTAAAGATGTATATTTAATAAAGAGAATAATAATCAGTGATAAAAAATAATGTGGCCAATTAGGACCCAACCTTAGCTTATGCTGCAATGACATGCAAGCGTCTGCAGCGCTGGTATTCTGGTTGGGCCTAATTGTCATAGATATTTAACGAAACGCCGAACTTCTGGTCCCCACGGACCCAGTGTGTCCACCCAAAATGGAACAAACACATACCTGCAAGAGGTCGCACGGATGTGGGAGGGAGCCAGTGTGTCTACAAAATAACGGCTTCAATTCCTAAGTCGGTTTGTGTTTCATGTTATTCGATGGCCGGGCTTGTGGTCGCCAACTCGCATTTGGCAAGCATAGCAATTAATATTTTTTTTTAATATTCTTTCTACAAGTTTTTAGATCTCTGGTATTTTACTTTAGCATGCAAGTTTGATTAAAACTGGCTAATTGACTTGTAAAATTTTTAACTTGGAAGTTTGTATGTGAAACATAAATTAGAAAACCCTCCTCTCCTGCCGAAGTCTCCCTCTAGCAGCAAGATAGGGGATAGGCTGTACTTTACCTGGTACCCTCAGACGACAGCTTCTTAGTGAGATCCTGTGGCCTAGCCGTGGGCGTCGGGGCTGGCTCCTGCTCCGAACGACTGGAGTCTGTCTTGTCCGTTGAGTCATCTATACAAAAAGAAAATAGTGAAGTGTGAGCTTATAAATTGAAGTTTTAGAGAGAAGACATTGCGGCGGCTTGCACGGAAATGTTAATTCAAATTTTATCGCAAGTCCATTTTAGAAAATTGTACACAATCAAAAATATTGATGCAACGACTGAGGAGCTCGATGGCGCAGCGGCTAGCGCGTTCGGATTGCAATCTTGCCCGCCAAGCAACTTTCGCAATGCCGGGTCGCTGGATGGGTGATCAAATTTAAAACACCTCGAGCTCCTCCGTGCTTCGGAAGGCTTAAGCCGTTGGTCCCGGTTGTTGTCGTAAGATGACAGTCGTTAAAAACCACCAACCCGCATTGGGCCAGCGTGATGGGTTATGAATGGCCCAATATCCCCACGTGCTAATTGTCCACGTGGGAGGCCTGTGCCCAGCAGTGGGACGTTTATAGGCTGATGATGAACGACTGTCATCGATGTAACAGCATTTCACATTTGTAGTTCGCTTTGTTTGCTTTCAGTTTATTTTGCTGGCCTGTCAAGTAAAAATATGCTCAATTACCTTTGATCACATATTATTAGACCTGCTGGTAATATAGTAACAATATTACTTATTTGTCAGTACTCATTTCTTGTAGTGACGATTATGCACTCAGGACAAAAAGTGAAAAACACAATGGCTGAATTAGAACAGTCTCTGTCAAGGTTATATGTACAGATTGGTAAGTATGTATACATACAGTCATAAGTCCCATGGACGTACAAAAATATATCAGAATAGCTTAAGAAAAAAAAAAGGAAAAAAAAATCGTAGGTACTCCAAAAATGCGATTCAATAATTATATCATTGCGCATATATGTCATTTTGCGTATATGTCAGTTCGCGTATATGTCATTTCGCGTATATGTCATTACGCGTGGCGGAAATATGTAATTATGCGTGTAACCCAAACTATACACAATTCCATACTAAATCATAGCGGAATAGTGGCTTTGATATTTCCTTTTGACAGTATTTTGGCAGAATAGCATTTTTTGAAGAAGCACTTCGTCATGTTGAAACTTAGGGCGCTTTCAATTTAGCAGGACGTTGGGGCACCGGGATGGATCATGTTATATTTGCTGTCCCTTGATTCACATTAGAGTCTACACTATTGAGACACACGCACGGCTGCGGTCCGTTTGCCGTACGTAGGCCAGAACACCTTGGTCGTTACTAATAAATAGTCTGTTTCAAGTGTAACTTGAACCATGTTGGTCCTGCTCTAAACGCTTAAATTGAAAGCAGCCTTAATGCTTAATGCCAGGGCTTGATGCTTATGTTTTTAGTCAGCATTGCTACATCAACTTCTAAGATTTGATGAAGCAATGTTGACTAAAAACATAAGCATCAAGCACTGACAAATTTCGACGGGTGAAAACCAGACCTCGGTAGCCAAGTGGTTAAGGCAGCCGCCCGGAATGCGGAAGGTGCGTGGTTCGATTCCCGCCTGAGGTTGTCGTCTTTGTACAGTGTTTAAAAATTTTACTTAAGTATATTTAAGCGAAAAACAATTATATTTATGTTTATCATCTTACCTGCTGGCAAGCTCAGTGCCTCTCTCACTCTGTCTACTAGCGCATTGAACACTGGATACTGTTCTTTGTTCGGCCTCGGTCCAATTGACAACAGTCTGAAAATATCAACATTTTATCAGCCGTAATAAGGGTGCGACTGAGTATAAGTGACCTGGTAAAGGTTTACTGGGATCAACTCAGTTTACTTTAGGCACGTTGAGGTTAAAACGTCATAAAAAAAGTATCTAGCTTACTAACGTTGGCTAGAATTTTTGTACACAGTCAGGGCCAATTTTTTGTAGAAGATCAAGCAATGATATTACATTAAAAGGAAGTAGATATGTTACTACGCGGCTTGAGTTGTAGACTCATTTTTAGTCCAATTGGTCCATGACGCGTCAAACAAGTCAACAACAAGTCACCGAGCGAGTCGTCCGTGAGAGTTGAACAAAAATATATAAAATGTCGTCGTTTAAAAGTGCACAAAATATGGTGCTAAAGTGAATAAAACTCAAGGGATGACATATCATGTGCGAGTACAAATTTTAATTGATTTAATTCCTCCTCCTTCATCTTCTTCGACTGTACGTGCAGTATGTGTATGGTGCATGTACATTCACAGAAGATTGGAAAGATAAATTAAAGTCACTAGTAAAAAAAAATAAGAACTGTATTGACAAATTACGAAAAAACTAGAATAGTAAAATAATAAACATAAAGATGAGCTAACGCGAATCGGGTGATGACATGTTTGGCTGACAATTAAACTTAAAATCATATAAAACATTTTACCTAATATAAAAGCGCTGAAGGCACGCCGACGTCGTCGTGCCGGACGCTCCGATTACACAATGAATATAAACCGTACCAGTATGTTTATATTTTATTTATGAATACCTGTAGCATGTTTGTGTTGTGTGTGTGTTATGTCAACGTCAAAGAAAATAAATAAATGAATAAATAAATGTGTCATTACCAGAGGTCGGAATTAGGTAGAGTTACTTATGTACTTGCATCGAAATGTTGATATTATATGGATCATCCCGGGTAGAAAAAAGGAGACAAAATGTAGTACATTTCGTTAAGCGGGGGAGTGCTCCGCATTTCCGCTATTGTTTTCATTTGTTCTCACAAGCTATGTTGTGCGAACTACAAATGTTGCAACATCGCGCGTGTGCGCATTGGAATTTTACAACTTCGGACATCCGATGTCGTTGATGTAAATTTGGCAACGTCGCGGGTGCAATGGTTTAAATTGTGTAAAAGTAAATAACTTTTTTTATTTAATAAAACACGGGATTTTTCTGTTTTTTTAAAATAACCTTGGGATTTGAGGCATATCCACTTTAAAATTTTAAACACTGAAAAAGACGACAACCTCAGGCGGGAATCAAACCACGCACCTTCCGCGTTCCGGGCGGCTACCCTAACCACTTAGCTATCGAGGTCTGACTTTTACCCGTCGAAATTTGTCAGTGCTTGATGCTTATGTTTATTTAGTCAACGTTGCTTCATCAAATCAGATCCTCTTTATTCTTTCGCTATATAAAATCAGTGTAAGTACATAAATAACTCTACCTAATTCCGATATCTGGTTATTACTATTCCGTACCTCTCCGGCGGCGGGATGTGGAAGGTGTGCGGCGTTTGGTGCGGCGGCGGCGGCGCGCGCGGCGCGGCGTGCGCCCACGCCAGCTCCATCTTGGACAGCGGCGACTCGGGGGACGCGTACGCGCCGCCGCACTTCACTGCCGCACCACGGGGGGTAAGCCATTTCATTTATTTTAATCGTGTGTTTGTTTAAACGAGGAGAGATGAGACAGCTACACAAAACCTAATTTCGTCTGTTACTGGAAATGTCCAAAAGACGAGTAATGAATCGCCTTTTTCCAACCTTGGTGTTAGAAAAGAAACATAAATAGATATATCAAAATCAAAAATCAAAATCGAAATCAATATATCTTTATTCAGTAAGCTTAAATTAAGCATTTTGAATCGTCTAAATTTATTTTTTTATGGATGGATGGATAGGCATAGGAACCCACCCACCCACCCACCCCACCCATTCAGGAAGTCTTTTAGCTGTGGAGAAGAACGGGCACAAGAAACTCCACAGCTTTAAAATAATATAGAAGTAACGACATTTACAAAACAACATGTCGTTACCAAATTATACAATCAGTTATGTAATGTCATATTTTATAAGACAATGGATTAAGAAAAAAACAATGTAAATATATTATTATAACCAGGCTGTTTTGTCTTCTAAATATTCCTTGACTGTGTAATAACTTTTCCTAAGTAAACAAGATTTTACATGATTCTTAAACTTATCTAAAGGTAAATCTAGTATAGTACTTGGTATTTTATTATAATAGTGTATACCTTGCCCCAAGAAAGAGCCTTTTGTAACCTAAACAGTGGCATTACTAGTTTTGACTTATTTCTAGTATTGAAATTGTGTACATCACCGTGTTTAGAAAAAGTGTTAATATTGCAACGCACAAAAACTACAATTATAAATATACTGCGATGCAACAGTAAGAACACCAACTTCCTTAAAAATATTTCTCAAAGAAGTTCGCGATCCCAGTCTATAAATGGTTCTTATTGCTCATTTCTGTAAAATAAATATAGTTTTAACATCAGCCGCTGTTCCCCACAGAAGGACGCCATACGACATGACACTATGAAAATAACTAAAGTAAACAGTCCTAGCAGTTTCTACATCTGTTAGTTGTCTAATCTTTCTAATCGCATATGCTGCTGAACTGAGTTTGCCGGCCAAATTCGATATATGCGGATTCCATTGGAGTTTTAAGTCAAGGGTTATCCCTAGGAAAACTGTCGAGTCTACCAAATCTAATTTAAAATTCATTCTAACATCGGTTTGTTCGGTCTTGACATTTGGTAGTATAAATTTAATACATTTCGTTTTTTTAGCGTTTAGCAGCAATTATCTTTATAGACATGCCCCACAAATCACCTGTGTTTTTAATTTTTAGTAATTTAAAAGTTTATTAATATTTTTAGAGTCAATATATTGAAAATTAAAAGAAACATTACATTTGGGTACATGTTGTTCGAGAAAGGCTTGTGCCGCCACTGGTGATGAATTTAAATTTGAGGTTGTTACCACAGGTATATTTATAAAGAAATCATCAAAAATGTTAGCAATTTGTGCATCTGAATTGATAAGGTTATCTTTACCTTTTAGAGTAAAAGTGTTGTCCCGTGGTTTTAATTTACCAGTTTCACGGTTGATGATATCCCAAGTGGCTTTTATTTTATTATTAGATTTTTTAATTTTATCTTTAATGAAGTTAGATTTTGCTAGTGTGCACACTTTCTTAAACAATTTAGAGTAATTTTTTACATATTCTGTAAAATTTAAATTTTGATTATATTGTCTTAAATTATATAACTCATACAGTTTATTTCTACTTTTATAAATACCAGTCGTGGCCCAGTCACAGAACTTAAGTTTTTGTGAAAACTTAATTGTTTTAGATTTTTATCGGACTGACAGTGGCACATGGCAAAAACAAATGCCGTGAAAAAGAGGTTTATGTACACAGCAGTGGGTTAATGCAGGCTGATTAGATAGATTATATACATACATTAATATTTTCTAAAGGGATAGGCAGAATTTTTTACCGCCTCTGTAGTTTAGTGTCGAAGCCACCGGTGTTAGACTCAACGGTCCAGGATTCGGTTCCCAGCGGGAGTACATCTTTGTGTGCTTTGGTTTGGAAGGGCTTGTTAATGCCCGGCTAGTAACCACCATCTTATCTAAAGTCTGGTGCCATAATAAAAAGAAATCAACTGGAATCACTGGTTCGAATTTCACCGTACACAAGTCCTCTCCACATATCGCTACTTTTATTCAAAAGTAGTGCGTGAAGCGATTCAAATTAAGAAACATTCCAACAATTTCAATCGGGAAGATGGACATGGATGGCGTTTGCAAATACGCTACTTCGTTTTAGTCCGCAATCTAATTACCAGAATAAGGCTTGTATACGTAATAGGTACACCGTTAGTGCTGTGTGTGACGGTAGATCGATAAATAATGTGACGGTGTATGAAGACTCAGCGACGCAAACGAAGGCGATACACCGCGATAACAGTCAGCCCGTGAGCACGGTCGGTGCAACTCGGTCGAAACGTCAGGTATAAAAGGTATGCGTAGGATGCCGTTTACTTAGTTGTTCTGCGTTAAGAGGCCTATCGCATATCGACTGTGATTTTGCGTAAAATGCCCATTTTTGCATTTTGTAGTAATTTTGCAGATGTGATGTTTTTATCGAAACAGTATAATAAATTCATTATAAAAACTTTATTCCTCATGAAGTAACAATTACTCTGGTATAAATTTAGTTCAATAATTTTATCGTAGATAGGAGACATTCACAATTAACTTAAAGCGATTTTCGAAGTTTTTTGGATTAGAATAAGATTTTTATCTATATAAAATCAATGATATCTAAAAATTCCGAAGCCGCTACGCACTATACGACTATAATGATTATGAGAGATAACATTCCATTTTTTTTATTTCATTTGTTTAGAAAAGTAGTTAAATCGTTGAGCTCAAAAAAGTGCCTTCGCGCATTTTATGAAAATCTTTCTCTGCCATTTTGGGTTTAATTAAAAAATTAAGCAAGATTTACAAAAAGCGAGTCCGCTACGAACTATTCCAATAGCTATTGTACACTATTCAATAAGTCAATTTGTTAATGTATTTTTGTTTATGGGATCAAAAACGCCAAAATTGGCCATATCACGCAAAAATCACAGTCGAGATGTAATAGGCCTCTTAAATCCCGTCTAAATATGTGTGCATAATGGAACGCGAAAGTTTAAAAGTGCATCATGTAAATATAATTTTATTGTTGTGTTCCTCAGTGGTTGAGGATTCCGGGTGAAACGCGCTTCTACCTTCGGCCTTATCATCACTTGCCATCAGGTAAGATCACACATTCATACAATCACAACTATTATCGCTAAAGGAATAGTAGTTTTTTTTTTTTTTTTTTTTTATATGAGATGGAGGCAAACGAGCAGGCGGGTCACCTGATGGAAAGCAATCACCGCCGCCCATGGACACCCGCAAAACCAGAGGAGTCGCAGATGCGTTGCCGACTTTTAAGAAAGGAATAGGGTTAGGGGAAGGAACAGGAATTGTTAGGAGGGGTGGGAGGGGAAGGGGCCTCCGGAACTCTCACTGGCCGCACGAAACACAACAGCACCAAGTGCCATTATTTCACGAAAAGTTATATTAGTTAAACTAGGCACACCAAATAACAACTGCACATGTGCTCAGCGTGGCTAGGTGGTGAACAAGCCAACAACAACACCTAAGCGGTGTTTTATTCCGAATTCGCTCCCCTCACGTAATTAATGGCCGGCTCCTTATGAAGCCAACAGTAAATGTAAAATATCTGCTTCAAAATTGAGTTTCAAGCTTTAGAAGTCCGCCATATTGGATTTAGAGTGACGTCACTTTATTTTTCGAGTTATTCTCAGCAACCGCTGTCATTTGATACCCATATTGTAGGCATGCATTAAAAATAATTAGCTTAGAAGCCCCGAAATTTCTATAGCATTAGATCATGTCCCTACCTACAAGATGGCAAAAAGTTATCGAACAAAATGGCACCGACATACTTTAGTTAATTGTAAATAAACTATACATATTTAAAAAAAATGATTATTCTTATAAAATGCGAAGAAACTTTTTCCCCAACCGTTACATTGCAAGTTAAATAAAAGCTTGTAATAAAAGTACCTGGGCTGCGGTGGCGCGGCGCGGGGTGCTGAGCAGAGAGCCCGTCGCCGTTGGACGACGGCGCCGTGTCGGGGGACGTGCTGCTGCCCACTGCGGACACGGCCCTTATTATAGAACCTAGCCTACGAACAACCAACTGCTGGGCTAGTCTTTTCACATAGACGCACATGGGAAGATCCCCCCACTCTAGCAAAATATGGAGCAGTCAGTCTTACGACAACAAACGGGAAGAACGGCTTAACGTGCGTTCTTAAATTTAAAATTAAACAAAAATAAAATAATTAAAAGAAAATTAAAATTAAATTAAACAAATCATCCTTGGTCGTTTCACTGATGCACATGTTATAAAACCTGTAGTTTAGTAAATCGTCCGAAAAGTGCCGAGTCTATACAGTCACTAACCATATTTAAGACTGGTATATTTAGGAATGTAATGTGTAGCCATACTTTATAGCTTTATAAAAACGCACCGGGGACTCTTGGCGGAAAAGTGAAGCATCATGTGTGCAGTTTTGTCTTATTTTCTAAAATTTGTGTTTTCTGGAATATTAATGTGAAATCGATGGTTAAACGAACTTACCTGAAGTGAAGTTTGACCGTAATTGTACGAGACGTTGCATCCGAAGAGATTTATATTCACAAGGTAGTCCACTCTTCAATGTACCAGGCATCCAACACATATTAAGAGCTATCTAAAAGAAATTTTATTTAAAAAACATAAAACGTTACCCATAGTATAGACACAGGCGCCATCTAGTGAATACCAACCGAGTGCACGAGTTTGTCACCCTCGCTGTCATCGTCATTCACTTTTAGAGCTTTTTTGCAAAATTAATTTATATGGGGCCAGCATGTAAGGGAAGGGAGGGATCTTTATATAAATCTCTTCGGATGCAACGTCTCGTACAATTACGGTCAAACTTCACTTCAGGTAAGTTTGTTTAACCATCAATTGTACTTCGACGTTGCATCCTCGAGATTTATATTCACAAGGTAGATGTTTAGAACACAAATTTTGCGAAATAATTTAAGTACCTATATTATGATTTAATTCAACTATTATAATTGAGTATTTACGAGTATAACCGATTAAATATACTTAGGTACCATATTAGTACAAACCAGTATGATATATTATAATGAATGATAAGCTAGAAATTAATCAATGTAAATAGCCGCTGCAAAGGCATTATCGTCATTGTCAATGGTAAGGGGTCGATTGTAAAACGGTGAAAACACCAGAGAATTACCAGTCCATCCTGCAGTTATTGAAAGGCCTTTTCTGTTTGCTGCCGAGGTGGATGTGGACGCGTGTCTTACACGTGTGTGCTGAGAATAAAGAAGTGTCAATACCGCTGTTAAATAGGGTGTTTTTAAACTAACGACTTAATGTAGAACTAGTTTCATTATGAATAGGCTTCAGGTGAGCAATAACCTTTCCGTTCTAGGTTTATCTCTGTAAACTTTAGTCATATCTAAGTAGGACAGTAATGTTTTTGCAGGGCAGATCTCAATCTTATTTAGAAAAAATGGTATAAATAAACAAGGCGGTCGTCGCCCTGAAGCAGATGTTTTAATTAAATCATCCCCAATGGTTTCGACATAGTTATTATTTATTTTTAAATTAGAAATTCGAAGATAACGTCTGTACTCGTTGTGCGGTTGACTATGCGAGCAGAGTTACTAATTTTTTAGTAATAAACTCCAGAGCAAGTTCCTCATTTGGATATAAATTACTAAGGTGATCGATTACAATCTTTGAATCTCACGTCTCCGAATATTTCGGATGACTAGGTTTAGTCCTGTAAATACCTTTAAAAAATCGAACAACTAAATCAGCTTCACTATAACGTTTGCACTAAATAGCTAGAGCAGAACGATGCATATTTAATGAACTACAACCAATTTTTGCTGTTAACAGTTGACCGTAAGGAATTTTGATAGAATTGGAAGAGGGGAGTTATAGAAATCAACTTTATAAATATCATAATAACTCCACCATTTCGTAAAAGCGACATTGTATTGTTTTAGTGAGGATGTAGACAATGAGGAAATTATCACCTCGATGGTTTCATTACATAACGATTGTCTTTGAAATGCTTTTCTGATAATTTGTATGCTACCAGGATAAGTTTCTTGCAAAGGGGGTGCTGGGTCCTGAAAGGTGATAATAACATATCGTCACTTGGGCCGAAGTATTTTGGTGGTGAGCTACTGAGCTAAGTAGGGGATACCAGGGTTGACTCGCCCAATACAATACGACTAGTACACCAGTGGCTTCGTCGTTAATTATTTTCCTGAAGCATTTTAATATGAGCGAGAAAGGGGGAAAAGCATAAAAATAAAATATATTCCAATTTAAGGTTAATGCATCTATGTCAAAAGCATAGGGGTCTCGTTGCCATGAGACGTATTTATTGCATTTATAATTTTGGTAAGTAGCAAAGAGATCTTTAAGAGGTGTCCCAAACGATTGAACAATTTTTTCGAACACAGGTGCCGACATTTGCCATTCTGTATCGATATTCATACGCCGTGACTCCTTATCCGCCATGAAGTTATCTTTAGATTTTATGTAGGATGCAAAGACAAATATTTTGCGTTTCTCGCACCATTGCCATAGACGACAAGTGATATTATTTAAAGGAACTTGTTGTACTCCACCCATTCTATTGATATTTATTTGTTCAAGAATGCGTTTTCGTTTTCCTATTGGCAATTGCAAACACATATTTTATGAATTTAATTCAAAACCGAGAAATTTTCTAGTCTTTTGTGTGGTTCCAAGCTACTCTTTTTGAAGTTTTTATCAAAGCCTAGATTTTGTAATAAACAAACAGTTTCGAGAACAAAACTTTTACATTCTTCATAAGAATGGCCAAGGCACAAGATCTAAATATATTAGAATTAAAAAACCTCTGTTTCTAAGATAAATCCGGTAGATAGACCGGTTTCATGAGTTTCGTAAAGACATAATAAGGTGCTGAACTAAGTCCAAACGGTAGGCACTGAAGTTCATACGTATTACTTTTGTGTCCCAAAAATTTGAACCTTAAATACTTTTTGTAGTTTTCATCAATAGGAACTAAAGAAAAAATTCGCGTCTTTGATATCAACATTGGCCATATAACTGTCTTGGAACAATAATTTGCTTACTGTCCGTATGTCCTCCATTTTAAAGTGGTATGAGGCGACAGCTTTATTCTATGATTTTAGGTTCAAGATAAATCTGGACGATCCATCACTTTTAGGTGTTAAGAATATGGGAGAAATAAATTGGTCTTTGACATCCTCTCATATGCATATTACTCCTGACTGGCACAAGTCAGATATAGCTATGATAAACTTACTTATTTCAGCCGAAGAAAAGTTAGGAGTGATAGGTTCAGTAGCTTGCTTTACAGTATTATTAAATGGTATTTTGTAACCCGTAACGTACTGTCAGACTACCGGGTCATTTGCGATTGAACACCGTGTGCAAACAAAAAAAAAATTTATACGACTAGCGTGTAAGGTTACCTTGGTTGTTATTTACGCAACATCGGTCTGTATGACGGTCTCACTGCTGTCGTGGTGTGATAGCGGGCGGACGTCGGTGCTTGCGCTGATCGCCTCGGAGGTGGATACGGGAATTTTTGCTTGCTCCCACCCGGCCTGGCAACCCATGACCTTGTTGCATGGATGGGTCTTGCCACTTTCCCTGCTGGGCGACGTAGTTCTTAGTAAAGTTGACGGTCCAATGTTGTTAGTATTCCGTATTTGCAAACCAGATTTTTCAGCGGCCTTAGCAGCTTCTATCTTTTCTCCCAAATTTTCTCCAAAAGAGTGTGCGTCTCTTTTAACATCTTGTGTCATTGACAAGAATTTTTTATCAAGAGTAGGCAGGTAGTGTAAGCATTTTCTATTCATGGTATTTTCATAATGTAAATGCAGCATAATTTGGCTAACTTCAAACAGGTATCAAAGTTGTTGCTAACAGTTCTTTATTTTTTTTTATCGGCAACGGGTAAGCGCTTGGCTTTCATCTCACCTGATGGTAAGTGACGATAAGGCCGAAAGTGGAAGCGCACCCGGCGCGCTTCACCCGGAATCCTCAACCACTGAGTACCACTTATCTTTGTTCATACCATCTATGAGGATTTCCCTACCGTTTAGAGACCTCTTCTGGTATTTTGGGTCCCAATGGTACCTCCTTCATTTTAGAAACTCCAAGAACGTCAAGAAAATCCGACGATATTGGATTTACAACTGGCAACTCCTCTGCTGTGCTTGGATTATTACGACTAGGTATCGCTAGCGTCCTGGATGGTCTGAGTAAGATCCGGACTGAGTACTTGTGCTACGGTCATGACAGATCGTAAGTCTTTTTCAATATTAGATTTATATACGTCCGTTATTTACGGTTCTTTATTGAAATCGGAGTTACTAAGCCTTGTGGTAGGCGAGAGGCCTCGCGCAAACGAAGTCATTTGAAAGGAATGATCAAAGAATAGAATTGCCGTAATCGCGTCACAGCATAGGGTAGGTACCCGTAATATCGATCGTAATCGCGTCGCGATACTAGATTTCATATTAGTACTGACCGTAATCACGTCACGGTACTACATAAGGGTAGGTACCCGTAATATTGATCGTAATCGCGTCACGATACCAGATTTCATATTAGCACTGATCATAATCACGTCACGGTACTACATAAGTGTGCAGTATGTAAGGCGGAACTGTAAGATTTTGTAGAAATCACTTGCACACAAAAAAACACTCCAATAAAAAGATTAGTAAAAAATAAAATAGAATGTAGATACTGCCTCGCGCAAACGAAGCGTCATTTGGAAGGAATGACCGAGGAATATAATTGCCGTAATCGCGTCACAGCATAGGGTAGGTACCCGTAATATCGATCGTAATCTCGTCACGATACTATATTTCATAATAGCACTGACCGTAATCACGTCACGGTACTACATAAGGGTAGGTACCCGCAATATCGATCGTAATCGCGTCACGATACTAGATTTCATATTAGCACTGACCGTAATCACGTCACGGTACTACATAAGTGTGCAGTATGTAAGGCGGAACTGTAAGATTTTGTAGAAATCACTTGCACACAAAAAAACACTCCAATAAAAAGATTAGTAAAAAAAAAATAGAATGTAGGTAACTACTGCCTCGCGCAAACAAAGAGTCATTTGGAAGGAATGACCGAAGAATAGAACTACCGTAATCGCGTCACAGCATAGGGTAGATACCCGTAATATCGATCGTAATCTCGTTACGATACTATATTTCATATTAGCACTGACCGTAATCACGTCACGGTACTACATAAGGATAGATACCCGTAACATCGATCGTAATCTCGTCACGATACTAGATTTCATACTAGCACTGACCGTAATCACACACTACTTATGTGTTTTTTACTTTTATTATTATTTAAAAAAGCTAAATGTCTTATGTATACTTGAAAATCGATAAATAGTGAAAAGTCAAAAAATGTGGGTAACCACAAAGGCACTAGCGAAAGTATTAATCGAAATTAAGAAGGAAACGTACTATGAAATATATTTCAATAACGTTTCTACTTTGAATGTCTCACTAAGAGGTTCTGAGTCGTATATTCGCTAACGAATCACATAGTTTTTAAAAAATCGTTTGTCTTTGTAATTTAATCATAACATCGACAAAATGTAATATTTAAAACACTGACTGACCTGATTTACTTGGCGATCGTCGTTTACGCAGTTTTTCCACATGCGTATATAATGATTATCCATGCTTCCTTTTGCACATAGTTTTTTGCTACACAAAACACTTTTAGGGTAACGATGTGCGGATGCCCGAACACGAAAAGCGAATGACGATGACAGCGAGGGTGACAAACTCGTGCACTCGGTTGGTATTCACTAGATGGCGCCTGTGTCTATACTATGGGTAACGTTATATGTTTTTTTAATAAAATTTCTTTTAGATAGCTCTTAATATGTGTTGGATGCCTGGTACATTGAAGAGTGGACTACCTTGTGAATATAAATCTCGAGGATGCAACGTCGAAATACAATAATGTTGGATTATTAACCGTTAAGTGTTTGTGAACGTGCATGAGTGTTGGCAAATAAAACAAAACAGTGCAACATCACATTCAAATTCTCTCAAGAAGTCCGTGTGAGACGAATACTCAATAAAGCCCCACAGCTTTATTGAGTCTCAAGGGGTTTGGTAGAATATAATTTTTGATTAAACGTTCATATTATCACTCTTTAAACAAAGAAAATATTTACTATTATATCTTACTTGACACTGGCTAAATGTGCTGACCGTACGAAGCAATTATATAAGGGAAAAAAAATAAAAAAACAACGCACCGACGATCCGCTTTTGCTTGCCCAGCACGCGCGTGCGCGGCGACGCCTGCTGGTGCAGCTGCTCGGGCCAGATCTCCACGGACTGACCGCTTTGAGGCGTCGATTTCCTGGGAAACAAACAATAAAGATATTATACAACACGTATAATATTATTAATAGTATTGTTGATCGAAGCATTGCAAAATTGCACATTCCAGTATCGGACCACGATGACAATTACCGAGCTCGTAAACTTTCACTACGCCGTTATAACATAACTGACATTCAAAACATTAGTAAAGGAGAACCGGCACTTTCCATAGAAAAAATGCTTAACTTGTATACAATACAATTTGACCTTATAGTCAAGCTAATATTATTTGCTACCTAAACCAAGTTTTGTCTTATTTTTATCGGATCGCGGATAAGAGTTATTTAATTATTCATATTTTTATAACATGGAAACACTAAGTCTTCAAAAAACAGACACGTTACTTAAAAATGTCTAACGTGGCTGCATAAACCATAATTCTTTTGCTTTTAAAAAAGGGAAATGTCTACAATGCCGTTACGTCATGGTTGATTTGACAGCTAGTGGCTGTCATTTATCAACAACTGTCATTTGTTGACAGATATTGCCAGATAGATAATGAATAACAGATTAAAAAAGTATATAACTTAAGCATAAAACGCCGGGTCTCCTTTTGGATTTTATGCAATTACGATTAGACTTGTGTCGAGACATTTTCGAAGCGTTCAAGCTGTATTTATAGGGTACAGTTTGTCAAAGTTCTGTCTGTTCTGCCTCTATTAAATTGAAATATAAATAAATCCGATATTAGTTTTTATGTTTAATAGTGGATGTGTTTTGTGAAGCAAGTCACCTTTAGATTGTTTTAAACTTTTAAATAAAAAGTACTTACAAATTAGATGAATCGCTCCCAATAGACACAGATGAACTTGTTGACAGCTGATGAGCTGATCGGGAACCGATTGCAGACTATAAAATAAACCAAAAATATATTTTTCAGTGTTACATAAAAACATTCTGCTAAAAAGAACGTATCTTTGGAGGCTTATTTTAGACCAATATTTATAATAACATTTACATTAACTTTACTGAGAGGAGGGTGCGACGACGTGGCCATGTTGTCAATCCTGGGAGGCGGGTCTTCGTAGTGAGAAGGCTCGTCAAATGAACCCTGTTTAAAAATATCAACAATTAGGAATCGTTGCTTCGATCGATCACATATAAAAACTAGATACACAATCTCATACTAAATCTTAGCGGAATGGGAGATGTTCAGAGATAAAAAAAAAATTGTTCCTAATGACTTCATAGATGGTGCTTAGTAAAAGGCGAGCCCATAGAGAGCACGTGTATGGCTGCGTAATCAGAAAATATCAATATTGTGCAACTGTCAAACAGTAAACGAAATTATGGAAAATAGAAATAGGTTCTGAAATGAAAATACTATTTTTTTCTTTTTCTGGTTGACAAGTAAAAGTGCACAATGTACGGCTCGGCTTTCATAAAACGCCATCTATCGAGTGTTTTTGAACTAATTTTTATTTTTTATTTTAGGCTGTCAGATATTTATTTTTTTATTCAATGTAAACCTTTACATGCACTTATTGACGTCAATACTAATAATAATAATAAAATAGTTAACTAACTTGTAGTTAACACTTAACAACTAATCTAACTAACTATAGTCTGTGCCAGACAAACGCGCATCCCCAGTACCACTGCACGCCGAAACAGGATCGGGTCGAAATATAAGCCGTGGCGATAGAATTGCCCATTGCGGCCGCTTCGACACATTCATTTGACGTATAACGGACGTTTAGGTGGTTTGTCAGAATAGCAATTTTTAAAGTAGCACCGCGTCATTTTGACACTTAGCTCCTCCTTTTGTACGGCCGTGTTGAGAGCGTTGATTGTGCACCTAGTGTTTATATGTGATCGAAGTATCGTTGTCTAAATTAGAATTGGCTACTTGACAGTTCTCGGAAAAGTATTTTAAAAATTACAAACGCTTATTTTATACCTCTTACAATATTTTTTTTCTCGAAAAAGCTTTATTTCATAGAATAACAACATATTTTTCTTCATTCATTCCAAATTTCGCGCGAAAACGGTTGGTCCCGTGACATTGTGCCCTGTGACGTCACACTTCAATAAACAAACTTTTATCTTGAAACCTGAAAGATGGATTTTGTTTATTTTGTGAAATGAAGCTCAATCATGGCCGCCCGTTTCGGGTCTTTAAAATTCGGATATAATTTATTTTATAAAAATAAAATATTTATAAATTGTCTTAATAAAAAAACTATGGATTTTTGCTAAATTATAAATTACCATATTATCCGACATATTTCATATTTTATTGTTACAACTGTCAAATAGCCAATTGTAATAAAGTGAAATTATTAGAGTAAGTAGCGCAAATAGTGTGTCATGATCGTAGCTAATCGAAAGCTTTAGTCTCGTCTCTTTGGTTGAGGGAGTTCCCGGTCGACAAACTTTTCGGTGACATTCGGATGAGCTCCATTCTATCCGTACGTACAACAACAGAGATGTGCCATATTTCCCGCTAAACAACTTTCGCAATGCCAGGTCGCCTGATGGGTGACCAATTAAAAACATCTCGAGCTCCTCCGTGCTTCGGAAGTCACGTTAAGCCGTTGGTCCCGGTTGTTGTCGTAAGATGACTGTCGTTAAAACCCACCAACCCCAATGCGGGCCGGCGTGGTTATGGCCCAATATCCCCACGTGCTATTGTCCACGTGGGAGGCCAGCGCCGAGCAGTGGGACGTTTATAGGCTGATGATGGTGTACAACAACCGTACGTACAGTAGCGTGCGTGTATATACTCGTAGTGTGCAAGCGAGTATGAAACGTGGTCGACCGGGCACTTCCTCAACTGTACTGTACGTATATATCAAACTCAAACTCAAAATACATTTATTCAATAAACTCAATTAATAAGTACTTTGAATCGTCTAAATCTTTTTTAACCTACCACCCATTCAGGACGTCATTTTTAACTGCGGCAAAGACAAGAAAACACAGCGCAAAGAAGCAACGACATTTACAAAAAAAAATGTCGTTACCAGGTCTTAAAATACAAAATATGAATTGCAAAAATAATAAATAATACAATATTACAATACAATGTATTAATAATATAATACATTGTATTGTAATATAAAATATAATGGATGACCTCAAGTTGCTCGCACCAAACCGCCAAGACTTGGTGAAACTGCTGAAAATTACTGAGACTTTCAGCAGTGCCATCAAGATGGAGTTTGGTGTGGATAAGTGTGCGGTTATGCATGTACAGCGTGGGAGAGTAGTAAATTCAACCAATTTACAACTCTCCGAAACGATAAACTTCAGATCTCTCTCCGAAGTTGAAACATATAAATATCTTGGTATGTCACAGTCTTTGGGTGTTGTAGATGGGGACATAAAACAGTCATTACGGGAGCGATTCTTTTGCCGCCTAAGAAAAGTACTTAACAGTCTTTTATCGGGTGCCAATAAGACGCGTGCTTTTAATGGCTGGGTTATGCCTCTACTCACATACTCCTTTGGCATACTAAGATGGACTCAGACCGAATTGGACGCCTTGGATAGAAGAGTCCGTCAAATGCTCACGACTTCCAGAATGTTACACCCGCGCTCATCTGTTATGAGGCTGTACATCCCGCGGAGATGTGGGGGTCGCGGCTTTTTAAATGCCAAGGACCTACATAACCGTGAGGTGTGCAGTCTCAGGGATTATTTCCTTAACAGTGAGTGCGGGATGCATTTGGATGTCGTGGCAGTTGATAGACACTCTACGCCGCTCTCCTTGGCAACAGAAAACTGGCGCAAACCAGTGGTGCTAAGCACTCTCGATCGCAAGGACATATGGAACAGCAAGGTGCTACACGGGCGCTACTATCGGGCTCTAACTGGGCCTGATGTAGATTTGCCTGCCTCGGTGAACTGGCTACGTTTCGGTGACCTTTTTGGGGAAACCGAAGGTTTTGTCTGTGCTATTGAAGATGAAGTTATCAAGACGAATAACTACCGGAAATATATAATGAGGGACGGTACGGTCGACATCTGTCGGGCATGCCGCCGTCCGGGAGAATCACTCCGACATATTATTTCCGGTTGTTCTCATCTTGCTAACGGAGAGTATTTGCACAGACACACCCAAGTAGCCAGAATAATTCACCAGCAACTTGCTCTTCGATATGGCCTTGTTGAATCAGAGGTGCCGTACTATAAGTACGCACCTGCGCCATTTCTCGAAAATGGTCATGCAACGCTCTACTGGGATCGCTCTATCATCACGGACAGGACTATTGTCGCTAATAAGCCTGATATTGTTGTGATCGACCGATCTCAGCGCCAAGCAATATTGGTTGATATCACCATACCTCATGACGAGAACCTCGTGAAAGCCGAGAAGGACAAGCTCAGTAAGTACCTTGACTTGGCTCACGAGGTTACCGCCATGTGGGATGTGGATTCAACCATTATTGTACCGATAGTTGTTTCGGCACACGGCCTTATAGCGAAGAGCCTCGATCAACACCTAGAGAGGCTCTCGCTGAATGGTTGGGTCAAGGGTCAGATGCAAAAGGCAGTACTCCTTGACACGGCACGTATTGTCAGGAGGTTCCTCACTATGCAGCCCTAACCACCGATAGTTTGGGTCTATCCCCGCTGCCGGTGGCAACCTAGGTTAAGTTTTTTATAATATTTTATATTGTATATAGGTTTTTATATAAAATATTGTAAAAAATTAAACTTAAGAATAATGTTAAATAAAGAGAATAATAATAATAATAAATGTTTTTTTTATTTTCTCATCACAAAGTAGGTAATAGTTTAATATAACACAATACAACATCGGGATGTGACACTTTGTGACAGACTGGAGTCTGAGCTGGGATAAACCTGTCAAACAGAACTCCAGGCTCCCCTCCCATTATTTAAATTGTACAAAAATTAATCATCTTGCAATGAGAACCTTTATATAATAAAAATGAAAAACAAAAACAAGAATATAGTATGCGTGTGTGTGTGTGAGTGAATGCGTGTGTGTATGTGTGTGTGTGTGTGTGTGTGTGTGTGTGTGTGTGTGTGTGTGTGTGTGTGTGTGCGTGTGTGTGTGTGTGCGTGTGTGGGGTCTGTGTGTGGGGGGGTTTGTGTGGGTGGATGTATACTTGATGAATGTCCATTTGAGTGAGTGCGTACTCAATATATAGGCTTAATAAAATCTTCTTCGTGTGCTGGATCTAATTCTAGAAGAAAATTTGAGAGAATCGGTTTTAATTTGTAATTGGTTAATTGTTTTATTTTTAGCTTAGAGTTTATTTTTGTATATAGTTTGGGAGCTACGTAGTTATAGAACCTTTGGGCAAAGCGGCTATTTACAGCAGGGCTGGGGCATCTCAGAGCTCTTTGGTTCAAATTTGGTAGTTTTGGCACCGTAAGTCGATGGTATCTACGCACACACTGGAAAACAAATAATTTGCGTGCTGTCAAAAGCTTTTTGTAAACCAGAGTTGTTGGGTGTCGCTTTGGAAGATGCATTAGGACTTTAAGTAAAGCTCTTTGTGCTCTTTCTAGTTGTAGAAAATATGTTGGAATAGCAGCACCCCAAATACAGATACAGTAGCCAATAAGACATTCACCTAGTGCTCAGTATGTTCTCAAAAGCAATTTAAGATCAGCTACTTGCCTTAAATTTTTGAAAACAAACATAAGCTTCCTTATCCTACTTGCTACTAGGGATAGGTGGTGGTCCCATTTCAATTTGTCATCAATTAGGACTCCGAGGTATTATATATTACATACTCTCTCGAGAATGGAGCAAGTACACGTTGAAACATTTTGATTATTAGGGGTTCGGTTACAAGGGTACGTATGAATCAGAATGCTAAAATTAGGGGCTGGTTCCGATGCTTTAGTCATGCCAAAGTAGAGATACTTTGTTTTGCCTATATTAAGCGACAAAAGGTTATTCTCCAGCCAGGTAGTAACAGCACACATGCCATGTTCTACCACATCTTGAATCTTTTTAGGATCGCGGCAATGGAATATCAAAGCAGTGTCGTCCGCGAACATCAGAATATCCGCTCCAGGAATCTTGAGTTAACACAACTCGTTTATATAAACTAAAAATAAGGACGGTCCGAGCGTACTGCCTTGCGGAACTCCGTATGTGCAGACGGCGCTACCGCTAAGTTTTCCATCGATCCTAACACACTGGCTTCTGTGCGTGAGGTAGTTATTAAACCACTGGTACGTAACCCCCCTTACACCTATGTTCTCGAGACGTAGAAGAATTGGTATGGATACTGTGTAAAAGCTTTTTGGAGATCCAAAAATACACCAACACATCTCCTACCTGCCCCGAGATAATCGTCACAAGTTCCATAACCGCATCTTCAGTGGATTTGTTAGACCTGAAGCCAAATTGATTATTTGATAAAATGTTTTTAGACTCTAAATATTGTATTAACTTTTTATTAACCATCTTTTCAATTATTTTAGTTAAAGTTGTCAAAAGAGAAATTGGTCTGTAGTTCGTAGGTAATTTCTTGTCACCAGCTTTAAAAACAGGGGTCACTATCGCTTTTTTAAGCTGTGTCGGAAATATGCCACTTTCGAAGCTAGTACACAAGTGACTAATTGGTTCAGCTAATACATGGCTAGACTTTTTAAAGAGATCAGTGGCTATATTGTCCCAACCTGCAGCACTGCCAGATCGGAGGCCATTAATTGTAGTAATTACTTCATCAGAAGTAACTAAATACAATGCCAAAGAGTTCGGGACTATGTCATTAGTTTTGGCTAAGTTTGCAAGTATTAATTAATTATGGACAATTAGAAATAGCTGTTGGAGTACTTTGGGGGTTAAAGTTACTCGCGTCCGTAGGTTTACCCTTGAGACCCTACACGTGACCCCTGGGTGGTGCTAAATGAGCGACACTGACTGAGTGGCAGAGCCACGATGCGTTGCAACGAATAATGGCACTTGGTGCTGTTGTGTTTCGTCCGGCCAGTGAGAGTTACGGAGACACCCCCCCCCCCCTCCCCCTTCACAATTCCTATCTTAAAGGTCGGCAACGCATCTGCAACTCCGAGAAAAAAAATAAAAAAAACTTGGAGCAAGCTGTTTTGTCTTCTGTGTAATCTGACACTTTAATAATTATAATATTTATAAGTAGCAGCCGCTCGCGGCTCGTTTCACTCGCGCGGTTCCAGTTCCTGTGGGAATATCGGGATAAAACGTATCCTATGTGTTAATCCAGGTAAATGTCAACCTTATTGGTTAGGTACTAATGTTTTCCAAAACTCATTTCAGCCGTTACTTTATTTTACTTCAAAAACTCTCCAATTTTTATTACTTACCACAATATCAATACGATAATTGGAAATCATATTTAATTTTTAAGTTAACAATTCATTATGATTTATCATTTTTCACCTTTCATCTCAAAAAAAACGATAAATTACCTACAAATTTTAGCCGTTTGTGTCGCTAGGGGAGAGACACTTGCCCGCTATTTTTTCTCGTACCAGGATACGTATGTTTACACAATTCTATGACCACGGCTTATATTTCGGTTCGACGCGTTTCTGTTTCGGCGTGCAGTGTTACTGGGGGTAGCGATGCGCATTTGTCTGGCACAGACTATAATAGCTCGTTAGATTAGTTGTTAAGTCTTAACTATAAATTAGTTAACTGTTTTTTTATTATTATTAGTATTGACATCAATAAGGCCTGTAAAGGTTTACATTGAATAAATAATTTGACTTTTTGACTTTTGAGGTTATAAACTATCTGTATGCCGAATTTCATCCAAATTCATTTAGTAGTTTTTACGTGAAAGAGTAACAAACATCCATCCATACTTACAAACTTTCGCGTTTATAATATTAGTAGGATAAATTAGTATGTATGTATGTTGCCACTAACCGGCGCCGTGCTGCCGTGCACGGTGGTGTCGGACTTGTCGCTGGTCTCCGGGATGGCGATGAGCTCGCTCTCCGACGACTCCTGCTCCAGGCTCCACTGCTGGTATCTGAGCGGACCGATACATTTATTGACATTTTGTGTGATACCCGTCACCCGAACCAGTGCTATAACCTTCCATGCGAGCAACGGACGCCGCGCGCTGCTCTTCAATAATACAAATACAAATAATTTAAATTTAATTAAATACAATAACCTGTACTTATGTGTACCGTCTTTCAAAGAGTAAAAGTTTAGTTTCCGTAAATTCCGTAGTTTTAAAGTCTTTGCAGTTCAAGCTATAACCAGCAACCATCGTCTACAGTAGCAATGCACTGCTTCGCTATCCTTGTCTCTGACCAACCCCTTGAGGACAATATAGTTATGAGTGTATGTATGTACGTACTTGGCGGGCTTACTGGGCTCCTCCCAGTGCGTGTGCATGTGCGCGGGCGACTTGTGCTGCAGCTTGGGCTTGCGCTCCAGCGCGCCCAGCGGGCTGCAGCTGGCGGCGGCGGCCGCGGCCGGCTCCAGCTCCGTCTTTAGGGACGCTTGGCTTAGATCTGCGGGTGATTAGAGTAAACGTTGTATTTATTTGTAGGATACTAGCAGCCAGCGCGCACCTTTGCCCACGCTAACTTAGAAACATTGTTATACTTTAGTCATTTTGTACAAATTATCTACAAATTATAAACAAAAACTATCCTCAGTTGACACTCTTTCTTTTAGTGAAAACCGCAAAAAATTTCCATTGCGTGGTTTAAAAAAATAGTGCGGTGCTACAGACAGAAGAGAACGGCGACTTTACTTTATAATATGCAATGATATAAGGTCACATTTGATCAACCGCAAATATTTTGAGGATAAATTCAACAACATAAATAAACTACTTTTTATACGCTAGTTTTCAAGAAAAACGCCAAAAGACATTTTGATTAAATGTAAAATAAAGCACCTCTTACGCACTTTCAGTAGTTTAAATTCAAAGGAGCCGAAACAGAGAGGCCGCAATGCCTACACCGCTTACACGTGCCCGTATTTTCATTCAAAGAAGCCTTTTTTTGATTTGATTAGAGGATTCTTTGTTAGGAAAAGTAAAAATAAAAACTAGCCTGATTTTTTTTTATGCTAGGGCCTTACTTCTCTGATACAATTAGATGTTTTGTCAAAATATTTGCAGTTGATAAAATGTGACCTTCGGTACGTGCATATAAAAACTAGATACACAATCCTGCACTAAATCGTTAGCGGAATAATGGCAGCTCTGACATAATATACGAGTGCATTTGACATGAATGTGATTTGGCAAAATTGCAGTTTTCGAAGCACTTCGTCATGTTGGCTGGCGCACTGAGTGAATGAGTACTTAAACATCTCGCTAGTTACTCTTTTCGTGCGGCCGTTTTGAGTGCGTCGAATGTGCATCTACTTAGTTGTTATATGTGACTAAAGGGTACGTGGTATTTACGTATAAGGCCGCGAACACGAACAGGGCGGCGGCGGTCCCATGTAAATGCATGCAATTGGCTATTTGCCAGTTGTAACAATAAAATATGAAATATGTCAGTGCGAGCACGGATCTTTTATCGACCGATAAAGTGACATTAGACGTCGACAAATTGACATCGGCAGTACTTGAATTGTCAAATTTTATCGTCTAATGTCACTTTATCGGTCGATAAAAGATCCGTGCTCAGGGGGATGGTAGTTTATAATTTAACAATAACTATCCAATTGTTTTTTTTAAGATAAATAAACTGTGTAAGTTTTTATCTGTGGATTACAAGACCCGAAACACGGGCGGCCATGGTTGAGCTTCGTGTGACGTCACATTTTACAATATAAACAAAAAGTATCTGTCAATTTTCAAGATAAAATTTGTTTGTTCACTGAAGTGTAATGTCACACGGCAAAATGTCACATCATCAACCGATTTCGCGGGAAATTTGAAATTAATAAAGAAAAATATGTTTTTTCGAATAAAACATTTTTGTAAGAGGTATAAAATAAGCGTTTGTAATTGTTTAAAACTGATTAAAGGAGTATGTGGGGATTTAGTATCAATAGGTTATGTTTATCTAGACTTATGTGTTAACAATTATAATTTTAGGCATAAGTTTTATGTGTTTAGCAACTTCCACTGTAAAAATGATGGAATTTTAGGAGAAGATTTTTTTATTAAAATATAGTTGTAAAATTAACTATGAAAATAAGCTGGTTACATTACAGGATAAGATAAGTCTAGAATTAGGCTTAGGTAAAAACATAATAACGACTATTCCAGGGAGATGTGAGGTCGTAAAATATGTTTCGTCAGAGATAAAGGGCGAATGTGTCATTTTAGCGGAGGAAGTTATTGCAGGCGTATTTGTAGCAGGCGCCGTGGTAGTAGGAGACGGGAAAAAGATTCCGGTGCGATTTTTAAACACACGGGAAGAAGATGTAAAATTAAATAACTTTAGCCCGAAAATTAGAAAATACTCGGATTATTTCGTATGCTCTTTTGATACGGAAAACGGAAAATCTGTCGAGAGGGTTAAACAACTATTCGATTTTCTTAAATTAAAAACATAACTTGGTGATGAAGAGAGACGGTCTATTGAGAAAATATGTGCAAAATATGCAGATATCTTTCATATGCCGGGTGATAAGCTATCCGTTACAAACTTATACGAGTACAACATTAAACTGCAAAATGACGCGTCTCCTGTTTATGTCAAACCGTATAGAATACCGCACGCTCAGAAGGCTGAGTTAATAAAACAGGTAGGTAAATTGTTAGAAGAAGATATTATCGAAGAGTGTACCAGCGAATGGTCTTCTCCATTATTATTACTTCCGAAAAAAGCTGACAGTAGCGGTGAAAAAAAGTGGAGAATCGTAATAGATTATAGACTTTTAAATAAAAAAATAGTAGACGAAAAGTTCCCGTTACCAAATATACAAGAAATTATTGACTCACTTTCGGGATGCTTATACTATTCTCATTTAGACCTCAGTTCTAGTTATTACCAGCTAGGGTTATCACCAGAATGTAGGAAATTCACTTCTTTTACAGCTGATAAGCAATATCAACTGAAAAGATTACCTATGGGTCTCAAAACGAGTCCTAGCGTATTTTCTAAACTTATGTCTATGGCTCTATCGGGTTTAAATTACGAGATATGTTTTCTATATCTCGATGACGTAATAGTTTTCGGGAAAAGCCTATCGCAGCATAATACAAATTTAATGAGTGTATTTGAGAGGTTTAGGTCAGTTAATTTAAAACTAAACCCTTGTAAGTGCGAATTTTTGAGGAAAGAAATTAATTATTTAGGGCATGTTATTACGCCAAACGGGGTGTTGCCAGACAACAGTAAAATCGAGGTCTTGGAAAAGTTCCCAGTACCTAAAAATGTAAATGAGATTCGTCGTTTTGTGGCTTTTGCGAACTTTTATAGAAAATTCATAAAAAACTTTGCCACAATAGTGTACCCACTAAACCGTCTTTGTAAGAAACATGTCGAGTTTCAGTGGACGGAAGAATGTGACGTGGCATTTCAGACCTTAAAAAAGTCACTTAGTTCATTTCCTGTCTTAGATTATCCAGATTTTGGAAAAGATAATGTTTTCCGGTTGCAAACCGATGCGTCAGGGGTAGCCTTGGGGGCTGTATTATCAAATGGAAATAATAAGCCCGTAGCTTATGCAAGCAGACAATTAAACAGTTCAGAAATAAACTACCCAACCATTCATAAAGAGTTATTAGGGGTAGTGTGGGCTATAAAACATTTTCGACCATATTTATATGGACGAAAATTTAAAGTATTAACAGATCATAGACCATTGGTTCATTTATTTAGCATGAAAGATCCTAGTAGCCGTTTAACTAAGTTTAGACTTTGTTTAGAAGAATATGATTTCGATATTGAATACATAAAAGGTTCCGAAAATGTAACGGCAGATGCCTTATGGAGAGTCATTATAACATCAGACGAGTTAAAAAATCTAAATTCAAATTTTTTGGGGGTAGTAACCCGTTCAATGAAAAGAACCATGGAGCAAAATAATGAACCCGCTACCTCTGGAAGTAGCAGGGTTGAGCCCCCTGTTGATCATAGGCAACCAAGAGTGGTAGATATTATGCAGAAATCACAAAATGATGTAAGGTTAGATATTTGTTCGTATGAAAACTTCGTGAAGTTGAGGAAAAAGAAAAGATACGTCTCACAGACGGGTGATATGTTATTTAGTGACTCTACTATTTACATAAATCAGGAATCTCTACTAACGGAGGCGCGCCGAGACGCAACGATAGGAGAACTGAGTGCATTATGTAAAAAATATAATATTGTAGAAGTCGTTGTGATTAAAAATGGGTTTAATAAAAAGTTTATTAAAATTTTGACCCAAACTTTCATGAAACATAAAGAATTACCGCGGTTATGTATTATTAATAACCAAGTTGAACATGTTACAAATAAAGACTTGATACGTGTTATACTAAATGATTATCATTTATTGCCGACAAGTGGTCATGTAGGCATAAATAAAATGACTAAGAATATTCGAAAAAAATATTTTTGGAGTAATATGCAAAAAGACATAACTGAATATGTGACTCGCTGTAAAGATTGCCAAAAGCAGAAATTTTGTAATAAAAATAATAAAGAGAAAATGGTAATAACCACTACAGCATCTACTTCTTTTGAAAAATTATATTTAGATATTGTGGGGCCGTTGGAGGTCGATAATTTGGGTAATAAATACATATTAACAATACAATGCGAATTGACAAAGTTTGTAGAAGCTTACCCAATACTTGATAAGTCAGCTGAAACTGTTGCTAGGGTTTTTACTGAAAATTTTATTTTACGATATGGTACTCCCAGGGTTATTGCGACTGACTGTGGAACGGAATTTATTAATTCCACGTTAGAAACAGTATGTAAATTGCTAAATATTGATAAGTTAAATTCAACACCCTATCATCATGAGAGTATAGGTTCGCTAGAAAACTGGCACAAACATCTCGGATGTTACTTGAGAATACAAACACAGAATCAGTCGGCAAATTGGAGTACCTGGATACCATATTGGTGCTTTGCTTATAATAATTCTGTAAATACTAGTACCAAATACTCCCCTTATGAACTAGTTTTTGGGAAAACATGTAACGTACCTAGTAATTTAGTTAGTAAAGTTGATCCCTTATATGTATACGACAATTATCCATCGGAGTTAAAATTTAGATTGCAAAAAGCTCATTATGATGCCAGGAACAACTTATTAATATCAAAACAAAGTAGAAAAACTAATTATGATTTAGATTGTAAGGAAGTACACTACAAAAAAGGTGATCTACTCTTGTATAAGAATGAAAATTATAATAAATTGAATGACTTGTATTTAGGTCCATTTGAAGTTTTAGAAGAGCTAGGTACTAATGTAAAAATATTAAAGAATAATAAAGAATATATAGTTCATAAGAATAGGACTAAGATATTTAGAAAATAAGAGTTTACTTTTCAGGGAAGGGATGCCTAGCCTTTTCAGGGGAGGTGTGATATAGTGAATTACACTATCAGCACGTACTCAATAGTACGTGATAATTAAGGTCTTCCTGATTGACAAGGCGTCCTTCCTCTAGTCACGTATAGATGTGATGTTAATTAGTATTTAAGATGATACACTAGAGGATAAAGGAGAATTGATTCAACGCAAGACATTGTTTCATTTCGGGTCTCCGTCCCAACGCCATTACAGCCAGTTGTAACAATAAAATATGAAATATGTCAGTGCGAGCACGGATCTTTTATCGACCGATAAAGTGACATTAGACGTCGACAAATTGACATCGGCAGTACTTGAATTGTCAAATTTTATCGTCTAATGTCACTTTATCGGTCGATAAAAGATCCGTGCTCAGGGGGATGGTAGTTTATAATTTAACAATAACTATCCAATTGTTTTTTTTAAGATAAATAAACTGTGTAAGTTTTTATCTGTGGATTACAAGACCCGAAACACGGGCGGCCATGGTTGAGCTTCGTGTGACGTCACATTTTACAATATAAACAAAAAGTATCTGTCAATTTTCAAGATAAAATTTGTTTGTTCACTGAAGTGTAATGTCACACGGCAAAATGTCACATCATCAACCGATTTCGCGGGAAATTTGAAATTAATAAAGAAAAATATGTTTTTTCGAATAAAACATTTTTGTAAGAGGTATAAAATAAGCGTTTGTAATTGTTTAAAACCAGCAATGAACAGGGTAGGATAATAAAAGTGTCATGGCGGTAAAATTGACATTCGTATGACAGTTCACTTCGATGACTTGGTATCGGTCGGTTTTCGGAATAACACGTAATGGCGGAGGTCTGTTAAGTTTTGGTGCTGTTTTTGATTTTCCCACGGTACGGGACAGCTCAGACCTCATTATATGGTATAAAAACAACCGCGGGTTGTACGCGTTTATATTTCTGACGGCAGAATTCGCGTCACGTTGTTGTGACTTCAGTTTCGGTGTGTCGGTACATGCCCACGTGCATTCGTTGTGAATCAAAAGTTAATCGGCTTTTAACTTACTAATCGCCTTGCGAACAGCCAGCGGAGGCTCCTATGTGTAATTGGCCGGGGTGCAACGGATGTGTGCGTGTGTGATTTGGACTGGCCTATGAGGATTCGGCAGGCGAGGTACGCTACCACGAGGCAGGCGTCACACCGCCTCACGGCAGCTGAGCAGCGACCATCCTTTCCTTCCTACCCATACTACCTGCACATCCTCAGGTTGCAAGGAGGATCAACGATCGACGCACCACCGGTGAGTTTAGTATTTAAGGTTACTTATAAGATTAACGCTGCGAATCGCAGCTAATTCCAAGCAGGCCCTGATCGAGTGACCTGGTGGTCCACGGTCTGGTTGGATCAGTAATTTTTAAAATACTTTTCCGAGAACTGTCAAGTAGCCAATTACATGGGACCGTTCACGAACTCGGGGTTGGGCGCCGCATTGGGACGCGCCACTCCACGCACCGCCGCCGCCCTGTTCGTGCCCGCGGCCTAAAATTTTACTTTTTATTTTTTTATTTTTTGATAAATACTGATCAGCACCCACGCGCACCAGCGCCTGCAGCTAGTAAAATATGAATAGTGCATTTTATTTATTGACTAGCAGACCGCCGGCAAGCGACTTCGTTCGCGTGAACCCCGTACCCCGTGACGAATTTTCAAAATGACTCATCTCCCAAGAACATCTATTATGACGTAACTAAAATAGTTAGACTTTTCTGCAAAGCCATAGTACATTATTTTATTCTATCATCAATAGTCTTAGCGCACGCGATTTAAGAAATTTATTTGAGTTTTAGTAAGGATCCCGAATTTTTTTCAAACCATAATATAGCCTATGTCACCCGGAGATAGTGTTGCTTCCCAACGGTGAAATTTTTTTTAAATCGGTCTAGTAGTTTCGGAGCCCATTCAATACAAACAAACAATCAAAATAATTTTTCCTCTTTATAATATTAGTAGAATTTATAAATACTGATCAGTATAATATGAATAGTGCAGTAACTGGCCTCTCGGCCGCGGATGGGGCATCACTATCATGGGGGGGATGCGCTTGCACTGGTGGTACTGCGCCTCCACGCTGCTGAGCACCACGCGCACCAGCGCCTGCAGCTGCGCGCACAGGGCGCCGCTACTGTAGTGGTACTAAAGGGAAAAACATACAAAAAAAATGAGTAAAACGCGAGCCGTGTGATATCGCATGTCACTAAAAGAATACAAACGACCCCTCTCTTCCCTTGGGTGTAGTAAAAGGCGACTCACGGACTAAATACTGCACATACATCCAACAGCATAGAGCGGCGATGGGCTCACCACCTGTCACGCTAAGCACACGTGCAGTCGCTATTTGGTGAAAAGTGGACTATGGCAGAGGATTACTTTTGCAGTCCTCATTGCCTAGTCTCCGACTAACCCTTCGAGGATAATAGTCGTGATCATGTACTATCAACAAAACCGATGCAGTACAGATACCACTTTAAAAAAATGTTGCTTGCATGAGATGGCTATAGTTCATCCCGCTCTTTGTTTAACATTGACCAATGACGACGAACAGAAAGAAATTGCTGGCATGTGGTGGCCATACCGCGTTCCGACTTTTGTTTTCATTGATTAACGACAAACAAAACGTTCCTTTTTTAACATATTAATTGCTTCACGATTTTATGATTTTTGAGTTAGTAGAGGAATGATGTAGCAAAAGTTTAAACATATGCAGGCAAGCAGATTTGACAAATGCGAATCAAACTAGCCCTTAAGAGGGTTTACGCATTTCGGGTTTAAAAGTCTAAATTTTTAAAAACCAATAAGCCAACTTTGATGAAACTTTGCATGCTGAAGTAAAACACAGGGATCTAAATAGTTTGTTAAAAAAATTTAAAAAAAAATGTTTATTTAACTGAGTTATTGCGATTTTTAACTTTCTATAGTGGACTTTAAATCGCAATAACTCAGCCAAAATAACGTTTTTTAAAAATGTTTTAACAAACTATTTAGATCCCTGTGTTTCACTTTAGCATGCAAAGTTTCATAAAAATTGGCTTATTGGTTTTTAAAAATTTCGACTTAGAAGTTTGTATGGAAAACCGAAATGCGTAAACCCTCTTAAGGTGGTATACAGCAGATGTTGTTGGTAGTATGTATGTAAATATGAGTATATAGAGTTAGGTAATGGTTTCCCGGCCCCGCTACCTTGTAGAGCAGCACGAGCAGCGCCATGAGCCAGTGGCGGCGCACGTGCGCGTCCAGCGCGCACAGCGTGTGCGCCGCCGCCGCGCCCGCGCCCGCAAGCCGCCCGCCGCCGCTGCAGTACTGCACGCAATATCAATTCAACTTGTTTAATCCCACACCAATTGGCCACTTGTCGGTTCTCGGAAAAGTATTATTTTATACATGTAACAATATTTTTTTTCTCGAAAAAGTTTTATTTAGTAGAAAAAAAACATTGTTTTTTCATTAATTTCAAATTTGCTATAATAAACACGTGACATTTTGACCTGTTACGTCAAACTTCAATAAACAAACAAATTTTATCTTGAAACCTGAGATAGTTTTTGTTTATTTTGTGGAATTTGACGTCACACGAAGCTCAATAATGGCCGCCCGTGTTTCGGGTCTTGTAATCCACAGATGTGGCCAAGAGCAAGCCCACTTATTATCAAAAAAAGATAAAAATCGCATATTTATTTTGTTAAAATAATATATTTAATTTATCCTAATAAAAAAAACTATTGGATAATTATTGTTTAATTATAAACTACCCTATCCGATATATTTCATATTTTATTGTTACAACTGTCAAATAGCCAATTATGATAGATAGATGATAGATAAAAACTTTATTTACTGCTAAAAGACACATCTAGACAAATCAAATCTAAACCGAAATAAGTATTCTTTTGAAACTCGTTAATATGATAAGATAACGGATAAATATACATAAACATAGAAAAAAACACCCAGACCTGGAATCAATTTAGAAAAACAGTTTTTCTCTAAATTGACCCGACCGGGAAATGAACTCGGGACCTCAGAGATAGCGCGACGCCCGACCCGGTGTGCTGACCACTTGACTACGGAGGTCGTCAAAATATAACACACTAGTAGACCGTCATACTTGAATTTTTTTGTATGTACAAAAAAACAAAAACCATCCTCAGTTATCGTTCTTTCTGTTAGTGAAAACCGCATAAAATCCATTGCGTGGTTTAGAAGAACACAGCGGAGCCACAAACACGGGAAAACGGCGACTTTACTTTATAATATACTAGCGACCCCCCCGGCTTCGCACGAGTTACTACCCGTAACCGTACCTAAACAAATTATTGCCTATAACCTTCCTCGATAAATGGGCTATCGACAAGAATATGGCAAGAATTTTTTAAATTGGACCAGTACCTAGTTCCTGAGATAAGCGCGTTCAAGCAAACAAACAAACTCTTCAGTTTTATAATATTAAGTATAGATAATGATAATGATGATTTTAGGATAGCTTATTAACTATCCTTAAGGGGGGTTAGGCGGTGAAAACAGAAAAATCGGCTGTTGTCTATTAGCTGTATTTTAAAATATTTCACACTGAAATTTTGAATATGTATTACAGAACGTATGTGTTAGGGCTTAGGGGATACTGTTAAGATTGGAAACATTTCGCTCGATAGGAAAAAATCCTGAAGTTACCTCTAAAATTTCATATAAATGCAGATTACGACGGTGTTTTACAATAATCATTACTATAAAATCATAAACATATAGGTATTTAGCTTTTCGATTTCTTGACTGATTAGGATTTCTTAGTTTTTATTAACTTTTTGATAAAAATGTGAATGGCGCTTACGAATTACCGCGGACCCCGCACCCGCGAGGGCCCGGAATTTTCGCTGACTGTCTAACCCCCCCTTCATTATATAGCTTATAAAAACTAATCAACAACAAAAATAGTAACCAAAACTATTGATCAGTTAAAACACTTACGGCCAGTCCCAATAACCTATCTATCTGTTGTTTTGACTACTAGAGTTAGATATTTAACACAATTTGTAACGAGCTTAAGTCAAATTTCTAACTCTGGTAGGCACAACAACAGATAGATAGGTTATTGGGAACGGCCGTTAGACATCAAAGAGATTCTTATCCAAAAAACATTATCAGGTACACAGTTTTCTTAAAACAAATCATCATCAGCCTATAAACGTCCCCCTGCTGGGAACAGGCCTCTCACATGGAGAACATCACATGGAAAGGTTGGCCATAAGCCCATAACCCACCACGCTGGCCCAATGCGGGTTGGTGGGTTTTAACGACTGCCATCTTTCGACGACGACCGGGACAAACTTTCTCTCAAATCGAATCTCAAAAAATATTTATGTTTAAAATAATTACTTGTAACAGCAGAACAATGGGCTCGGCAATGCTGGCCCCCATCACATGGTTTTGGTCCAGCACTTGCGGCAGATTGGCCATGAACGCGTTGAAGATTGCCGATTGCCTGTAAAACAATAGTACATTATACATATAATCACGACCATCATCCCCGAAGGGTTAGTCAGAGACTAGGCCATATGGACATCCCCTCTCCTTACATCAATAAGTTTTATTTATACTGGCACCTCGAGACCAACCGTTAGGTTATGCAAGAAGTGCCAGACGTCCCTGCGCCAGCAAAATACTCCCGCAGGAGACCATCTGCGTTAGGTCTTAACGCCAAATCAGTGCCCGCCAAAGCGCTTTTCATTCGGTACTCATAAGACTAGTGTCTCGGGAGAGTCTCCCCGTGAACACGTGTAGTTCACTGCCTATTGTCTAGATAGGTAACCGCTCACTTCTCGTTGCACGAAGGGCACAACTCGCAGATGCCACTGCTCAGGTCGTCGACTTTAAAGTCAACTCCCAAGTGTCCACTTTGGTCGCGGAGTAGTAAGACTCACGTGACACTCACTTCTCGGTACCCATCCGGGCGCCTACCCAGTTCCCACGTCCTATGCGGCTGGCTGGACCGGAGGCTACGGCATCTAGGGGCCGCCTCTACTAGTTCTCCAGAACAGTACCGGAGATGTCAACACCAATGTCCAATTAGAACCACCGGACAAAGCTGCCAACTATAAAGGAAACTCACGTTCCCTGTAGGACTTTTAGCTGCTGGCCCCACAGAGACCGCTACTATACCCCGCTCGCTGTGCGCGAGTTTGGAAGTCCCGGCACACAATACCAGGACAAACGAACTTTCCCAAACTCTACAGCTAACCACAAGACACTACCCGTCTTATTACAAAACGAGATCTAAATAAAGTACTGGACTTAGTTCTAGACTTAAGTCAGGTACCAACGTAAACGTTATTACAAGATCAAGTTTTTCTCTTAGTCGCGGACCATCTATGGTTCTAAGATAAACTGACGTGACCCCTAGTTTGCTGCTGGAAACATCCCGACGACCTGTTCGGCGTCAGCAAAGAATTAATCCCTTCGAATTAAGTGATAACGACTTCAAATTATGTACAGATTTACCAAACGATTTGGTGCTTTAGTCGTGGAAATGTTACGCTAACGTCGTGCGAACTCGTTAACAGATGGACCTGTGTCTGTTAAATAGTCAAAAGTATATTTAATTTAACTTACTGTTTAAATCATATTGTGTAGTTGATAAAGTCGTTTTTCAAACAAACACACGTGCACCGGACTTTTTACTTCTCGGCACATTGCAAAGGTAACCGCTCTTCACCCCTTCGAGTAAAAGAGACAGTGGCGTCTCGCAAGTTTATTTTCTATGGTTCCCGAGTGAGACAGTAACGGCGACGGTGACCCACCGTAGCACAGAGCGCGTTTGTGTACGGCAAATTTCTTCTACCTCCTTTATTACTTGTTGAACTGTGTTTGAATATCAATCGACTTTCAGTCTAAATTCAGTGCTAATACTTATAACAGTGTTCCCATTTTAAGCGAAAATCGTAATGAATACTCAGCGTACCCCGCCTTGTATGAGTGCTGGCTCGCATCCTAACTTGTCTCAATTAATGGATGACGAGTTTCAAAGTCAAGTCACCATGAGAAAAAGGAAGAATCCGGACTGCGATAGCATCTGTATAGAAGATTTTCGTCGTGAGCTTGCTGGCGTAATGGCTGAATACCGTCAGGAGTTAAGACAGACCTTAAACGAATTTCAAAAAAACATCTCGTCATCATTCGAAGCTTTGATTGATAAACAAAGTGAGAGCATAAAAAAAGTTCACAAAGATCTATGCACCCTCAAGTCAGATGTATCTGATTTAAAATTGTGCCAACAGGGCATCCGGAAAGAACAAAGCGATATCACCTCAAAAATGTCAACTCTCAACAATAAGCAAGATAATTTGTCTGATAAAACCAAAACTTTAGAGTGTGAATTAAATGACGCGAAAAGACAAATTTCTGAACTAACAGAGCAGCAAAATTTTAAAGACCAGCAAGGCCGTATTAACAATTTAGAAATTTCTGGAGTTCCGTTATCCAAAGGTGAAAACCTCTTTAACGTGTTGCATAAAATCGCAACCAAGATTGGTTTTTCTTTGTCACCGCACGACGTTGATTTTGTGCACCGAGTCAGACGTTATGCCAAGAAAGTTCAACGTAAAAATCAAGATCTATCCACGAATCAGTCAGTCCTGCCTGCTGTTCCGAATATCATAATTAAATTCACGCAACGCAAAAGAAAAAGTGAGTTTTTGGCCGCCGTGCGCGCTCGCCGCGGACTGACAACAGCTGACCTTGACATTGACGGCGCTTCCATACCAATATTTATAAACGATCACTTAACACCACACAATAAATTACTTTATGGAAGAGCTCGCAAATTAGGGAAGGAATGCAGTTACAAGTACATATGGTTGAATGATTGTAAGATATTTCTTCGCAAGAACGACACATCCAAATCCATTCTGATTGGCGGTGAAAAAGACTTGGATAGAATAAAGTGACTACTATCTGTGCTATTGACAACATCTGTGTTTTGTTATTACACTTTTTTTATGTTAACTTATACATTACAATCTGCGCCGTATGAAGTTAGCCGTGCATGTACTGGTATATTGTTATGCGAGTATACGTATGGTGCCTGTAGGTTACTAATTATAACCGTTTGTAACTGTAATAAAGGTCAATTTATAAACTCAGTGTCGTGTTTAATCTTATGGCAGCTTAGCAATAAAGTCTGTGGAGAGAAAATTTTGTGTAGTTGGTTTGGTTATTCAAAAAGTAAAACCATTGAATTATATTACTGTCCTCGTGATATTAATAAAATTATTATATTAAAAAATTGTAAGCTATCGTATTTACAAATAAAAGGAGCGTGGTACAAGCATATTCTTGAATTATTTAACTACCTTATTTTTCTACATTACTATTTGTTGAATTACCCTAATTTAAATAATCTAATTTATAGATGAAATATAATTTGTCTATTTACTATCAGAACGTGAGGGGCCTGCGTACAAAATCCCACGAGTTTTTGAGTAGTGTACTAGCTAATGAATTTGATATTATTTGCATAACTGAATCTTGGCTTAATGATTCCTTTTATAGCTCAGAGTTTTTTGATAGTCGGTATGAAGTATTTAGATGTGATCGCGATGCGGCGTCTCATGGGTGTAGCCGCGGTGGGGGGGTGGTAGTGGCCGTGCGCCGGGAGCTTTGCCCGGCCGCGCGGCCAACTTGGTGTGCGCCACCGCCCGCTGACGAGCTGTGGGTGAGCATCCCGATGCGCGGCCGCACTTACCGCCCCATCGTTCGCTCCGCGCATGAAGCTGTATATTTACATATAGCGTGTACTTACATACCGCATGGTATTAGACACGAATCTTTATTGAATTCATTTTATGACAGAACTGTAGACATTATTCATTCACATTCTGATGACATTTTTCTTGTGGTAGGGGACTTTAACGTATCGAATGCGGTGTGGCAATATAACCACGAACTCCGCTATATGACAGTAGTATCCGGTAACGATATATTTACCTCCTTAATAACAGATTTTATGAATTTATCATTGCTAAATCAGTACAATGGTGAATTTAACACAAATAATCGCATATTGGACTTAGTCTTATGCACTGATTTATGTAAGATCGAGGCATCTGATTCACCTTTAGTACCGGAAGACCCACATCATAAAGCGATAAACATAGACTTGCCTTTGTGTTTGCCCGCTCCCCTAAAACACAATAATAATAAGATAAAAATGTATTTTAGTGCTGATTTTGAATCCATAAATAATGGTTTGGCATCTGTTGACTGGGAAAAAGCATTCTCATGCTGTAATGACGTTGATGCAATGTTAACAGTATTTTATGATATTCTTAACGATCTCATAGAAAAACATATACCTGTTCGTTCTCAGATTAACACCCAAAGGTTTCCCCCGTGGTATTGTCGCCCATTGATAAAATTAAGTAATGAGAAAAGAAAATACCATAAAAAATGGAAAAAATATGGCAATCAAGCGGATTATAGGATTTTCTCGTTACTTAGATCACGATTACGCAAATTAGAAACAGATACACATAACAAATATTTAGTATTTTCAGAAAATAAAATTAACAACAGCCCTAACTGCTTTTGGTCGTATGTTAAGTCTAAAAACCAATCAGGAGAACTTCCTCAAAAAATGTTCTACAATAATAGAGTAATCTCGTCAGGGGACGACATTTGTAAAGCTTTCAATGATTTTTTCCAATCCGTTTTTATCAAGTCAACAAATGATCATTTAAATATCGCCCCTAACACCACCACAAAATGTAATACACTTGTAGATATTGGGCACATAAACTTACAAGAAAGTAATCTACTAAAAGGCTTAAAACATGTCAACATACATAAAGGAGCCGGTTCTGATGGAATACACCCTATAATAATATCTAAATGTGCTGAGCATTTATTAAAGCCAGTCACTATTATTTTTCGAAAGTCCCTAAATTCAGGTGTATTCCCTAGTCTTTGGAAAAGAGCTCTAATTACGCCTATACCCAAAAACAATAAAAAAGAATTAGTTACACAATACCGACCAATATCGAAGCTATGTGTACTTGGTAAAATACTGGAAAGGTTAGTAACTTTACAGCTGTCCTATACTTTCCGTAATCATATCTCTAACAAACAACATGGATTTATTAAATCCCGCAGTGTTGACACCAATATGGTAACTTTCACCGATTTCGTTCTAAGAGCTATGGATAATGACACTCAAGTTGATGCTGTGTACACCGACTTCTCCAAGGCTTTTGACAAAATTAGCCACAATTTTCTTATTGAGAAACTTGGGAGGCTCGGTGTGCACGGCAGCTTGCTCAGATGGCTGGATTCATATATTAGAAATCGAAGTCAGGCTGTCTGTCTTAAAGGTTATTGCTCAAGTTATTTACCAATACCATCTGGAGTCCCACAGGGTTCTCATCTTGGACCGGTGTTGTTTTCTATATACATCAATGACATCGAAGACGTTCTACTAAACTGCAATCACCTTCAATATGCAGATGACACCAAAATTTTTAGAGTTGTGACAAATATGGATGATTGTTTTAAACTGCAATCTGACTTAGACTCTTTAAGTAAATACTGTACTGAAAATCAATTGTTTCTTAACACAGATAAATGTCAAGTGATAACGTATACAAGAAAATCTGCCCCTATTTCATTCAATTATAAACTAAATGATATGGTCTTAAATAGAGTGGACAGTATTCGTGATTTAGGTATAAAAATGGACAGTAAACTCTCATTTAAATTACACTTTGACTCAATTATCAAGAGGTCCTTTCGTAGTTTAGGTTTCATCAACAGAATAACAAAGCCATTTAAAAAACTTATTACTTTTAAGATCCTCTACTTCAGCTTTGTTCGATCTATTTTGGACTTCGGCTGTGTTGTCTGGAATCCTCACTATAAACAAGACATAGATAGAATTGAAAGAGTTCAAAGAAAGTTTATGAAAATATTAAACTACCGTAGTAACAATACCAGTGAGTCATACAGCGAATCATTGAAGGGTTACAAATTACTGTCATTACAAAACCGACGTAAACAATTTGACATAGTCTTTCTTTTCAAATTATTAAATAACCGTTTAGACTCTCCAACACTTTTATCTAAAATAAACTTCATTACTAAAACTCGTTTGCCCGCACGTTCTTCGCGTTCCATTAAAATGTTTGTACCACCTCGATCCCGAAAAAATTACACTAGGAATAACTACTTTAGCCGCTGCCTTACTTTGTATGATACTGAGTTCTCTGACATAGATTTATTTAATAATTCTTTGAATAGCTTTAAGTCAAAACTTTTCACACAATTAATTTAATGAACTTGTTCTAAAATATTCTCTTAACATTTTCTATGTGTCTGTGCATTCGCGGGCGTTAACATGTAAGTATAATACACTTTTAACAAGTTTTGACTTTTATTCCACTGTAAGTTAATCCTAATGGATGGGAGTTATATTATTTGCATTTTGACGCTCGTGACTTCACATATTATTTATAGATTGTGTGTGTGTGTGTCTGTGCGTGTGTGTGTGCGTGTGTGTGTGTGTGTGTGTGAGAGAGAGAGAGAGTGTATGTGGGTGTTTGCGTACATGCATGTGTATGTGTATTATATGCATGCGGGTAGGTGTACGTAATTAAGTTTTGTATCCTACCTTCAACGCTTTGTTTTACAACTAGTTACATATTAGTAAGTTAAAATTATGTTTGGGCACTCTTTGTCTATAAATTTTTGTGTATTTTTTTGTATTTGTGTTTTTTATGTAATGACTGTTCCGTGCCAGAATAAATTAAATTAAATAAAAATAAACATTTGACTCACGATCCTCGAGGATGCCCACTGATTGCTGAACTACAGGTAGTTCGCGCATTACGCAACTGGGCTCGGCATGAAGTAAGTAAATATAACCTTGATTGATGCTAATGACACTCCCAAAAAACACAGTAACTTATGTAAGTACCTACCTAATTATTTTTATTGTTTTATTGTAGATACAAGATGATGCAGCGAACTTACATGGTGTCGCAATCCGTTATCAGCCAAAGGTGTTAGAAAATAGCTGCTAATAGGTTTATTATAATGCCATCAACCTTAGAAGAACTTCCGCAATTTTGCCAATTTCCCTACAGTTATAGGCGCAATTGATTGCACTCACATAAGTGAAAAAAAGTCAGTTATACTCGTACATCAACAGAAAAATGGATTTTCTTCAATAAATGTACAGGTAACTAATTGTTATTATATATGAATTTTATGTCATGGTTTTATTACAATTACATGCCAGACCAAATACAGACGGCATTATGTAACATACTTATTATCTTGTAAAAAATTATGTATCTTTTAGGTGGTTTGTGATGCTGATCTGAAGATTTGGACATAGTGACCAGAAAGATAGCATTGAGCATTCTCCATCTAGGCAGCCTAACTGCCTACCTACCACAAATTGCTCTAAATTAAGTACGGGGAAAATAAAGAGAAAGCAGTTATAAAAAGACATTTTTAATAAACATAATTTTAACAGTTTAAAGTTCAAAAGCAGTCATACATAACATAGGTACCTACCTAATAATAATAACAACAAAATAGGCAGCCACAAATTAGGTTTACTATTGTTTAACAAAAAACGTATGACAAAAGATCATTTTACAAACAACGTTTGAAAAACTTATCATTTGACAAACCTTCTCTTCGCAAACATATTACTTTAAAAATAATCATTTGACATAATACAGGTTTCGCAAATGTTTTACTTAGGAAATAATTCTACTGTTAAAATATTATTTTAATAATATTCACTTGACTAAATAATTCGTTTGCCAAATTGGTGATTTTACAAATACTTAATATGGTATATTAGGTATGATATATTATATAAGCAAGGACGTAAGCAAATTCTAACCGATCAAGTGAACTACAGGAGTAGGTCAGCTAATATTTCTGTTGTCTAATAAAAAAAATAACCTCGAAATTAAAGACAATCGCTATGCTGTGCTTCGCGATTGTCTTAAATATCTAACTTATCATGTAACCTACAGCAGTAGGGCAGCTTGTATTTGTTAAATGTTATTTATGCTTTACGTTGTTTTGCCAACTAACATGTTTAAAAATAATCAATTTGTGAAATAATGTTTTAGCTTAATGAAATTTTTTTTAGTAGATATATTGTCTAATGTGTAGTTTATTAAACAATAGTTTGTAAAATAATAAAATTATCAATTAAGTATAATTTTGTCAAATGAAAATTTGTTATTTGTTTTTTGTCAAATGATTGGACACACCCACAAAATAAGTACATGTTACAATAGTTTAAAACAGAATGTTTGAGTATCTATGAATGTATATTTGAATACTACTTATAGTAAGCATATTTAATTAATGAAAAGTGAGAACAAGATAGTAGGCGAAACATATACTATCAATAAAAACAATATGATAAGACTGTGTCATACTCATAAAAAAGTTATGTTAATCTTGTGTTTAAAAAGAATCAGAAAAATAAAATTACTATGTAACTAAAACTAAGTAGGTAAAAGTCTTTTTAAATTTAATTGTTAGTGTTTGTTTTATTTTATAATAAAGATAATATTTCTAATTCTATTATTTTTATTTGGCTATTGTAATGATGTATTTGTGCTCGGCTTCCATCATTTCGAACTGTTTGTTTTTAATATCAGTATGGCTTTGTACAATTAATTGTTGCATGTCTTCACTTCTGTAAAACAAAATAGAATAATGTTGTTAATTTATTTCATGTAAAAAGTACTACAATAATAAGTATTTGAAAGTACTGTGTCTAAATACCTATTGTGCAAGATTTTTTCTTTGATTTGGTTTAGCCTGTTTCAATCGTTAAAATATAATTCAAATAGTAGTTTCAAATTATGGTTTATCATCATTCTGGCACTACTTTCAACACCCTCATTGTTTGATATCTCTGAAAACAATATACAAAATTTCACTTACATTAATTAAAACTTGCATGCACATAACCTTCTGTAAGTATTGGATTGTAATTATTTATAATGAAATGATAATATTGTATGTATTTTTAATCAAAAATTTTACCTTGCACTTCTACAACATGGTGGCCTGTGTTTTCCACATTGAAATTGACGGGTATTGAGTCAGTTTTATCATAACTAGTGCAAGGCTTAGGGTCAGCAGTTAACGCAGGAATTGTTAATGCAACATTCGGAATCTAAAACAATCAAATTAAGATATGTAGGTACCTACAAATTTTAACATTTACTACTACTACATATTATAAATATTACTTATTTTGTTCATATTAAAATTTTAATAAAAATACCTATGTTACAAACCTAAATAAATATGTTTTATTTACCACTGCATCACTATCATAGCATAGTCATTTTCTTCAGACTAAGTCGTGAGGAGCAATTGAAATTACTTCTAAACCCTCAGGAGAAGGTGGCTTTTTGCCACTCCATGTCACAGTAATAGTTCCTCATTTAGGCAAATTGGATTTTGCTGACAGCTTCATGCTTTTCCACGTTAACTCGACTTCCCCATCTGATCGGCTTTTACCAGTTAGCTCAATAACTAAACATTATTATTACCAACGCGCTGCACTTCCTCCAACGTCACCAGGTACTCAATTCGTCTGCCAGCCAAGTATGCAATGCGGCCGTTACTGTCGTCGCTCCCATGGCCTTACAAGTATAGAAAACATTACAAGCCACATAAAAAAATGCCAAACCTCACAATTGGACGCTGTTATAATTATCTTATAAAGATTTAAGAGGCCAATTGCCTATGATGTTAATAGGATTATTATGACTAGGTAGTTCATAGATTGTTTGTTTAGTTACCTGCAATCCGTTTCACGCTAAAATTCTTAATGAAAAACTTAATTTGAAAAAAGTCATGATGAAAGTTTAAGTCTCGCATTTTTAACGGATGAAAATACAATACAAAATAGATTATGATTATTTATGACATATTTTTATCTTGTTTAATAATTATTTATGTAAAAAAACTCTACAGAAATTATTAACATTCAGTAAAACGAAACGGTGGAGTGAATGATGTTTGTGTGAACGAATGAAAAATTGTAATTTTTTGTTTATTCTCTGTGGATATCATTCAAACCTAAGACTAAGTGCGGCACTAACTGGTCCACGGATGGTTTTCGTTTTGTAATAAGGTGAGATTTTAGTCCGGTACTAACTGTTAGTACCGTACTAAGTCGAGACCATCTAGTCTTGGTTTAAGCTCAAACTATCGTACGTTTTTGTAATAAGACGGTACGAGTCCAACCCACGTCCGGATCCCGCCGGAGGCGCCGGTCAAGGCACAACCAGCGGGGGGCATAAACCGGAACCCCGTAGTACCCCTGAGAAACACAGCCGGGCCCGTAGTTCCAGCTGCGATACCCTATCTATAGGGGTCGGTAGATAGGCAATGAGGACATCAAAAGCAATCCTCTGCCATAGTGAAAAGTGTTCACCAAATATCGACTGCACATATGCTCAGCGTGACAGGTGGTGAGCCCATCGCCGCTCTGTGCCGTTGGATGCGTGTGCAGTCTTTAGTCCGTTAGTCGCCTTTTACGACACCCAAGGGAAGAGAGGGGGTGGTAGAGTCTTTTTCCGCTACGCGACACGGTAAAACAATAAGGCTGTGATTTAACTGTTCACCAAAAAATAGTAAATGTTCACCAAAATAAATTGCTAACCGAACCTAACCGTTGGTCCAAATTTTAGTTTTCATGGTGAACAAACACTATTTTAGTGTGCGCAAATATTTGTTCCAAATCAATACAACTTGGTAAAGAGTGCAAAGATTGGTACAGACAACATCAAAAGGCGATGATCAAAACCAGAATACCTACCCTGTTGTGGACTTATACTTGCCAAATGTTACACCTCGGATTGAAGTGACGTTGTCTCGTTTTTGTCAAAGGAGACAGATGGAGACAGCGTCAATTTAATCCTTAGTGTAACTTTAATCAACGTTTATTAATAACGGGGTTGAAGCTTTATATAAAGTTTAATGATGCTGGCTGGTACACACTACACGAAAAGCCAAATCGGTTTAGTTCTTGTTCAGAAGAGGAGTGCTTTTAAAGTGGCCGTTGAAAGGACACCCCCCTTCCCCCCGATACGATACTTGACGACGGACACGTTTTTATTGAAGCTCCGTGAACTGAGTACTGACATGTGTGAATTGAATCACTAACGCAACACAGCATTGATACTGAACTGAGCGGACATGTTGACGGAACTGTGACTTCACTGATATGTGTGCATCGACCTTATTGGTGAAAGATATGTGACATAAGCTCCATGAGTATAAATTAAGCCGATGACGTCACTCTGCTGACGCAACATTCCATTTTACGCTATAATGGTAAAAGAAAGACTTAAGCTCCATAAAAATTATGCTAACTCTTGTATGCAAAATTTATCTCTTTTCATGCATAGATGTAAACAATAGAGGAAGATACGTTACTAGCGTGCCGCGCGCGCTTCTTGCATACTATGACAAAAAGTCGCAGTAGCACCGAATATCGTGACAGTCGTCAATACAGCAGCAACTCGTTCGTACCAGGGACGTTGAGTTCTGTTTTAGTAAGAAAGAGCGTTAAAAATGCCTTGCTGTTCATTTATACGGTGCACAAACCACTTAATGAGCAAAAAAAGGCACATGGAATAATTTTTCACGTGTAAAGTACACCAAAACAATAATATTTTAATTGTAGAAAATATTTATTCTGACATTGATTGTCATAAGCGAGTTTCATTAATGGTGCGTCGTCGTCGTCGTGGAACTTCGGGGTGCTTGCTGACCCACTCGCTTAGCGTAGCTCTGTCTCGCTCGCTTGATTGACATTAGCTGTCACACTACAAAGAGTATGTAGTTGAGTAGGACTATTTTTTGATTCATATTAATAGAGGCATGCCGTATCTTTTGCCCCACCTTTGTGTCGCACCAATTATGCCATAAACCGCTTTTCATTAAGGTCTTGTTGTGCCTATGATAAGAGCTATCATTATTTGGATATTTTTTCCCTTAACTTCTATAAATTCAAGAAATCTATTTGTAACCTTTAAGGATTTTAAAGTTAGAATTTTCATCTGTATTACTCTTATTACATATTGTTAGAGTATTATTTGAATGAATATTTTAAGTTAGTTTTGTTATTAATCATTATTATTATTATTATTTTATTTTTTTACATAAGTCGAGTTATAGTTCAGTGTCTGCTCAACAATGTGTTTGTTTACCAGTGGAAACTTTGTTAGCTATTGTACAATTCGAATAAGTTGCATTAATAAGTGTTATCTTAAGCAGTATTCCCTTGAACCAATAAAATAAAAAAATAAAAATCTTCCTCTATTGTTTACATCTATGTTTTCAGGCCATACCTGAGCGTGTGCGGCGATATGTGGAAGTACTTGTCGTTGCAGTTGTATCCGAGCAGCAGGAACAGGTGCTTCAGCACCAGCTCCTGCGTCTTGGCCACCGCCTTGTCTTCGGTCGGATGCGCTTGGTCCGCCCTAAAATAAGTAAACAGAAAAAGTTATTATCCCTGATTCGGAGTTAGATACTTGTACATACATACATAGGTTCAAGAGTTCGACCTCCGTTGGCGAGTGGTCAATGAATACTACTGCCCTCTCTTTCTTTGGGTGTCGTAAAAGGCGAACGGACTAAAGACTGTACATGTATCCAGCAGCATAGAGCTGGGCTCACCACATATCACGCTGAGCACATGCGCAGTTGTTATTTGGTGAAACGTGGACTATGCCAGTGGACCTTTTGCGGTCCTCATTGTTTAGTCTCTGTCTAATCATTTGGAGATAATACTCTTAAAAATTTTTGTTTACGCTCACTTTATCAAGCCCAAGATAAGCTTCTATTGAAACTAGTTAATAGTTAAACTAGATTACGTTTAAAATATACATAAACATAGATCAATTCGGAAAAACAGTTTTCTCTAAATTGACCCGACCGGGAATTGAACCCGGGACCTTAGAGATGGCGCGACTCCAGACCCGGCGCGCTAATGAGCCGCTACCAGCACAGCACATACGGACTTGCTATACCACACGGATTTTAAATACCTGGACAGAAACTGCATGAGTAAGAACACCAGCAAGTTGGTGGTCTCTCTATCGGCTTCCTCTAGGTCGATCGCTTTCGGCAGCACAGAGTTGAGGGTGTCGTCGGTGGAGCGGCTGGAGAGGGAGTGAAAACCATCTGTACAGGCAAAAAAAAGACCTTATTTTCTAGATAGTTAAATAATAAATCGTGTAAACTTAGCCAGACTGTAAATAACAACATATTAACCACACATACAATTGCACCTTATAATAGCATACGTAACCTTCTATCATCTAAACACTAGATACAGCATTAGCGCTCTCAAAGTGTCGCCTCGAACTAATGTTCCAACCAAAAGGGAGCATTGAATTGCTGTCAGTTGTCATTTGACATTGCTGTCCAAATTTAATACTTATTGTAGTGAAGATAGGGCCGAGTATCATGATTAGTTGTGATTTTTCAAAAACAAAAATGTATAGAATATTTGGAACTACTTTTTCAAACGTATTTTATATGGGTTGTGTATATCGTCGCCGTAGAGCGAAAAGTCACCAAGTCGCAGTTTGACCGAAATTGAGTTAGAAATGTCATCAACATCACCGAATTTTGCTGCAAATTTCAATCTTACTGTCATGTCAATAGGTATCATAGTTTTTATTTTAGGAAGTGCGAAAAATCATTAACACTCACTTACGACTACAACATTTTACTCGAAAATAAACTAACTTACTTAAACATTTTTTCCTTATTGGAAAGAGTTGCAAATCTGTACCTAAGTCGGGTTAATTACTTTTCCTTTTTTTAGTAATGGATGGTAACTAGGACCCAATCCTTTCTAAAATTAACTTTAACCACTTGATTAGTTTAAGAATGAAGGTTTGGATACAGAACATGTATGCAAAAACTAACTAAGTCCACTTAGTAACTTTTTAACCAAGAATTATGATAGTTTGCACTACCATACGTAAGAGCGAGAAACCATTAAACTTGATTAATTAGTTCAATCCTAATGGTGTAGCCACAAAGCTTTGTTTCGAATAGTCGCTAAAACGGTTTGGTGATAATTTTAAGCAATTTTTAGGTGATTTAGGTAGTTCTAAGTCTTTGATTTTGCCGCGTAGGTGGTTAGTGATTTCTATTCACCGCGCTGACATCGGCGGATGCACATGCGCTTGATATTTTTTTTGTGCCGACGTAATTTTATACCTTATTTGATATTTGTTTCAAGCGTCTCAAATGCTTTATGGAGCCAAAATCTTCAGTGCTTTGGCTTTGGTGGATACCGGAGTAGAGCTCAATCTTTACGCTTCCTGTGTACCGCTCGCACAGCGGGGACCGGGAGATTAACCACGTTGATAATTGACCAACTAAGTCAGTCGGCTGATCTAGCTCTGGCTTGTTATATCTCGGCGCAGTTAGTCATTCTGGGGGACTTTGATGCCCACAACCAACAGTGGTTGTTCCCTTACAGATGACCGACCACGCTGGGAGGGAGGAGCATAGACTTCCGTTGTCGCCAGATCTCTCCCACCTTGTAAACTGCGCTACGCGCGTGCTAGACATAGATTGACATACTGCCAACTGCCCGGACCTTCTGCTGACGACTGATCCAAACATTCCATATTAGTATCATCCTCTTTGGGATCATCCGATTACTGTCTGGTGAAATCTGTATCCTTTACGGAGAGTAACCTGATCAAAACCCCAGTTGTACTTATGGTCTCATACACCCGTCTGGGTGTGGCGATAAAATTTAGCAGTCTGGGTTGAAATGCGACATTTCTATGCATCTTTTCCTTGGCGGCAGTTCTGTTACATTACATTTCATATTCCATCGGGTAGCAAAGCTCGCCCCTGGTTTAACGCTGACTGTCGCAGCGCCGAAGCGCAGAAACAATCAGCTTTTTAAGCCTGATGCTCGAGCGCGCAAATCGTCGGGTACCCAGACCCTGAAGAAAGCCTATAACAAAGCCGCCAAGTCCAGTAAAAGAACTTTACGTAGGGCACGATTCAATCACATTGGCCCCATCGGTGTTAAACTTGCTACGCACCCATTTGGTAGTAGGGCGTTTTGATGCCTTTCCAAAGCAGCCGTGGCGAATTTTAGTAGCCTTTTACTTCCACCGCTGAAAAAGACTGACGGTTCACTTGCCCACACTGCAGCTGAGAAGGCAACTTGTTTGCCTCTCTTTTTGCAAAGAACTGACGTCTGTAAGTCGCCAGCAAAGTTCCACCTAAGTTACCTAAGCTGACCCTTCTATGGGAGAACTTCACATCCGCAGCAAAGAGGTACTCAAAGCTCTCCGTACCACAGTGAATAAGACTAGTGGTTCTGATTGAATGCAGGTCATTGTCCCACGTAACTGTGCACCTGAGTTGTCTCCTGTTCTAGCACGCCTGTATCGCCTCTCACTTGAGATTCGTCTAGTTCTTCAGTCGTGGAAGCAGGCTTATGTGCAGCCTGTGCCTAAAAAAGGTAGCAGTGCCGATCCATCTTAACTATAGGCCGACTTTAATAACTTTCGACTGCTGGCATACCTTGAGACCAATGATCTCCTTAGTGACCGCCAGTTCGGATTTCGCCGCGGTTAGTCGAATGGAGATCTTTTTGTGTGTGCTATCCATCTTTAGAATTAAGTGACCGAGAAACACGGCTAAGCCCTTGCCGTCTCGCTTAATATCTCCAAAGTATTTGATAGGGTCTGGCATGGCAGCCTAATTAGTAATCTCCCCGCATATGCATTCTCTGAAGGACTTTGCATCTGGATGACTGACTTACTCGGGAAACGCTGAATATGTATGTGTATTTATTAATATAATTTTTATAAAAGTACAACAATGCATTAGATTACTCACCATTTTGATTTTAAATAGATATTAATTCTAATGAAGTAATTAAGAATAATCATTAAAACACATTTTGAATTTCCTAAGTTTAGTACTATTTTAACTAACTGGAGTTATTCTCTTTGAAAGTAATACAAACACGGGCGAAAAGTCACCAACTCCATTCTACAAATCGATAACTAAAAATGTTGGTACAAGATTTGAGGGCGAAAAGTAATTAAGTATGTTTTTCTTCATTATCTCTGAAAATAAATGTAATATATTGAGTGTAGTAATTTTATCTAATGCGCTAATTTATTTTCCAACTTATGATACCATAAAATTAGAAAGATGTTAAAATAAAACTAAGTTATATTTTTTTTTGTTTAGTAAAACTTTAAACCTTCCTAACTCAAATATCAGTTTTACCTACTTAGTGACTTTTCGCTCTACGGCGACGATATAGTGTTTAGATGATCGATGTACAATAGCGGACTCTGTCGCTTTACCAGTCTAAAGGTCAAAATCCCTTGCACACCGCGTCGTCTATTTGGTACGGGCACGTACCCGAGCGGGCGGTGCGCTTCATACGAAAAGCGCTGCAAAGTGGTAAAGCGACGGTGACCCCGACCGTACGCGACGCATAGAAATTTTACTCAAATATTCTTCGATCATAAAAACTATAGATACACGATTGCTGCTTGGAAAACGGCACCACGAAACAGGGCACGAACAAAACTGTGCTTTGTTTTTCTATCAAAATTACGATCTAGAACTTTGTTCCAACTAGCTTGAATCTAGCAAGCCTAGTTCCAAAGTGATGTATAACACCAATAATATTTTTAAGAATCTGTACTTTAGTGCCCAAAGTTTAAGGTTTTCAGGTTACATCTGATGTTGTTTTCTTTCGTTTCATTTCATTTTTTTTTCTGATGTTGATCTATGGATATGTATGTATTTACGCGGGGACATTATTTGAGTTTGATTTTGTATGAGACCGTGCATCTATGTTTATATGATAGAAGCTAACATTACACTAAAATGTTAAAAATCTGTTTTCAAGCCATTTATACAATAAGCAAATACAATTTTAAGGTATTTTAAATTACACAATATATTATAAAGTTAGCTAATAATATACTGTCCCACAGTGGGCAAGGACTCCGTTATTAAAATCAATATTAACGGCTATTAATCATTAACACTAGAAAGCCCAACATGTTTGGCTTCCTGCAACGCCCAGCGTCCGTCGAAATGACGGACGCCCAAAAAAGTTCTAGTGTTAAAATGTTTATGGTGATCAGAAACCTTGGCCACGAATCTGTCCGTCAGGCGTAGTGATGCGCGGCAGGCGTAGTGATGCGCATAGATACTTATTTTTTTTAAATAATTACATATAGACAGGGGGATGTCACTCCGCAGTTTAGGTCCGTTCGTTTGGCGCGCCTCCCGGGAGGCGTATAGACTGCTGTATAGGTTGCCGTGAGCGACGCACCGAACACGGAGCGCAAAGTCGCGCGTAAAACGAACGATCATTTCTGTGATTTTTGCGCACCGAACAATGACTACTATATACGATCTTATAATCCGTATAAAAGATACTGTTGTGTTTACGGGTGTCTAAATAAAAGAAAGAACAATGAATCTGATTTATTTTAATATTTACTTAAATATATCCATGAGTGGAAACCCTGCGCTCCTGACGTCAAATCGATATTGAGTCAGCGTTGCTGACGGAATATGAACGCTCGTGTCAGACGATAAGTTTAACTTTCGCGTGAAACTCGTAAGAGTAGGCAATTTTTTATACCTAAACTTAACTTTAGTTAGAGAGTGAACCTGCTGTACTAGTATTAGTTATTCTGTGATATAAATACCTATAATAAACAAATTATTAATGGGTTTGGGCTGTTCACGTTAGCCGCTAGCATCCCGACCGCTGGGCAAGGGTCACTACACAGTGGGTTCCTGCAGATGGACGACGCCGCCGGAGGTCGGACCAGAGAGAGGTGGCGATGGCGAGACGATCTGGACGCATACCAGACCGACCGGCACAAGGTGACTGAGGATAAAGATAGTTAGAGGGACTTGGGGAAGGCCTTGCCCAGTAGTGGAACAGCATAAGCTAGCAAAAATAAAGTGACATATAAATGTGTTTCTGACCGTGCGAGTTGTTGGCGCGCGGCGGCGGCGCGGGCTGCGGCGTGGCGAGCAGCTGGCCGAGCCCGAAGCGGGAGGTCTTGCGCTTCAGCAGCGGCGCCGAGTACTGGCGGGAGTACACCTTCTCGCGCTCTGTGGTGCGACATAAAGACACGACATTTGTACTGCAACAATAAATAACAATCCTGTCCGATAATATAAAAACTTATGATTTGATAAAGTTAAAATTTTCATTCAAACCCAAAAAACAACCATTTGTGTATGTATGCTTCTTGCTGGGGAAGTGCTAAAACCTCAAGTTGGTGTTTCACGTTTATAGTTTCATGCGTCTGAAGGCTACTACAGCTTGAATGAATTTGTATGTTTTCTAATTTAATTTAATTTGATATTTTATGTTTTTATTATTTTTGTTTTTTGTATACTAATTTATAATTTATTTTCATATCATCATTACTGTTATTTTTGACATGTATAATTTTAATTCTCAATTTAATTTTTATTTAATTTGCATGTTAGTATTTTGTTTATTTTTTAATTTATATACCTACTTACTTCTTTTTAATTTCCGGCACAATAAAATTAATTGCATTGTTATGGAATAAATAAACTATTGAACTATTGTACAGACGACAGCAGGTCGATGACAATTAAATACAATGCGCCATGTCATTCTCCTCCACGCTAACGTTACAAAGGTCGCATTTATTCGGAACGTGAGAGTCTAAGTGCATTATACTACTGCGTTAATTATTAATAATAACAGATTATTATCATTTATCAGATATCGCGGTAGAGACAACTGGGGTGTGGGGCTCGGAAGCAAAAGCTTTCATTGCCAAAGTGGGAAACCGTTTGGCGGATCGCGGCTACGATCGCCGCTGCAAGTCATACCTGGTTCTAAGGTTTCTCCCTGGCGATACAGCGCAGCAACGCTGCCGGTATCATGGGAACCTTTGAGCCGGGGGTGACTCGCGGTAGTCTGTTAGACTAAGTTTTTTTTTTCTTCTTGTTTGGTTTGTTTATTGTATTTTACTAACATTTAAATTGACATTAGTATAACCATAGACAAATAAGATAATAAAGACTGACAGTCTCCATACAAAAGAGCGTAGCGCGGAAATAGGTCAAAAAAGTACGAGTTTTGTAGATAGCGTTAATAAATTTAGACACTTCCGCTGGAGGCGCCACCACTACTACTTAAAAGTACTAAAAAAGTCCGCTAGAGACAGAGCGCTTGCTTTGGTTGCTTTTACTTTTTTTATTCATGTATAGATGGCGTTGATGTAAGTTAGTATTTTAGGCATCTTTGTGAGTCCACGCGCGTTTGAATTTGAATACCTACTTTACATTGATCTAATACTACACCTATCGACCGCGGCTCATTTTGCTACCCCCTTTACTGCACCCGCCGTTCGTCCTCGTCGTCGTCGTTGTCGGCAAAATATTTTATATCACAGATTTTTCATATTAGAAATTGCTAATTAAAATTAAAATTTAAAATTTATTTACGCTCACACCAATTATCTACACCAAGATAAGTATTCCTTTGAAACTCGTTAATATGGTAAGATAACGGATCAATTTAGAAAAACAGTTTCCCAAAATTGACCCGACCGGGATTTGAACCCGGGACCTCAGAGATGGCGCGACGACGACGGCGACCCGGCGGGCGTGCTCACCACACTCGACCACGGAGGTTGTCAAAAATCGGCAATTATGTACATATTATGTAGGTAAATGTAAAATTACATGTCATACTATATTACGAGGGGCGTTCAAAATATTCTCGGTATTGATACGTTACAACCTCTTTTATATATATATTTGTTACTGGCCGCTAAGATTCATCCATTGACATTAAAAAAAAGTAAAATTGGAACCGAGATGTTCTTTTGTTTTTCTGCAATTGCCGAACAAACATGAACACCATGAGCGAATTAACAATTTTAACGAAATTAGAGCACCGATCCGTCATAAAATTCTTGACAAAACAGGGTAAAAATCAAAAAACCATAAAAGAGGAAATGGATTGTGTTTACCGTGAGTCTGCTCCTTCTTTATCTACTATTCAAAAATGGTCAAGCGAATTTAAGCGTGGAAGGGAGAGTATTGAAGATGACCCTAGACCTGGCCGGCCTGTAGTGGCTACCTCACAAGAAAATATTGATAAAGTGGAAAAACTTATATTGGAAGACGGCCGAGTGAAGGTAAAATCTATAGCTCAAGTAACCAATCTCTCTATTGGTACCGTACATGACATTATACATGACCATCTTAATATGTCAAAAGTAAGTGCAAGATGGGTTCCGCGAATGCTGACGCTTCTTCAAAAGGATATGCGTGTGGCTTGCTGTTCAGATTTTATCGACCTGTGTGGTGAAAATCCCGATGAGGTGCTGCAAAAAATAGTTACTGGAGATGAAACCTGGGTTCATCATTATGACCCAGAGAGCAAACAGGAGTCCATGCAGTGGCACATTAAGGGTTCAGCTCATCCCAAGAAGTTCAAGGTAATCCCGTCAGCTGGCAAGGTCATGGCCACAATATTTTGGGATTGTGAAGGAGTTTTGCTTATCGATTATAAAGAAAAAGGTGTAAATATCACAGGGCAGTACTACGCTAACGTTATACGTCAATTAAGAGATGCGATCAAAGAAAAGAGGCGAGGAAAGTTAACCAAAGGTGTTCTGCTTCTGCATGACAACGCCCCTGTCCATACTGCTCATATTGCCAAGGCAGCTATTGTTGAATGTGGGTTTGAAACTGTTACTCATCCACCCTATAGTCCGGACTTAGCCCCAAGCGACTTCTTTTTGTTCCCCAATCTTAAAAAGGATCTGCGTGGAAATAAATTTTCTGACGATGAAGCGTTGAAGACGGCCGTGGAGGAGCATTTTTACACCAAAGATAAAAAATATTTTCATGAGGGATTAAAAAAAATAATTGATCGATCTTATAAGTGTATGAACATAGGGGGGGAGTATATTGAAAAATAAAAATATCAAACTTTTCGTACTTGTTTGTTTTTATCCACATACCGAGAATATTTTGAACGCCCCTCGTAACTATAAAATAATATTAAATGATATTATAGGTAGGTACTCGAACCGCGGTGGTTGGCTTGTTTTCTATCCCGTCGCCGCCACGGTAGTTTCATACGTAGGTATTGTAGTTTTTTGCAATAATGACAAACGATTGTTACATTACATCTACATTACCTATGTGTTTTTGTTTATTTTTTGTGTTGCCTTCTAATAAATAGTTAAATCAACCTGGGAATTATCATTTGAATGCAATGGAATGCGTAAATATACGTAATTAGTAGGTTTTTAATGATTGTTATTTTTTTCGTATGGCGATCTTTACCTTCAAATATCTCGGGGACGTGACACTTTAGGATACCATATTACTTGACATTTTTTGTTTATTAAAGTATCCTCTATCCATATACTCGTACATATACCTTTCTTATCGTGCACGGAAACTTTAGGAAAATATCAAAATGTCTGCATGTGGATATGCCACAAAGGTTCTATCCCATTGAGATACAATCTAAATGTTCTATCATGTAGACGTTTTCCTTTTTGAGACTATAAAATATTTGCGCCTCGCGTACCTACCGACAATATTTGTTGTTATATTTATCACTTTTAATTAAGGACAAGGGAGAAAAAGGAATATCTTTTACTTTGTTATAGATACTTACCTGTTGCTACCTTAGATTAAAACAAAAAGGGAAGATACGGCATGCTCCTACTTGTATTCAATCAAAATATAGTTCTACTCAACTACATATGCAAACACTCACACTAAAAGTGTAAATCGAGCGAGCGAGACAGAGCAGTAAGTTTCAACGACGAGTACGTACGACCGATTCCGACGCCACGCCCACAGACGCACGTTTTTACAGGGCCTCTAAGTGTGTCGCAGTCTCGCAGCACATGAGTAAATACATGTGCTCGCTCGCAGTGCTCTCAATAGCGCGTGCCATAGAATAGTTATATATTGTATATGGCGATTGCCGCGTCGAAACGAGTGGTCACTGTTGTATTTGTCTATGCTGTTGTGTAAGTATTATTGTATTGCATGCGCGGTCCGCGCGATTTTTGAAATGCCGCGAGTGTATTATAGCGTAGATTACGGCTGCTTGAACTCGGCTGTATTATTAACTAAATAAGTAAGTAGCTGTATTAATTTACAAAGAAGTAGACAAAATCAATTTTATAGTGCCGTGTCCACGTTTTCCGATAATTTTTTTAAAAAGACAGACCTTATTATCTGTTTATACAAATAAACAGATAACAAGGTCGGAATAGTTATTCCGTGTTTACTCGAATTTAAAAATATGTTTACATGACAGGAACAAAATACGGAATAACTATTCGTAGCTTATTCTTTGTTTATTTGTAAGGTACTTAGTATATAAAATTTAATAATAAAGCTTTTCGAACGTGTCGTAGAAGGCGAAAGTATTTTTCAGTGAATAGTTTATAATAATTAACGAAGAATAAAGACTTTTTAAAATGTTGAAAATTTTTAATTACTTACAGAATTTTGTTTGTAAACTAGTCAATTCATTCGATTATTTGATCATTATAGAACCCAAATAAACGTTTTGATAAATAATAAAAAAATACCTTTTAATTTTATAAAAATTAAAAGTGACAACCCTAATGCTTTGCTAGTTATCTCAAAAAGCGATAGCTGAGCTGAGATACAGCACTAACTAAACATTAACTTTTTAAATTTTACAAAAATAAGAGGACAACCCTAACGCTCAATTGGCGCGTAGGTATATAAAACAACAAAAAGGCCTTGTTTCCGTACTGCTTTAGCTTAAATTTATACTGTGTCCGTAGGTTGCCGCCGCTGCCGGCCGGCGCGGCGACAGCAAAACAACAAAAACAACCAACCATAAGAGCGCAAGAAATACGTACCTACAACCAATCGCGTGATGAAAGTAAGACAAATGACTTGTTTAAGACACTTGGTCATCGACATAGTAAGCGGAGCGGATTGATTAAAAACTTCTACATATCACGTAAACTTGCGAATTATTGCACGTACTTTTTAATAATATCTCACTAAGAGAGCACCGCGCGATCGCAAAAACTGACATAAGTCTCTTAATGAACTTCAAAGCAAAATCAATCATATTAATATTTAAAATTAGAACAATTCTGCTTTGAAGTTTCAGACCTAGTAATTTGATTAGAGCAATGTTTTTATTCTGTGAAATGTACAAAACCATCACGCGCTTGAGTGCGTTCCGTCGTTCTGGGTGTAGTTGTTTGGTTAAAGTTTAACTCGTTTGAGTCGCAATTGAGCCACGGAACGATCGAGTTGTTTTTATAACCTCTTCTGAAGTATTCCTGTCCAAAACGAGAGAAAACTCTTCTTTTGTCTACATTTTTTCCACTTTTATACAATTTTTAAACCTAATTATTAAAAAGCAAAACAATACGAAACAAACAGGTCGAATTTTTCGAGACGTTTTGACATAAATTGCAAAATTTGACACTATAACAATGATATAAAAGTCAAATAGCTGTCAGAGTGAAAAACAACCATTCGATTTGATGGTTGTTTGGTTGCTGCGCTCTGAGCCACAGAACGGATGAAACTACGCTCTGACAGCCGTCAGAGTAAAATTTCACCAAGCCACGGAACGGGTAGAGCACGCGTCGGAGTGCGCTCGAGTGCACTCGAGTGAAGCCACGGAACGCAGCCCTTGTGTTAAAAATTAAAATTTACTTTTTTAAGATGGAGGCGACCTGCGGAATATCAATACAAATGTTTTCATGTAAGAATTATTGTTTCATGCGTAAAATTAAGGAAGTTGTCAAAGAAAAATGTTTTTAGGAGTCATTAGATTTATGTATTGTTTGTTATTGTTTAAACAATTTGTTTCAAATTTCAACAAGGCCACGACCTTGTGCAATAATCAGGCTAACTTACGTAAATTCTTTTATTGTATTTAACTAATTCAGCGCATAGTACAAGTGACTTAAAAATACGTAAATTTTCACAATTTCGTGCAGGATCCCCTTAAATAAGTACCTACTTATTTACAGGCATGTCGATGACTCAATATTCCAATTTAATTGGTAAAATCATTTGCGTTCGCGTCACAACAACACATTGCACATTAAAAAAAATAAAAAGCGCCGGCAGCTATCACTTTAGTTCATCTAATTAAAAATCAGAGTATACTGCCTACTTTTTTAGGTAGGAATACCTTACGAAATTATTGTTAATTGCGCGCTACGTGAAATGACCACTAAGTGCTCGGCCAGACTGCGCGCGCGGGCGCGGGCGCGGCGCGACGTACAAACATGCACCGCGCCTCGTGCCCACTATTATGCTGGATTTACACGAAGCCAATACTTGAGACAATCCACTAAGCCATTCCAATAAGCCAATGCCAATGCTAAGCAAAAATGCCTTGAGGACAATCCAATGTAGTGGACTGTCAAGCCAGTCCAATATTGGCATCGTGTAAATAGACACGATGCCAATATTGGACTGGCTTACTGGATTGTCTCAAGTATTGGCTCCGTGTAAATCCAGCATAATGGACACTCAAATAAGAATACCTATGTTTGAGTACGCCGCGCCGCGCCCGCCCTGCGCCCGCGCGTGCAGTCTGGCCGAGCACTAAATATTGTCAGAATGAGTGTATTATTAACGCCCCATAATTATAGCACGAAGAAATCAAAATCAATAAAATTGTTTTGGTCACCCATCCGACGTCTAACCGTTAAACATTGCTTAACATCAACCATTTTATCGCGCGTGTGCTAATGCTAACCACCCCGCCCGCCGCCGCGCGCCGCGGCCGCGGCCGCTCATTCATAAATCATAATGATGCGAGCCATTTCATTTATGAATCAATTATTTAACATGAAAGCACATAACTTAAACTACATAGGTACAATTTAAAAAAAACAAGTTTTAGTTATTTGTAAAATAAAGTTCGTAAAAGAAACGGACTGCATTTTATTGAATTATTTACAGAGCGCCATCTAACGTTATTTTTGTAGTATTACTAAGTTCGTTTGATGTAGTGACAAATGGCTGCTGCAAGAGGATTACTTATTTGGCACGATATTACAATTTGAAACTACCGGAGACATCTAGCGTGGTAATTTATAACTATATTAAAAGTTACGCTCGTTTGTATGGAGAATGACAGTCCTTATTATATATCGTCCTTGGTATAACTGAATTTAATAGTTGTTTTAAATGTGGTAGTGTTTATTTTTGTGTGTTAATTAAATAATTTAATATTAAATAAATAATTAAATTAAACAAAAAGAAAAGACTGCCATAGATTTGTATTATTGACATACATTTTTTTTAATTATTTTTAAAGAGACTTGTTCTATTGGAAAAAAAATACTTACACTAATAACAGATTTTTTAAAAGTTGTTTTGTTAATTTTTGTAAAATTTGTGTTTATTACTGCTTTCATTATAATAACGGCAGTATATACGTACCGTGCCTTGTGTCGGGCTGCGGCGGCATAGAGGCGGGTGCGGATATGGTCCGCTTGTACGGCCACTTGGTGCCGAACGACGCGCTCAGCGTGTGCGCGTGCGGCTCGCGCGCCGACACGCTCAGCGCCTCGTGCGCGCGACGCACCTTGTATAGGAACCATTCACTGCTGGTCTCACTGCTTACCAATTCTGTGGAATGGAATACAATAGATTTATCATTAGTTATCAGAGTAGAAAGATGAGATGATGACGCTATTTAGGCGAACAAAAAAAATAGCAATATTTTAGACAACCCAGATCCCATCGGTTTACTAAGGGACAGACCCATTATAATAATATAATAATAACTTTTTATTTGGAACAAAAATAGTGTACGGTGCAATGACCGTACATTCCGCGCGGTCAGCAATTTACGCCCGCAGCGAATATTTTGTAATAATTTTATATTTAGTTCACATTAAGCAATCACGTCGTTTACTCATTGATCATTAACTTAGCCTCATATTAATAGCAGTTAAAGTTTAATTATATATATATATCAATAAATCTGTGTTCAACAAACTTTATCCTATCATTTCTATCAGTTCATGTACGGATCCCGTACAAATAGGTTACATTACAATTTGTGCTCGTAAGTGTCTGCTATAGTATTAAACTGCAGCGCAGCCACAAACGCCCACCTCCGGGTAAAATGGCTCGTTCCAAAATAAAAGTAGAACAGGTTTTAAACTTATGTACTAAATTACAATCATTTTATATGTATGTGTGAGTGCGTGTGTGTATTAGTGTGTGAGTGTTTGTGTGTGTATGTGTGTGTGCTTGCGTGAGTGTAGTGCGTGCTTGAGTATGTGACAGCTTTTCCTAGCCCTACGGGACGATAACCTTGGGATCAGTTGTAATAACCACTAGGAACCAAAATGTATCGCATTAATATTACTACACTAAATCACCAAATCTTACCTAGATCTGTCCCTTAGTAAACCGATGAGAATCAGACAGCGTATATGGACAGACTGCCAAAATTATTTTCACCGAATGACAAGGCATTATATGACCTTCTTTTATAAAAAAAATAGACATTACATCACAGTTCGGTTTTTTCCTCTTTATTTTTTTTCTATATTCTGCTGAGATAAAGGGACCACAAGCATATTGCTTGGTTCTCAACAAGCAATGTTTTAGTTAGAATTATAAAAAAATACAAAAATAAAAAAAATAGGATAATGTTTTTGAATGTGTAAAGGCACATTGTAAGCGGTATATTAAATACTTTTCAATTTACCATAAAACATAACAATTGACATAAATAAATAAATATGATATTAAAGTATAAAAAAATTAAACTTACCATAAATCAAAACTAACCTCAGAAACATTATTGAACCAGCACATCTAATAAAAAAAACAAATTATTTTAAATAAAAGTAAAAAAATAATAAGATAGGTTAAGTCATAACTTCTCACACACCTCTCAAATCGGAGAAGTCTATTGCCTCGGTCAAGTCATCATCAGCCAGAAGACGTCCACTGCTGGACAAAGGCTTCCCCCAAGGATCTCCACCACGACCGGTCTTGTGCTGCTCGCATCCAGCGAGCACTCGGTCGAGTAATTAATATCAACTTCTATCTCACCAACTTTCCAGTCACCCTCAAGTTAGAAAAGTCATTCGTTTTATTCAAGTGATTACCAGCCTTAATCTCACTAACTCTTCACTCACCTCTCAAGTTAGAGAAGTCAATAGTTTTATTCCAGTTGGTCTAAGCCATCAACCTTAACTCTTGAAACGCGGCGCCCCTAAATAAATAAATTTTGTTTACGCTCACACCAATTATCTAGACCAAGATGAGTATTCGTATTCTTGTGAAACTCGTTTATATGGTAAGATAACGGATAAATATACATAAACATAGAAAAAACACCCAGACCCGAAATCAATTTAGAAAAACAGTTTTTCTCTAAATTGACCCAACCGGGGATCGAACCCGGGACCTCAGAGATGGCGACACCATGAAAACCGGTGTACAAACCACTCGAGCAAGGAGGTCGTCAAAAGACACAATAAAAATTCTATTGAGCACTGCTCAGTGCGCGGCCCCAGTTGAAAGGTTTATCTCACTAACTCTTCACTTACCCCTCAAATTAGAGAAGTCAATAGCTTTATTCGTGTTGATCTGCGCCTCCAGCAGAAGCGCTTCAAATCGGTTCAGAAAGAATTCCCAGGTGAGTATACGTCGGTCGCTGAGCGTGTTGTGCAGCTGGTAGATGGACTGGAGCACCATCGGCCGGTCTACTATCACCAAGTCGAACTGCGTCTCCAAACAGTATAGCAGCAACTGGCAAACAGAATTATCATCATCAACCCTTCATCATTGGGACAACCTACCTGTCACGAAGTCAATTTTCTGAGTGGTAGAGCCACGCTGCGTTGCAGTACGCATTGGGCCGGCGTATTACCACCCTCTTACTAATATCCGGCGTGAAATAATGGCACTTGGTGCTGTTGTGTATCGTCCGGCCAGTGAGGGTTCCGGAGGCCCATCCCCCCCCCACCCCTCTCACAATCCCTATTCCTTCCTTAAAGGACGGCAACGCGCCTGCGATTCCTCTGGTTTTGCGGGTGTCCATGGGCGGCGGTGATTACTCTCCATCAGGTGACCCGCCTGCTCGTTTGCCTCCTATTATAAAAAAAGCGGAGGAACGGAGGAGTGACACGATGAGATCCTTCTCATCGTGTTGGGAGATAATAAATGCACGACGAGTTCAGAAGTATATTATTTAAACAAATGGTTAGTTATTATAAGGTTAGTTGTTAGTAAGTTATAAAAGGTTAATGCACTATGCTTGTGACTAGGAGTAGGTTTAGGTTATAATTATTATTATCAGGACGTATGCCTAGAACTGCCTGGTTATAATAATGCACTTCACTAATAACAATATTTCAGAAGAATAACAACAAATTAGAAGGAGCTCTTTCTAGCTCCGCGGATGAATCTGAACTGTCTTTTTTATGAAAACAAAAGAGGCTAACAGAGAAGACAAATAATGTTTGAATTTTGAATTTAAAACTATATACAAAAGAACGTAAAAGAGGTCAGAAAACCAATAGAATAGAATAGAATAGTATTTATTTGTGAAATGCAGGTTTTAGCTGCCTCGTTACATACCAACTCGCATTTGACCAGCTGGTTATGTTCAAATCACCCTATGTGCTGTTTTTCATGTGTGAATTAAAATTAAAAAATTAAACTTTACCACAATCACACCAATTACCTAGTCCAAGAGAAGCTTCGAAGAAACTCGTTAGATAGTTACTAGACAACGGATAAACATACTTATAATACTTAAATACGTACTTATTATACATAGAAAACTCCCAGACCCGAGACAATTTAGAAAAACAATAATTTCTAAATTGACCCGACCGGGGATCGAACCCGGGACCTCAGAGATGGCGACACCATGAAAACCGGTGTACAAGCCACTCGACCAAGAAGGTCGTAAAAAGCAATGAGATTTATAAAAACATATTAACACTAGTGGCCGCACGCGGTTTCACCCGCGTGGTTCCCGTTCCCGTGAGAATATCTGGATAAAAAGTATCCTATGTGTTAATCCAGGTTATAAACTATCTGTATGCCGAATTTCATCCAAATCCATTCAGTAGTTTTTACGTGAAAGAGTAACAAACATCTATCCATACTTAAAAACTTTCGCGTTTATAATATTAGTAGGATGTTATCAATATCATTGCCAATTAGATTTAATTTCAATGATGGATTACTTTGTCACCAGTGGGATGCTATGAAGGCTATACTTTACTTTTTACTCTTTTGTCATTATCATAATAATACATTAACCGTGTCGCGTGGCGGTGAAAGAATACTACCACCCCCTCTCTTCCCTTGGGTGTCGTAAAGGGCGCCTAACGGACTAAAGACTGCACATACAACCTACAGCATAGAGCGGCGATGGTTTCAACCACCCTGTCACGCTGAGCACATGTGCAGTCGCTATTTGGTGAGAAGTGGACTATGGCAGAGGACTGCTTAGCGGTCCTCATTGCCTAGTCTCTGACTAACCCTTCGGGGATAATAGTCGCGATTATATGTATGTATGTAAAATAATCAGGCTAAAGTTCCATTATGCACACACATTTAACAGGATTTAAAGCAAAACTACTTAGTAAAGGCATTCCACGCATACCTTTTATACCCGTTGCACCGGCCGCGGTCACGGGCTAAATGTCAGATAAATCCCGTTTAAATGTGTGAGACTATAGCGGCTCGCCCGCAACTTCCGGTATCCCGCGACGAATTTCCAAAAATCATATTTCATATACCTGATAATTACGAACACAACAAAAAAGAATCATCCAAATAGGTGCACCCGTTCTGAACCGATGCACGTACCAACATTTGTGGAATAGATTTTTATTAATATAGATAGATAGATTGAGAGCAATAGAGGAGAGAGACGTTTGATCTACATTTGACAGATTCTACTTTTGACATCATAATATTATGTTGTCTAATAAAAGAAAAATAACCTAGAAATTCAAGACAATCGCTACGCTGCGCTTCTCGATTGTCTTAAATTTCTAACCTATCACTTGAACTACAGGAGTAGGACAGCTAGTATTTAAAAGTAGACTATGATGTCAAAAGTAGAAACTGTCAAATGTAGACTAAACCGGAGAGAGATGGATATCCCAATACCTCACACCGATTACTCACATCGACCGCGTTGTCGTGTATGGTGCCGATGTACAGAGTGGCTCTCTGCGCGACGTAGACGTTGGTGTCATCCATACTCGAGATGAGGTAGCAGAAGGCTGTCGCTAGAGCGGTCTGGAGAGGTAGGCTTGTCTTCACCGGAGAACCGTCCATGAACCTGTTGGTATATTGAGTGTGTGTTGAATGAGCTCGATGGCGCAGTCGCTTGAGACTTTGCCAGTTGAGCAACTTTTAAAATGCTGGGTCAGCGGTTAAGTGTCTTCGTGCTTCTCGCGTGGACAATGCTACTAACATGCCACCCGCCCCTCACAATTCCTACTCCATCATCAAAGATCATACTTCCCCCACAAGGTCAGCAAAGCATCTGTGGCTCTGGTTTTGCGCGTGGTCATGAGCGGTAGTGATTACTTTTCTTAAGGTGACCCGCCTTCTGATTTGCCTTATTTTCATATAAAAGGCCATACAATATCCCTCAGTCCAAAAATGGATAAACTAGCCGACATTATGTGACGTCGCACACCTGATGATGATGCTAATGCGCTCCAACGAGGTGAATTGCATGTGCGAGTCTGCCAGGTGGAACTAAACACGGGCCAGTAAGCAGAACACGTCGGCGCCGCCCGCCAGTGACGCAGTGCAGTAACTGAACTGTGGGAACAGCAGGCGGTGTGACGTCACTTACCTGACAATGATGCTGACTCGCTCCAAAGCTTAAGTGTCCAAGCGGAGTGAGCAAATTGGCTGGCAGAAATTAAATAGGAAAATTCTAAGATCGGGAGAAGATGTCCAGCTGACACAATATCCCGCTATAGTCTAAAAAATGATAAACTAGGAAACGTTTTGTGACGTCACACACCTGATGATGCTGACGCGCTTCACAGGCAGCGGCGACGCGCACGCTTAAGTCTATGTGAAGAGACGATATACACAAAGCGGCTGGTAGGAATTAGATGAGGAGACTTAAATATCATGACAGTGGCTTACATTGGGAGAGACCTATGTCCAAAAAGATTGAACTTGCAGATGATATGTGACGTCACACACCTGATGATGATGCTAACGCGCTCCACAGCGGTGAATCGCACGCGCGAGTCTGCCTGGTGGAACTGATCACGGACCAGGCCGCAGAACACGTCGGCGCCGCCCGCTAGAGTGACGCAGTGCAGTAGAACCGGCACCGCCACAGAGCAGATGTGCGAGTGGCAGGCGTTGCACACGTTCCATAGGCTGCATTGGAGAAACAAATTATACATCCATACATATATAAATGGGGTGTATACAGAGACAGTGCAGTTTAACGCTAAAGAAGCTTAGGTGGGATCCTGATTGACTATAATTACTATACAGCGTAATATTTGTTATTTATTTTATATGTGTCAATTAATTGTATTTATCTCTATCTTTTTCTGTCTCTCTCACTCTCTCCATTTCTCTTTCTCTTTCACACACTCTAAAATCGAGTCAAGAAACGAATTTATAACCAATACCAGGTTAAAAGGGTAAATACAGATGCGTTGTAGAAGCAATTAATTCTAAAATCCCTTTGAATGTATTGTCACGATTCGCCAATGCATCTTAAGCTCGTTTAATCGAACACAACACATTCATTTGTTACAGCAACAGTTGTGACTAGATTATGTTGTTACGATTAATTATAAAAAAAGTCAAAATGTTATGTAGTGTCACGTTAAAGTGGTTATGTGGTCGCCAGACGTCTTTTAACGGTCTTTTTAAAAGCTAATAGGTAAATACTACATGCGAGATAAAATTAAAGAAAATATCTAATAATTGACAGGATAAAACATCAACCAAAAATAAAAGGCAGTTCTCACTTGTCGATAAGCAGATTCTCCTGGCACCAAATGAGGAAGCCTCTGTGCTCTGACAGCGCGTCAGCATTCAGCACTAGAGTCTGCAAACACTGCAGCAGGTGGTACAGGACGTCGGGCCGGGATGTGTTCTTCAACTCCTGTTAACAAATCAACTTTAGGACTGGCAGTTTGTTTGAGAGAACGCCTCGCCATGGTTTTTCGCTCAGCCCGATGAACGAAGCTCCAAGATTCGGGCTGGGCCAGGTGTGTTTCGGATTTGCCGATGTATGCATCGAGTTCGTGATCACTAGATCACCAACCTGCATTTTGCAAGCGTGATAATTAAGCCAATACCCATCAGTTGCAGCAAAGACTTGATTTCAATCGTCTGCTGGGCGGGGGACGAGAAGTTGCGGGGGCAGGAAAGAAGAGCGCGGATAGCGGGGGCGGGAAAGAAGAGCGCTGATAGCGGGGGCGGGAAAGAAGAGCGCGGATAGCAGGGCCGCGTAGTAGGACTGTGAGTTATGTCGTCAGACCATCATTCTTTTCGAGCTCATACCACTATCGCCCTTTTACAACCGAACCTCCAGACGTACTGAATGATATCATCCCCACCTAGTAGAAGTTCCACTATGTCGCACCATCGTAGACCTCATTTACGCTCACCACCAGGCGAGATTGAGGTCAAGAGCAGTCTTATTAAGCTTAAAAAAAAGACTATCAGCACTCGTACCAAAAGATTTGGCAAGTCGTTCCTCTGTAAAACCATTCGGCTTTAGAATTCTCTGCCGGCGCATGTGTTTCCCAGCTCCTATAACCTCGGGTCTTTTAAATGGGGCGTGAAACGGCATTTATGCAGGCCGTCATGAATGGGTGCGCTTGTTACCGTGCTTGTTCCACGGTGAGGAGCGCTCTCGTTATTTTGGACTGCATCGGCTGCTTACCATCAGGCAGGATGTAGCAAATTATGACGTGTCACATTAGAAAAAAATGTGCAGATGTCACCCCTCCCCCGTTGTCCGCAGACCATGGGACTCACTTCTTGCATAACCTAACGGTTGGTCTCGAGGTGCCAGTACAAATAAAACTTAGTGAATTAAGGAGACCATGGGAGTGTCACGTACGAATTTTTTTTTTTTATTGTTAGGTCTACAAAACTGAATACAATCCGCTAATAGTCTAAGCTTATGGTATTCTATTAAAATATCACATTGATTATACTCTACTTGATGCAGACACAGCGTGCACAAAAATAACATATTAGGTAAACTTTTTTTCTTTTTTTTTTATTGTGGCACGCCATAATGGCTTCACTCTGCCTAATGAAAAGCAACCAGTGAAGCCCAAGAAGTGAAAGCGTTCATCCCAGCGCTACCACGCTATGCCGAACGCTCACACTATGGCGGCCTGCATAAATGCTTTTTCACGCCCCGTTTAGAACATTTAATAATTACAAAAATAAAATAAAGAAACAGAACGAAAAAAAAACTGTTCAAAAATAAATGACGAACATAAAAACAAATGACAAACGCAATCAAATCTTTGTTAATTAATTAATTTGCCAGCCTATAGTAAATAGCATAGCGGCATAGAGCATAGTAGCATTGCGGTCTAACCATGAGCCGTGTGCGTAGCGGCTCACTGAAAGCGGCGATGGGCTCACCACCTATCACGCTGAGCACATGTGCAGTTGTAATTTGGTGAAACGTGCACTATGGCCGCGGACTGCTAATGCGGTTTCATTGCCTAGTCTCTGACGAACCCTTTGGGGATAACAGTCTATGTACAGGATTAATTTTGCACCCACCGCCAAAGTAAATATAGGGTAAAAAAAATATTTGACGTAAAAATAATGAATGTTTTCTTGCTTGCCTGCTTTTTAGGGTTCCGTAGCCAAATGGCAAAAAACTGAACCCTTATGGATTCGTCATGTCTGTCTGTCCGTATGTCACAGCCACTTTTTTCCGAAATTATAAGAACTATATTGTTGAAACTTGGTAAGTAGATGTATTCTGTAAACCGCATTAAGATTTTTACACAAAAATAGAAAAAAAACAATAAATTTTAGGGTTCCCCATATTTAGAACTGAAACTCAAAATTTTTTTTTCATTAATCCCATACGTGTGGGGTATCTATGGATAGGTCAAATATATGATGTACATTACCATGCAAACTTTCACCGAAAATTGGTTTAAACGAAATCTAGTAAGTAGTTTTTTTTAATACGTCATAAATTATTTAATTTAAAAAAAATACACTTTAACATTTACATTCGACTCGCACTTGGCCGGTTTTTATATCCTATAGTTCTAGGTGCGTGCGCTCACCCTCGCGGTCAAAGCGACGGCGCGCTGTCATTGGTGCACGGGGGGAATAACAGCGGTCACGCGCATGCGCTTTGATAACCGGGTCGCGCGCTAGGTGACAATAATTTTAAATTCCTTGATACAAAAATTTTAAAAACAAGTTTTTTTATTTCATTATTTGGTTGTACTGCTATAGAATTACGTAAAAAAATTTGGCGGGGGTTCCAAAATGAACTCTGTATGTATGTGATGTCGAAGAAGTTCCCGGTCGACCATATATCGGCGAGTCGCTTGCGCTCCATTCCGACCGCGCCTACGTACAAAAGCGTGCGCGTAGATAGTGTAAAAGTATTGTCACTTGACTGAGTTTCTTGCGCGACTGTATCACAATTTAAGCTGCTCTATTTTTATCTGTGAGAACCTGTAATTGGCTTTCTGATTTTATCTATAAGTTTCTACATTGTAACATAGCTGTTGGTTTTCCTATCAATAAATAAATAAATAAACAAGTGAATATCGCTGAAAAATGGTCGACCGGGAACTTTCTCGATTGTATGTTGCAGTCTAATCACTAAAACATGGCATAATCGAGCCTTTGCAATTGCGTAGAGATATTGCGTCACTCAGCGTCTTCTATCGTTTATACCACGGCGAGTGCAGAAGCTCAGTCAGCTCTGAAGAACTCTTTAACCTCATCAGTCTTTCTCCCTTCTCCTTTCCTCCATAGGAGTACGCGTGCTGCTCTCAGTAGTCACCAATTTACAGTCTCTAATATTCCATCACGCACAAAGAAATTTGGTGACTCGTTTCTTTGTCGCACCTCCAAAAGATGGAATGGTCTACCAGCTCACGTATTCCCTCCTACCTAGGACATAGGGACATCAAACGAGGCGTGAAGAGGCACTTTGTGGGCCGGCAGAGTGATGGTGCCTGATGCTACGTCTCTTACGCTGCACCAGTTGTCCTCGCGCCTGGACTTCACTTCCACTCAACTTCAGGTGGAGTCGAGTCATTTGTCGGGATAAGTATAAAAAAGAAAAAAAAACGTCACACCTGCAGCAGCTGGTGGATATATTGCAGCTCCTGGGGCAGCTCGTCGATGCAGAAGTGGAACTTGCCCGCGGAGGTGGGCCAGAAGTTGGTCATGTCCTCCTCGGTGGACTCCGCGGAGTACTCGTTGTCGCCGAGCAGGTTCGGCGCCGACACCTGAGTGGTGAACGGTGTTTTGTTTTGTTGTCTATTGTCAATACTAGCATTTTGTTGTTACTTTCTTCTTCTATCTGTACTGTGCTCGTGTCTAAGACCCCCTAGACAAGTGGCATTTGCTCACCCTGTCTATTCGTAATTCGTCGTATACTGCTGCGTACTGTGTCAATTGCTAATGAAAAATAGAGGGGCGCGCGCGCATTGCACAACGAATATTCGAATAGACCGACATGAGCGTTTGCCACCTATCTAGAGGGGCAGGAATCGTTCACTCAATTAAGGTGAAGGGCAAGGCCGGCCGACAGGCCGGGCACCGCACAGTACGGCAATGTCGCATTCTATACAACTAAACGCCTGAAAACTTAGTAGGATAATATATATTTACATTATATTTTTCACTCCTCTTGCTCTAAAAGAACGTCATTGTAGCGTTCTAGAGCGAGGCTAAAATAGCTTTTCTTGTCCTATTAAAAGTTTTTTTTTTTTATTTTTGTCTGTCATCTCATGACAATGAGCCTACAAAAACGAAAAGGTATTTAGTCTTAGGTAGAATAATCATGAATAAAGACTCGACTTATTACTGTTTACTTAGATCAAAAACTTTTTTGAGATAGTTATTATTAAAGTTTATGGTAAAATTAGTAATCATTTGAATCTATGGACAACACAGACCATGCTTCAGCAAGAAAAACTGCACAGTCTGCACATGTGCTTAGGTGGTGAGCCTTTAGCCCGTTAGTCGCTTTTATGACACCCAAGGGAAGAAAGGGGTTGGTAGTATTATTTTGATGAGCCCATCGCCGCTCTATGCTGTAGGATGTATGTGCAGTATTTAGTCCGTTAGTCGCCTTTTAGGACACCCAAGTGAAGAGATGGAAAGACTGCACATACCTACTATCCAACAGCATAGAGCGGCGATGGGCTCACCAAAATAATACTACCAACCGTTCTCTTCCCGTGGGTGTCGTTGAAGCAACTAACGGGTTAATTTTTAATAAAATAAACCAATTCATATTGTATTGGATTGTTTTATTTTCTCGCATTTGTAGTGAAAAACATAGTGTAACACACGGCGCTAAAAACCCATTAAAACTCGGTTTCTATTTACTGCCTCGCTAAAGATCGGGAGTAAAACTACCTCATATATAATGGGTCATTTTAGCCCCTTGTATAACAATCTACTATTATATGTAGGTTACTCGGAAGGTATGAAGGTTACCGTGTATTTATAGAAAGTACTCACATCAGCCGTGGCGGTGGCCACGTCGGTGTCCGTGAGCGTGATCGTGTGCGCCGTGGCCGTGGGCGGCTGGTCCGTGGGCGGCAGCGCGGCGGCCATGTCCAGCTGTTCTGTGATCGTCTCCACCGTGGCCGTCATGATCTGCGCATGTAAGTCACACATACTTCATGGTTCGTGGAAGGGCCGCAGCGATCAAGTTACACTGTTCCAATTTTTTGATTTATAAACTTTTAAGCCCCCGGCTTAGTTTTAAGTTTAGTTTTAGTTAATTAGATTAGTAAATAAGCTTAGTTATAGCCCTACTACGAAGTTAATACAGTTAATACATGTTAGCGATTGCAGCTTCTTTTCAGTCTACCACAAACGGTTGATGGAAGCCAAAATGTTAGGCATGCTTCAAGCATGGCAAATTTATCAAAAAATATACCCTTTCTTTGCAAGAATTATATTTACACTGATCATTATAGATGGTCAAAATAATTTGAACATCATCATCAGTTCGTGCAATTGAATTTACGCGAATAAGCATACGAAAGTTTGAATATCTTATCTTACGCTATCTTAAGTTTTGTAACATTTTCAAAGCCGCAGGCAGCTAAATCTTTAACATTCATCTCTACAACAACAATGTACAACGATATTTATTAAAAAGGATTAGCGCTAAAAGCGCTAGTTTTAGCATAACTGTGTAAGTGGCCCTTAGCGTATATGCGTGACATCATTACTTAGATCATGTACAAAAATTGTAACAGTGTAATTTACAATCGGTACGGACTGTACAGGGCTACATTTTTTGCCTAAACGACTTATTCGTGTTAAACCCCATGCTACTAAGTGTGATATCAACAGACAATGCCCGCTACATCATTTAATATCTGTGCTTTAAACATTAGATTTGAAGTGCAAGCAATGAAATGTTATATGAAAAAATGTAACCCTGATAAAGATGGCTCATTTCATTTAAATATTCGTTGCAATTACTCATTCGACAGTCTACGATGAAGCTATAATAGAGGATTGGTTGGTTATACATTTGTGTCGTAAACTGCTGTTTTATGCACTTGTTGTTTTATACATTTGTGTCGTAAACTGCTGTTTTATATATACACTTGGGAACAAAGAAATCGAACCCCTAACCCTAAGAAATTCATACAAACGAGATTACTTTGAAGTCTATTAGGAATAGGTCGGTTGCAATTTTAAAGCATAAGAAGAGTATACGAAAGGAGATCTGGGGGGTGACCACACTAAATATTCTCGACCAAATCGCAACTGAACCGCAGCCGTTCTGCCGACTTCGTATAGCTTTATCGCGTGTGTCAAGCGCGATAGCTGCGGTTCAGTTGTGGTTTGGTTGAGATTATTTAGCGTGATCGTCCCCCTGATCTATGTAGTATATAGAAATCAGAAATCAGAAATGTTTATTGCGAATATAGGTGTTAGTAGATTTTACAAAAAGTACTCATGATTAGTTCTGCCATATTCTGTCTTAATGACATGCAACCTCGAATATAATAATCGAGTAATATAATTTACAAGAACAACATAATGTCAAAATACAGTTAAATAATTACATTACAGTGAAAATAATTAAATTAAATTACAAATAAAAATAATTTAATTAAATATATCTAGACACCACTCTAATTTCCGTAGATTTTTTAGTTTCACCTCACCAGTGGTCTAGTGGCAAATCCCTCTGTCCGATATCCGAAGATAAGTATGTTCATATCAGAAGGTCAGAAAAGTGTATATCTTTTTCGATGCATTGCCCGGGTTTGTGCACCAGACCGCGGGTCTATATTGGATCGCCGAATTTTTTGTACTCCTTATTGTCAATGGCATACAAACCAACCATAAGCCTTAATTTTTTTCGCACAATTTTACTTTTCCTAAATGTGTTAAGAGGCCTATTACATCTCAAATGTAATTTTTGCGTAAAATGCCCATTTTCGCTATTTGTAATAATTTTGCAGTTGTATTTATCGCTTTTATCGAAATAGGATAATAAATTTGTGCTTACTATTACAAATCTCTATTCTGTGAGCATAAGTTGAATTCGGACGGCCGGCGCATCGCATTTTGTATTAATTTTGCAGTTGTATTTATCATTTTTATCGAAACAGGATAATAAATTCATTATAAAATCTTTATTCCTCATGAAGTAACAATTACTTTAGTATACATTATGCTCAATAATATTATCGTAGATAGGAGATATTCACAGTAAACTTATAGCTATTTTCTAAGTTTTATGGTTTAGAATAAGATTTTTTTCCTATATAAAATCAATGATATCTAAAAATTCCGAGGCCGCTACGCACTATTCGACTATATAAGAGATAACATTATATTTTTTTTATTTCACTTGTTTAGAACAGTTGTTCAATCGATGAGCTCAAAAAAGTGCCTTCGCGCACTTTATAAAAATCTTTCTCTGCAATTTTGGGTTTAATTAAAAGGTTAAGCAAAATTTAAAAAAAGCGAGGCCGCTAAGCACTATTCCAATAGCTATTCTACATTATTCAATAAGTCATAATTGTTAATGTAATTTTGTTTCTGAGATCCATAACGCCAAAATTGGCCATTTTACACAAAAATCACAGTCGAGATGTAATAGGCCTCTTAAGCCTATTTTTACTACGCTTTTGGGGGCACCGCCCGATCGCAAAAACTATCATAAGTCTATTAGTGACCTTCAAAGCAAAATCAATCATATTGATATTCTGCTTTGAAGTTTCAGACCTAGTAATTTAATTAGAGCAATGTTTTTGTTCTGCGAAATGTGCAAAACCATCACGCGCTTGTGCTAAAAATTAAAATTTACTTTTTAAAGAAAGGGGTGCCCTGCATAATATCAGTACAAATATTTTCATAAGAATTATTGTTTCATGCGTAAAATTAAGAAAGTTGTCAAAGGAATATGTTTTTAGGAGTTTGAAGGAATATGTTATTAGGAGTCAAAAGTTATGCCGATACATTTTAGTGCATTTAATATTAGGGATTCTTAAATTAGGGTTTTCAATTTTTAGGCAAAACTATAATGGTGCGAAAACAACTGTTAGGCTAGACAATTAGTGTTCGTTAAAAGTTGAGGCCAACATAGTATGGCCATATGAAATTAGAACTAAAAACTAGAGGCGAACCGAAGGGCACCCCAAACCGCATTTGGCGCGGCGATTAAGAAAATACCCATCAATGGGCTACTTGACAGTTTTCGGAAAAGTATTTTAAAAATTACAAACGCTTATTTTGTACCTCGTACAATATTTTTTTCTCGAAAAAGCCATACTTAGTTAATAGAAAAAAACAAATTTTTCTTCATTTATTTCAAATTTCGTGCGAAAACGGTTGGTCATTTTGCCCTGTGACGTCACACTTCACTAAACCAACTTTTATCTTGAATCCTGACAGACAGGTTTTGTTTATTTGTGATATGTGACGTCACACGTAGCTCATCCATGGCCGCTCGTGTTTCGGGACTTGTAATCCACACCACAGACAAAAGATCGCAAATTTATATTGTAAAAATAAAATATTTATAAATTATCTTAATAAAAAAAACTATTGGATAATTATTGTTAAATTATAAACTACCATATCCGACATATTTCATATTTTATTGTTACAACTGTCAAATAGCCAATTGTAGCGAATACTTGATTTCAATGACGGAGGCCTTTGCCTTGTTTATATGAAGTTCTTACTGTGCGGTGAGTCCTCTCTTTGTCCTCAAGTGTATATATTTTTTATAATAACGTTATATAGATACAGGTATTACTAACATAATTGTTTGTTAGCATTTCATATTAAATAATATATATACAATTGAACCATTTGTAAGCTGTGATAGTCACATTTGTTACTTTTTATTAAACAATTTGAGGTAATGTCTCTACAAATCATAATACTGAAGCTTATAATAAAATTAAGAAATCATGTAATCACCTTTTAATTACTGTTTTTATATAATAATAGTATACTAAGGTGAATTATTAAACTAACTACAAACACTACTTTAACAACTGTTCCATGAGATCTGTACAGTGACCAGCAAAACTGTATACTAGTTTTTAATTACAAGTTACTAAACGTAAATACGCATTGTTAATTAGGTATCCTTTTTTATAACCGTGTTCTATCACCGCAACCGTGTCGTGTTGCAGTGAATAAATACAATTAATCCCTCTCTTCCCTTGGGTGTCGTAAAAAGCGGCTAACTGACTAAAGACTGCACATACATCCAACAGCATAAAGCGGTAATGGGCTCACAACCTTTCACGCTGAGCATGTGCAGTCGCTATTTGGTGAAAACTGGACTATGGTAGTGGACTGCTTTTGCGGTCCTCGTTGCCTAGTCTCTGACTAATAAAAAGGGACGTAATAGTCGTGATTGTATGTATGTATGTTTTTCTATAATATTTTACTATTGTTTGTTTTTGTTGTTATTTTGATGGAATTTTATAATTAACCTTTTAATTTTCTGCCATGAACGAAGGGCTCAAGGAAATTTACATGAATGTAGAAGTTATGTTATGACGGAGATGCTAATTAAACTTTCAAATAACCAATAAGGTTTTTAATTATGATGAAGTTCATAGTATCCTTTGATAAGTTTATAGTATCTTTTGATAAGTTTATTTATACCTTTTCCCATGAAGGTTTTGCCTATACTGTAAAGAGCTCATTGAAATGTATTTCCGTCAATTTAATTTTGGAAAAAGCACTTACCTTCTAATGAGTTCCTATAGAAGTCGGCGTCTACAGCTGTCAATATCAGTTTCAAAGCTACATTTAACACCAAAATGCACACATACACACACGTGAAGAAGCAAGGAAAGTTAGAAAGAGATAGACTGACATACTTGCGTGTCGCCTGACGATTTAGTCAGTACGGGGTCCGAAGACACGTCGCTTATGAGTGAGAGTTGCATGAAATGAACAAACTATACATCTATTATAAGATACGGAGGACACTAAAAGGAAGATAGCCGACTCGCGTGGCGGGCAGACAACGTGGAATTCGTTAATACAATTTAAAACCGCTAAATATTTAAAAAGACGTATAAGGAAAAAAACTATTTCGAAAACCTTAAAAGCTTTCGTTATCGACAGTACTTGAATAAGAAAAATGTCACTGGTTTTCATTTCTATTAAAATTACTTCAGAACTATTTTTAAAGATTCTTTTGCACTTTCAATTGTAACTGTTTAAATATTGACATTTATGTTTTTTAAAATGATCCAAAGGTAACAGGAGTTATTATAAAGCAACATTTATACTACATCTATAATGCTACAAAGGGTTTATTCGATTTTATTAGTAATGAAACATTAAAGCGTATTGCGATTTTCGAACAGGTATTGCACTTAAATCCAGAGTGCTATTTAATACCCGTCATATTTTAACAACAAATATAGAACATTTTGTTACAAACTAAACTATTACAACGTGTCGTCTTTGTAATTTTCAACAAAATTTCAAAAATCGCCACACGCGCCGCACATTAAACACCTCCCTCCAACAGACAGAGAGACACTACGACAAATGAGACATTGAAGAAAAAAACAAGAGAAAATATAACAAAAAACAAAACATTAAAACAATGACAAGCGTCAAAAACGTCGCACGTCTGCGACGCCACAGCGAGCGCGACGTACTGTGAAGCATACGCACATGCGGCATGTGGACGAGCACGCCGCCCACGGAGCTCTTGTCCGTGCCCATGCCCACGCCCACGCCGCCCACGCCGTGCGCCAGCGACATCAGCGCGTCCACGGAGCCGGCCGGCGTGCCGCCGGACTTGCTGCGCTCGTCCTCTGATTGGTTCTTCCTGTTTTGAGGATCTGCCCACATGTCGTCGATGGATGCCTGTGAGACATATTTACTTTCAAACGAGGATCAGGCGACTCGCACACACGCACTGGACCAGTGTGAAGTTAAGAATGATGAGTACATTTTACCAAGGCACCAAGTGCCCGCCTTCAGAGGTGCTAAAAATATCCGGGTGAGTTTGATCAATACACAATCGACACAATGGATTCCTTCCTTTCCTGGTGATGGACGACGCCGCCGAGGTTGGCCCAGAAAGGGGATCCTGTTCTTTCGACTATTTTTTTGTCCTAATTTAATTTGGCGTAACGAGTTAGGCATATTTTTTTTGTCATACTTATATTTTAACATAATTGTTTTTTGAAATACTATTTCAGTAAGCATAAAATGGTTTAGACTAATGTTTATGCCCTAATTTTGATTTGCATTAAGTTATAAGGCATATTGTTTATACGTCTAATGGTTAGGCATAAAGACAGTCTGGTAGATTAGATAAGACAGAAGGTGAGGTTATATAGTTTCAAAATCCGCTATAATTTGGATTGGTTTTTTATCAGGATTTGCCTTTGCAATATTTTTATTTTATTGATAGCTATTTGAATCTGAAAAACCAAAAGTAGGTATTAGGTATATCAAATATAAATTGGATACCGTAGTGCAATAGTAGGTTTGGGTGCGGCGGGCCACCCCTAAGCCGCCAACATGTTTATTTTATATACGAAAAGTATTTTATTAAACGCAAACACAAAAATTCCAAAACTTACTTTTTCCCTATATAATTATTATGCCTATCAAAATGATGCTCAAATATAATTATGCATAAGCAAATTTAGCCTTTAGAATAGAATGTTTAACAATAATTATGCATATAGTAGTTATGATTAAAAAAAATGTGCCTAAAAATTAAGCCTAATTAATATTGTGCGTAACTATTATTAGGATAAGTAAAAGTATGCTATGTTAAATTATGACATAAAATTTTATGCAAAAAAAATAGGGAGCCCTCAGAAAGAGGTGGCGAGATGATCTAGACGCACACCAGACTGACTGGCATGAGGTGGCTCGGGATAGAGGTGGATGGAGGGACTTGGAGGCCTTTTCCCAGCAGCGGGACAGCATGGGCTAGCAAAAAAAATAGAATCTAATAGAATAGTAACGTCATCTTGTGTCGGAAACCAAGACTCACTTTGAGGCGCGGCGCCGCACCAATCCTACTCTTCATTTCACTAATTTTATTTGTACTGACACCCTCGACCAACGGACCCACGGTTATGCAAGTACCATCAAAGACCCACGGCTGTGCCAGACGTCCCTGCGTCAATTAAACCAAACGCGCACAGGAGAACAACTACGTTAGGTAAAATTTTTAAACACTGAAAAAAGACGACAACCTCAGGCGGGAATCGAAGCACGCACCTTCCGCATTCCGGGCGGCTGCCTTAACCACTTGGCTACCGAGGTCCGGTTTTCACCCGTCGAAATTTGTCAGTGCTTGATGATTATGTTTTTAGTCTGTATGCGTTTAAAAATTATACTTAAATATATTTAAGCGTTAATAAAACGCTAAAATATATAAAAACATTAAACTACGTTAGGTCTTGACGCCGAATCAGAACGCAACGCCGAAGCGCATTTTTTATTCAGTACTCATAAGAGTAATGTCTCAGAAGAGTGACCCTGTGAACACGTATAGTTCATAGCCTATTTTCCAGATAGATAAACGGAGCTGTCGAGCTCGCTCACTTCTCGTTGCACGAAGAGTACAACTTGCAGTTGCCACTGCTCCTTAGGTCGTTAACTCTGAAGTCGACTTCCAAATTTCCTCTCTGGTAGCGGACACAGTGACTTCTCGGAACCCATCCGGGAACCAAGTCAGTTCCACGTTCCTATACGCATCTAGGGGTCTACTACTTTTCCAGACTAGTACCGGCGATGCCAGCAAAATATCCGATTTAAACCACCGGTCAAAGCTAAGATAAGAGAAAAGCACTTTCCCCCCAGAACTATTCACTTCAGGCCCTAGAGACCCATACAAAGTCCCGCTCGCTGAGCACGAAATGGAAGTCTCGGCTGTCACACGGCCAGGACAAACGAACATTCCCAAGCTCTGCAGCTAACCAGATGCCACTAAGAATTCAAACCCATATTGCGGACCCATCGGCAACGCCCGCAAAGGTACAACGAGCGGGGAGCCATAAATTGGAACACATGTAGTAACTTGAGCATCTAACAGTCGGACCCAACTGCAAAACCCTACCCAAAAGAGTGAGTAGATAGGGACTACTCGTCTGTGGACGCGCACCAATCGGTCCGCAAACAATTTAATTTGTATTGTATCTGTTTTTTCCCCGACAAGTGGATATGTGAACAGTTTGACCCACCTCTGGCTGCAGCCGCGGCTTGTCGGGCACCAGCGCGCGCACTAGCATGACGCACAGCTGGTGCCACAGCGCCGCCGCCTCGCAGTACGAGCACGCGCCCTCCGCCAGGCACACCGCTAAAGGACCACACGATACACCGCGTTAAACAGTATTAGTAAAACGGGGTGAACAACTTTTTGAACAAGACAAAACATTTTGGCAACACAGACATTTTGTTCGGACTTTTAACCCACGGCGTACACAAACAAAATAGGGCAGACTATGCAAACAATTGTCGCTGCAACACAATAATATAGGTCGCATGCTTGCAAACCGTGGAAGAATTGTAGAAAAAAAAATATAAAAAAACAACTAAGTACTACATTTTGATTTTGATGATGCTTTGGATAATTTTGGCCTTTTAGTTATACTTCAGTGTAAATAAACAACTGAAAATAAAAATTCTACAAAAACCATAACTTATTCTGTTTGATCAAAATCAATTGAAAGATCATCTAATAATCATCATCATCACGGAATACCGTGGGAATATTTTGATATGCCATCCTGCGGTCTTACACCGCATGATGGCATATCAAACTTTCGTGTCTCATTATCGGTAAGAAAACAAACATTTATTGTTGATGGCGATTTTAAACATAATAATTATATGGAATTAAAAGTGAGATTTAGTTCTTTAATTTAATTTTTATTTGATTTTTGTACGCAACCTTTTGTGATCTGGGTCAAATATTTTAACGTTGTATAAATGTTTTTTTTACTGTTAATTATTTTTAATGAATGGAATCAGGCGTTATTAGTTAGCGGAAATCTATGACATGCCGACCGCGCGCGCATCTCTCGACCAGTCAACAGCTCAGCGGGGCATCCTCAGATGCCCCGTGGAGGGGTGAAACACGTTTCGGGTTTCGGTTTGCATGTCTTATTAGCATCTATCGCTCCTTTTGCATGTGCATACATTTGCGGGCGGGAGGGCGGTGCTTGCAAGCAGCATGCCAACTTGAGAGACTAGAGAGTTAGCGGAATTAACACTAAGTACATATTTTAATTGCAGTTTTGTTGATTATTTTTATTTTATTACAGTTAGCAAATAAGTTGTGTTTTTTCATCGATTGCTTTCATCAAATGGGAAAATCTTTTCCAATAATTTGTCTTGATTTATTTCTGCATCTCTATTCACCGTTTACTAGTATATTTTACATTCTTTATTTTATTTACGAAAACACACGGTGTTATGTAAAAATATAGTAACTTTACAGAACTTTAGGTCCATAAAATTATGTTGTTGTACAATATTTACGAAAAGTATAAATAGTTTAATACAATTTAAATAATATAATAAAATTATACAAATCATAAAACAGAACAATTTTAAGTAGTTGCTGAATTAATATAAAAATAAAACTCTCACAATAACATTCATATGCATGCTCATCGGTACAAGTACGTTCGCCGATCTTCCCTTTCCACCTACCCCATTCACTCTCTTGTAATTTGTTCGCAACAAAAATATGCTTTCAATATATTATAGAGGACTTATATTTTCACATACCATGCTCGATAGTGTTCGTCTGGTTGGACTTGAGCATGAGCCGTAGCAGCTTGGTTGCCTCGCTGCTCACGTTCTGAATGTTCATACGACGCTGTTGGAGCTCCATCTACAAGTTGAAATCTCTATTAATATTCCACGAGTAGGCAGTATTGTTAACCCTTTATAAGGCCCTGTTGATATTTCACCACGCGGAGTCAGAAGTCGTATAAATAAACCGATGATAATGATAACAAAACGTGAGCAAACAACAAAATATGAATAACACTGCCCGGCCTGCCCGCGCGCTTGTTTTTTGGTGGATTTCTGTGGCCTAGCTCTGCATAACATCGTGTCGTGTTATCTCCGTTGTATTAGCGATAGTTTTGGATTCTATAAGAAATAAATAAGTTATATTAATCTATACGTTTAAACATCACTGAATATCTTTGCTCACCGGTTATTTGGGTGATTGCCGTCATACATAGTATGAAATGAAGTAATGGTCATTAGCTTTCACATAAAATAGGTATATTTTAAGTTATTGGTTTTACACCCATTTTGACTGTGAGCCTTTAATTTATATATTATTTATAACGCCTCGGTGGCTAAGTGATCAAGCGCAAATAGAGCGCGATCATTTGAGTCAGATAGCTTATAAGTTTATACATGCACTATTTTAACGAAAGATGTTCTCTACATTTTAGAGAACAGTTTAATTTGTTTGTACGATAATTTGTGATGGTTACTGTGTTTGTGATAAGAAAGGCATTTACTAATATTCATTCAGAAGGGATATTAAGTCGTTGGTCCCGGTTGTCGATGAAAGACGCAGTAGTTGAAAATATTGAAAAATAATATTGTACTATATACAGTCGTGGTCAACTAATTAGGGACAATCTCTAGTTAAGCCAAATTGTGAATTTATTTTTTATTTTCCAACGAGTCTTAACAATATTCCATATCTTTTACACGTAAGTATAATTAGTCATTGATGTGCCCGATTATACAAACAATAACAACTTCTTAAACATTAAACCTCTTTACAGTATAGCTGATAGATTATCAGTGTGCTATTTGTTCAAAGAATGCTGGCTGGCCATTTAATTAGGGACACTGAGATATTGCGTTCTATTTTCAAAATTTGAATCTCAATACTTTTTTATTTCTTCTTTTATTGTTTTGTGGTAGTTTTGGCGGCAATCCAGATTTTTAATTTTAAGTTTTGAGAATTATTTTGAAGAAATATGGGCAAAAATAAAAGTTGCGATCCAACACTACGAACAATTATCATGAAGTTTGTCGAGCGTGGTTGGTCATACCGAGGGATAGCAGAACATTTAAATTGTTCAAAAACTATGGTATGCAATGCAGTGCAACATTTCAGGCGCAATAACACAGCTTTAAATGTGCCCAGGACAAAAAGATCGAGAAAAACAACTCCGCAAGAAGATAGAATGATAACCAGGTTAGCTAAGAAAGATCCGTTTCTAGGCTCTATTTTAATTAAACACGAAGTGTTTGGGGCAGACGAAAGAGCCGGTGTATCAGCGAGGACCGTTCGACGACGTCTGGTAGAAGCAGGGTTGTTCGGAAGAGTGGCTCGCAAAGTACCGTTGTTGAAGAAAGAACATAGAAATGCTCGTTTGGCGTTTGCACGTAAATATGGACATTGGACCTACGCCCAATGGCAACATGTATTATTCTCTGACGAGACCAAGATTAATTTAATTTCTTCAGATGGAAGGCAATACGTACGGCGTCCTGTAAAAGCGGAAATGAATCCAAGATTCACAAAAAAGCAGGTGAAACATGGCGGTGGAAACATTAAAATTTGGGGTTCATTTTCTGGACGTGGAGTGGGACCTGTGAGAAAAGTTCAGGGTAACTTAGACCAACATCAATACAAAACAATATTGGAGGAAACTATGCTTCCCTATGCTGAGGAGCATCTCCCTATTATATGGACGTTTCAGCATGATAACGACCCGAAACATACCGCCCGTTCAGTCAAGTCGTTTCTTACCAGTCAGTCAGTATCGGTGCTAGATTGGCCAGCAAATAGCCCGGACCTCAACCCAATTGAGCACCTTTGGCACGAAATCAAGAAAAAAGTTTCAACTTATCGTACCACAACTTTAGATCAACTTAATCAAGCTTTTTGTGAGGCATGGGCAAACATTCCTATCGAAACATGTCAGAAACTGATAATGTCTATGCCACATCGGTGTCAAGCGGTAATTACTAACAAAGGTTTTGCTACTGGGTACTGATTTTACACGTAATAAAATGGAGCTTTTAAAAATATTATAATACTGGAGATTATTCGTTTTGTTTAACTCTATTCATCATTATACTTTACTGTCCTTAATTAAATGTCCAGCTACATAATTATACCTTAAAATTTAATACATGTTCAACCTTTGATATTAAATACTTTTTTCTATTTAATTATTCTCTTATTTACAGCCATTTATAGTATAGTAATCGGACCAAATTATGCAAATAATAGGTGCTGAAAAATCAATAGGGTTTTATATTTATATGTACATAACCGGTTATTGCTCTTCACTATCTTGAATGTCCCTAATTAGTTGACCACGACTGTATATATATATACAGGGTTATTGGAAATACGTAGCGATCCCTTTAAGGGGTGATAGTAGAGATCATTAGCTATCAAATTGCCCTAGAGTAGATGGGGCAAAAATGTACCGAAATAGAAAAAAATATTATTTTCTTTTTTAAATTCCTGTTCTGTTTTTTACGTAATAGAGTGTTAGCAAACTAAAAACACACGAAAGCAACCATTAAATACGTTAATTTCTTTTTTCACCTACTTTGATGTATCCTGACCCACTTTTCTTAATATTTTAAATATTTCTTTACAAATATTTTTTTCGAAAACGGTCCCTTTTTGCCCCATCTACCCGAGGGCAATTTGATAGCTATTGATCTCCACTATCACCCCTTAAAGGGATCGCTACGTATATCCAATAACCCTGTATATTCCAAATGTATGTATCTAATTACCTGTTTGAGCAGTATATCCAGCATCAGTATGCAACACGTCAGGTTAAGAGGGCGATTATCATCTTTCTCTTTCTTTTCTTTCTTCTCTTTCTTCTCCTTTTCCTTGTTGTCTTTGTTGTCTCCGTTATCTTTGTTGTCTGTGTTGTCTTTGTTGTTGTTGTCTTTGCTGTCCGTATTGTCTTTGTTGTCTTTTTCTTTCTCTACAACCGGAGGAGCAGGAGCAGGCTCCCACTTTAAACCGTCTGCAGCTAAGAAGCGTAGAGAAGGCATTGATAACATATACCATTTTAGGTAGGATACCATTTCTACAATTTTTATTGAATTTCTTTTACACATGTACACGCGTGGGTAGTTTGTAAGGTCAACAGCAAAAGTCGATGATCAAAATTAGTACAACGCCATAATTATAATACCTTTACTAGAAGTTGACAAGCGCCTGTGGGATGCAGTTGGTTTGACAAACAAATCACTTTAGATCAGCGACTTTTGTTGTTGACAGCACATAAGGAAATTTAACATAATAACATAACATAAATTTAATGCTCTGTACAAAATATGCAAACCTTCTAATAAAATTCTTGTAAGTACAACATAAGATACAATGATTATAATATTTTTTTCCGTGAAACATAAAACTAAAAACAATTAACTCACAGCTATTGTTAATACAGAACAGAGAAAGCAACATAAGTAAAGTACCTGTAGACGGCTTGAATATCTTCTCAGGTAAGTTGACCACACAGTGGCTGAACAGATCAAACAACTGGGTGAAGGGAATCTTCACGTCCAGCATGGATATCGTCTGTAAACGAACACATACTTTTTATTATCCTAACCAATGAAAAAGTGAATTGTTTGTTTGTTACACTTTCACGCTTAGGCTCGTATTCTAAAACGAAACTCAAACTCAAATGTCAACTTAAGTACAGTTAGAAAGGGACGGTGCTATTCATGGCATATATCGCTATCCCTTTCTAACTGTATTTAAGCATGGGTTTGATTTTGAAATACTTTTTAGAAGACCGGTAAGCCAATTTTGTTAAGTTTTGATGAAAGGATCGATAGGGCCCTAAAAACAGTTTTATGCTAACTTTTTCTGTGAAAAATTTACGTGAGCGAAGCGGGCAAAAGCTAGTGTTGTATATATTTTCTGTAAAACATATTGCGTTGAGTTAACAATAGCAAACTTTATTTATGAATATTACAACCAAAATAATAATAATAATAATGGCCGGTATTGCCAGAAGGTAAAAAACAAACCCATCAAATATCAAAGCTGTCAAAGTGAAATTAAGAAAACTATTGATGATAGAATAAAATAATGTACTATGGCTTTGCAGAACACACCATTATCTACAAAAAGTTTTGCGATAGCATATGTCTAACTATTTTAGTTACGTCACAATAAGTGTTCTTGGGATGGGAGTCATTTTGAAAATTCGTCACGGGGTACGGGGTTTACGCGAACGAAGTCGCCGGCGGTCTGCTAGTTCGATATAAACCTTTACAGGTCCTTATTGACGTCAAAAAATAAAATATAAAAAAGTTAAGTATCTCTAATCGATATTGATCCTTATTCCCAAAATCATAAAGTGCAAAACGAATTGACAAAATTTGACAATTTGTGGTAAGTTGACCTGCTTTAAACAGCCAGTACAAACCTGGAACCACTCCAACACAGGCAGCAGAGTCTTGGGGTCCGGCTTATCTGACACGCGTATAGCAGCGAACGTGTACAAGTTCCTCTCATCCACGCCCACCATGCTGCAGTCCGGCTCCAGGATTTTGGCCAGAGGCACCTTTAGCTCCATCAATTCCTATTAGCAACAATATAAATATATTTGTTATCTTCTTCTGATAGTCTAGTTCTTTTACATTCTTTTTAGATTTAGCAATTTTCTGCACATTTACACCCTTTAAAACGACACTTCAGCTACTTTTTTCCTTACTACTCACAAAAAACTCTTCCTTCTTTATTAAACCAATCCTTCTCTGGAATGCTCTACCTCTGAATATCAGAATGTCCACCAGTCGGTATGCGTTTAAAACGAAGTTGCGCAGCTTTCTTACAGAACAAGCTGATGCTCCACATTAGCAATCGTCTAATAATTATGTAATATTTATGTATTTATTTATTATATATTATTATGTAATAGTATGTTTATGTACATATATATATCGTATTTTTATATATGTGAATATTTTTTCATTTAGTTTGAGCACCCTACAATTTTTTTTCTCTGCACCACCCTATGGTTGATTGGGAGAGAATGCCTAAGGCGTTAAGTCCGCCTCTGTACTTTAAGTGCATAAAGTGTTTTAAATTAAAAAAAAGCATATTTAGAAAAATAATATAGGTGCAGGATAAAAATAGGAAATGACTCAGCCTACAGTTACTTTCATTGGTTTATTCCGGTTGTCTATCCTGAAAATTTTACTGGACCCTTAAGTCCAGTAAAATTTTTAGGATAGAGACGTTGCGCGCGCATGCGCCTTGCTCCTTCGCGCCTTCTTGGTCCCACCCAAGAGAAGACTTTACAAGAATGGACAACTGAGCAAGGCCCGTGATGACAAATTCTACAGGACATACGTATAACTATATTACAAAAAATGTATGTTAATACATAGTAATTATTACCTTTTCGGGCACATCTGTGCAAATGGCTTCCATCCACGCAGGCATGATGTAGTCCCATATGGATTGGGTTATTATACCGTATGGGATGAGGCAGTATAACCTGTAGATCAGAATAGAATTGAGTGTTATTTATTAACAGTGTAAATTTAACCGTGTCGCGTAGCGGTGAAAGAATACTACCACCCCCTCCCTTGGGTGTCGTAAAAGGCGACTAACGGACTAAAGGCTGCACGTACATGCAGCTGCCGCCAAAATAATGAACTGTACGTAATAACTGGTGAAAATCACACCTTTTATATCGGCTTGCCCCCGCTTCCCCCCTCCCGGGCCATCAGCTGGCGACACACTACTTTTTTTATTATTCTACAACGGGTAAGCGCTTGGCCTTCATCTCACCTGATGGTAAGTGACGATAAGGCCGAAGGTGGAAGCGGCTGAGGAACTGGCTATCTTATCTCAAACTGTCGGAACACAACAATGCTATACAGACTTAGATAAGATGGTGGTAGCTAGCCAGGCGGACTTAACAGCCTTACCACCAAACAAACCGAGCACACAAAGATGTACCTTGAAGATGTACTTGATTAGTGGTATTGCCTGAGAAAGAAGGATAGAAGGATCCATAACTATAGGAGGAGGAAGGAAAATCTATAACAAGCATTAATTGAAGAGACTACCTGTTGAGTCCGTCCTTGAGGTGATGCGCCTTAGAGGCTAAGTTATCCCAGTGCCCCGCCTGCCGCGTATAGGCCGGCGGGTGCGGCAGTAAGCATGACACCAGCACGGCGTTGTGAGAGGCGCCTATGCTTCTCACCCAACCGCACACATGCTCCATCTTGAGCTTTTCTACTGCGTTTGCTGTCTCACCTAATAAGAACAATGGGACAATTTGGATGGAGACCGTACCCACCTCATAGCATTTTGTAGTTTTTATTCCTGACGTTTCGAACCCTTTACAGAGTACGTGGTCACAGGTGGTGCAGAGGGTTCGAAATAAAAAACTATTTATTATAGTATATGGTAAAAGAATACTACCACCCTCTCTCTTCCCTTGGGTGTCGTAAAAGGCGATTAACGGTCTAAAGACTGCACATACTTCCAACAGCATAGAGCGGCGATGGGCTCACCACCTGTCACGCTGAGCACAACCAAAAATGGTCTGCAGTCGCTATTTGGTGAAAAGTGGACTATGGCAGAGGACTGCCTTTGCTGTCCTCATTGCCTAGTCTCTGACTAATCCTTCGGCAAGGATGATTTATAATTATTTGTCTATGTCATTCGGGGATAACAGTCGTGATTAATATGTAGTAATATAGTAAACTAAACGCGAGTTTGATCCGTAAACAGTGTTTCATTTCAATGTGTAGTATTCGCGTAAACCTAAGAGAAAACAATAAAAAATACATCAGCCTAGAAAGTTTCACTTCTCCACGTCATATTTTCACTTTTCTGTTGTCAATAAAATACAATAGGTACTGAAAATCTCTCTTGTGTATTTGCATTAAATGTTAGTTTCACTTACCAGTATAAGAGAATGAGGTGACGTGGAACCAATGGAACAGCACAGATAGCAATCTGCCCAGCACCTCGCTAGGAGTATCCGCGTTGGGGGTGCACAAACCCACCATTAGCCATACGCCGTACCTGCCACCACAAACGTTCAAATTAAATGGGGGTTAAAGTCGCTCGTGTCTGTACTTGTGCCTCGTGTTTACCCTTGAGACCCTACACGTGACCCCTGAGGGGTGCTAATTGAGCGACACTGTTTAAATGGTACAGCCACAAAGAACTTTTATATGATGTTACTTGCTGCTACGGAACCCTTCATGGGCGAGTCCGACTCGCACTTGGGCGGTTTTTTACATTATAATTGAGTCCGTGCAGTGTTGCGTATGACTCACATATTCTCATCAGCTTTCGGAACCCACTGATTGAGGGACTCAACAGGACCATATCGTCTGCGTAGCTAATATTATTTATAAAAGTTCCATCTATTGAGCAGCCGACATTAGTCCCACCGAGCTCATCAAGCAGTTGATCAATGTAGAGGTTAAAAAGGAGCGGAGATGTTAAGCCCCCCTGTCTCACCCCACACTCCAAAGTGTAGGCGTCAGTGAACGTGTCAGCCCACCTGACACGGTTTTGCTGTGAGCTGTACCAAAACCTCAACATGTCAACTATCTCTCCAGGTACTTTACGGCTATAAACTTTAGTCCATAGCTTTTCATAGCAAACAAGGTCAAAAGCATTGGAAAGGTCGAGAAATGCCGCATACACCGGTGTCCGCCTATCCGTGTAATACTTGACCGTCTGCTTGAGCGCCAGAATAGCGCTTTCAGTTGACAATCCGCTTCTATAAAACCGAATTGATGCGTCGTTTAACTTTATATGGTTCTTAAGCTGGCGCTCAATCAGCCCGTCAAGCACTTTGCCAATTATAGTTGCAAGAGAAATTGGTCTGTAGTTGTTTATATCGGCTATATCACCAGTTTTATGTTTCGCTTGCGATCCATTCCAACCGCGCGTACGGTTCGATTCAATTAGGATGGTGGTTGTGAATTTAGCTGCGAGTGCCGGTGCGCGCACGTATAATCCGCGCCAAACATCTAGCTCGCTCTGAACACGAGGCGATTTGCGTCGCAGTAGCACAATATGGGTATCAGCGGTACGTAAGCGGTTAGGGAGGGCGGGGGTGTGCCCCGCCCTCCCCTGCGCTGTACCGCGCTCGCCATGTGTATTCGTTTGTTTTGGTTTAGCAGTGGAAAGTACAGTCACGAGTATATTTTTTTGGTCGCGTCGCGATTTTAGGTGTTTGTTGTTACGTTACTATTTTAAGTTGTCGATTTATGTTTTTTGTTACTGTTATTGTAGGAGTAAGTACTGTTTTGTTTTTGAAAGGCAGTTAAAATGCCTAGACGTAATACAGTTTTACGTTAAAAAAAATATTTATAACGTACAGGAGTTTATGAAGAAAGAAGCTGACAAAGGTATACAAATTGACTTTAAACATGCACAAAAAAGAATTGCGGCTGCTACTGGATTCAGTATTGACTATGGACAGTGCGCAGAATTAATGAAGAAGCAAATAAGTCGGATCTTTGGACAGTTTTCCGTACTCCCGATAAGGAAACACACAGCATCCATAGCTTATTAAAATGTTATTTTTTTTAAATATATGTATGCTTGTAATTTAATTGTTGTTATTAATTTATCCTGGTTAATTTTGGGTATTAAAAAATAAATAAAACGCCTAATTTATAAATTATCTTGATGTAATATTGTATAAATATTATAAAGCTCTAATTATAATGTTGCTAACTGTACACCTGCGCGTCGCAACTTCAGAGCGAGCTAGAAGTTTGGCACTACCTATACATCGCGTGCCTCAGGGCCGCCGCGGGTTGCGGTCTGCTAGCGGGCGGGGGTGCATCGCACTCCCCGCGCTGTATCGCCCCGCTGATACCTAAAATTCGCCACTGCGACGCGACCTGTGACTAACTTCACGGACGCTATTCTATTTGAATCGGACTGGTATGTACAGTAACGTGCGCGTAGATAATGTGCAAGCGAATGTCGCCGAAAAGTGATCGACCAGAAACTTCGTCGACTGTACAAACTCCTCACCTTCCCAGCAGCTGCCTGTCTTCGACGGATATGGGGTCCGGCAGGTTGACGGTGAGCGGTGGCTTCAGCTGCTCTGTCGAGCTGTCCGGATCCTCCATATTGATCGGTTTCGCTTCCTTCAGCAAGCTGCACATTGAATGATAGCCAGAGTAAGAACACGCACACATCATCAGCTATCAAATCAAAACTCAGACTACTAAAAAATCAGACTATCGTCCCACTGCTAGGCACAGGCCTTCCCACATGGAGAGGTCAAGCCATAACCCACCACGCTGGCCCAATGCGGGTTTTTAATTTGGTCACGCATCCAGCGACCCGGCATTGCGAAAGTTGCTTAGCGGGCACGATCTCAAACCGAATGCGCTAGCCGCTGCGCCATCATCAGCTATAGGCTGGCAAATTCGTGCGTCACAGTCTCATGGTCTGCGGGCGACGGGGGAGGGGTTACATCTCGCTGGCCGCTACACACGACTGACATTGCTACTGCATGACCCCGCCCCGCCGCCCGCGCTCTTCTTTCCCGCCCCTGCAACCTTTTGCCTCCCGTCTTGCTGACCATTGGATTGTCACGTATAATTTTGCCGGCCTATAGCTGATGATGGCGCAGCAGCTAGCGCATTAGCTTTGGGATCTTGTCCGCTAAGCAACTTTCGCAATGCCGGGTCGCTAGATGGGTGTCCCAATTAAAAACATCCTAAGGTCCTCCGTGCTTCGGAAGGTACGTAAAGCATCCTGATTGTCGTCTGCGGGCGACGGGGGAGGGGTGACATCTCGCTGACCGCTACACACGACTGACATGACATTCCTACTACATGACCCCGCCCCCCGCGCTCTTCTCTCCCGCCCCCGCAACCTTTTGCCTCTCGTCTTGCAGACCATTGGATTTTAACGAATAAATTTGCCAGCCTATAGTTGATGATGGCGCAGAGGCTAAATGTACTAAAGATACTCTAATGTAGCTGGTAGGATTCTGCGCAGAATTTTATTATGAGGCGACTAACCCTCACATTTATATAAGGCGACTGCTAGAAACCGCAAAAAAAACTTCATGGGCTGGTCAGGTCAAAGTTTTAGACATGAAAAAAATGACATAAAAGATTGCAGACTAACGTAGGTACTTATCGCCCAGCTGACGCGGACGGGTCAACAGACGGGTGGGTCAACGGCCGGCCGCTGCCCGGCGGGCAAATAATCGTTATTTTTAATTGACTTTCATTTTGATACGCAAAGACTATCCGATTAAAATTCGCAAAATGAATTATTTAATGAAAAGTGATAAAAAGCACGAATTTCTTTTTAGTCATTTTTGTCATGTCTAAAACACTTGACCTGACCAGCCCTTTAAGTTTCTTACGGTTTCTAGCAGTCGCCTTATATTTATATGGCGGCAGGCTCGTGTGCAACACGTGATCACCACCACGGGCTGTGGCAGTGTGTTGTAATGGATCCTGTATGTGTGTAGTGTGTAATGCATCAAGTACGTGTGTAATAATAAATAAATACACTTTCCTACACCCACACCAATTATCTAGCCCAAGAGAAGCTTTGAAGAAACTCGTTAAATGGTTACTAGACAACGGATAAACATACTTATAATACTTAAATACGTACTTATTATACATAGAAAACACCCAGACCCGAGACAATTTAGAAAAACAATAATTTCTAAATTGACCCGACCGGGGATCGAACCCGGGACCTCAGAGATGGCGAAACCATGAAAACCGGTGTACAAACCACTCGACCAAGGAGGTCGTCATGTTGTAATGCATCATGTACGTGTGTAATGCATCCCGTATGCGCGTAACGGCTGACCTGATGATGGCCTCGACGAGGTTGGTCTGCATGTCGCTGTCCATCTGCCAGGCCGGCGGCAGGCGCGTGTGCACCACGTGATCGCCGCCGCGACGGCTGTTGTGACGGTTGCCGTGGCACTGCTGGCAGTACCTAGGGCGTTCGACGTAATAATCGTGTAAACCTTTATTATTATTATTAATCTCTTGTGTTGTGCAAACATTTTTAACAGACTTGTTTACACATCCGGAAAATTATTATGGTTTTGAAATATTGCATATACGAAATGAGTATACTTACTGTTGTTTTCAACTGTATCCGTAAATGTACTAACCTTAATTTTTATTCAGTTTAAATTTTTTTGTCATTTTTGCACATAGGTTTCTTGGGGAAAGTTGTTCAGTTTCATGGGTAGAACTCACCCCTAATTTCATTAAAACGAATAAAAATTAAGGGTGTATACTTATGCATTATCATCTGCACATTTTGTACTTAGTATTGGCAATAAATGATATTCTATTATAACTGCATTCACATCGGTATTGAAAAACGATTTCTGGAACTCTCCGAACCAGAGGTTCGATCACCAGTGAAAATTAAGTAATCAGAAGAAAAATAACAATAAACAAGTCACAGCAATTGCATTAGACCTCCATTTTCTGTAATTTATCTTGAGATTAAATATGACTAAATAAAGCGGGTATCATAAAAAAAAAATTCGTAGCGAAATTATTTAACAGCCTTACCTTATCGGATGATTGCCGTTGTAACTAGCACACTCGTTGGAGAAGCAAATGGAGAACGCCGCTTTATCAGCGGAACGGCAATTCTGTAACAGTAATGAATAATGATACCCTATACTAAACATTATCCTACCCTTCCGAAAACGGGCATAATGCATGTACGAGTATGTATAAGTATGCATTAAAAACACAGAGATAACTATTACCTTGTTCTCGCAGACCATGGAGACCTGTTGCTGCGGATGGAGGATGTCGAAGAAACGCTGGTTGGGATGTTCCCTGTCAACAACAGCAAAGTTTATCAATTACTTTATACGCATAACTGAGTGAGAGGCATGCAGGTGGAACATCACGGGATTGTCTAAGAATGACTAACCACCCCGGTCGGAGATAGAATCCCACAAGAAACATCTTGGTGTTTAACTTCGCAGTTAATAAACATGTGCACAAAATAAACAAACTTATCTTTAAAAATATAAAATTTAACTCACCTATGTATCTCGTTAGCGCATTCAATACAGAGGTAGAGCGGCGGCGGGCTGTCGGAAGCGAAGGTGACGCTGATGCAGTGGTCGTAGCAGACCTTGGCCGCCTCCGCGCTGCCCGCGTTGGGGCACATGTCGCGCTGGCACAGGAACGGGACCAGGTCGTCTGCGGGGCGGCAAACAGTCAACCGTGGCTACCATGGTGGATCAATGACTGAGACTTCTCTAGGTCTAAGGGCTCTATTTCATGGTTGCGCAACCAGTTTCCACCACCAACAAACTGTGTGTTGTATGGAGGGTATCTCAACCGGTGATCGCTTGGTTGCAATAAAGCTGTATACATTTCGTTAGTAACAGCGACTGTTTGCGTCACCATGGTGTCCTAATGAAATGGGACCCTACGGCAAAGTCGTGGTCGGGCACAGAGTGCGGAGTGCTGTGTTTCACCATTCGATCGAATTATCCGCGTTGATGCACATATCGCGCTGGCACAGAAACAGGGCCAGCTATGCGATTTTCTACGCGACACATAGACGCTGCGCGCATGGCTGTGATCTGCTGTCTCTTTCCAATTCTATGAATATGAAAGAGACAGAGTCAATCCTCAGCGCTGCGGCAGCCGCTGCTATCGAGGCTTTAACTTAGAGAATCCATTGACAGGCCGTCTGCGGGGCGGCAAAGAGTCAACCGTGGCTACTTCGGTGGATCATTCACTGAGACCTCTCTAGGTCTAAGAAATCGATGGATCATTACTGACACCTCTCTAGGTCTAACAAATGGGTGGATCATTCACTGAGACCTCTCTAGGTCTTAGAAATAGCACGCTATTCGGCTCTCAACGGCATGGAGTGCTGAGTGCTGCGTTTTACCATTCGATCAAGTTAACCAGAATATACCAACGACCTGGACCAGAAAAACCAGACATTCAAGAGTACCTACCCTAATAAGCCGACGAGCATCAAAATTAAAAATCGTTTATAACAGTCTATAAAAGAAGAATGAGCGCTTTTGTATGAAACCCGTCCCACCCCTTGTAAGTTCCCACATGGTAAGTTTCTAAATAAATAGTGTATTTTGTTGTAAGGACAGCAAATATGAAGGAGCGAATGAATGAATGGAAAAAAAGGGAAAATGAAAAAAAAAAAAATGAAACCAAAAAAAAACTTCAATTTTATATTATCGTTATTAATGTTTGTGTTATTATGTTACAACAAAAGTATTATCTATCTATCTATTATCATTTATTATTTTAAGTTTCTTCTTCTCAATAACTTTTTTCTCCAATACCTGACAGATTTGCTGTCATACAATAAAATGCTTCACTTTTCAAGTACTTTTATTTGATGCAATGTAAATGTTACAAGGGGGGGGGGGACGTTTTGCCCATTCATCTTTACTATACTAGTACGCATTTTCAATGTCTGTTTCAGGAAGCTTCGCTCGACGCTTTTCCTTTAACTTCAACACATAAGTATAATAATGTAATGTATGGGGAAAGTTAAGACAGTAAATGAAACAAAAGAAGTGTGACAGGATCAATTGCAGCTGTCTCTGTCTACCCCGGAAGTCGGGCGGCACATTTGTACACATGGCAAAATTGTTACTCACCCCGATTTTGACCATTCGTTGTTTCAATACCATAGAAATTCGTTTTCGTTAACGTGATCAAAAGGTGAACGAAACTCGCACTCTGCACTCTGCATGACGCATTGCTATTGAAGCTGCGTTCGTTTGTCTATTATTGTAATAGGCCATTTCTTCCACCTCAAAACGGGAGCAATGGATCGACGTGATTTCTTGCACAGATATAACACTATATCCAATCCAATGCCTGCCTGGCTGGTGCCACAGTGCCATAGGCAGATTTAAAACCCTTTGTGACTTATCAATTTTTTTTATTTCAGGCAACAGTCTCCCTGTACCTCTGAATTCTATTTGAGCCACAGGATAAACACTGTGGCTTCGTTTCCACGGTTAAAGTCTAATTCATCTATTTATTCTAAAAAACTAATCTAAAGAACACTACTCTCCTCTCCCTCGAAGACCATCTTCCTTCTTCATATTCCGTTTTCTTCCTCTTCCCTCGTTCCTGTCGCATGCCACTATGCTCCATGCTGCATGCACTACGCCCTGTGACAATACTAACTAGAGAACTTGCATAACAGCCCCTTCCTGTCGAAGAGCTTCGCGTCGAACGGCGGCCAATAGTAGAACAGCAGCTTGGCGGCGGAGAGGCGAGCGCCCCAGGTGCCGTAAGCTATCACGCAGAGGACGTCTTTCACCACCGTGTGCTTCATCGACATGAGGCACTCCAGAAGCTGGCAGTGATGCGCTGTGTGAGGAAATAATACATACATAAAATCACGACTACTAATCCCCGAAGGGTTATTCAGAGACTAGGCAATAAGTACAGGAAAAGCAGTCCTCCGCCATAGTCCACTTTTCACCAAATAGCGACTTCATCGGTGCTCAGCGTGACAGCTGGTAAGCTCATCGCCACTCTATGCTGATGGATGTATGTTCAGTTTTTAGTCCGTTAGTCGCCTGTTACGACACCACGATAAGGGAAGAGAGGGGGTGGCAGTATTCTATCACCGCTACGCGACACGGGTAACGGTCACGGTGAAGAAATAATCAGATTTGGTATATTTTTGCTGTGTATAAAAAATAAAGTACATCCTGTATTCTGTCCCACTGCAGGGCAAAGGCCTCTGTCATTGAAATCAATACATCCTGTATACTGTCCCACTGCAGGGCAAAGGCCTCTGTCATTGAAATCAATGCGGGTTGGTGATCACAAACCCGGGCGAAATTCCGAAAACACACTTTGCCTGACCTGGGGATTAGTTAGGACCTTCGGATATCGAACCGCGCGCTTGAACATTCGGCCACGGATTTGCTGTGTGGTGGCGGCTAATTATTAAAGTAATACTACCCACCCATCTATTCTTCTTCTCCGGAATTCTCTCCCTCTGAACATCAGAATGTCCACCAGTCTAATAATTATGTGATATGTATGTATTTATTTATTATATATGTAATAGTATGTATATGTTTATATGTATAAGCGTATATGTATATGTATGTGAATATATTTTGTGCACCCTACCATTTTTTGTCTCTGCACCACCCTATGATTGACTGGGAGAGAATGCCTAAGGCATTAAGTCCACCTCTGAACTTTAAGTGCATAAAATGTTTCAAATAAAAAAAAAATTCTCCTGGGTGTCGTAATAGGCGATTAAGGGGCTAAAAACTGACCACATCGTAGCATCGAGAATCGTCATCTTACTTAGTTCACATTATTAGAATTGAGTAATGCCTTTAACTCAGTAGACTTTGACATTCTCCTCAGTGTTTTGCCTTCTATTGCGATATCGCCCTCCGTGGTTGATTGGTTACAAAGTTGCCTGTTGGGGCGTCGGCAATGCATACGTGTTGAAGAATCTTTATCTACCTGGTGCAATATTGACGCTGGTGTCCCTCAGGGTGGCGTCTTATCTCCCCTTCTTTTTTCAATTTTTATTAATTCCATCTCAGTCACTGGCTACACATACATCCAACAGGATGTATGTGTAGCGACGATGGACTCACACATAATTAACATTGTTGCTAATAACCGTATTTAAAGTGAGTATAAACTAAATTTATTGGAATAATAATACTTTTTCAAGAAAATTGCGTACAGAATACATTTATTTATTACTCATTTCATTACCTGGGTTACTGGAATGCTGGAATACCATCATAACAATCGCGGCGACCGACTGTGACGCTTGGCTCTCTTCTTCTTGCCCCGAGTAGCGACGCGCTGTTGAAGAAATAAGCAAATATTATATTGGCCACTTAGGCCCTTCGTACACAAGGCTACGCAAGTCTCCGAGACTAATGTTGTATACTACATTAGTATCAAGTTGCGAGTATCGGGTAGCGCACAGTCCGTACACAAGGCCACGCAAATCTCCGAGACTAATGTTGTATACTACATTAGTATCAAGTTGCGAGTATCGGGTAGCGCACAGTCCGTACACAAGGCTACGCAAGTCTCCGAGACTAATGTTGTATACTACATTAGTATCAAGTTGCGAGTATCGGGTAGCGCACAGTCCGTACACAAGGCCACGCAAATCTCCGATACTAATGTTGTATACTACATTAGTATCAAGTTGCGAGTATCGGGTAGCGCACAGTCCGTACACAAGGCTACGCAAATCTCCGATACTAATGTTGTATATTACATTAGTATCAAGTCGCGAGTATCGAGTAGCGAACAGTCCGTACACAAGGCTACGCAAATCTCCGATACTAATGTTGTACATATAGGCAAGGATATTTCTCCACCTCAGAAACAAATTTAATATCAATTCAAATCAATCAATCAAAAGTTTATTGCAAAACTAAGTGTACAAGATGGTGACAATAAAAAAGAAGTGCTTAAAACTTAGTTACCGTTTGGGTATTGCAAATTCGAGGACAGCTTACAAACTTAGTTATTAAATTTTATATAGAAATGAGACAAAACATTATTATGCAATATTGGAGCACATAGTCGACCTGACGTACAATCATATTAGGTAGGTACACTTATAAATTTCACAAGCTACTAAAAATATATAATTAATTTACTATTCAGCTAATTACGAATGTAGATATCCATTCAAGGAATAGTAGCATTCAGCGGTTAAATGAGACTTTAAAGTTTTTGAGAAAAATTTTATGTTTTGTTCGTTTTTAATATACTCTGGTAATTTATTAAAAATGTTGACTGACATGTAGTAAGGGCTGGTATTTAGCATTTTAATTCTAGATGGTGGTAGGTACAATCTGTTTCTATGCCTAGTATTAATTTTATGCGTATCTTTTACCTTAGTGAAGCTCTGAATATTTTTAAATGTAAACATACATATATCGTATAATTATGTATATACATGGTAGGGTAAGTAAATTATTTTTTTTTAAGTAAGGTTTACAAGATTGGGTATTTTCAATTTGGGCTATTATTCTCACACATTTTTTTTGCATTATGAAGAGATCGTTTATGTTTGTGCTGTTCCCCCACAACATTATTCCGTATTTTAGTTGGGAATAGGCGTACGCGTGATAGGCTGATAGTGCGGCTTCTTTGTTCGTACTGTGTACTAATTCAAAGAGCGCGTAAGTAAATTTCGATAATTTTGATTTAATGTGCTGTATATGGTTTTTCCAGTTTAGGTGAGAGTCTATTATTATACCTAGAAGATTAAATATGCCTACGGATTCTATTTTTTTATTTTCAAAATTAATGTCAATATCTAAAGGAGCTTTGTTGTAAGGTAATAATATTTAATGATTGCTCTGCCATCTTGGAAATCTCCGCGACTTAAGTAGCGAAGATCTCGACTGGCAGGTAGCGCGCGACTGGCGCGACGCTAGTCGCGAGACAAATGTCGGCGACGAGACTAGTGTACGAAACTACGAACCTCAATGGATTTGTATGGCGGTAGTCGCTTGGAGACTAAAATCGTCGAGTATCGGAGATTTACGTAGCCTTGTGTACGAAGGGGCTTACACAACAAAGTTTACAAAAGGTTTAACAACAATTATAAGTTTGCGGTCATTGATTGATCCGCTGACAAAACATGATATTATCCGCGCAAAGACATCACCCCGCGCGGAGCTCGATGGCGCAGCGGCTAAGGTTTTCGGTTTTCAATCTTGCCGATTAGGAAACTTTCGCAAAGTCACTGGATGGGAGACCGAATTAAAAAAAAATATCGCGAGCTTCTCAGAGGTTCGGAAGGCACGGAAGCCGTAAAGCCTGGTTATTGTCGTAAGATGGCAGTCGTTAAAACCCACCAATCTACATTGGGCCAGCGTAATGGGTCCAAGTGGCCCATGCCAATTCACAAATTCAAGTCTGTTGTGTTGTGTACACATTTTTAACTAATAAATAGTAATAAATAATAGAACATTTATCACATTTATTTAAGCTTGGAGTTGTAATTTTGCTTTGTTATATCTAGTTTTAAGATACTTTCTTAAAATATTTTTTTGATTTTTATGCATGCCGTGGCATCCTTTAATTGGAGCAACACCAGTGTAATAAACATAAGATTTGTAATGTAAGAATAGGTTGGTGTATGTCCTTTTTTAAATAAATAAATGTCCTGCTGTCCACATAGAAAGTGCTGTGCCCAGCATTGGGACGTCTTCGTCTATAGTTTTCCTAAGTCTGTAGCTCCACTTTCTCCTTCTACAGCACGCAATAGATTTTTACGCGGTTTTCATTGTTACAAATTTAATAATTTAAATAACCATTTTATATTAAACCCATACATGGTGGGGTGGGAGATCAGGCCGGCCTCCCGCCACTGCCGGTTACCGTTGTAGGACTCCCTTTTTTGGGGTATTCCTTGAAGCGCACCAGTTTTGAAGTGCACCAGATCAAGCGCATCTAAACTATTCCTCCAAGCGCACCATATAGGTGCGCTTGAAAATAGGTAATTAAAATATCATATTTTTATTCCTCGAAGCGCACCAGCAGATAAAATGTGGAAAGATGTAGTAACTAACAGATTTTGAGGGGGTTAAAGTTACTCGCGTCCGTAAGTTTACCCTTGAGACCCTACACGTGACCCCTGGGTGGTGCTAAATGTGACACTGATTGAGTGGTAGAGCAACGCTGTGTTGCAGCACGCATTGGACCGGCTCGCCCGGCGTAATGCCACCCTCTCATGAATATCCGGCGTGAAATAATGGCACCTGGTGCTGTTGTGTTTCGTCCGGCCAGTGAGGGTTCCGGAGGCCAATCCCCCCCCCCCCCCTCTCTCACAATTCCTATTCCTTCCATAAAGGCCGGCAACGCGACTGCGATTACTCTGGTTTAGCGGATGTCCATGGGCGGCGGTGATTACTCTCCATCATAATACAGTGTGTTCGGGATAGGGCTAGCGATATTTTAAGGTCATGTTATACAATCAATTTAGTGTAGGAAAGCATCCCCCCTTTGAGCATTTATGGTCTTTTGATAAAATGGCCACTATTTTAAATTTTCAGGATTTTTCTTTCTGTTGCTGTAGAAAAAAATCATGAAAATTTAAAATAGCGGCCATTTTATCAGAAGGCCATATATGCTCAAGGGAGGGATGCTTTCCTACACAAAATTGATTAGATTATAAAATATCACTAGCCCTATCCCGAACACACTGTATATCTCTGCTCGTTTGCCTTCTTCTTTTATAAAAAAAAAATATTACGATAACGAATAACGTACGTTTATTTTTAGAGTATCCATCTACCTCTTTTCATTTATGTCACCCAGGTACTTTTAGTTCAAAAATTACTGTCATGATTCAATTTATTATTGACGTAGTAAGTTGCAGCACCAAGTCCTAGTTTCCATCGACATCAATTTTACGAATATTTTAAGCTCCTCTCTATTTTTTACGATTGGTGCGCTTCGAGGAATAAAAATATAATATTTTAATTACCTATTTTCAAACGCACCTATGTGGTGCGCTTGGAGGAATAGTTTAGGTGCGCTTCAAAAAATACCCCCTTTTTTACATATTCTTTAAATAATTTAGTATTTTCATATTTCTTTTCAATACTCACTAATAATTAAAGTTGTATCTGTAGGTATCTGCCTACCTACCGCTTAATATATTTTTGTATATACTCACTAATGGTGAACGGCAGTATATAATAGCAGAGCAGGTGCAGTATCTCCTGGTGCAGCGTGACAGGGAATACCGCCACGCAGTAAGCGACTAAGTAGGGAAGATTGTCGATCATGTCGTACTCCAAAAAGGGCAGTAGACAGCCGAGGCATTGTAGTACTGCTTGCCCGAACGCTGGAACAAAAACAATTGTGTTTAATTAGCCGTGTGGTATAGTAGCTCACTGAAAGAATACTACCAACCAGGCAGTGGACTGCTTCTGAGGTCCTCATTGCCTAGACTCTGACTAATCCTTTAAGGATAATAGTCTAGCTAGTCTACCAGTACTACCTAACACCTAGTGTCATAAAACAAGTTAAAAATTCCCAATAACAATCCTTGCCTTGTATGCCGTACTGCAAATGCGGCGCCGCGTCCACCAGCTGCGATATTGCGTTGAACAGCCCCTTGTAGTCCAGGTTGGGGTACAGGATCATGCGGTCCGCGTCATTGTCGGCGTCGCGCAGCATCTCCAGAGGCGAACGCGGCACATCCTTCAGGACACCTGGTAATGAGAACGAAAGTGGAATGCGCCGCCTGATCATGTGTTTCCCGATCACTATAACCTTTGTATTTTCAAGGCAAGAATGAATAGACATCTCCTGGGTAAGCATGCAATACCTTAGACCACATCCTGTTCACCAAGCAGGTTTGTATGGTCAAATGCATTTTTTTTTTTTTGCCATAATTTTAGTGCATATGTGGTTTAGTGACTAGTCACCGGTCTTACACCCAGAGGACCCGGTTTCGATTCCCAGGGGGGAGTACATATTTGTGTACATGGTTTGTTTGGTGATAGGGCTTGTTAAGTCCGCCTTGGTTAGCTACCAACGTCTTATCTAAAGTCTGGCGCCATAATTACTTGTTAATAGCATTGTTCTGTTCCGTCACTTTAGAGATAAGATAGCCAGTTCCTTAGTGGTTGAGGATTCCGGGTGAAGCGCGCTTCGACCTTCGGCCTTATCGTCACTTACCATCAGGTAAGATGAAAGCCAAGTGCTCACACGCTAATCCACAGATTAAAAAATATGCCATATGGAGCGTTTATATTATAGCGTGGGTAGCCGAACGGATAGGTGCTAGGGTTGAACGCTCCCTCTTTCACCTACCCCACCCCCTTATCTTAAGCCTAAAATCTTCTGGTTTCGGATAAGCCTATCCAAGGAGAAATATAATTTTTCTTGCAAAAAGCAGTCATACAAAAGATGTGGCATGGACACCGTTTTCTTTCCTTTGATTTCCCCCCGCACCAAAAAAACAAAAGCATAACTCACTGAGCAGCGTCCGCGAGAAGTACTTGACGGTGTTCGCGATGTCAATGCCGGACGGCAGCGGCTGTATGTTGTGCATGAGCCACAGCTGGCAGTCGAACAGGCTGCGAATCCTCAAAAACTCGACGAGGGAAAGGCGAGGCCTACCCACTGAAAAACCTGATACCATCCTTCACATGCCATGGAGATGGCTCGGGACCACGAACGGCAAGCGTCCAGTTTCTACCACCCCACTCTTTATGATATGAAGATTACCGCACCAAAAAAAACAAAATCATCACTCACTGAGCAGCGTCTGCGAGAAGTACTTGACGGTGTTCGCGATGTCAATGCCGGACGGCAGCGGCTGTATGTTGTGCATCAGCCGCAGCTGGCAGTCGTACAGGCTGCGGATCTTCGCCGTAACTGTTGGGCGTCGCATTGGTCAAACGTTTGAGCCAACTACGTTGCAAAGATTTGAGGTTTGTTTGGTAATGTTTTGATGCTTTTACAGAATAATTCAACTTTTTTTTCAAATGTAATTCATTGAGAACGTGTTAAAATGGTTTACGCATTTTCTTTTCTTATACAAACTTCCAAGTTCAAAATTTAACAAACCAATTAGTCAATTTAAATGAAACTTTACATGCTGTAAAATACAGAGATAATTTGTTTTATAGGTCATGACTATCACTAATCAGATTAGGATCTTCTCTCCTTAAAAAGAAACTGACGATTTATGACGAAAATGGAATCCGACGAAAGTGTCATTAGAAGTTATCCACATCCGTCATTCATGACGAAACTGAACTGAAATTATAAAAAATGCTTCAGACGAAAGTGGAATCTGACGGACGTTTACTAAATCAAAAATAGTTACTAAATATTTTTTTTAAAGCACATCAAAAATTCGTTAATTTAGCTAAGTTGTGGCGATTTTAGACTTTCTATAATGGACTTTAAAACCCTTTTAAGAATTAAAAATTACTTAATAAATGAAGGGATCATTATATTTTACTTATTGACACATTCATGAAACGTTAACAGATTATTTTTAAAACAAAGTAGTATCAAACTAGATAATCTTTAATAAGTCTTTAATTATAGGTAAACTATTTCTGTTTTTTAATTTACTAATTAATTCTAAAAGATTACTTTTTATTGTAACATTTAACAACCAACATTTTAAAACAAACCAAATACCAATTCCATAACATCTATTACTAATGTTGCAACATGGCATTGTATGTTCACTAACTATTAAGCAACCATACATAAACCCAAAAAGCTAATTTCCATGTGAGTAAGATTTATTAACCTTTGCGTTCATGGGTAGGAAACTAACGTTAGAAATTTACACAATGCTGTATCGCTGTACTATGAAAGCAGTAGCAGAGCAGGTAGAACAGATATTGGACAGCCTAACCTGAAAGAAAGGTGAGCCACACAGACAGCAGAGCAATCAAGACAATGAAGTTGCTAAACACTTTCAAGTATTGTGTTTGCATATAAGAGCCACAATCAGTCATAACCAGTTAGTTATAATTAACAAACAAACTAGACCCATTTCACATTAACTTCTTTGATAATCTCATTGAACAGTCGAGATCACTCCAAATAAGTTAATTAGACAAAGCGCTAAGTGTACATTACTGGAGAGAGAACAAGACAGATAGGGTTTCAACATTTCAACATTAATGGACCGTGCAGCCTTAGGACAACCAGAACAAGGGACATCAAACCACTCAACCCACATGTAAGTAAAGCTCTGGCTTAAGTATATAAAAACAAACTTTATACACTGACGAAGAAATGTCAAAATTGTATGTTTTTTGTATTATGTCACTCAACACAATTTTGAAATATTTCATAATTAGATTTAAAGTTTAGTTTTATTTACAGCTATTGACACTTTACTTCCACAGGATTAAAGGTACTACAACAAGAGACCTAAGACAGATACGGGAAATAATGCAGTGTAGGACCTAACTATAAAGGGCTGCCATCTACATTCTGCCACTAATTGAAGTTAAAAAGCAAATCATCCCAAATAGTAAATAATGTACCTTATGATGATAGTCTACTATTTTCTGTTTCTATTGCTGTATTACTCTGATAACACTAATTGTAACTAGCAGATATAAAACTATGTAAGATATAATTTTAACATTTTAATACTAAAATATATTACTACAATAATAAACAAAATTCAGTTGCAATAACATTTATTATCACAGAACAAGGACACTAGTCATAGAAAATAAAAAATTGCATAACTGCATTTCAATTATAAGCTATGCAACAGCAATATTTAGATATGGTTTTCTTTTCTAGTTACTTTCTATTAAGATGGCAGCCCTAACGAGACTGGAGGAAGCAGACGTGCCACTGGGGTCCGATACAGACAATCCACACTGGATGCAACAGCTAGACCCCGTCCGAACGAGCTCACCTTTCAGGTTCAGCGGCTCCATTACATACTGCATGATATCTGACTGTGTGGGCTGCATTAGGACACAGAAAAAGCTTTGACTACGCAATGAGGCCTCCCCGATTCAGACGCCTCTGAAAAATCAAACGCGTTAATGTGCATGCAAGCTCTTAAGGCTGCCTCTGAACTCGTTTATCATGACACTGACTGGTGATTTGTGTTAAACATGTGTCACATTTTAAATTGTATAATTTATTTCATGGTGTTACATTATTAAGAAATTATTAAATTAATAAACAAATGTGCCTGTGCCACTCACACCGAGTTATGACTGCCAGAATTTAATGAAACATATAGAAATGTTGAAAATTAACCTTATCATAAAAACTTTGATCAACTGTACCAATAAAGTATACCATACTTAATAAATCAGAAAAATAAAAAATATAAAGATAGAATTTGTTCAAATGTGTTTAAAAAATAATTGTTGTAAATCGAAGCGCAAAAATCGCACTTCTAAATCTATGTGATAAACTTGTTCCAGAGACGAGCCACAAATGAATTTCAATGCTAAAGCGGTGAAGGTTCAAGTGAAAGTGCTTACAGGCCGCCGCCCGTGTCCCCATGTTTATAAGTTGAATCTTGAAACTGCCCTGCATTGGAGCGGACGTAACTCTCCGTTATCATGAAAGGTAGGTAGCAATCGATAACCGGCACAAATATAGCTTCTGAAAACACGTAACCGACCGGGCGAAAGAGATAAGACCTGAATCTAGATTTTCCTTTCTTTCTATTCAGGCTATTGATCGATTGAAAACTTAATTTTCATTTGACGCGCGCAGCTGAAAACAGTAATGTCAAAACAAAGTACGTAATTTCCGCTGTCAATGTCAAATCAAATGTCAAATTTCAAGGGCAAAGGAAACTTAAACATTCGACTAACTTGCATGGTGGAACTGGAACAGCTTCTAATAATTTTATTTAATTCGTATCTACTTTTTATAAGAGGAGTATTCGTTAAAATTTTACTTAGGTGTATTCGCATTATTTAAGTCACATCCATTTGGTTTATTAAAACTACCTTCCTCTCACAGACGTATAATAAGAAGCTTCCTCTATATTACAATGGTTTCATTTTATCTTCAATTAGGTACTGGCTAAACATAATAAAAGTATTAATTATTCTCCCACACCCCAAGTTAAGTTTTTTTGAAACTTGTTCAAAGGTTAACTAGATAACAGATAAACCATTGAGCTTTATAACAATACATTTTTCTTTGTAACACTGTGTACCTCTAGACATGTATAATGTCGCAGTCATATGATAAAAATTCACAGATCTCGTGCTCTACACGACTTGAAAGGGCATTGAAAATGAACCTAGCTAATATAGATAATTAATTTTTTTTTTTTTAAATATCGACTTTTCCAAAATTTCTATAAACTATCCTAAAGCCCTTAATTTTTCGCGTCTATTAAGTCTTATAGATCTTCGTATAAAACATATTTTTTTTGATTTTTTTTTATTTTCAAAAGAAATAATCCACTTTTCCAAAATTTGTTTATACTATCCATAAGCCCTTAATTTTCCGAGAATCTTCGTATCTCAAAGCTGCGAAGTTCCACAGGGCTATGACGCCCGAGTAATACCGCACGGCGACGCTCCACGCGCCGCTAAGGGGGAGCATACCGCCCCCCCTATCACTCCCACAAAAAAAAGTATAAGACATAAAATGTTCCCCGTCTCATTATCTCTAGCGTCTCTCTCAGTTTTTCGATTGATTGATTGTCGACCTCGTTCACGAGATATCGAAGATATTCCGAAGGAAGGTGTTAAAAATCAAGGTTTTTTTTTTGGGTTTTTTAAATTTTCGAAATAGTTTTCGACTTTTACAAAAACTTTTTCACCATCTGAAAGCCATTCAAATTCTCTGTCTTTTGAGCCCTCATACGTCTTCATGGCCCTGAACCACTATATACCACGAGGCAAATACACTTTCAGCGAAAATCGGATAGGGGGGGGCGGTATGCTCCCGCTTAGCGGCGCGTGGAGCGTCGCCGTGCGGTATTACTCGGGCGTCATAGCCCTGTGGAACTTCGCAGCTTTGAGATACTAAGATCTATTAGGACTTAATCGACGCGGAAAATGAAGGGCTTTAGGAAAGTATAAACAAATTTTGGAAAGTCGATATATTTTTTTGAAAATAAATAAAAATAAATTTCATTAATAATCTATAACAGCTAGGTTTATTTTCAATGCCCTTTCGAATCGTGTTGAACACGAGATCTGTGATTTTTTTTATTAGACAACATAAATACTAGCTGCCCTACTCCTGTAGGTCACATGTTTTTGGTCATTTCACGGAAACAGTTCTGGTATTTGTTCGCTTAGGTTCGTTTAAAAAGTAGAGGCTGCCTTAAAGAAAATGGCTAACAAAAAATCCACAGGTTCTGACGGCATCCCAATAGAGGCCTGGAAATGTCTTGGAAGCAAGGGAATATATCTGCTAACTCGCCTGTTCCTTAAAGCCTGGGAATCTTCATGTATACCGGACGCGTGGGTAATAAGTACCATAATACCTCTCTTTATAGGCAAAGGCAGTAGGTACGAGTGCAACAACTACCGTGCAATCAAGTTAATGTGCCATACGATGAAGTTGTATGAAAGGGTTATTGATGCCCGGTTAAGATCGGAGAGCTCATTATCTAACAACCAATACGGTTTCGTCCCTGGCTTATCTACGATCGACCCGATGTTTGCCATAAACGTGATTGCTAAGGAATACAGAGCTAAAAACACGCCGCTTTACATTGCTCTTCTTGATATGGAAAAGGCTTTTGATCGCGTACCACGTCCTACAATCTGGCGGAGTCTTCGTAAGAAAATATCCCAGAAAAGTACATATCATTGCTGACATGTACAGGGATGTAAAGTCGGCAATTAGAACTACGGTGGGGCCAACTCAAGCCATAGCGGTCAGGGAGGGGGTACACCAGGGCTCTGTACTCAGTCCAAACCTTTTCTGCTTGGTTAGGGATACTCTAACTGAACATGCTCAAACTTTGACACCACGGACCTTTATTTATGCAGATGATGTAGCCATCTGTACCTCATCCCATGAAGAGCTGAAAGAAACCCTGGGCCAATGGAAGCGACAGTTACAGGTGGGTGGCTTGAAGCTCAGCATAGAGAAGACCCAGTACATGGTGTTTAACGGACTAGATTTACTTGAAGACCCTCTCATTATCGACGGACAACGAGTTACTAAATGTGACGAATATATTTATTTATTTAAACTTTTGCAACATTATAATATTACATGGCGGACTTAATGCCTGAGGCATTTTCTACCAGTCAACCTTAGGGTGGTGCAGAGATAACATGGTAGGTGCATTTATTTACGGTAACAAAAAGTGGAAAAGAGCGTGAAAGTAATTTTTAACTATTAAATAACATACTAAAAATAAACATATATAAGGTGACTGCTAGAAACCGCAAAAAACTTCTAGGGCTGGTCAGGTCAAGTGTTTTAAACATGACAAAAATGACAAAAAAGAAATTCGTGTTTTTTTTATTTTTCATTAAATAATTCATTTTGTAAATTTTAATTAGAAGGTCTTTGAGTATCTAATTATTTTTAAACCAATAGCATAAGAAAAATAAATTAAAACAATTAAAAATAACGATTATTTACTACGCGCGGGCAATGAACGGCTGGCCGGCCGACTGTTGACCCGTGTGCGTTGTCAGCTGGGCGATAAGTACCTACGTTAGTCTGCAATCTTTTGAAATGTGCGTAGGTATAAGGTGCAGTTAAGTCCAACGACTATCGATAGCATCAAGTTATGTTATGGCCACATTTTAACTGTAATTATGATAAGTGTTATGATGTATGAACGTAATTTCAATTCAATCCTAGTAAAAATCTATCACACCACACATTATGAGAAGTTACAATTATCTTTCCTTTGAATGAAAGATCAATGTGTAGTTTTCTAATGTCGCGTCCGTACGCTAAGCACTTGCCGCTAACTCCAAACCAAATGACCAGATGACCTTTAATGTCTTCGACAACTAAACAGCCTAAAGCATTGTTATAATAAGTATCAGTCTTACCTATTTATTTACACTAAATTAAGTTAAACTAATGTCTCGCAATAAAGGCAACGTTAATACCTAAAAAGCTGCGTAATTAATAGGTGTCGGTAGGTACTTACATAGTGTTAAATAGCATTCCAGTTTATTACATCAGCGAACAGGAAAGGTGATAAGCTTCCCATCACACATAGCAGGCTTTGGACTGTCAAACTAATGTAATAATAATTAAATAAAAGTGAAAACCTGTGCTAAAATTTCGTAAATAAATTAAAATTTATTAAAGGACGAACTAGAACAACTTTTGTGATCGGCACACAATGATATCATTGTCGGCACATGATTATTATTACACTAATTCGGCGTGTTTAAAAGTTCATCACCTATGTATTTACAAGTCTTATTTACACCTTAAAACTAAAAAACTCTCTCTTCGTTTAAGCGCATAGCACCACTTACTACCTCGTCACTCTCACGATAGCAAAATAGCATCTCAAGATATTGCTGGTTCGTATACCTAGGCATTTTTACGCACACGCGACGCGACGCGAATGCACCAGAATGCATAAGTTGACTGCCGAAAAAATCAAAGCAGCCGTGTGTAGGTCACGTGATTAGGGTTGGCACGCCCAAGAAAATAAAACCATTACTTACTTAGATCCTAGAAGTTACTGAAATGTCAAAACTTTGGCCTTTTGTTGATAACAAACTCTTTCACATTTTTTTTACAAACATGAATAGACAAACTTAAATAATTAAAGCTATCGTCCAAACTTGCATATTAAGCGAATTTACAATTATAAAAGTTATTAGATTAGATCAATAATTTATCAGTTAATTTTTATTAGTTAATTTGGTAAACCAAAAAACTTATACTATCAAGTAAATGTTAATAAATCTGGATTGCAATTCAATAGAAAAAGAAAACAAAAACTTTAATTATCCATAACCACAACGCACCAGCAGGTTTACATTGTACATAAACTAACACACTTGGAATATTAATTCTAAGATTAACATGTTACTGTATTGACTACAGTTTTATGGGATTTGTTGTAATGGTCATAAAAATATCCAAAAATGTTTGCTCGTAAAAGTTTAAAAGGATCATAACATAATGGTTAAACAAGCTACTGATGGTAATGATTGAGATTCAAACTGGTACGCATCGCATCACTACTAGTGCGACTAGCTGTTTTTGGTCTGCATCACGTGAATTCAGAATTAAGAAAAATAAATCAACAACTAAATTAGGTATTTTTATGTGGATGCTACATAGGTACTTGAAATCAATTTATTAATTATTCGCGCCACCGTTTCTTTTTTCTAATAAACAACGTTTTTCTTTTATCACGAATTCTTATCTTATTAACATTGAGATATTAAAACGTCGAAAAAAGTTTACTACCTCAGATGGGAATCGAACCCACATCCTCCGCAATCCGGGAGGCGGGCGGCGTTAACCACTCCGCCATCTAGATATTTTTTGACATGTCAAAATTTTTCAACGCATTTGACTTGTGTTGTTAGCAACAGTGTCTCATCAAACCTCTTTCACTTTACATCCATTACACAATTTACACACGATATGAATTACGAATTCGAATTCATATCGAAAAAGAACCGCTCATAGTTAGCGGCAGCCCTAAATAGATATGGATCGTCGCAAGCGTCTTTGAAGAAACGCCGCCACACACAGTGTTGCCAAATTGACGGATTTCTCGTGAGCGACACAGACGCTGTGCGCATCCGTGCGATTCTCTAAGCTAAAGCCTTGATAGCTGCGGCTGCCGCAGCGCTGAGAAATGACTCTGTTTCTTACATATTCATATAATTGGAAAGAGACAGCAGATCACAGCCATGCGCGCAGCGTCTACGTGTCGCTAAGAGAATCGCATAGCATGACTGTGATCTGCTGTCTCTTTCCAATTCTATGAATATGAAAGAGACAGAGTCATTCTCTTCGCAGCGGCACCAACTTTACGACTTTAACTTAGAGAATCGCACTGTGGCACTGGGCTGCGCTGTCTGTGCTGAGTCAGTCTCAGTCACTGAACTCACTGATTCTCATGCGCAGCAGGTGTGTTTAGTTTCCTCGGGGAAATTTTGTTGTGTAGTGTAGGTACATAGTTGTGTTGTGGTATGTGAGGTGTATTTGTGTATGCGCGATTAAACTAATATCTAGTATGAGTTAATTAGTGAAGGATTAGTATTATTATGAATAGGCTATCGTGAATAAAGTAATCAGTTCAGTAACAAATTAATGATTTGAGTAACAAATGGGTGTTAAGTCGTATTAAGACTTGTAGGTAGAATAGGTGGTGTTCTTTTAAACACGTTGAATAAGTGTAATAATAAATATGTGCCGATCACAAAAGTTATTTTAGTTCGTCCTTTAATAAATTTTATTTTATCTAAGTACGTAATTTTGGCGGAGGTTTAATTTTTATGTAATATTACATAAGATTGAAAGCCTGTTAAGTGTGATGGGAAGCTTATCACCTTTCCTGTTCGCTGGAATAAACTGGAATGCTATTTAACACCATGTAAGTACCTACCGACACTTATTAATTACGCAGCTTTTTAGGTATTAACGTTGCCTTTATTGCGAGACATTAGTTTAACTTTATTTAGTGTAAATAAATAGGTAAGACTGATACTTATTATCTCAATGTTTTAGGCTGTTTAGTTGTCAAGGACATGAAAGGTCATCTGGTCATTTGGTTTGGAGTTAGCGGCAAGTGCTTAGCGTGCGGACGCGACATTAGATAACTACCCATTGATCTTTCATTTGTAAGGAAAGATAATTGTAACTTCTCATAATGTGTGGTGTAATAGATTTTTACTAGGATTGATTTGAAATTACTTTCATACACTTATCATAAGTACAGTTAAAATGTGGCCATAACATAGCTCAATGCTATCGATAGTCGTTGAACTTAATAACTGCACCTTATACCTACGTCTAATTCAAAATATTGCAGACTAACGTAGGTACTTATCGCCCAGCTGACAACGCGCACGGGTCAACAGTCGGCCGGCCAGCCGTTCATTGCCCGCGCGTTGTAAATAATCTTTATTTTTAATTGTTTTAATTTTATTTTTCTTATGTTATTGGTTTAAAATTAATTAGATACCCAAAGACCTTCTAATTAAAATTTACAAAATGAATTATTTAATAAAAAATAAAAAAAACACTAATTTCTTTTTTGTCATTTTTGTCATGTTTAAAACACTTGACCTGACCAGCCCTAGAAGTTTTTTGCGGTTTCTAGCAGTCACCTTATATATACAAATTCACAAATAAATAAATAATTATACAAATATATAAATATACCTACATAAACTACATAATATATAATAGATAGGACGTTACTGAGATGATTCTGCCATGGTTTTATCAAACAGGAGCATGTGGACTTTCTTTTTGAATGCGTCACGACTCGTAGCCATCCTGATTTCCTGAGGTAGCGCGTTCCACAGGAGTATGGATTAAATATAGAACGACGAATGAACAAAGCCAGAAGAATGGGAAGGAGAGAAAAGGAGAAGGTTATTGGAAGACCTGAGATTCCTGTCGTGAGAGGTGCAGAGATATTGGAAATGGGGAGTAAGGTAGGAAGGAGCATTTGGTGAATTTAGAAAGGAGAAAAGTGTAGTAAGGGCACGCAAACATCTCCGCTGACGAATGGGTAACCATTTCAGATCAGTCCTATGCTTTGAGATGTGGTCGTACTTCCTTAGGTTAAAGATAAATCGAATACCATTGTTGAGAAGTCTGTCAAGCTTATTAAGCAAGTCGGCATTGAGATCGTAATAACACACGTCACCATAGTCGATCATGGGAAATATTAAAGACTGCGCTAGCATTACCTTCGTCTCGAACGGTAAAAAGTTTCTCAAGCGGTTTAAAGAGCGCAAAGTCCAGGTCACTTTTTGGCTAACACTAGCTACCTGGGAATGCCAGCTGAGTGTGGAATCAAGATGTAGGCCAAGATTTTTTACTGAACTACTAAATGGAATAATCGTTCCGTCGAACACTATTGGCTCAAGAGAATTCAGCTTCAATTTACCCATCAATCGCAAGCTGCTAATAAGTATCGATTGACACTTTGTGGGATTGACGGCAACACCAAACCTACGAGACCAGTCTTTAATAGCGTCTAAATCGCGATTCAGTCTTTCAATGGCGTCCGGCAAGTCATCTACACGTGCTTGGTAGTAAAGCTGAAGGTCATCGGCGTACAGATGATACGAACACTGAAGGTGGTGTGTGATGAAGTCAATAAATATTGAGAATAATAAAGGAGAAAGAATACCGCCTTGTGGAACGCCAGCATCCAAGTTACACCAACTTGATGATGTCTCATCAATGCGAACCGACTGCTGACGCTCTCGAAGATATGAAGAGAGGGACCAATGTTGCATACCGCTGGAGATATAGAGGCTAACATTCAGCTCCAAATCGCTGCCGCCTGGCTCAAATGGCGAGAAGTGACTGGTGTTACCTGTGACCCGCACATGCCCATGAAATTAAAGGCCCTGGTGTATAAAACCATTATCAGGCTTGTGCTCACTTACGGTAGTGAAACTTGGGCCACGACTCAGCGCCACGTTCATGCTATCCAAGTCACTGATATGAAAATGCTTCGGTGGATGTGCGGAGTAACGAGACTTGACAAGATACGCAACGAATACATTCGCGGTAGTCTCGGGGTACATGATATAGCCGACAAGCTACAAGAAAGCAGACTAAGGTGGTATGGACATGTCGCAGCTTTCATACTATAGGGGCACAATTCGAAAAACATGATTTTTGGGAAAACGCGTTTAAAGATTTTTGAGCCCCTGTATTTTCACAAAATCGGTCATAAATAATTTAAACCATTAATAGCAAACTCATAAGACATCATAATAGTATGTCCATTAAGCATGAAATATTTATCGCATATTAAATTTATCCTAGCACCAATGATATTATGTTAAAAAGAGGTAGATAGGTTATGTCAGTACTAATATGATTTCAATAATGGACCGAAGCGTCGTACGTACGAAAACCTGAGCATGCGCTATACTCACTAAATATTACGATGTTATACGGCCGAGGTAACTTGTCACTTCTAGTCGATGATCTCATATGGCCGCATCTGCCGAGTTAACTTGACCGTATTCTAAAGTGTGAGCAAGATAGCATGACAACTAGTAAGAGCGTAAACAAGACAGATACATGTAGCGCTGTGTCATTTCGAATTACATGTCAATTTGCTGTCGCACTCTATATTTTTATGACACAATTTATTCTGACATTTTGTAGTTGATAAATAATAAGAACTTAAATCAATTAAAATTTAAACTCACGCATGCCACTCATGATATATAATTTCATGACCTTTTATGTAGTTCGCATGACACAGGACAGCATATTTTTAATTAATTTTCGGAAACAAATACATGCAAACTGACACTGTCAAAGTGTCAACACTGCTAACGCTTTTGTGAGACTACGCCTAAGGTAAGCCAATTAGCATAGTTTTCTGTTGCCACTTTTTGGGACATGTAACACATCTACCTCTTTTTATTGTAACATCATTGCCTAGCACTATTAAAATTGATATAAACACGTTTATTAATCAACCCTATTTAGTTGCTCCATTAATTCATAAAATAAACTATGCCCCTTATGGACATTATTTAGACTTGAGCCTATATATTCCTAACTGATGGATGTACTTAGTTAATCTATTGGGAAATGGATCTCTGTATTAGTAAACTATTTAAATTAAATCATTATTACTTTCATATTATATCTTTGCAATGGGCGATTTTCTGACAACCCAAATAAAAAAGTAAAAATTAGTTCAAAAACACTCGATAGATGTCGTTTTATGAAAGCTGGGCTACTTATGGGCTGTAATAAATTTTACACTTTTACTTGTCTACCAAAAGAATAAAAAAATAGTATTTACTTATCTATTTATATTCAGGACATCCAGAACCTATTTCTATTTTGGAATAGAATAAATATTACGCAGCCATACACGTGCTCTTCACGAACCCGCCTTTTACTAAGCGCCATACTAAACTGTGCTAAGCGCCATCTATGAAGTCATTTACGAACCAATTTCTTTTTTTTTTGATCTCGGAAAATCGCCCATTAAATAATACACATCAAAATGTATTAAAAAGTATTTATTGCGACAAAACAAATTTACTTTTTTCTTAACCATATGTAACAAATGTAATGAACATAATTTTTATAGTATTGGTGCCTCCACACGCAGACTAGATAGTGGGTAGTCAAAACCGTAGCAAAATATTCTTAGTCATTGTGTGGAGACAACAAGTAGATAATTACTCTAATCAATAAACGTAAAACCATTAACAGAGAATGCCTATGAAGTAGGGTTTAAAGGCGTTTTCTTATCATGTAGGTAATCTTTATAATTTTTTTTTTTTTACTGGCTACGAGTAAGCGCTTGGCCTTCATCTCACCTGATGGTAAGTGACGATAAGGCCGAAGGTGGAAGCGCGCTTCACCCGGAATCCTCAACCTCTGAGGAACTGGCTATCTTATCTCAAACTGCCGGAACACAACAATGCTATAAACAACGTTGTTATGGCGACAGACTTAGATAAGATGGTGGTAGCTAGCCAGGCGGACTTAACAGCCCTACCACCAACCAAACCGAGCACACAAAGATGTACTCCCCGCTGGGAATCGAACCCGGGGCCTCTGGGTCTGAAACAGGTAGCTTAGCCACTAGACCACAGAGGCGGTTAAAAATGAAATAAAAATAAAAAATTTAGAGTATTTTTTACAACTTACTAAGCAACAGAATTTCAACAATCCTATTCTCAATCACCAAGAAGAGGTTATTGTCCTGGTGCTTGAAAGTGATCAGCAGATGTCACCTCCAATAAGACCTGTGTCTCCTAGAGAGGTACACAGACAAATTTGATTACTTAAATCTAAAAAGGCTCCTGGTTTCGATCCCATCACTGCGGAGTTATTAAATCAACTACCAATAAAGGGAATTGTTTTTATCACAATACTTTTTAATGTTAAACTAAGATTGCAATACTTCCCTGCCTTATGGAATATATCTATCATACACATGATATCAAAGCCAGGAAATCCCTCTAGTGAAGTTTCATCTTAACGACCAATAAGCCTCCTACCTACTTTATCAAAGCTTTTAGAAAAACTGGTCCTGAAACGAATGATGCCAATCCTCAGTGAAGAGAAAACAATACCAGATCATCAGTTTGGATTCAGTTTGGATTCTGAGCTAAACATTCAACTATTAAGCAAATACACAGGGTAGCCCAAAAAATTCGCTAGTCGTTAGAGAAAAGGGAATATTGCTCAGCGGTTTTTCTTGATGTGCAACAGACATTTCACCGTGTTTGGCAAAAGTTACTTCAGTACAATCTAAAAACCAAACTCCTCAACACATTTTATAAATTACTGAAATCCCACCGAGATAACAGAAAGATTCAGGTGCAATTGGACGGAAGTGTATCAACTTGTAGGGAATCCACCCCAAGGCTCGGTGCTAGGTCCGGTCCTGTACACCATTAATACTTCCTCCTAGAAGAAATCCTAACAGCCACGTACGCAGATGACACAGCAGCTTTGGCAAGCAGTTCTTGTCCTAAAAAGACTTCGGAAATGCTGCAGGAACATCTAGATAGGATCCAACGCTGGCTTGAAAAATGGAGGATTAAAGTAAGTGTATCAAAATCCAATCACATAACATTCACACTCAGGACTGGTAATTGCCCACCAGTTAAGCTATGCGATGCTATCTTGCCACATCAAGAAGAAGTAAAATACCTGGGATTACATTTGGACCGTAAACTGAATTGGAAGAAACATATAAAAGCAAAGAGGGACCAAGCCACCATAAAAACAAGAGAATTGAATTGGTTGATAGAAAATTTTAATACGTAAGGCAATTATCAAACCCATATGGAGTTACTGAATAGAGCTTTGGGGTTCAGCTAGTTATTCCAATATTGAAATATTGCAACGCTTTCAAAATATCTGCTTGAAAAACATAGCTAGTGCCCCATGGTTCATTAGAAACACAGAAGTGCATGAATATCTGCAAGTTCCCACTATAAAAGAGGAAATTGAGGAGTCCTGTGTCAAGTTCAAGGCAAGGTTGGAGCGGCATGTGAACGTACTGGCGAGCAACCTCATGGAAAACAACAATGCGGTGCATCGTTTAAGGAGAGCACGTCTGGCATCATTATAAATGAAACCATGAGAGACCATAGGTAGCCGCATCGACAGATGCGCGCTCTTCAAGCCACTGATGCACAGCGAATCTGATTAAAGCTATGTGGTTGCTCGCAGATTTAATAAAGAAAAAAGAAATCCTAGCTAACTACAAAACACTTTGGTAGATATTGTAACATAGACAATTGTGTACTTACTTAAAAAAATCAAATTCACTTAAAAGTATAGTTGTACTTACTTACAATTCAACTACATAAACTGTTACAATTATGAGTATGTTTCAGTATTTGTAAATTCGGATGTAGGTACTTAACTCATTACCTAATAATATCACTATAAATCAGTCTCAATGAACCTTTCAAAACATTAAAGAAAATATTATAAAACAATAATGTTACTTAATGTAGGAACATAATAGGTATCATAGTTAATTGATTTAAAAAGGTACCTAGTTAAGTTTGATTTTGTACAAAGTTAGAGTTGAACGCAGAATAATAATTATAGTTATACAATAAGGTACCTACTTTATTGTATAGGTAACTATTTTGTAAAACTTCCTAATAAGGGTTCCTTGTTTACTTTAAAAACAAAATAGGTACCTAACGGTTGCTTACCTGAGCATTATATCTTTCAGAACGCGCCAAAAGGTTAATAATTTTTTGTGCTCGTGACTCCATATTCCTGTAAAATAAGAACACAGGTACCAAATTAAGTAGCAAGCAAATTTAATAACTTTAATTTCATATCATTTCACATTTTAAATAGAGCTATATCCCAATGAAACATGGTAATGAACAGCGTTTATGTAATATACAGATTCAACCAGAATTGTGAACTTGATATTTTATTTCGTTGTTGTAATATATAGATTCAATTTGAGTTATACAAAATAATATTCTAATATTTTCGCAGTATACGGGCACTTTTTGAATTTTACCTCATTTTTTACTAATTTTTCCTAATATAAGGAACTAACTATGAAAGTTTATCTCTAATTTGAAGACAAAAATCAATACTTACCCATAATTTCCGTAATAGACCGGCACAAACACAATGGGCGATTTTCCGAGATCAAAAAAAAAAAAAGAAATTGGTTCGTAAATGACTTCATAGATGGCGCTTAGCATAGATTAGTATGGCGTATGGTAAAAGGCGGGTTCATGAAGAGCACGTGTATGGCTGCGTAATATTTATTCTATTCCAAAATAGAAATAGGTTCTGGATGTCCTGAATATAAATAGGTAAGGACTTACTATTTTTTTATTCTTTTGGTAGAGAAGTAAAAGTGTAGAATTTATTACAGTACAGTAGGTACGGCTTTTATAAAACGACATCTATCAAGTGTTTTTGAACTAATTAATTTGGGCTGTCAAAAATCGCCCATTGAATAACTGCGCGAGCGGTCCTCCTTCCTCAACTATAGGCACAACACTAAACAAACTGCTCCTTATATCGCGGAAACCGAGACGCTTCACTCGTGTAAACTAGTCGGTGATATGCACTATTCACTGGCTCACCGTCACACCAGCCCTCTTAGCGCGTCTACCACTGTCTAGCTCTGCCATACGAATGACCGTTACTATGGCCCTATAACCGATGACAGCTAGTTGACACTGACAGTCGACATTGACAGTTGACGGCTTATTACTTGTGTGCGTGAGACAGCGTATTATATCTAGTGTCTAGACACAAACACTACATCCCTTCCTTATTTAAATAATATTTTATTTCTGATTTTAATTTATTTAATCAACATATTCCTTTCCTTTTTCTTTTTGTATTTAATCTCTGTCTCTTACTTCTGAATCTTTTCCTCTACTTTCAATATCTCGCAGCATCTCTCCTCTTAGCAACCCGACCGTTAGTGGGTTCACCAACCTTATTAGAAAGTACCGAAACCGTATGACAAATATTCAAAACCGTAAACGATAGAGGCAATCTCGTATGTGTTCATCAGGTAAGTTTTCTAAAACCTAATTGTGTTCATCAGGTAAGTTTTCTAAAACCTAATTCTATCCGATAGCCACTTCCGAAATTGACACTCCGAAATAGTCAAAACTCCGAAATCATATAATTGAGTTTACTGCCTTAAAAAACTGCCGATAAATCATAAGCTGGCTGGTTACCATCCCGTAAACATGACACAGATATGGTGACAATAGGAAACTCCTAAAAGAAATAAACGAAATTCCGAAAGTTTTCCATAACTTCAAATCCTCCCACCCCTCTCACTCGCTCCTTTACTGGTTGTGGTGACGACCCTATAGCTTCCTTGCCAACCCGATACAAATAAGTGATCCTTGGAATCCCGTGTCAAGTAGCGCACGAACCGAAATATATTTATAATTTAAATGAGAACCGATAAAAACTTTACCAATAGCTGTAGGTAATAAAATAGTAAGTTGTAGAGTGAGTGAGTTTATATGGGAGATAGAAACCGTATCCTAATCGCGATTGCGATCATCATCGCGATGACGATTATCCGCCCGAACATCTTGACGAACATTCAGTTGGTCCCGATTATACGACCGCCGCTCGCCGTTAGAGTGCCATTCGTCCAAATTAAAATGACTGTTATCAGGTCCAGGTAACCATCGCTGATAGATAACGCAGGGGTGTAGCCCTTAGCGAACCACCCGACTGTCTATCCCGTCGTTGTAGTGAATAGCCCTCAACCGCGCGGAGTGGTGATGTTCGCAACCCACGTGCTACACCACAATGTACATGGTCAGCAGTGTGCTGCTGAGCCGTACGCCCGTACCCGACCGATTGAAGCACAACTGAAACACTCCGGCAATTTTGATAAATGATCACCGAAGCAATCGTTTACGTTGCGTATGTTCCTTACGCCCAAATGAGGAGAGTGACAAAAACGAGGATATTTCGCCAACGCCGAGTGAGTAGTATCCCCGAAGCATAAGCATGTTTGACTAACTACCGCAGCCATGTACTGACCTCCCCTCCGCGATGTTGTGGAACCGATTTTATACCGTGTGTGTAAACTACCGATGAATTTGTATTAATGCAATCTTACACCCGAAATTCTATTTTCAAAATTTTACTAAATCAGTAAAAGTGGGTATGACATCCGACTCTCCGACACTTTTCTGTTCAAAACAAGTCTTAAGGGTAGTGGGTAATTTAGCAAGCACTACATGTAAGAGTAAAAATTACGATTCAGCAACGGGAAACTCGAGCTGTTCTAATGAAATAACCGCCATTATTAAAGGGTTAAGAAGTTGAGACCGTAAACCATTGAGCCGTTGTGGAATGAAATGTAACTTCATTATTTGTTCAACATGAACATCCTCTAATAGGCGAGTATTTTGGTACCTCTTCATAAGAAGGTCTCTGAATCTCATACGAAGCCGTACGACCAAACCACGAGCCTCCCCCGATAAGCACGACATCACATTTTTGTGTCGGCGATAAGTCACGCCGAGAATATACCAAACATAAGTTGTTCAAACCAACCCATTGATCCATTTCTCACGTGACGAAGGTAACGGAAGAGCAACCATCTGACTGAACCCTATTTGAATCCGACTTATGTTTCGAAGGGGAAACTGATTTGTTAGCGCAATCTAATTTTATTATCATTAACCTATCAAAAGCTTCTAAAGCTCGGATGTATTCCCTGCGAGCCGCCGCCGTGGCGACCTCATCGTAATGCTTGTATTGGCGAGTTCCAGTATTCTTTGATAAGTGCGTTCCTTAAGAATCAAACTCCGTATTAACTGTCATAATCCGAATAGTTAAAGTATTTGCATAGTCTGACCGATCAACTAAATCCGCCCTATCAATAAGTCATTGCAACTTAACTTTAAATTGCAACTGATATGACCGTAAAGCCATTTTATATTTTTATTTAAAACAAAACTCGCAACTAGAAAATTACCAAGTGCTTCCGACTATTGAAGTGAATCTGTCAAAATGTAAACAACACAGTTGTTTACTGTTCACTACTCGCAAGGTCACAGATCACCAATTCCGACTTTATGTGACCTAGAATTATACTACTAACCTAAGAGAACCCGAGCCAATTTATCGAATTAAACGCCCGCATAAACGAAATCAACCACGCTGTGCTACCAAAAAACACGTCCATTTTTTAAATGAAAATCACAAATTGCTTCCCATTTAATGGAAATCAAAGTTCATGTCCAATTCAATGGAAATCCGAACTGCGTCCAATTTAATGGAACCCACAATCACGTCCAATTTAATGGATATCATAGTTCACACGTCCAATTTAATGGAAATCAAAGTTCACGTCCAATTTAATGGAGATCCGAACTGTGTCCAATTTAATGGAACCCACAATCACGTCCAATTTAATGGAAATCAAAGTTCACGTCCAATTTAATGGAAGCCAAGATCCCATCCTCGTCGCCACTTGTAAACTAGTCGGTGATATGCACTATTCACTGGCTCACCGTCACACCAAGCCTGCCCTCTTAGCGCGTCTACCACTGTCTAGCTCTGCCATACGAATGACCGTTACTATGGCCCTATAACCGATGACAGCTAGTTGACACTGACAGTTGACGGCTTATTACTTGTGTGCGTGAGACAGCGTATTATATCTAGTGTCTAGATACAAACACTACAACTCGGAAATGTGAAAGAGACACAAGTAGTTTACGCGGCTCCACAGTATGCTATGACTCTTTCTGTCAAGAGCATCATGTAGACGTGTTGATTTTGTGCCCATATACCATAAAAACTCGAAATCACAAAATTTTGAGATGTACGCCTATATTAGGAAAGCTGCGATGTGAAGAGAAGACCTCCCGACCACATGAGTAATATGGCAATAAGTCTGAAGTTACCTTCGCCCAGAAAGAGAGGAAGGCCGAAATCAAGATGGACAGACATTATTGCCAAAGACTTAGGAAGCTGCAATATATCTGACAACGATGCGTCGAACAGAGCAAAGTTTTGTTACATTCTGTGTTTCCAAGAATAAGACTCATTTTTCAGTAGACGGTTAACGTTCATGTGTTAAAAGTTTCGTGTTACTGTGTGTGACTGAGACACTGCAATAGAGTTATCGCTATAGTGTGAAGAGTTCAGCTACATTCGCTGTCCACAAGCGGGCCCTGTGATTTGCAATCGCCTACTATAATTTATCATAATTTCAAGTAATTGAATTTAGATTAAGAAGAACAATAAACAATATGAAAGGACCACCACTCGAAGAATCATTCCTAATGAGCGGATCACAACCCAATCTCTCTTCGCTTCATGATGACAATGCACATACCATAACCCAGAGGAAGCGCAAGCTGCCAAACATAGAATGCGACATCAAGCAGGACCTAGCCGATGAATACACAAAATGAAAATTTGTGCAAAATGCGGCAAGAAATAACTTCGGAAATAAGAGATCAATTATGTGAAATTACCTCCATAACAGAAAAATTATGTAAAGAACAAATTGCAATTAAATCGTATTTATCGAGTGTTAAAAAGCAAATTACTTCAATGGAACAGCAAATGATTAACTCGAAAAAATCATTTCATGAGACTATCGAAACAATTAAGAATCTCATCTCAGAGAATAACTACTACAAGCAATATTCTATGCTTAATAATATAGAACTTTCTGGTGTACCGCTTACAAAAGGAGAAAATCTTATGACCATATATCGTGATATTTGTGATCTGGTTGGATTTTCCATCTTAGACAGCGATGTAGATATAATTCATCGAGTTCGTCGTTACCAACCTAAAGACAAGGCCCAAAACAATGTTCGCCCACCTGCCATTATAATACGATTCACTAGGCGAGGTCGTAAAAATGAGTTTCTATATGCCGTTAGGGCACGAAGAGGTCTAAGCACCACTGACATCCACCTGCCTGGACCTGCTTTGCCCATATTCGTTGGAGATCATCTCACACCCGCAAATAAACAACTCTTGGGTCGTGCCAGGGCGATTAAGAAAAAACTTATTACAGTTATTTGTGGATACGTGATTGTAAAATTTTCATAAGAAAACATGATAAAAGTGAGGCTGTGTGTAAAAGCTGTGATTCTGATTTACAAAAACTTAAGTGACTATTAAACCTCAAGAATATTTGTACTAATTGTTTCACGCAATCACCTCTTTTACGGCTGAATATGTCAATCCTCCCGTATTATAAGCTTTTTACAAGATACCCTTTTATAATAATACGCATACATTATCCATTACTACAAAACTATTTCAAACATTCTATATACATTAATATTCTTTTCCGTGTTTTCTTTAAGTATATAACTAACATTTTTTTATACTTGTTTACTTATTGGCACCTTATTGAAAAATAATTCACACTTTAAACTATTTATTCTTTACTTTATTATATTATTTTTATTTATTAATTTAATAGGCTTGCGTTTGCGTGCATATCCTGAAGTTTTCAAATATTATTTCAATATAATGTTTTATTTTAATCATGGTTATAAAAAGTATTAACATTTATTACCAGAATGTGAGGGGCCTTCGAACTAAGTCGCAAGATTTTTTTTCTCAAGTTGCTATGTCCAATTACGACCTTATATGCTTAACCGAAACCTGGCTTTCAGCAAATTTTTACGACCGGGAGTATTTTGATGTAAGATTTAATGTTTTTCGTTGTGATAGATCTCACGGCGACAGCGGTTCGGAGCGTGGCGGAGGGGCCATTGCGCCGTGACTGGCCCGTGCCCCCGCGCGCTTATTCTGACTGTGTATGGATTTCTATTCCTTTGAATGCAAGCAAAGACATTAAACTCTCTTTGAATGCAAGTAATCGTGATATTTTTCCGTCAGTATCAACCGGACGGAAACAACCGCGTTATTTACACATTGCTTGCGTTTATATTCCCCACGGGCCAAGCCATAGGGAAATACTAGACGCTTTTTTTGATATCACAAGTCAAATAATTAATGATCACCCAAATGACTTATTTATGGTAGCTGGGGACTTTAATATAACTGAGGCTAGCTGGGAACTTTATAACTCTTCGTTAGAGTGGTAATATTTTAACGCAATTTGCACACGATTTTATGACCTTTAGCGGTTTAAAACAATATAACTGCATTCCGAATAGTAATAATCGGTATCTAGATTTGATATTCAGCAATGTGAATTGCTCCGTCACACACTGTCTTAATCCATTAACTAATGAGGACTCTCATCATAGATCCTTAAACATAAATTTAAAGTTGCACTATGTTCCCTCCCTTAAGCCTGCTCACTCATACTACGAGTATTTAAATTTTTATGCTTCTGACTTTGACAAAATCAATACAGAACTCTCTGAAACACAGTGGTCCGACTTTTTTGCAAACCTAGGTATGGAAGAAAGTTTATCAAAATTTTATAAATTAATAATATCGCTTATTATGTGCCTCGCATCAGGAAATATTCATCCCAAAACTAACCAGCGTGGTATAGCACTTCTCTAAAAAAAATACTTAAGGAGAATTGTAAATTTTATAGATTGTGGAAACGCTATAATAACCCACTTGACTATGATAGTTATAAAGTATTACGTAAAAGAGCAGAAAAAGTAGAAAGTGAATGTTATGAAAGTTTTATATCATACTCAGAAAAAAAAATTAATTGTAATGCAAAATTTTTTTGGACATATGTTAAGTCAATAAAATCGAATAATGGACTTCCACAGATAATGAAATATAAAAATTTGGTTTCTTCTAAGGGTGACGAGATATGTAATTTATTTTATAACACATTTGCTCGTAAAGAAGCTCTTATTACACCGATTTCAGTATCGTAATGTAATAAGTTTCGCACTAGTGCGGTAATATAATTTAAAAAATTAGTAATCATTTGAATCTATGGACAACATAGGCCTTTAGCCCGTTAGTAGCTTTTATGGCACCCAAGGGAAGAGAGGGCTTGGTAGTATTATTTTGATGAGCCCATCGCCGCTCTATGCTGTTGGATGTATGTGCAGTCTTTAGTCCGTTAGTCGCCTTTTACGACACCGAAGGGAAGAGAGAAGTTTCTAGTATTATTTTGATGAGCTTATCGCCGATCTATGCTGTTGGATGTAGGTATATGCAGTCTTTAGTCCGTTAGTCGCCTTTTACGACAACCAAGGGAAGAAAGGGGTTGGTAGTATTATTATGATGAGCCCATCACCGCTCTATGCTGTTGGATGTATGTGCAGTCTTTAGTCCGTTAGTCGCCTTTTACGACACCCAAGGGAAGAGAGGGGTTGGTGGTATTATTTTGATGAGCCCATCTACGCTCTATGCTGTTGAACAAAGAAAAATATATGTTGGCTTACCAAAGATTCATGCACTAGTAAAACAACAAAAAACGCAGTCATTTTCGGAAAATGTGTTTTCCTCGCAAATATGTTATAAAACGTCGTATGGCATACGTGCGCTTTGATAATTACAGCCTCTGCTTTCTTGTAGCCCTCGCCTACGGCTCGGGCTAGCAATATCGCCTCGGCTGTAATTTTCATCTTACCGCACTTATATCATAATGTACTATAACCATCACTTTCACTCTGTTTTTGAAAAGTCACAACTCAGCTCAATTAACGTAACAAATTTGGAACCACCGAGCAGTCCCCTGATCGATATACATTCAATAGAAATTAACGAAAAAATTGTTTTAAAATATTTGAATTCTATCGACACCAATAAAAGTTCAGGGCCTGACGGTGTACATCCCATTTTTATAAAAAAATGTTCAGCAACTTTAGCTGCACCTGTTTTACTTTTTATCAAATCGCTGGCGGAGGGCTGTGTCCTTGATAAATGGAAACAGGCATGGATCGCTCCCATCCCAAAAGGTAAAATAAGTCAGGATATTGAAAAATACCGGCCTATATCTAAACTCAGTCAGTTACCCAAAATACTCGAAAAAATTGTCACAAACCAACTTTTTGAGGTTGTTCGAAATCATATTATTGGTGAACAACATGGTTTCTTTCGAGGTCACTGCGTTGAAACTAATTTACTGGCTTTCACTGAAGACATTCTTAATGCTATGGGCGATTCATGTCAGGTAGATGCTGTTTATGCCGATTTTGCCAAAGCTTTTGAAAAAATTTGCCACTTTACACTATTACAAAGGCTTTGGCATTTCGGAATACATGGCGATCTGTTTCGCTGGATAAAGTCCTATATTGCTAATAGGAGTCAAGCTGTTGTTCTTGCGGGGTTTATCTCAGATTATAAGCTTGTCACGTCAGGAGTCCCACAGGGATCGCATTTGGGTCCTTTACTTTTTAATATTTACATCAATAATGTGTCAAATTCTATAGTTAACTCTAAAGTTCTACTATATGCCGACGACACCACAATATTCCGAATTATTCGTAATGTCTGTGATTGTGATTTGTTGCAGGCTGACTTATTACATTTTAAATCCTTTTGTAGAGAAAATAACCTGTTTCTAAATTTTGATAAATGTCATACTATTAGTTTTTCAAAGAAAAAACATGTTATACGTTATGATTACAGACTTGGTAACATGGTTCTGAATAGAGTGACCCAAATTCGTGATCTTGGGGTCATCATGGACTCAAAATTAACTTTCATCCCCCACATTGATTCTATTATAAACAAGTCATACAAGCAGCTTGGCTTTGTATTGCGTATTGCGAAACCTTTTAAAAATCCATTGACATATAAAATACAATATAACAGCTACATTCGAAGCTGCCTTGAATTTGCTTCTGCTGTATGGAAGCCACTCTATGAAAAACATATTAATAGAATTGAGAAAGTTCAGAAAAAGTTTTTACCGAATCGGAAATAGCTTCGGATATGATTCCGACAATTACAATGACTCATTGAGGCGTAACGATATGCAACTTCTTCAATATAGACGCGACTGTATTGATTCTGTATTATTATATAAAATAATACATAATCAGTTTGATGTCCCCTCACTACTTGGTAAGATTTACTTCAGGGTACCACGTGGGCGCGAGCGCAATTGCCGTAAAAAAGAATTATTTCATATTACACCTAGTAGAACTCAATAAGTGGCCAATATGTTTACAAAACGTGCTTGTAAGAGTTGTAAGTTATTTAATAAATGTGAACTATTAAAAGACACGGATATATTTTGTTGTACAATTCGTAAATAAAAAAATGTATTTAGAACCAACACCCGTACCTATCTGAAGCAGGGCTTACTTGAGCATAGCCAAGTACCTAGTTGTCTTGTACCGTAGTCACTTTGTTTTGAGATGCGGCTGTATGTTAAATTAAAACCTACTTTTAAATGTATGCAAGTTAAAAATGCAAACGTTGCGTAAATTACTTTTACTGTTTTATTTATTTATATTTTCTTTTATTTTTGGAAGTGTAATTAGATTTCTTTGATTTTATTTTGTTATTTTTCGTGCTTTTATGTAAAAAGTAATGGAACTATAGGTCTATTTACAATAATATTGTTAATGATTTTGTTTATAAATGACCGTTTGTTTCTTAATAAAATAAATCAATAAATAAATAAATAAGTATTTGCTCAAATCCCTAGATTTGTTTAGGGAAATGATAAAATCGTGTTGTTATTTTAACATCCTCCGTGATTTGATCAAATCAGTTAGGGAATTGACCAAATCTCTTTTTTTATCATATCTCTGCGACATATATAATCAAAGCTCTGATAGGTGTTCCTCAGGGTTTGTAGTGGTCCGATGCGGGAGCAGGCGTGACCGTGACTCGTAATAATAGTAATATAATGTGATTCACCAACTTGTTTATTTATTTAAAATCTTACTTACAGATAGAAATAGATGAATAAAAACAAGAAATAAACTACAAAACCGATTGATAAAGAGAGGAAATAGTGACAATGTCGAATAAAAAACACCTCCGTGGTCGAGTGGTTATCATGCCGGGATTCCCAGTCAGGGCAATTTAGAGAAAACTGTTTTTCTTAAGTGATTTCGGGTCTGGGTGTTTGTGGTATTCATCCGCTATTGAGTATAAATAGATAAATAAAAACAAGAAATAAAGTACAATGTCGATAGAAAACACCTCCTTGATCGAGTGGTTTGTACACCGGTTTTCATGGTGTCGCCATCTCTGAGGTCCCGGGTTCGAACCCCGGTCGGGTCAATTTAGAAATTAAAAAGTTTTTCTAAATTGTCTCGGGTCTGGGTGTTTTCTATGTATAATAAGTATGTATTTAAGTATTTACGAGTTTCATTACGAAACTTCTCTTGGGCTAGATAATGGACTTGGGAAAAATGAAAATAAGTTCATTTTTACTTTATACAATTATAGAAGTCGTTATTCTAAAGCCAATAGTTTTTATTTCACTTTGATACGAGAAGTATTTACAAAGTTATTGTACATAAATAATTTGTTAAAACACTACTACCTCGCTTAGTTCGCTAGCAATCGACACATATATAATATATAGTAGTATGTGGCGGCCTGAGTCGCCACATAATTTATTATCATCACGTATTGGTTAAAGAGTTTGTAAGCACATTCCTAAACGCGTGCAGATCCGATAAAGATATGACACGGCATCATCCCTCCAACATCTACATAGTATTACTGTATAAATAGTCTTGTAAGGTTTAGATAATAAGTTAGTCACAATGTAGTCACTGTAAATATACAACATCACTTTAAGAGACGCAGTCGTTATTTACCATCGCCATGGAACTCCCTGCATCACTACCTCGCATACGTTCCACGACGGAACACTGGTGACCCCGCTCAAGCAACAAGCAACCTTCCAATGGAGTACCCCGAAAAGAACACGTGAGTCATTTGCAATATCTACACATTAGCCATGACAGCAAAATTCTATTCAGCGACGAACACAACAAGAAAATCACTACGCCGAGCCACACCGAGCTGCGACTGCGTCATTTATTAACATCATTCTTATGGCTCCCACAACTTTGGCTTCCTTTCCGGCACATCGTATCAAGAACGTTTCATCGACCAAGGCAAAAGAAATAAGGTACCAAGAAAAACAATGCGATATAAAATATACTAACGATTTCATAACTGCACACATTATGTCATAAATTGTGCGGCGCAGCGAACGCGCAAGAATTTCCGACGCAGCATTTTTCGCCGTTTGCTCTACGCTTGCGCAAGTTCAAGTTCACTGCAGAAAGAACACAATATGTCACTTATTCATCACGATAATGAAAAATGAAACAAAGGAAAATAAGCATATATGTATACAACGAGTATTCACCCGTTTAACCGCCTCACTTTTACCGACTGACAAAGTGGTTTGAGGTATGTTATTTATAATTACGGGAAGAGATATTTAGAAGCATTATTTTACCAGTCGGTTGTTTTAAGAGATATTATTACACTTCATAAGTCACTTAAATGCTACTAGTACTAGCTACCTCCAGTGCGAATTGATTTCTCCGGTTATCTGACAAAGAGCCAAGGAATACGCCAGTCTGAGGATAATTATGAAGCTATAATGAATTTGTACTCAAAATGAAGATATTCAACAAGTTTAAAATGCTTTGATTGTGCAATAAGAATACAGTAGAATAAATAAGCACAAAAATGAACCATGTTAAGGTAACTAATGTAATAATAAGATTTTAGTCAATTTTAATTATATTTTTAGTTAGGCACTTATTTCCTTATATTAAGTATGTATATTGAATGCAACATGTCTTATCTCTATGTAACTACTTAATGTTTAATCTTAGTCAATTCTAATTTTTATGTTTTGTTATTATGTATTTTATTAAGTCTAATAGTTCAGTTTATTATTAACATGTAATGCGTAATTTAAAGTTGTACGTATGCCATTAAATTTGTGTGTATAATAATTAGTCTTGGTATAACGTGATAAAAAATTATATGATGTTGAGAGGAATTTTATACATTTTAAAGAAAAATCAAGTTCTTATAAAAATTGTTCGTGTAATCGGTCGTTTTCAAAAGGTTTATTATAAGTATTTTGTTCATACATCGAAGAATACAAGGAAACAGCTCTCATTAGCAGCGCTCAGCAAGCCAGCTAGCCATAAGGTTCCATCGCAGCAACGTATCGCTTCCTGGATCCTCGGCATCACTCGACGGTCAAAAAAGTACCGTCGCACTCCACACGTCTCGACTCACCCTAGACATGGTAGCCCACGCTCGTCTCGCGTCACGTAGACTGGAGAACGCTCGTATTGTCAATGAAGGCTTGAGCACGCTCATCACGACTTAACGTGGATTAGAGCACCACTGGCATCTCCAAGCTGAAGACCTGATGGATTTTTTCCCTTTTTCTAGAGGGGGAGTACTGTGGCGGCCTGAGTCGCCACATAATTTATTATCATCACGTATTGGTTAAAGAGTTTGTAAGCACATTCCTAAACGTGTGCAGATCCGATAAAGATATGACACGGCATCATCCCTTCAACATCTACATAGTATTACTGTATAAATAGTCTTGTAAGGTTTAGATAATAAGTTAGTCACAATGTAGTCACTGTAAATATACAACATCACTTTAAGAGACGCAGTCGTTATTTACCATCGCCATGGAACTCCCTCCATCACTACCTCGCATACGTTCCACGACGGAACATAGTACTCTATGAACTCGACTGACGCGACGTGACGTCATCTTATCCGATAGTCCCCGCCGCCGCCGCCCCGCTCTCGCCGCCCGCACCCGGCGCGGCGGGCGTCCGATTACATATCCGATGACGTCCCGCCGCGGGTTTCGCGCGTATTTTGATTGTCACAAAAACACTCCCCTGTCCCTATCTAGTGACCCCAATAGATAGGGTATCGCAACTGGAACTACGGGTCCGGTTGTGTTTTTAGGGGTACTACGGGGTTCCGGTTCAAGCCCCCTGCTGGTTGTGCCTTGACCGGCGCCTCCGGCGGGATCCGGACGTGGGTTGGACTCGTAGTGGCTCGTGGTTAGCTGTAGAGCTTGGGAATGTTCGTTTGTATTGTGTGCCAGGACTTCCAAACTCGCGCACAGCGAGTGGGGCCCAGTAGCGGTCTCTGAGGGGCCAGAAGCGAAAAGTCCTGCGTCGAACGTGAGTTTCCCTTATAGTTGGCAGCTTTGTCCGGTGGTTCTCATTGGACATTGGTGTTGACATCTCTGGTACTAGTCTGGATAACTAGTAGAGGCGGCCCCCTAGATGCCGTAGCCTCCGGTCCAGCCAGCCGCGTAGGACGTGGGAACTGGCTAGGCGCCTGGATGGGTTCCGAGAAGTGAGTGTGCTTACTACTCTGCTACCAAGGTGGACACTTGGTAGTCGACTTTAGAGTCGACGACCCAAGCAGTGACAACTGATTGCGAGTTGTGCCCTTCGTGCAACGAGAAGTGAGCGAGCTTGACAGCTCCGGTTACCTATCTGGACAATAGGCAGTGAACTACACGTGTTCACGGGGAGACTCTCCTGAGACACTAGTCTTATGAGTACCGAATGAAGAGCGCGCTGCGGCGGGCACTGATTTGGCGTCAAGACCTAACGCAGACGTCTGGCACTTCTTGTATAACCTAACGGTTTGTCTCGAGGTGGCCAGCACAAATAAAACTTAGTGAAGTAAGGAGAGGGGCTGTCACAAAAACAATAGCGCGTGGTCATATATATGAATCTTTAAAAAATTATTGTGAAGTATTTTGAAGGGCTACAGAAAAAAATTTAATGTCATATTTTAAGTTAAAATGTATATTTGCGAAATGGAAAAAAAATAAAAAAAAATTGAACGCAGTTCATGTTAAATTTTGATGCATAAATTGTACCACAGAACCGAAATAAGCGAACTTGTTCATACTAAAGTAGTCTACTAGTAGTCTATAGTATACTTAGGGTGGATTCGACCAAACTGGAATAAGGTCTTATATCTAGATTAAACGCCGAATTTGTATGGACTAATCTCGGAGTAAGTCTTATTCCAGTTTGGTCGAATCCACTCTAATGCTGGATTTACACGGAGCCAATACTTGAGACAATCCAATATGCCAGTCCAATAAGCCAATGCTAATGCTATGCAATAACGGCTTGAGGACAATCCAATGTAGTGGACTGTCTCTATTTTCACGATGCCAATATTGGACTGGCATATTGGATTGTCTCAAGTATTGGCTCCGTGTAAATCCAGCATTAGGGTGGATTCGCTCAAACTGGAATAAGGTCTTAAACCTAGATTAAACGCCGAATTTGTATAGACTAATCTCGGAGTAAGTCTTATTCCAGTTTGGTCGAATCCACCCTAAGTGTATTAAAACACGGTACAAGTCAAGTGGAGAGCGCGGCCAGCACGGTCATATGGCCGCTTGGGATCTGAGGTCTGACGGAATAGCGAGTTTTTAGGTGCGGCCAAATATGGCCGCTTATTAGGGGCTTGAGGGGTTAAATATACTTAAGTATTTTAAACATTGAAAAAAGACGACAAATTCTGGCGGAAATCGAACCACGCACCATCCGCATTCCGGGCGGCTGCCTTAACCACTTGGCTACTCACCTGTCAGTGATTGATGCTTAAGTTTTTTAGTCAACATTGCTTCATCAAATCTTAGAAGTTTTCGGGTTGTTTTTTTTTAACGTTGGCTGGTTAAGGCTTTCGGGTTGTTTTTTTTAAAGTTGGCTGGTTAAGGCAGCCGCCGCCGCCGCCCGGAATGCGGAAGGTGCGTGGTTCGATTCCCGCCTGAGGTTGTCGCTTTTTCAGTGTTTAAAATTTTACTTGAGTTTAACCATATTGACGAGTTTCAATAGAAGCTTATCTTGGATTTTATTTATTTTATTCATTTATTATTTAAAAAATATATCATCATCATCATCATCAGCCTATAAACGTCCCACTGGTGGGCACAGGCCTCACACGTGGACAATAGGACGTGGGGATATTGGGCCATTAAAACCCACCACGCTGGCCTAATGGGGGTTGGCGTTTTGACGACTGCCATCTTAAATAACATAAGTGACTGCTAGAAAACGCAAGAAACTTCAAGGGCTGGTCAGGTCGAGTGTTTTAGACATGACAAAAGTGACCAAAAAGGAATTCGTGTTTTTTTATTTTTAATAAAATTTTGTGAATTTTAATTGGATATTCTTTGAGTATCTAATTTATTTTAAAGCATACGGCCGTCTGTTGATCTGTTCGCGTCAGCTGGACGATAAGTACATCACTTGTCAAAGAAAATTATGAAAAATTGCGTTCGCGGAGCCGGAAGAAATTTTTACAAAGACCCGTCGATACTTAGCTGTTATTGTGCTCGTAAGGTTGTATTGTCTGTAAGCACTACCTACGCTGACGGGTCAACAGACGCAGACAGCCGGCCGGCCGGCCGTTGCTCCCATCAGCTGGGCGATAAGTACCTACGAAAAAACACGAATTCCATTTTTGTCATGAATAAAACATTTCACCTGACCAGCCCTTAAAGTTTCTTGCGGTTTCTAGCAGTCATCTTATATCTTAAGTATCTTTAAAAAATATAAAAAATGTAATGATGAATGAAAGTATAATGAGGTTGGACGACGTGATGACACGCACCGTTACAACACTAATTTTAAATAAGTAGGTACATACTTAGTTATGTATTTTTAATTAAGTATTGGATTTTATTTCAGTGTTTCATTAACCACATTATGTTTTAAGCCCGCCTGGCTAGCTAACACTATCTTTTCTAAATAGATCGCCCAACATTCGTTTTACTATAGCATTGTTGTATTCCGATAGCTAGGTTACAGATACAATAGCCAGTTGCCCGTTACTCAAAGGTTGAGGAATCCGGGTAAAGTTGTGCTTCCACCACGGCTATAATTGTCACGTGAGATGAAAGTCGAAATTTTATCCTACTTCCTACTAATATTATAAACGCGAAAGTTTGTTAGTATGGATGGATGTTTGTTACTCTTTCACGTAAAAACTACTGAATGGATTTGGATAAAATTCGGCATACAGATAGTTTATAACCTGGATTAACACATAGGATATTTTTCATCCCGATATTCCCACGGGAACGGGAACCACGCGGGTGAAACCGCGAGCGGCCGCTAGTAATATATATAATTATATAAGTACTATAATATATCTTAATAATAATATTTGAGTGGCCTGGGAATTGAACCCTGGAACTCCGGTTAGCAAAGCGCTTATCGCTTAGCCATTTGGCCACGGAGGCGGAGGTTCGAATTATTAAAGTTAGGTAGGTATATTATTAATTTTACCTGATAGATTCTGTGCCAAATTCGACACTGTTATTAATTACATTATGCTTTTAGCAAATCATTGTTTTTAATTACAAATAAGTGCAAACTTTTAGTCAGACTTTTAGGCCAAATTGAACTCAATAAGCGGGGTAATACGAGTTGTATGTGTCGGACACAATCTGCTGTTAATTGTACCTACACAATAAAAAATCTTATTCTTTGAGAGGAATGCCTCTCGGACTAAAATTGATTGTGTATTCAATTCGCTCCTGCCGTCCTGGCTGTCACATCTCGATACAGGGACCCTCTCGCAGCGACATCGCTCGTTATTTATCTCAATTGTAGCCTACAGTAAGGCCAAAGCACACATGCAGAAGAAACAACACATCTATGTTGCAAAACTTTTTATTGTCATGTCCGTAATATCACAAAAAGGTAACAATACAATGGTGTAAACTACAATCACAGTATATCCGTACGTCCTGCGTGTCTCACACAAACATTTAGCATTAAAATTAGGCTTATCACTACTGTCTTATCAATACGTGAATGTAAAGCAAAAAAAAACAAAAAAAATATCACCGCTCAGATTTAAGTCCGCTATGTCCACAATAGGGTCTAAACGAGTACAAATGTACGACAATGCACGCTTGCTATAGTTTATTGACTTGTGTACAGTTGGCATTGAAACTAAATGACTCGGTCGCCCATTATATCATCAACGGTTATCCATCGAGCCGGCTAGAGCCTGCTGAATGACAAGCTGCTGAGCGCTTATTAGCTTCTTTAATTCCCTCACTTCCTGAGTGAGTTGGCGCACGCTCTCTGACGTCTCGTCGAGTCTCGCCTGCAGGCTGCCCAGCCCGGACGAGTAGCCGTACTCTCGGTAACCCGAGTCGTTGTTGTTCTCATATTTCTTGAAACACGAGTATGCACCTGTTGTGGAGCCGCTCGATGAAATCGTATGCCCGTACTGTTTCCTCATTTTGGCTATGTCGTATGCTGCCATCATTATATCTCTGGGTAACCTTTTTTCTGAAGGGTTTAACGGTTTCACACTCAAAACTACTCTGTAAGCTTGCGGCGAAACCAGCGCCGACGAATGCAGTATTTTAAGCAGACATTTTGGCAGATAACCGTTGAACAAAGCTAACTCCATGTACGATATTAATTTGGTTTGTCTAACCAGTTTGGATAGACCTGCCGTTTTTCTCAAACCCTGTATGTCGTGCACCGCTATGCCCACCAGCAAATTCATCAATACAACAGTGACAAACATCAGAAACAATACATAAGTGATTTGTGCCGAAAACTCTAGAAGGACAGGCGGGTCGTTGCCGTCGGGCTCGTTTAATAACAAATCCAAATTTAATTCGCCTATCATCATAGTCAAAACTGTTATAAAACCCATGAATGGGTTGGCGAATGACGATGAATCCGGAAATATTACACAAAAACTTATTGTAAATCCGATCAGTATACAAGAGTAAGCCATGAGTAACTTCGCGAATTCTTTCTGGACTTTTTGGTACATGGCTACGTAGGTTCCAAAAACGGGCAACTGGCCTATCATCATCATCAGGTTCGTCCACCCGGCCAGAACTGCGAAGGCTCCTACGTGGTTTTGCCATGTATACGTAATGTTCGTGTAAATGTACGATATGAGGAAAACGCTTATTATAACAAACCACTCAATAATATTTTCGGATTGCATCAGATATTGTTTAACTGTGGAGTAGCCAGCGATACCGTACACTTTTCTAAATATTTCGAAAATAGTTATTCCCGCCAAAACCCACCATTGCATTTCGATAACGAACGGGTTCTTTCGCAACAAATCGCCAAGAATAGATTGCTTTTGACACAACTCCTGCTCTTGTATTGTCTCCTCCATATCTTTGCTTCCGTTGTAGCAATTATGAGCTAGGGCAGTCAGAACGTACAGGGTCAGACATAAAACAAATATGAAGCTCAAGAAAAGGCGTGCCACATAATATTTGCGTATTTTTTCCCATTTGATGTAGAGGAAAGCGGAACAGAGTGGGTGTAATAACACTTCTTTTTGGCCTTCGTCAACAAAGGTGTTGAGGTAACTGATCTCACGAGGGTAGCAATGCTGGAGGATGCTGCGAAAATCGAGCTCGAGCTCAACTTCTCTGTTGCTCGTTTGCGAATGATGCAGCGTGATCGCACAATCCAATTTTCTTGTTATCATTGCAAGCGACGCCGGTGTTTTTCGAGCAATCACGTTAAGAGCCGAATTTCCTTTTTTAGACCTCGTGGTGACGTCAGCACCGTGGTAGATTAACGTCTCGACGCACGCAGAGAGCCCGTCGAGTGCAGCTAAGTGCAGTGGCGTGAAACCATACTCGTCTTTCTGATTGACATTAGCTCCCCAGCTTATGAGTGTCTCAATAATATCGCAGGCCGAATCCGACTTTCCTATAGCAGCGTGCAATGGTGTCCGCATATCAAAATCCATAGCATTTGGCTCAGCGTTGCCTTTCCGGAGCAGAGACTCCACACATTCCAGACTTGAAGATCGAGCCGCTAGATGCAAAGCTGTAAATCCTCTATGATTCTTCAAGCTGGCATCTGCACCTTTAGACAAAAGCAAATCTACACAGTCAACGAAACCGCCATCTGCGCCTAAATGTAATGCTGTCGACTCTCTATCCCCGACTCTGGTTCTTACATTCGCATCAGCTCCTGGAGTCTCCAGTAGAATTGACAAGCATTGAGTCATACCCAAATCAGCTGCGAGATGTATGGCATTAGTGCCACCCGGTTCGATTTGATTCACGTCGACTCCATGGGATATGAACAACTTTAGGCATTCCACTGAGCTAGCTCTCACAGAACAATGCAGCAAGCCGCCTTCACAATTGACATATTTCACTGCTGCATGAACAGATGCTCCACGACTGATTAGTAAATTAGCCACTTGCACAGAATTCCCGAAAGCGGCACAATGTAATGGGGCGAAGCATCGCGGCATGTAATTGGGGTCACTTCCACACGAGAGCAGGTAACTCGCGCATTCCGTGGAACCGCTAAACGCAGCCACGTGCAAAGGTGACAGCCCTAGCGCGTCGAAGTATAATGGATCGGCGACGGCGTCGATAAGTGGCGGCAGCAAATTAGCAAGCTTGAGGAACGCCGCCCAAAATAGACAGACATTTTTCTCAGCCTCGGTGGCGGTTGAAAAGGTGTTTGTTGCCGAGTCAGGTGTTATCACTCCAGTTTCCAGTTCGTCCAAGAGCCGTAAGCGTCCGCCTACGGCTCGCATTTGCTCATGAGCGCTCTGGCGCAGCGAGTCGCCGCAGATGTGCGCAGTTAGGTCTAGGGGTGGTTCCTCGAAGCTGTCGTACATGTTGGGCGCGCTCTCGGCGGGGGGCGAGGAGCCGGCGAGGACGTACTCGAGGTGTCCCATGGAAGGGTAGGCCCGCTCGAGAGACTCCTCATCGGGGGGCGGGTTGGTTTGGTGCTGCGTGCGCGCCGGCGAGCTGAGGACGCGCGCCACCCGCGGCCGCCGGTCCATGTCGCTGCGGGGGAGGGTCCTGGGCCGTCGCACGTCATCGAGCTCCTCGGGGTTGGGAGAGCGTCGCGTACGGAACCACCGCGGGGTGAGAAGACGGCGCGTCGTGGGCATGCGGGCGGACGGCTCGGCACAGACTGCCGGCTATTGTGCCGCCATTACGGGCGCCGGTCGTGATGAATCGCGCGCACCTTTTTGCTGTAAGGCGTTTTTTACACGCGACAATATTTCTAGGTAAGTACATAGGTGTTTCGTTTGCGATAGTGTAGCATAGCATAGCATACCATATAAGTATTGCATTTTGTAAGTATAGTGTTTATATTAACAAGGTAGGTATTTGTGATGGCTTGAACACTTTTAAGATGAAATTTAAGCCACAACTATTATGTATTCTTGGTCTAAGGCCAAGAGATTTTCAATCGGTTACATAGAAGAGCCTAAGTAATTGCCTGATGATATTCAATCGAAATGCCGAGCTATTATGAGAAAACTGTTGAAATACGATGCAGAAACATGTTCTTACCGATATACAGACAATAGACTGCATAAGAGTTGGTTGTATTGTGCGCTTGTTTTATTTACTAACATTTTAGCGATGATATCATTGTGTCTGTACTTTATCTCAGGCGATCTCACAATATGCAAGATGAAGCTAACGAGGTACGTACAATAAAACAAAACGGTTGAAATAACCGAGAGGCAGGTAATTTGTATGTGAACCAAGACAACAATGAAGTTCGTTCGTCAAGGCTTAAATATTTAATTAGTTTACCAAATATAAAAAAATAAATAAGCAATTTATTATAAAACGTATTAAATTAAGACAGGAAGGCTGTTTGCATTACGACTTAGGTAATGACGTACATAAAGATGATTTATACAGTCATACATATTTATTTAAAATAATTATGTTTTTGTAGTGAAGTATTCCTTTTTTAAACTAAGAAGATCTTGTGACTACAGACTATGTATAGTTCTAAGAAAGGATATCTACAAGTTCTATGGAAAAGGCTTTATAACGACATCATTAGTCATCCATCATACCACCTTGCCCCTTGCAAGAAACAATTTGTCACTTTTGAGCACAAAGCAACTTTTACTACCTAGTAAAAGTACTTAGTAGTACCTAATTACAAAAAATCTAATCAGACTGGTTTTTTCGCTTTATCGACTATTTGGTCCAGACGACCTTGTAAGCTTGTAAGTTAGGTAAGTATATTTATAATATTACATAGATTGCATATATTACATAACACCATAAGCCTATTAACATCCCACTGCTGGGCTTAGAACTTCCCACAGAACCGTCTAAAACTCTCTTTATCTATTCCCTGGGCTTCCCACATGAACAATCATGGGGAAATCCCAGCATTATTCTCATCATCACGCTGTCCCAATGCCGCTGGTTCGTAAGGTGTAACGACTGCCATCTCACGATAACAACCGGAACCAACGGCGTAAAGTGGCTTGCAAGATATTGAAATTTGGTCACCCATCCTTGACCCGGCTTTACGAAAGTCGTTTAACTTGGAACTCGCAAGACCCGAACGCAAGAGCAAATGTAACTGTCTCTTAACATTTAGGGGACCGGAAATCGGGTCCCTGTCTTAAAGTGATCCCTTAAGGGGAGGTATTTTGAGAGCTTCTCTCTCGCTCTCTCGACGGTAAGACGGTAAGGGACGGGTATAACAGCGAAGCGGCACGAATAGGCGCGTTTTATATTTAAAAAAAATTATTAGATGTAATAAAAAAAAACGATCGGTTATAATCCCTCAAACAATCTATGAACTTCATTTTGGTATATAATTCATAATATCAAATCACTTATTTTAAGAATAAAACCTAGAAAAGAAGATAAAATGACACAAAAATATGTTATTTTGTGAATTTATTTTATCAAGCCAACTTTATCAAATCGTGTTTCCATCGGGTATATTCTACAGAATAAAACCTCAACAATATTTCATAATTTTCGCAGATTTTAATTTTAGTGTTTACTACTTTAATAATTAATTCTAAAAACGTGTTATGTTAATTTTTCACTAACACCTAGCCTTAAGTGGGTTTACGCATTTCGGTTTCATACAAACTTCCAAGTCGAAATTTTTAAAAACTAATAAGCCAATTTTGATGAATCTTTGCATGCTAAAGTAAAACACAGGGATCTAAATAGTTTGTCGAAAACATTTTTAAAAAACGTTTATTTAGCTGAGATATCGCAATTTAAAGTCCACTATACAAAGTTTAAAATCGCAATAACTCAGTTAAATAAACGTTTTATAAAGATGTTTTCAACAAACTATTTAGATCCCTGTGTTTTACTTTAGCATGCAAAGGTATATCAAAATTGGCTTATTGGTTTTTAAATGTTTCGACTTGGAAGTTTGTATGGGAAACCGAAATGCGTAAACCCTCTTAAGACCTTAGTGAAAACGTAACTTTTTTTTAGGTGTCACCTAAAATCACATAGGGGCTACTTAAAATTTAGGGATTGATTGATTAGCCTCGATCGAGCTATCTCAGATAGTAGAGATTTTTATTATTTTAGGAACCATTAAATGAAATCACAAAAGTTTCAAATTCTGGGAAAGCGAGATCCGGGACGTTCGAGACGTAATAAATGATTGGACGCTAAACTTGAAACTTGAAAGCATAAGACCGCGAGAAATTTTGTCAACTGACCTCCAAACTTTATTATGAAGATGGCAGGCACCTAATGATAATGATGTCCTATTTTGTGTGTATAACACATTGAGGTACAACAAACTAGAGAAGACACCGCGAAGCAAGTTTGTACGCACTAAGGTGCAGCCCATGGGCTGCAAACGCCTCAGAGATTGCGCGTGATTCAAGCGATTGTGGACCTTGTGGACCGATTGTGGACGGCGGCACCGCTCTTGATCTCGATGTCGCCTGATGGTGAGCGAAAAGTTGCGCACAAACTTGCTTTGTGGTGTCTTCTCTAGTTTATTGTACCTCAATGGTATGACACTTTCAACTACGATAGAGAAAAAAGAAAGAGGCCTATTGAGAAGTCATTAGAGTAGGTACTTACCTACTTACCCAAACTCAAACTCAAAATATATAAGGTGACTGCTAGAAACTGCAAGAATCTTCAAGGGCTGGTCAGGTGTTTTAAACATGACAAAAATGACAAAAAAGATTGCAGACTAACGTAGGTACTTATCGCCCAGCTGACGCGGACGGGTCAACAGACGGGGCGTGGGTCAACGGCCGGCCGCTGCCCGCGCGTTTTGTAAATAATCGTTATTTAATAGTTAATTCTGTCATTTTATTTTTCTTATGTTATTGCTTTAAAATAAATTAGATACTCAAAGACTATCAAATTAAAATTCACAAAATAAATTATTTAATGAAAAATAAAAAACTCATGAATTTCTTTTTTTGTCATTTTTGTCATGTCTCGAACACTTGACCTGACCAGCCCTTGAAGTTTCTTGCGGATTCTAACAGTCGTCTTATATTTATTCAATAAGTCAATTAATAAGTTCTACTTTGAATCGTCCAAATCTTTCACATTATCGCTATCAATAGGCCTCCTTAGTTTCTTGGCAGTTCTTTTCAGTCGAAGGCTCTTCTAAAATCCGAATTGGTGGTAGATTTGAACTAAATGTTAGTTAACTGCCTGTAAAGGCCTTTTTACACCACCTGCTCGACAGTGTCAAATTATTTGTCATGCAAACCTAACCTAAAGTAAGTCATTAAAGACCTGAGGTCTAGCAGGGCATTAATATTGTACTGAATTTCATTATGACCCGCTGGTCATTATTGTGATTTGAATTTGGAACATAAATAGAAATCGCATACCTACGAACATCCTACTTTCCTACTTCCTACTTATATTATAAACGCGAAAGATTGTAAGTATGGATGGATGTTTGTTACTCTTTCACGTAAAGACTATGAATGAATTTGGATGAAATTCGACGAAGGGACGAAAAGAGGTTGAAAGTATTATTTTGATGAACCCATCGCCGCTCTATGCTGTTGGTTGTATGTGTAGTCTTCAGCCCGTTAGTCGCTTTTAGGACACCGAAGGGAAGAGAGGGGTTGGTAGTATTATTTTGATGAGCCCATCGCCGCTCTATGCTGTTGGATGTATGTGAAGTCTTTAGTCCGTTAGTCGCCTTTTACGACACCCAAGAGAAGAAAGGGGTTGGTAGTATTATTTTGATGAGCCCATCGTCGCTCTATGCTGTAGGATGTATGTGCAGTCTTTAGTCTGTTTGGGTCATTTAGCTCCTTGTATAACAATCTTATTGTTTTACTATTGCTTTTTATTGTCTCGTAGATGGTGTAAAAAGTAAAGTATTCTACTCGGGGATAAAGGTGCCATCGTCTTGTGGGCGACCTTGAATCCCACGCTGCACTCAGGATTCTTGTCTTACTACCTGCTCGCCTCGCTACGCTCGGGAGTTAACGCTAGAATCCTTCGTTTCGCTCGGGATTCAATACGGGGCGCCCACTACATAAGACACTAGGTACTTTATCGCCATAATCTACTATTATATTGGACAAACTATTTGACTTTGACATAGAAGTTTAAAATGTAAGTATACAGAATTTGCTAACACTGTAATCACCAGCCTCGTTGTCATCAGATAAAAAAGTGATTACATTTTTTTACGAGTTTCCCGACCTGAGGCTATAAAGTATAACAATGATAATTATCTTAGGTACTTATATTTTTTGTATTCTCTATTCTACGATCTACGTGACTCAACTTTATTCGCTTTTTTATTTTATAACTTCCAGCTACTACGGCAATTACGGAGGTAAGTAGGTACCATAGTAGAATTAAAGTACGGTTGGGCTCAGAATTACATTAACACTTTAACCCCTTCCCTGTCCCATGAATCACATATGATACATAACAATTGAAAACCAATCGTTATAATTCTTGGACAGCGAACCTGTTAATACTATAATGTCATACCACCTATAGGTACAAACCGTGGTAACCGGGTGGCGTAACAGTGAAAGAATACTACCACCCCACCTCTTCCCTTGGGTGTCATAAAAGGCGACTAACGGACTAAAGACTGCACATAGGTACATCCAACAGCATAGAGCGGCGATGGGCTCCCCACCTGTCACGCTGAGCACATCTACCAGTCGCTATTTGGTGAAAATTGGACTTGGTAGATGATTGCTTTTGCGGTTCTCTTTGCCTAGTCCCTAACTAACCCTTCGTGGATATCAGTCGTGATTATATGTATGTACAAGCGGCCGCTCGCGGTTTCACCCGCGTGGTTCCCGTTTTCCGTGGGAATATCGAGATAAAAAGTATCCTATGTGTTAATCCAGGTTATAAACTATATGTATGCCAAATTTCATCCAAATCCATTCAGTAGTTTTTACGTGAAAGAGTAACAAATATCCATCCATTCTTACCAACTTTCGCCTTCATAATATTAGGGTGATACTAGCGGCCGCTCGCGGTTTCACCAGCGTGGTTCCCGTTTCCGTGGGAATATCGGGATAAAAAGTATCCTATGTGTTAATCCAGATTATAAACTATTTGTATGCCGAATTTTATCCAAATCCATTTAGTAGTTTTTACGTGAAAGAGTAACAAACATACACACTCACAAACTTTCGCCTTTATAATATTAGAGTGAAGTGTGATGTGATTAGTAGGATTATATGTACTTAGGTACTGCGTTCATACAATAATGATTGCAAGAGCGCGTTCTTTATGAGCATGTTGTAGTGATGATATGGTAGAAGCCGGCTGCATCACGACATCCAACGAAGAGTCACATGTATAATACCCGTATCCGTCAGAATGGCGGGTGTGTGACTTCCAAATAGATCAAAAATAAACTATGTAAATGTACGGAAAATGTACGGTTTTGTACTGAAATAAGTGTAAATGTACGTTTCTGTAAGCGTAGCAACAATCATTTTAAAGTGAGCCGCCATTATGATGTCAGGTTGGCGGCGGGTGAAATCTTTAACAAATACCTTTTTTCAAATTTATCTTTAGGAAAAAAATGTACGTCAATTGTACCTAAAGAAACACTATTTAAAAACTTCCTAAATGTTATAAAAGCTCTGATATTGTAAAACGTGCGTGAGCCGCTACCCTGACGTCAGAATGGCGGGTTGTTTCTAAACCAATCAAACTATTTTGATCCACTAATTAACAAATAAATGTACTTATTATGTTCTTGACAGATTAAAAAACAAAATTGGATGATTAATTCATAGCATGATTTAATCAATATTATAACATTTGACCATACAGGGTGGAAAGATCGAATGCCACATGGATGGCAAATACCTTAAATATTGGAAATAGCACATTGTGTGTGAACGAGACTTTCCTTTATTTATAAAAACAATAAATTCTGCATTTATGGATTTTTGAAAAATCGCTTGTCTTATGCGGGACTCGAACTAGTCAAATGCGACAAAAATAACATGCCGTATTTTATGATGCACATCGAAAGGGTTACTGTAAAGCTCATTTTTCTCTAAATAACAACCACAATCAAAATAACAAAAGGCCATGAAAAGTAACAATTACCTTTTAATTTGGTTTTCACCCGTCACGTGGAATTATTGGAAACAGCAAATTGTACGCAATGGAGACTTATATTTATTTTAGAGAATAATAAATACTGCAATTATGGATTTTTTTTAAATTGTCTGTCTTAAGCGGGATTCAAACCGATCAAATGTGGTAAAAATAATAAATCGTATTTTATGATGCAGATCAAAAGGGTCTTTTATATTGATTGTTAACACTAATGTACCATGAATTAAATGAAGACCTTGAAAATTAAGAATTACTTGTATTGTGGTTTGTCATTTCCTTACCTAATCATTTAACGAATACTTACTGAAAAAACAAGACACTCTAATCTCTGGCATGCAAGATGTTTAAATGAGCTACTCTGATGTTTACCTATTAGTTTAGTTGCGATTAGGTACTAACGCCACTTCTTTAGTAATCTACTTCTTAAATAAGAAAATTACATCTATTATTATCATTATAACAGTCATCATAGTTGCTTGCATAGGTAAGTAATTTAAATATGAAACATTTAAAAAGAATCCATACTTGCAGTATTCTTTTAATAAACTTACTAAAACCTTGCTAACTAATCAAATCAATTGTTCAAATTGAGCTCCATTTTCTCGTATGCATAAATTTATTTTATTGAGGAATTAGCCGGGTACACACCGGGCGCATGGGCTCGCGCGGCAGCCTCGATGTAGTGGCTCGCGAGCATGGCCTCGCGAGGCAGACTCGAGATGCACCGCCGAAACACAGGCGAGCCTCGCGATGCAGGCCGAGCCATCAGTAGTCCCCGAGAACCACCGTCCACACTGAGCGCACAGCGCACCCCGTGGCACCTTTGAGCGCGTCCGGTTTACCGACAGCCGACCGACGGCACGACCCCGAGGCACGTTCGGCCGAGGCAACGTGCGCCCGAGGCAGCCCGCGAGCCACGTCCACACCGGCGGCTGAGACATTGGCTCGCGAGGCTGCCTCGCGACCCGTGCTCGGTCGGTGTGGACGCGGCTATTGAGTTTTCGTAGCTCTTCGCAGTGAATTTTTATTAAATATTACTAATAATCGCCACAATTCACTGCGAAGAGCTACGAAAAGTCAATTTTTTAATATAATTAAAAAATCCACATTTACAGTATTTATTATTCTCTAAAATAAAAGTAAGTCTCCATTCCGTACAATTTGCTATTTCCTATAATTAAAGTAGTTGCGGTGCATTCCACGTGACGGGTGAAACCAAAATTAAAAGGTAAATGTTAGTTTTCATGACCTTCCGTTATTTTGATTGTGTTTGTTATTTAGAGAAAAATGAGCTTTATCAGTAACCCTTCTATCTGCATAATAAAATACGGCATGTTATGTTTTTATCGCATTTTACTAGTTCGTGTCCCGCCGAAGACAAGCCATTTTTGAAAAATCCATAAATGCAGAATTTATTGTTTTTATATATAAAGGAAAGTCTCATTTACACACAATGTGCTATTTCCAATATTTAAGGTATTTGCCATCCATGTGGCCTTCGATCGTTCCACCCTTTATGGTCAAATGTTATAATATTGATTAAATCATGCTATGAATTAATCATCCAATTTGGTTTTTTAATCTGTCAAGAACATAATAAGTACATTTATTTGTTAATTAGTGGATCAAAATAGTTTGATTGGTTTAGGAACAACCCGCCATTCTGACGTCAGGGTAGCGGCTCACGCACGTTTTACAATATCAGAGCTTTTATAATATTTAGGAAGTTTTTAAATAATGTTCCTTTAAGTACAATTAACGTACATTTTTTTCCTAATGTTAAATTTGAAAAAAGTTATTTGTAAAAGATTTCACCCGCCAACCTGACATCATAATGGCGGCTCACTTTAAAATGATTGTTGTTACGCTTACAGAAACGTACATTTATACTTATTTCAGTACAAAACCGTACATTTTCCGTACATTTACATAGTTTATTTTTGATCTATTTGGAAGTCACACACCCGCCATTCTGACGGATACATAATACCCACCACAAGTCCTCAGTGGCTAATAATAAAATCAAATAAGTTCTTATTCATCCTCTTCTAATAAGCACTTGGCCTTAACCTCGCCTGATGGTAATTGACGATAAGGCCGAAGGTTCACCCGGAATCCTCACCCACTGAGGAACTGGTTATCTTATCTCTAAACTGTCGGAACATAACAATGCTATTAACATTGTTGTTATGGAATTCAGATAAGATGGTGGTAGCTAGCCATACACACCCCCCGCTGGGAATCGATCCCGGAAACCTCTGGGTATAAGATCACAGAGGCGGTTATGTGCTAATTGTTTTTGTTTTATTTGATTGTGCGCTCTGAGTTATTATCAGATATCTTGACAAGTGATGTGAACAAAGATGACGCGCACCTCCCCTTCATCAGATTCCTGCCCCCCTAGACAACTAACAGGCAAACGCTCACCGCCTGCCTATTCGTAATTCGTCATAAAATGCGTGCGCGCTGCTGTATTTTTATTATAACTAGCAATTGGCATTAGTACACTGCAGTGTACAGTCACGAGCACCAATATGTATGTGTACACTTTGACTCTTATTCCATTGTAATAAGGGTTACAATTGTATACAATTTTTTTTGTGACTGTACATAGTGGCTCTTTCTTGGGTAAATGTGTATCATTTTATAACAAACTTCCACTAATATGACTGAAATGCCTTTACATACATTTAAAACACGTCATGTTAAAAAAACCCTCAATGTGTAAAGGTTATTATAAAGTGGAAGATTATGTAAATGACAAATGTGTATGAACATAGGTAGTGCATGTAAGCATCATTTATTATTAACTAGCGGCCGCTCGCGGTTTCACCCGCGTGGTTCCCGTTCCCGTAAGAATATCGGGATAAAAAATATCCTATGTGTTAATCCAGGTTATAAACTATCTGTAATTAAGTAGTTTTTACGTGAAAGAGTAACAAATATACACACTCACAACCTTTCGCCTTTATAATATTAGTGTGATTGTATTAATATTTTTCTTTTTATAACTTTTGTTACTTAGAGGGAGAAAAAAGTAAGGCATCCTGAGTTTCTTGCCAGCTTCTTCTCAGTCGAAAGCTCTCCAAAATCCGAACTGGTGGTAGATAGTTAGGTAGGTAGATTAGGTAGTAGTTAAGTTAGTTGGATAAGATTTAACTACTGTTAGTTAACCTTTTTAATATCTTATTGATGTCAAATAATAAAATAAATTTTATTTTTTGACCTCAATAATTACCTGTAAGTGCCTTACAAATAAACAAAGAATGAGCTACGAATAGTTATTCCGAGTTTTGTTACTGTCATGTAAACGTAATTTCAAATTAGAGTAAAAGAGACAAAACACGTAATAACTATTCCGACCTTATTCTTTGTTTATTTGTAAGGCACTAAAGGTTTAAATTGAAAAAAGCATTTGACTTTGATAGACAGGGGGTGAGAGTTTGCCACTTTGTCTAGGCCCTCTAAACCCTTTAGGGACTGACTATTTCACCTCTAACTGTCAGTTCACACAATAATTATGGCCTAAGTCAGCTCTTAACATCGTCCAAAGTCCATGTCACACACGATTTGATGCACACCGTCCGACAAAGGAGACAAAGGCCACTCCATTTGTACCGGAATTCTGGTACAGCAAACACAGTGTGCACTGATACCCGTGTAGCAGCTTGAATGGAACTAATTCAATCGCTATGGTCATATGACAAGGGCATGAGATTTCGCGGAATCGCGGTGACCAAGCTTTACATTAAATAAGTATGTTTATATTGTTTACATTATATTCATTTTCAACCCTAAATCCCACTGCGTTGGTGCGCCCAACGCCCAACGGCCCAAGTGGAGCCTTCAGGGGGCCAATTAGGCCATCCATAACCATAACCCATACCGGGCTGGCCCAAAGTGTTGGTAAGTTTTAACGACTTACGACAACCACCGGGATCAAGACAAGTGCCTTACGAAGCACAAGAGGAGCTGAATGTTTTTAATTTGTTCACCCATCCAGTGACCCGGGAAAGTTGCATCGGCCTTCGGCGGTGTGCCATCGAGCTCAACCGAGCATAAAGGGGTCTCAGGTTTTACAAATGTTTGGTCAGCCCCATCCGTTACTCAATGCAGTTTATAGATCAAACTGGTGCACAGATCAAAAAGTAATCAATAGTAATCATAATGGACTCATACATTTCATCGTGAATACGGTTGCGTCATCTGGAGGCCACTTTTATTAGGTATTAGGGTATTTATTCTCATAAGGACAGATTCTAGGTACCTACCTACTACACAATGAGCTATTTACCTGCACGTGCCTCCTTGAGTAATAAAATTAACAGAAATAAAAAATCATTTTCCATTTCATTAAACTACTCCTACATAACTGAGTTTTTCAAGAGGAATAATGTTTGTAATTAGTTTTCAAATTAATGAATTTCCCTCTCTTTTTATTACTAAGTCAATGAATGACATTGACTAAAGTAAAACATATATTTTTAATAAAATTAATAATAGGTTAGGGAAAAAGTTTCCTCGCACATTTTTTAAAGAAAATTCAAACATTTTTTAATATTAGTTTATTTACATTTAACTAAATGTAGGTGCCATTATGTTCGATAACTTTTTGCTATCTTGTAGGTAGGGACATGATCCCATTGCTATAGTTTTGGGTTGTGGTTTTGGCAGTTTTGGCAGTCCTCTCGTGATGTTAACCTGACACTGCCTAAAGAATTCTGAAGAGACCGAAACAGGTGGAAATCTTTAAGGGGCAAGGTCAGGCTTATACGGCGAATGCATTAACATACATCCCAGCCAAACTCTTAATTTTTGCTGAGTGGCTAAAGATGTGTATAAGGTCTAGCGTTATCGTGACGAAAAACCACACCCCTTTCCGGCCGCTTTTCTGCTTTCCGGCAGTTGTACGCAGTAGAGTTCAGAATCGATGATCCTGCCTGGTGGCAACAGCTCATGAGTAATGCCCTTCCAATCCCACCAAACACATAGCATCACCTTGTTGCGAGTTAACCCGGGTTTCGCCACAGTCTGTGAAGCCTGACCGGCCTTTGACCACGACCTTTTTCGCACGTTCTTGTCGTACGTGATAACGTGATTCACATAAAATTACCAGTTATCAGCTTCTTTAAAAATGGTTCGGTTTCATTACGTCTCGTAATAAAGAACACAAACGAGTACACGGTTCATTAGGTTTCTTTCAGTGACCTCGTGAGGTACCTACCCAAATATCGAGCTTTTTTGTTTACCCAGTTTTTTTCAAATGCGCCAAAACTGTTTTGTGGTCAATTCCCAGTTCTTCAGCTACGTCGTAACTACTGATATGCCGATCTTGTTTCACTTTTTCAAAAATGGCAACCATTTTATCCGTAATAGGGCGACCGGGTCCTTTACGAACAGCTTACCTACTCGAAATCGAATGTTGTTAGATCGAATAACAAAAACTCGAATACCCTTTCTCGATGCTTCCGAGATCGATAAATCATGAGCTCGATCACTTATTACATCGATTCATCAAAATCTCGAAAGAACATAAGGTCGATGGCTAGACGGCGCGAAGGCTCATTATCTTGAAGTATCATTTCGCGAATGATCATAAATAACATCGAATTTAATGGTGTTGTATTAGAGGTGGTGCCGAGGTTTAAATATCTAGGCCATGCTGTCACGAAAGACCTAAGGGATGATGATGACATAGAGAGGGAACGCAGGGCGTTAGCGGTGAGGGCTATTAAGCTTGCAATGCAGACGTAAAAGTGACATTGATTAAAGCGTTCTGCCAGTCATTTTATGCGAGTGGACTGTGGGTGACGTATTCGCGGCGAGCCTATAACATTCTGCGTGTACAATACAACAACGCCTTCAGGATGCTGTTGAGGCTACCGTGGCGCTGTAGCGCTTCAAAAATGTTTGCTGACTCTCGCACAGACGGGTTTCATGCTATTATGCGCAAAAAAGCAGCTTCTCTACTGCAGCGTTTACGTAAAAGCGGCAACAGTATCCTTAAGATGATTGCTGCTAGACAGGACTGCCCCATTCAAAGATACTGGGTAGAGATTGCAACGGGGCTTAAGAGATAGTACATAATATAATTATTAATATGCTAACAACACTAACATAGGATTAAGCCCAATTGTTACTAACATTTACTTATAAAGGGTAATTAGCTTAATTACTGTCAGTAAGGGATACGGGCATCAGATAATCAGAAGTTAGCCCGTGACCACGGCCGGTGCAACTCGGTCGAAACGTCGGGTATAAAAGGTATGCGTAGGATGCCTTCACTAAGTTTCCGTATATTATGTGTGTTGAAGTGTATATAGATAATCAGAAGGTAAGTAGGTATACTTACATTACACTGTATGCCTCTGATTGCCGCTAAATTGATGAACTCGCTCGTCACGTCACATGTCAAGACACTAGGATACCTAGGTTAATGGAACGGCCGGATATACTTCATTGCGGGACCATTACTGGCTTTGTGTAAGGATATCTTCGGTTAGCGGATTATCGGATGGGCTGGAAGTAGCAATGAACTTGATGCCGCCATGGTAAAGTGTATTATATAGATGGTTGTAATTTTTTATTTATTTCCTTTTAAGATGGATGTGTGGTGTGACAACAATGGATAAAGTAAATGTTGTGTATGGTAATTAAAAATTAAAATTAAAAACAGGGTGTTTGGCGATGATGTATCGCTTCTCGAGTAAAATAAATTAGGTACTAGCACAGAAACGAACAAGGCATTTAATAATTCTCTCGAAACTTTCCCAGAGGACCTACCCATCTCTTAGAGCAGTATTACTTTAATCTTACTATGCAAAAGGAGAATGCCAAAAGCTGCCCAATCATTCGCAATAACCAAAGATGTCTCAAAAGAAACCTTTCTAATCATGATTTCGTATTGTTAAATAAATATACCTTCTATTTCTGAATAATAATTCTAACAGTTGTAGGTACATTTACTTATAAACGGCTGTCATCTGTCAAATGTTTGAATATAATAACCTCAAAATGATGACTAATAATAAAGATTTCCCTAATATCCCAAAGTGTAGTAAAATTATAGATTTCCCAAACATTTTAATTTAAAAAATGCCATAAGTTGCCACTAATTTCATAGATGCGCAGTCTTGATCGAAGTCCCATAGTAATTTTAGCATTCTTTTTTGTGTGGAAAACAGCATAGTAAGATTAAAGTTCTAATAGTTGACAGATAGGCTACAGATTTTAATAGGTATCACCACCACTTTTATTTTAACTTTTAACACACACACACACTCACATACAGAATCACGGCTATTATCCCCGCATATCCTCTGACTAACAGACTAGACAATGAGAACAGCAAAAGCAGTCTACCATAGTCCACTTTTCACCAAATAGCGACTGCACATGTGCTCTGCGTGACAGGTGGTGAGCCCATCGCCGTTAACTTTTAACTCATGTTTTATTGTTTTCCAATTAACAAGGCATTTAGGTAGTTAACGCTGCTACATCATTTAGGTTTTGTGAGCCATTTTACTAATCTCCATAGCACTCCAATCAATCAAACAGAGATGCAATGACTAGGTACCTACCTACTCGATACTCGTTCCTTGAATAGTATGAATGGTAGGTAATCGCTGCGCAATTAACCGCTCCGACTGAGGGCCTATACTATACTCTCTTTCGAGATTTCGGCTGATTAACGTTTGCTATTTATATAGCGATATATACTTACGTTCCCTATAGGCCTATAGGCCTTCCGAACACGCACTATGTTCCACTCATCTGCGAATTCGACTCGCCACCTTGCTTAGTGAGACTTTGACATTCGCGCGTGCGGAGCGGTGAAAATAATTCTTTATTTCTTTTCAAAGTGTACACTTTTACTACAATTCAGTTGTCAAGTAAGTGAAATTAATTGTTATTTAAGTCATTATTATGTAGTTATATCGTATTATTAGAATAGAAAAGATATTTATATATAATATTTTCAATTATTGTTATTGACAATCTATTTGGGACGCAATCTTGATACACACTAGGTACCTACGTTGTCTTTGACCGATCTGGCGCTGCGGCGCTGCGATGTCTGTCTGTTGATTAGACGACATTTAAATGTTTAAGCGCTGCAGCGGCTGCAGCGAACTTTAGGTCTCTCATTCCAGAATTTGAACAAATGGTTTGTATGAACGTCTTGTCTATACTTCTAGGTCAATGTTTATAGCACCTTCCATTAGGTATTTTTGAAATTTCAATCCATTTTCTAAAAATTAATAATCTAAATGCCAATACTATTTTGTATGAACGAAATTTCGGAAGGAATTGAAACCGCTCTGTCAATAGCAAACGAATATCGACCGAAATTTCGTTTCGGAGAAAGTTAATATGCCCTCTGCGTAGTTGAAGCTTCGATCATCTAAGATCGAAGAGTTGAAGTAATACAACCACCGACCAATCAAAGTCCCAGAGGTCCTGAGTTCGATTTTGTATTAAGTACTAGCGGCCCGCCCGCAACTTCGTCCACGCTAACTTAGAAAGACCGTCATAGTTCAGCCATTTAAAAATATATCTACAAAATATAAACAAAAACCATCCTCAGTTAACGCTCTATCTTTTAGTGAAAACTGCATAAAAATCCATTTATCTATTTAGGAGAATAGTGCGGTGCCACAGATAGAGAAAAACGGCGACTTTACTTTATAATACGTAATGATTATGCGCCATCGAGCTCCTATATTATAAACTAGCAACTCGCCCCGGCTTCGCACGGGTTACTACCCATACCCGTACCCGTACCTAAACAAATTATAGCCTATAACCTTCCTCGATAAATGGGCTATCTAACACTGAAAGATTTTTTTAAATCGGCCTAGTAGTTCCTGAGATTAGCGCGTTCAAGTAAACAAACTCTTCAGCTTTATAATATTAGTATAGATTTTATAAATAGTATAGGAGCTCGATGGCGCAGCGGTTAAGGCGTTCGGTTGCGATTGTCGTCGCTAAGCAACTTTCAATGCCGGGTCACTAGATGGGTGACCAAATTAAAAACATCTCGAGCTCCTCCGTGCTTCAGAAGGCACGTTAAGCCGTTGGGTCCCGGTTGATGCCGTAAGATGACAGTCGTCGAAATCTACCAACCGGCATTGGGCACGCGTGGTGGATTATGATCCAATTACCCCACGTGCTATTGCAAGTGGGAGGTCTGTGCCCAGCAGTGGGACGTTTATGCGATGATGATAGTGATGATTTAACTGTACTTACCCGTGGTACTACCGATGGTCCTACTGGTAGTACCACGGTTAATTTTTTTTGCCCGTAGTACTACTACCCTGTCTGGTAGTACCACGGGAGATTTTACATTACCCGTGGTACTACTTATCAATTTAACATTCCCTACACACGTATTTCGAGGTATGCATAAGCTTGAAAAATCGAGTGTTACAGAACCTTTTTTCAAATATGTGGGTATACTGGTTAGCTGTGAAAGTATAAAACAAAAGAAAAACAAAAACTAAGAAAAATACAAAACAAAAAACAATAAAAAAAGGTTCTACAACACTCGATTTTTCAAGCTTATGCATACCTCGAAATACGTTTGTAGGGAATATTAAATTGATAAGTACCCAAGTAACAAAAGGTTCTATAACCAAGGCATTTTATCACCAAACAGTGATATAGTAGGCCTGTAATGGTAATCATTGTGACTGCTTGTACCATAAAGGTTTTAAACAGAGCGATTTGCTTCTATAAAATTAATGAGCATTTAAGTACTATAATTTTGCTATAAGAACGTTTACAGGACTATACAAAAGAATCATTAAAGTGTTGCATGTTAATAGATATGATAATAGCGATTATGTTACTATTTAGTACTATAGACGACTTTATTGAGAGTTTTGTGTATCTATTTAGCAATAATAATGCGTGAAAAGAACTTTAACAGCACTAGTATTGTAGAAGTGTCAAAAACACTATGACAGGTTCAATTGACACTGTAAAAGTAACTTGCACAATCATTACGGAACTTTATGTTTTCTTACAAGCTCCCTTAACATCGCTATGGAGCTAGTTCTATAAAAATCATGATAACTCTTCTATAGTACTTAACAGTACCATAGCGACTCCTGGTGCAGCTGCTAAATAACTTCAATTCTAAATAGTTCTATAAGTGAGTTCGTGTTACTGCTACGATACTAAACCGTGACAAACAAGTACTAAAATTAATAATTAATGGACTAATTGGATTTATAGCTATTCAGTATCAATAATTATATCACTAGCTTTTCAAAATGGTGGCACTCTGTCAATTTTTTAGAAATCTAGTTAAGATTTAAGTAATTACAGATTTAATAATGGTTTTGACATCTTTGCCTAAGTATACTTATAAAAAAGTAAAGAGTCGATATACACAGGCATTATCATCAATACAACAGGCTCATGTCCAAAATGTAAATACTGGTCAAGCGGGTTCAGAAAATACAGCGCATGGTTCCGTAAAAATATTGGTTTTGTACCACTTCAGGGTTGTAGCAATAATGTTCCTCCTTTTCAACTCAGTAATAAGGATGAAGAATATTATTATGAGAGTGAGAGCTCCTCTGTTCAAAGTTCCTCAACATCTGAATCAGATGAAGATAGCAATAAAGATGAACAATTATGCAGTGATATAAGAAGATGGTGCGTCACTTATAAAATACCTCATCAAGCAGTTAAAAGTTTGATAGAAATAATAAATAAGCGTATTCCTAGTTTCTTACCAAAAGATCCAAGGACGCTTTTGAAAACACATGAGAATTTTTGAGAACAATAACCGAGACCCCAGAAGATTCGTTGAATTCTTTCTAGTAGTTGACGATTTACTGCAAGCCAATTCAAGCTTTCCTGAGATTGGTTGATTTTTTTTTCTAGTAAACATTTTATGCTATATTTTATATTATAGACTAGGTATATGTATAGCATTGTGAATGTGAAATGTCAATAATATAGATACTAGTGCGAGTGCCTACTTACGTATTTTAGGTACCTACTTACATATTTACCATTCCCTAAATTATGCCCCTGTGTATTTAAAAAAGTAGATAAATAAACACTATAGGTACTTATTGCACAAATAGTTAGGTAAGTACTTAGAATCACAAACAACAAGAGAAAATAATAGGCGGCCTTATTGCTAAAAGCATGTAATGTAGGTACCTCCATGCAAGGAAATTTATTTTGACTACCTGCTCTGCTACACTGATTTAGTCTGATTTTAAATTTGGACAACGAAACCATAATAGAAACGAAATACGGCTGCTGTTTTCTGCTATGATAGCACATTAGCAGCACGGCTGGTGCCAATGTGTATACCCAGCCATAGTGGGGAAAAATATTTATTTTATTAAATTTAATTAAAACAAGAAAATTACAAGGGCGCATTGTCAAATTTGAAATCGGCATTAATGATTTTATCAATAGAATTAATTTCGCAAGTGCAAGTTACGGCAGAGCTACGTAGTGTCCTTTTAATTTTTATTACTACGGCGAATGAAATAAACCATAATATTTTTTTTGTTATTAATTTGTCGATTTTCGTTGATGTTATGAGTGGTAGAGCCACGCTGCGTTGCAGCACGCATTGGGCCGGCTCGCCCGGCGTAATACCACCCTCTCACGAATATTCGGCGTGAAATAATGGCACTTGGTGCTGTTGTGTTTCGTCTGACCAGTGAGGGTACCGGAGGCCCCTCCCCCCCCCCCCCCCCAATTCCTATTCTTTTCCTAAACCTATTCCTTCCTTAAAGGCCGGCAACGCGTCTGCGATTCCCCTGGTTTTGCGGGTGTCCATGGGCGGCGGTAATTACTCTCCATCAGGTGACCCGCCTGCTCGTTTGCCTCCCTCTTTTATAAAAAAAAAAAGAACACGACCGACACGACGAGGCACATTAAATAAGTGTGATAAAAAAGATCACTAGAATTGTTTACGGCGCAAAATAGCACCATAAACATGTTTTAGTTACTTTTATAGTGCAAATTTGTGACATAAGTGCTGCAGATAGCACTATTTCAGTACCAAATGGCGTTTCTCGCCACTTTTAGGTTTCAACTACATAGCTGATTTATTACCGTGAGAGCCTTTATGTAATGTTTTATAGAATAAATCAGTGATAATACTAGGGCCTATTCAGGGTTCTGTAAACGTTCTTAACATCATTATAGTGCTAATCATGTACACTAATTAGCACGCTCCAAAACGTTCTCAGGACTTTTATAGTACCAAATTTTGCTGCTTGGGTAGTACCACGGGTAATGTAAAATCTCCCGTGGTACTACCAGACAGGACAGTAGTACCACGGGCAAAAAAAAATCCCGTGGTACTACCAGTAGGACCATCGGTAGTACCACGTTAGTACAGTGATTTATAAATAGGTAGAAGTAAAAAATATATAGATTATGTGTTATATAGGGCCAGCTAGGTGGGTTATGGCCCAATCTCCTATGTGTCTCTATTATTAGTGTAGGAAAGACTATGCCCAGCAGTGGGGCGTTTATATAAGCTACTAAGGATGATGCCTTATCGCCTGTTACCATTAGGTGAGGTTTAGGCCAAAGCTCTTCTAAGGACTAGAATAGAAAAATACAGCTGTGTCGCGTAGCGACTTTAAAAGAATACTTCCACCACCTTTCTTCCCTTAGGTGTCGTAAAAGGCGACTAACGGACTAAAGACTACACATACATCCAACTGCATAGAGCGGCGATGGATGGTGGATGGGACAGGTGGTGAGACCTGTCACGCTGAGCACATGTGCAGTCGCTATTTGGAGAAAAGTAGACTCCATGGTCCTCTGCCATCAGAGGACACTGCTTTTGCGGTCCTCATTGTCTAGTCTCTGACTAACCCTTCGGGGATAATAGTCGTGATTATATACTTACTTACTTACTACTCTGGCTCAGCGACCCGATGTGGATCTTGGCCTCCGACATTAAAGTGCGCCATTCCTTCCTGTTTTTTGCCAAGTAAGACCAGTCGGGCACTTCCAGCTCTTTCACGACTTCATCTTTCCAGCGGTATCTTGGACGACCCACTGGGCGTCTCGTCCAGATGGTTGACCAAGATACGCTCCTTTGGCAGCTCGATCTTCACCCATTCTCTCTACGTGCCCCAGCCAGCGAAGTCTGGCAGCTTTTCGTGATTATATGTATGTTTGTATTACTTATAAGTATAATGTTAATGATGGAGGCCTTTATTCAGCAGTTAAACAGTAATATAGGCAATACGTTACTTTACTTACGTCTGTGATTACCAGGGTTCGTGTATAGGAGTATCAAAATGCGGGTAATAATTTCAAATGTTTATTGTTACACAATCCGGAGCTTATTCACATATAAATGTACATAATGATCGTCTAACATAATTACAACAACAACAGGAGAGGGTAGTGCCGTTTCACAAGAATCACAAAAACATAATTATTTTTATTAAATTTATTTACGACGTTTACGGGACGCGTACGTACCGAAATATACCACGACATACTATAATAATATGATAGTGATGTAAAAAATATAAAATATTTTGTCAGTAATTTACACATGTAGGTATGTATGTATATAGCAATCGTTAATGTTCAAATATACGTTTTTGGATTAAATGTTTTTTAATCTACAGTACTAACTATTAAAGCTAACCGTTACACAAACTAAGATATAAATTAAAAACTTTATACAAAATATTACAATTTACTCTTTTATTATTTTATGATATATTTATGAAGGTACAAATAAAATACACTGTGCATCTTCTATAAAAAAAGTTAAAGTGCATCAAGACAATCCTTTAATATTTGCTAATTTATCAAACAGAATTGATACTTGATGGATATAATAACAAGGTCTACATTCTAATTTAATGTTTTAGTGAATATGATTTGATCTAGTGCGAGTTTTGGAATGATAAAAGATACTGCAACGGTCGTTCGCATTGACAGTAAATTAAAAATAAATCTGAAACAGCGCCTCTTCAGGATGAAGAAGCGCTGGTAAACTTTCCATTCAAAACAATACAAAAATCGCACTAGACCTACGATGTGTGTACTCTCGTAAGATAAATGGATGAAACCTTTATGACATGGCACAAAAAAGTCAGAAACTTAAGTGGGTGGTATTCAATACTGACGCACTAAGGGGATTGTTGGAAACATGGATCTTAGACACAATACTAGCTACTATTAGTAGAACTTGATCGTGAGAATTAAAATTAAGACAAAATTTTCAATTAAATGTTGGAATAGAAACTAAAGAGAGATTCTAAACATTCCTTAACCATAATAATATGTGTTGGAGAATCAATAATAATTTAAGCAAGTATCAAGTGCACCCAGCGCGGTATACTCGAAGACAGCGTGCTGTAGCGGACTCAGAGCTAGCGGAGTCGCCGAGACGTGTACAGGCCGATCATAACATCGTGACATGAAAATGGTCTTTGTGTTATTTTGATAAATCGTTGATAATCATTACCATTGTTTAGCCAGACAAATGACGGCGCTGTAGCGAGCGTACTGACAAGGATCGCGGTAGATAGCTATCGCGCTTTGCCAATAGCGGCCCGCATAGTATATTTATATACAAAATCAGTTCTTATATAATTAGCGGTCATATCCGGTATTTTGACATAAAATAGGAGAATAAAAAATTGCCATACAAAGTTACAAAATTCTTTGCTGGACTTATTTCCAGCTCACGTTGTTGAATGAGCTTCCATAAACTTCACTGTATATTTATTTCACAGTTACTTTACTGCATTGAAAATGCATTTTCCCACACTCACTCACATCCCGGAGAGTTGATGATATCGATGACAATTAGTCTGCTAGTAGCTGCTTGAAGTGGATCACGTTGGTAGCCTTCGTTCGAGTACTTCAGACATAAGATAATAAGGCTAAATAATGATTTTAATCTTGTCTCAATCATATACCTCTTTACTTTTTGGCCTCTGTCACTCAGGTGATAAACCTAAAATAGAGGTCAGGGACTTCACCACAAATATGTAACAATTATGTGACAATAAATATTTCTTATTTCTTATTTCTTATACATCTCGCTACATGTGTCAGGTTAAACTCTGAAGTCCACCCTTCATCTTCCAGCTGTTCCAGCAGTGGTGGCTGTGCAGCCGTTCCTCATTTCCTTAGGTCCTTAGGCACGCACGCGTACATCTGCTCCTGACAACTGTACTATTCAATAGCGATGATGTCATCCAGGTAAATTACAGTGGCGATGATGTCATCCAGGTAAATAAATACTTTAAAGATGAATAGTGGTTTTGGTGGTTTGAAGGTAGTTGGAAAGTGGTAGCTTTACACTAGCGGAAACAGTCATATGATGACGTCACATTATTCGGCGTATTCTAGTGTGGCATGACATTCTCAACATGACGTGACTGCTTGCGAGCATCATCCCCGCGCGGCCGTCGCCGGGGCGCGTACAAGACAACTGTACTATTCAATGGCGATGATGTCATCCAGGTAAAATACAGTGACGACGATGTCATCCAGGTAAAATTTGTAACAGTATGTTTTCAGAAGGCGGTCTAGGTCGCTTCACACAGTGATGACGTCACATTATTCGGCGTATGACACTGGCACCCCTACACCCGTGAGCACTTGCGCCCGTCGTCGCTGAATAGCAGTGATGGCAGTGTAACCGCTATCTTGTGCGCACAAGATACTATTTAATGGCAATGACGTCATCCAGGTAAATTAAGTTACAGTGTGTTTGCAGATGGCGGTTTAGGTCACTTTACACTTGCAGTAATAGTCAAGTTACGGCATACACTGTAATACCACAATGACAATGGATACCCGTCCATGGGCGGCGGTGATTACTTCCCATTAAGTGATCCGCCTTTTCGTTTGCCTTCTTTTCACATATTACGTGTTGTGGTGGGGTAGATGCATTGCCCCTTTAAACTCTTGAGTACTTGCGCCCGTCGTCCCCCGAGTAGCAGTGGTGGCAGTGTAACCTCTGCGCCCGCACGCGCACATCGGCGCCCGCGCGGCCGTCGCCGAGCCGCGCGCCGCACACCGCGCACGTGAAGCACCACACGTGGTAGCACAGCGACAGGGACTCGATGATCATGGCGGCGCCGCGACCTGGGGGAAACCGGCCTTAATATCAATACATACATTCACCCATCATTTTTATTTGTTTTAGGGCCGATTTTTCAATTGTCTGTTAAAACTTATTTGTCTGTTAAATTATTACACAGCCATTTTGAAAAGGTATTGTCATATCATGTCTTTTCTTTCTTTAAAAGTGTCATTTTAGTTTGATTGTGTTATACTTTATCAGACGGATAAGTTTTATCCGAGGTTTGAAAAATCAGAACTTAATGAAATTAAGGGTGAGTTCTACCCATGAAACTGAACAACTTTCCCTAAGAAACCTATGTGCAAAAATGACCTAAAAAAATCGACCTCCCTTACAAAACTGTCCGATCAGCTGACGACAATTAGTATCGGAGGTCAAATTTTTTTTGTGGTGGTGGATATCTCACCCTTAATTTCATTAAAACGAATAAAAATTAAGGGTGTATATATTCACGACTATTATCCCCAAGGGGTTAATCAGAGACTACGCAATGGGGACCGCAGAAGCAGTCCACTATCATAGTCTACGTTTCACAAAGTTACAACTGCACATGTGCTCAGCGTGACAGGTGGTGAGCCCATCGCCGCTCTATACTGTTGGATGTATGTGCAGTCTTTAGTCCGTTAGTCGCCTTTTACGACGCCCAAGGGAAGAGAGGGGGTGGTAGTATTCTTTCACCGCTACGCGACACGGTTATTATAAATATTATTAAGAGTCAGCTCATATCGAGACGCGACGCTACGCGCGCTTATTGAGGTTGCAATACAGAATAAAACATATCAGCTTCACGATAAACGCCTCGTGGCGTCGCAAGTCGCGAGCTGACCCTAAAACGAAGTCAAATATCCCCTTGTCTCCTAGAGGTATCTAAGGCCATGGTCGCTTTCACCCGCCGCCCGGCGGACGGCGGCCCGTCACCACCCGCGGCATCTATAGAAACGACGCGACGTTCACCCCCCGCCCGCGACGCGGCGGACGAGAACGACCGTTCCCGAACATTCTCATACTGCTATGCGATTCTCTAAGCGACACGTATAGACGCTGCGGGCATGGCTGTGATCTGCTGTCTCTTTCCAATTCTATGAATATAAAAGAGACAGAGTCATTTCTCAGCGCTGCGGCAGCCGCTGCTTTGGCTTAGATAATCGCACGGCAGAGCATATAGACGCCGCGGGTGACGGGCAGCCGTCCGCCGCGGGCGGAGGGTGAAAGCGACCATAGCCTAACAATTAAACTTCTATTGTGTCAGGTTTTCAGGCAGCAGAGTTATGACATCATTAAAATTTTGCATCTCAATGTAAGATAGGTCAAATGGAAGATCTTCCTCCGAGCTGGGTGGTATAGCTCGGGGACGGAAGTCCGACGGGTGTTAGTTGAAGGTGCTTTAAATAGCGAAGGAGATGGTGAATTCTTCGCTACCGCGATACAGGCTTCCCATACTATTTTACCGTCGTAGTATGGAGACGTCGTTGGTATATGTTTGTGGCGCCATCTGTTGAGACGGTTGAGAAGGTGTTTTGCTTCGTGTTGAACTATGTGCGGCGTCATGCGGCAGGTGGCGCCGCCTCATCAACCCTTTAGTTTTTGAGAATTCTTTATAAATCTTCAAAACAATAAAAAAGTGCAAGCTCCAAATCTGCTGATGATTAAAAGTTTCACCGCTTACCTAGCTCTTCACCACAATGCGAGCACTTTCTTCTACCGCTAACGCTGAGCATTTTATCTTCGCGAGAGTCCTCAGTCCTGGGCAGTTCTGGCCTTGGCACTTCGGGGCGGGCCAGCTCTGGCCTCGATACTTCGGTGCGCGTTACTTCTGGCCTCGATACTTCAGGCCTTGGCAACTCGGGCCGCGGGACCTCAGGCCGAGGCACTTCTGGGCGTGCCGGCCTTTTGTATTCAGAGGCGAGGTGTTGTTGACTGAAAGAAAAAAGATATAATGGGTACATTAATAAGAGGATAACGAAAAGTTGGAAGAAAAAATACTTAGGTAGGAATGACAATGACGACCTTCCCCCCTGGGTAGCAACGTTTCGTTATTTTAGAGTTTATTTGAGCGTTATTAACGCAAAAAATCAAATATTACGAATACAATTTATCCTCTCGATCCCGCAGTCAAACCGTCTAGTATGGTTTTGTGGGACAATGTTATCTGTCAAGTTTCTATTTAATATATAAATAAAATAAATTCATTGGGTTTTTTATGAGAATGAACTAGCAAACGAGCTTACGGCCCGCCTGATCCAAAATACCATGACGCGCGACATCGAGGGTATCATGCCTGCTGCCGATTTAGAAGCTTCAGGTCTTTGTTTCTATGCCACGGTCTGTCAATGTCTACACTTCAAACTGTAATACAGATTCAAAAAAAATGCTGTATAGCGACAGAAATATGCGTAAGCGTCATCAAGTCAGTTTCTGGGAAAGATATTACCAATAGGCTAATTTATCACAAAATCTTCTATCTATCTAGTGCAATGTACAAGAGGCCTATAACCTGCAGTGGGTTGATATGGACTGAATGAAAGAGTTTATTAAGATATTGTAATGTATTGAAATAAGAAGGATATAAATAAAAGCAAGCAAGCAAGCGTCCAACTATGAACTCTTTTATGTTCGCTATAGGGTAGGGTTTACCTTAAGCTGAGCTGGTGGTGATGGTGCAGACTCGGGGTCGCCGTGTCCTGGTGGTAGGAGTGCCTTTGATTTGCGCGCATCTTGAGGCGTTGCTCGTCTATCCTACGTTGTTCTGCTTCCTATATAAAAAACTGTTTTTATACTGTTTCTTAAAAATTAGTTGATGGTAATGTTGTAAAATTTGTCTCTGGTGTACTGTTAATAAGTTACATTAGTACGAGAAGTAACGGTTCAAAAATCCCATCGAGAGGAAACACGCAAGTGACTGACGATATCTCGGTCTTTCCTATAGGGGTACCATCATAGTAAGTATTAATAGGTATAAAATATATACTCAATTCTTCAAATAACCATATATTAAAAAAACAGTAAAGTATTTTACAACAACTACCAAACAAGCGGTAGCTCAACTGTCAAACTTCGGTAACTAGTGCTGGAGTACTGTGACATAAGGGGTGTGCTAAACGATTGGCTGGTTCTTCGGAGAGATGTTGCGTCTCTCTGTATTTTGTACCGTATATATCATGGGGAGCGTTCTGAGGCTGATTTCCTTCACCGCACTACACGCAATCGACTGTCATTCCATCCACATCACCTTGATGGATAGCGGTCTACTACTGTGCGTTTTTCAAGAAACTTCTTGCCTCGAAATTTGTTGTGGAACCAGCTCTCGGCGGCGGTATTTCCGGACCGTCACGACTTAGGGATCTTCAAGAAACGAGCCTATTCCTTCCTTAAAGGCCGGCAACGCGTCTGCGATTCCTCTGGTTTTGCGGGTGTCCATGGGCGGCGGTGATCACTTTCCATCAGGTGACCCGCTTGCTCGTTTGCCTTCCTTCTGCTATAAAAAAAAAACGATTGATCAAATGTTCGTGTAACAGTAGTTCCGCACGCTACCTGTATGAGCCAGTGCTGGGTGCGGCGCGGCGGGCGCGCCTGCAGCCAGTCGGCGCTGGAGATCAGCTTGGGCGTCGGCGCCGCGCTCAGCGCCTGGCGTTACAACCAACACATTATTTAGTTATTTATTTTCATACACAATTCGCATTCTTAGTAAAATATAGACCAAAATCCAAAATTCTGATTTACTAAATATCGACTTGAAAAGGCATTGTTTACAGCTTATTTAAAAAATATGTCAATATTTTAGTAGTTACGCGTACGCCTATTCCCAACTAAAATACGTAATAATGATGTGGGGGAACAGCACAAACATAAACGATCTCTTCATAATGCAAAAAAAATGTGTGAGAATAATAGCCCAAATTGAAAATACCCAATCTTGTAAACCTTACTTCAAAAAATTTAATTTACTTACCCTACCATGTATATACATATACGATATATGTATGTTTACATTTAAAAATATTCAGAGCTTTACTAAGGTAAAAGATACGCATAAAATTAATACTAGGCATAGAAACAGATTGTACCTACCACCATCTAGAATTAAAATGCTAAATACCAGCCCTTACTACATGTCAGTCAAAATTTTTAATAAATTACCAGAGTATATTAAAAACGAACAAAACATAAAAGTATTCTCAAAAACTTTAAAGTCTCATTTAACCGCTGAATGCTACTATTCCTTGAATGAATATCTACATTCGTAATTAGCTAAATAGTAAATTAATTATATATTTTTTAGTAGCTTGTGAAATTTACCTACCTAATATGATTGTACGTCAGGTCGACTATGTGCTCCAATATTGCATAATAATGTTTTGTCTCATTTTTATATAAAATTTAATAACTAAGTTTATAAGCTGTCCTCGAATTCGCAATACCCAAACGGTAACTAAGTTTTAAGCACTTCTTTTTTATTGTCACCATCTTGTACACTTAGTTTGCAATAAACTTTTGATTGATTGATATATTACTATCAGGTTTTTATTTAATTACACCTATGATATTCACGTGGCCGTGTGGCTCATTTTGGCATGGCCACCATCACTAACTCTAAATCTGACTTTATAAATAGTATGTCAAGAGTATGTCGAAGATGTCGTCAAATATCAGAGCTTGTCGGTCTACCGTTCAAAAGTTAGAAGGGGTCATAGGTGGCCATGCCAGGATGATCGCTGGCATTGACATGGCCACCTGTATCTCCAAAACTACAGGTCATAGCGAACATTTGATAACACCAATAATATGTCGAGAGTATTTCATAAATAAAAGTGTAAAAATGTAAAAGAAAACATCTGCACATCACAGCAGCATCCACAGTGTGGTTGCGGTTCATTATTAAAATATATAATCACGACTATTATCACCGAAGGGTTAGTCAGAGACTAGGCAATGAGGGCAGCAAAAGCAGTCCTCTACCATAGTCCACGTTCCACCAAATAGCGACTGCACATGTGCTCAGCATGACAGGTGTTGAGCCCATCGCCGCTTTATGCAGTATGCTATTGGAATTATGTGCAGTCTTTACTCCGTTAGGTGCCTTTTACCTCACCCAAGGGAAGAGAGGGGGTGGTAGTATTCTTTCACCGCCACGCGACACGGTTAATAATAATACCAACTGGTCTCTTCTCTTTGTCGAGTGTTACGACACCGAAGATTGCAATTTCTGATTAACCTAATTCATCAATTTACCAAGTTGGTAAATTGAGGTTAGGTTGGTAATACCAACCTCTGATTAAACTAAAGTTAGTGATGAGTGTTTGTACTGCTTAGCCACAGTGATACCTGCAGCGTGTGCCGCGTCATGGGGTGGTAGCCGCCGTTGGCTGGCTTCTGCCGCAGCTGCACCGCCGACCGGTCTACGTTCACATACTCCACGGCTGAAGGCACGCGGCTGCTTCTAGAACCAATACAGTAGGATCAGGTAATTTACGAAGAGCACATGTGAAAACTTTCATATAATAAAGTAAATTAAAATATACCTAGCCTATACACTGTCATTACTGCCCCACAGTGCTTCGATCTACAATACCAACTACATAACGCGTCATGCCGTGCGATTCTCTAAGCTAAAGCCTTGATAGCTGCGGCTGCCGCAGCGCTGAGAAAAGACTCTGTCTCTTTATTATTCATACAATTGGAAAAAGACAGCAGATCACAGCCATGCGCGTAGCGTCTATGTGTCGCTTAGAGAATCGCATAGCTGTACAAAATCAGCTAAATTCTGTCCACGTGAATATATACTTATGCAGCTACATTTCTTTACTAATGAACTGAGACAAAAAGTTATAAAACTGTTTTAAGTTCAACCTTATTACAATGACACCCAGCAATAAAGTCACAAATGCATCCATCCACGCATCCACTGTTCTGTTCCACAAATGTTGTCGCATCTAATGGTCAACGTTGGACAAACATTTGTAGCGTGGGTTAAAATCGGTAATTGTGTTCAAAAATTAATTTAATTTATTAGATTAGAGCTTAAAATATTATTTATTCTACATGTACTTACCGAAAGTAAGACACTCCGGCCGTTAAATTGCTTTTTCGGGCATTTTTGTTGCAACTTTTAAATACACATTGCGGCATTGTGAACGTGTTTACATTGGCCGTGTTTCAAGCAAACTAAACAAAATAGAGCTCACTTCTCAAGTGCGCTGTTATTTACCGAGACATATTTTTTGCGAACACCTAATATGTAGTTGGTATTGTTGATCGAAGCCATAGGGCAAAGCTTCCATCATTGAAATCAAGTTTTCGCTACAATTGATTGATCATTACGCTTGCCGAATGCGGGTTGGTCATCACAAACCCAGGAGCTAATCAAGACGATTATGAAGTCGCACCGCTCTTGTTACTTAGAAATAAATAAAGATTCTTATGGAACACTAACCTCATAGTGATTTCCCTCTCGATCGACTCCCTGGTCTTCGGTTTGGGTGGTAGCACGGGCTGGGGGGGCCTCACACTCGGCAGCTGTCTCCTCACAGCCTCTCCTATCTTCCTATCTTCATAGAGGACCTTCCTGCTCTCCTCAACCCCAAAATGCCTCTGTATATGCTCTTCGGACACAAACGGTTTCCTCTTCATGTGTTCATCGAAGACTGTACGCTCAGGTATAGAAGGAACGACTGGGGTGAAGTTCTCATTAACCAGCAAGTTTGGCATTGAGTGTCTGTAGCTCTGTTTGCTCTTTCCAGATCGCGAATGCAAAGGAGGCTTCTCCGGTGTATTCGGAACAGACGACACATCTTGCACCGACTTCTGGATAATCCTATTCTGATCTCGCATGAGGTTCTCGCGTTGCCTCCTCAGTTCCTCTTGCTCTAGTTGCAGTAATTCTCTTTCGAAACGCAGTACTTCCTAAATTTTGGGATTACTTTATGTTATTAATTTAATTTGTGTAAACTCCGTTCTGTTAGTTTCGAACTTGAAATGTTAGTTACGAAGTCAGTTTAGTGCGAGGCTTAAGCTAGCGTGCGTTATGTTGAGAACAACGATTTCAGATAGGATTTCGTTTGTCAGCTTACTTACTTTGTTTCATGAGATTTATATTGAATATTATTAACAAGTAAACTGACATGTTATGACATGTAAACAATTGAATGTGTCGTTTTGCAAGTGAGCCATATTGTCAGATTTTGACTGAGTTTATTTTTAGAATGTTTTAATCTTATCGCCTCAGTGATTAGCTGGTTCGCTTGCACAACGTTATATGTGTAAAATGAGTCAATCACCTTGGTATGAGCATCGTCAACGAGCCCGTCAGGCCAATCCTCGTTAGTGCCACACGCCTGCAAAGTTACACGGCGGCCATCTTGGTTATTGTTATTTACACACACAAAATAGCGGACGATGACGTTTGTGTAATTTCCAACGGTGTCCCAAATTATATAAAGTTAAAGTATTGTATAACTTTTTTTATTTTGTTTTTTGAATAACAATAATTAGTTTGTGATCGTGAGGATGATTTTTATGAGTAGGTACTAAGGAAATTACAAAAACTTTCTTCCTGTCATGAAACAGCTATGAAATTATGGTTGTAGCTTTGTTATCAGGGAATAGTATGAATGAATGACTTAGGCAAACGCCATTGCTTGTAAAGAAAAGGAACAAATTAAAAATCAAAATATGTCTTACTTAACTTAAGAGTAAATTAGCTCGTGCAATAATCATGCAAGTGGTCCAATACACTATTTAGTCTACATTAGGTGCGTGATGTGCAAGAAATGAAAGGCAATATATTGTACCATAAATAATATTTATTTAGAAAGGACATACTAATACATAATAATAAAAAAAACTACTGTTTCTTTTACTAACAACGGCTTGATCGCAGTGCAATTTTAAACTAGAATAATAATGTAAGTATATATCATAGCATAATTTTGGCAAAAGGTTCTTGTTAAAGGTAGGTAGTCCTCTTACACAACTAATTAAGCATTAGAAAGCAGGACTCGTGTTAATATCGCAGCATAACATTTAATAATATTTAAACATAACACATTAATAATCGACATTCATATAAACTTGACTTTAATGTGTTAAATTTAAAACAAATATTAGATACAAAATCCTGGCTTACATGTAACTACTTATAGTGCTTCTTAAGCATTTACAGTGCAATAAACATAGTTATACCATACCCAGAAAGTACAATTTCCAATAGCAGTAAATACATAAATCTAACATTAATCAAAATGACCATAGCCAATGCGATTCGAGATAATTATAATATGTACTTTGAATCAACTTTTCATAGAACTAAAACTATTATTCCTACGAGATCTACGAATAGTAACAAAAATATAACATTCTAACTATGTAAGTATTACTAATTTAAACTAACAAACATCCCAAGATAATAAAGTATATATTTCAGAATACAATTACATATCGAATACAGCAATAATTAATCAATATTACGAAATCAACTACCTACATGTAATAATAAGATATTGTTTGATAGATAAGTATAATAATATTAATTTGAACATTTACAATAGCGGAACTAGATTGTATCCTAGCGAAACGAAAGTCCGTACAGCGGAAAAACGTGTATAGGTATTGGCTACTGCGACGTTACCTGTTGCTGTTGTAGTTTTTTGTCCAACGAGTCTATTTTGCTCTCGTCCGACTGAGGGTCTGTCAGTTCGGTCAGCTTCATGTTCAGGTTGGATGTGAAGTTAAGCTCGCTACGTTTCTTACTTGCCTCCTCTTCGTCCGATGTGACCGTCCCATGTGTGTAAGGCTGGAAATTACAACAAAAATAGTCAATTTGTGTTCATTTTTTCATTTAAAGTTAGGTAATCAAACGGTTTATAAATACATAACTAATAATGAAAATATATAGAACACAAATCAATAAAGTTTCCAAAAATCAATAGGTAACATAGAGAGAGGATAAACCAGATAAAAAAAAAACCAAAAACAAGAACAATAATTAATACTAAGTAATAGAAAAAAAAAACATTTAATCCATTAGGATTAAATGATTTTTTTTTCTTATTAAGAAACCTGTGCCCGACTGGCACAGGTTTCTTAATAAGAAACCTGTGCCAGTCGGGCACTCTTCAGGCTTATTTTGGTTATATGCAAGGAAAAAATAGCCGGCAAATGACTCGTCTTTCTTATCATTCCTTTTCATTATCATCGTTAAACAGCACACGTTACTAACATTGTTGTTATGTCAGTTAATGTCGGTTAGTAAAATATTCCCACTATTTCCAGAAAATAGGAGACAAGCAAGGTCGATACCTGTCACGGCGCCGTGAGCATTATTTAGTTAGTGCCTGCAGTCAATCTTAGCCTGTTTAAAAATAACTCGTACTACATGGCCATTAAGGTGTACAACTACTTACCTCAAAAACTTAAAGCACACCAAGACAGTACATTTGAAAACGAGCTAAAGAATGTATTAGTAGATAAATCCTTTTACAACATGAAAGAATATTTTGAGGAAAAATTATAATATGTTAAGTTTGTCGAATATTTTAATATTATGTTATGGTTCTTTCATTTATTTTAAGTTTTACTGGAACAACTTATTAATTTAATAATTAAATTACCTAACCGTGTTTTCCCAATGCCTTGAAAAGGTAAATTTGTGACTAGCATAACACCTTTCTAACACACAACAACACATTTCTGTATGTTATTGTACTTTTTGTTATAAATTTAAGTGGAATAAATAAATATGAATAATGAATATGAATATGAATATGGAGACTTAGATAAGATGGGATACCAGGTAGGGCTGGTGGGGCTTGTGGTAGGTTCAAGAGCTGGTGTCTGTACCAGGGCAAGAAGAAGCTAGATACAAAATAAAATATTAGAATATCGTGTACCAACCTCGCTGTTCTGTCTGCTGTGAGGGTTGGAAGTGTCCGGTGACGACTGCCCCTTATACCAAGCCTCGGCCGACGTGCCTCTATCAACATCGACCCCTGAATCCCTGCTGTCCCTAAGCTTTGCATCCATATCATGGGACAGAGTCTTTCTGTACAAAAGCTTTTCGATCTTCGTCTCCTCTTGCAGGAATGACGTGATGTCTGGTCGGGGAGCGAGGTTGAGGTCGGCGTCGAGATAGCTGTCGTCCACTTGACCCTCGATGCCGAGGAAGCTGGATCGTTTGTTGCGGATCTCCTTCTTGATGCGACGCGCTGAGCTCGTGTGTTTAAAATTGCCCTGAAAAGTGAAGTAGTAGATCAAAGGTCAAACTAGAAGTAAATTGTGCCGGAAAAGGTCAAAACGACATAAAGCAACTTGATACTTTTTAAGAACATCTTCGAAATTATGTAATGAAAATGGCTGTTTTACACATAATTTTGAAACCTACATCACCAAAAATGTATTAAAAAGTTATTTAGAAGGAAAATATTGCATAAATGTATTGTTTTATCGTGTTTCGCCGTGCGTGATGCAATAGAACTTTTTGTATTGTTTAAGACGAGTTAAAATGTACTTAGCCTTGAAGAAGCATAGACAATGTCGACCGTTTGTTTGAAGTATGGTGCAAACATATGCAATTCGTCATGGTTTTTCAGAAATAAATTAATTCTTAGAATCCTAACGTAACTTGAACCATCGAAGATTACAATATTAAACTTACGAGTTTTCGGCACCATGATGTGGATTACAAAATATTCCCCAGTAACCATTCGAAATTTACAACTTACGTATAAAAAATATTATAAAAGAACTAAATGACATACTTCATATTCATAGGAAAATGAACAGTTAAAGAAGTAACCCTTAGTGCACTTAGATATCAATACACTACTGACAAATGCCACTAGTAGATAATAACAATAATTTGATGATTGTGTGCCGGTTCGGCACGTACTCACGCAGTTAATAAAATTGCATAAAAAAATGAGTTAGGCGTAATTGTTTACTTACGTTTCCCAGAAGTTCATCATCTGCCTCCATAGGTGGTGGTGGGGGCTTTTCTTTCGGCGGCTCCAGAAAGTTGCTCGGCAGGTCTAACGGAAACGCACCCGTGTCATCGCTGTGCTGATAGAACATATCTATATTTTCATACAGCGGAGCAACAGATATTTTAGTATCTGTGCCGAAATCTAGCAGGTTCTCCACTTTGTTGGAGACACGCTCCTGTTTGATGTCATTGTTTTTACTAATAGTGTCATCCATGGCGCTATCACCGAAACTCTCTTCAGAATCCAATTCTTGGAATGCTAGTTCAAGAGCGTCAATGACCTGAAATATTATTATTTTGAATGAATACAAGATTGTAACTGCAGAAAAAAATTCACATAAAATCATGTAAATCAAAAAGAAGAAGCTTAAACAAAACATATTAAGTTGAAGAAAATAAAACTTAAAACCTTTTTTTAACTATTACAGAAGAAAAAGAAATTGTTAGTAACGTGCAAAAGTAATCAAGCGAATCGTCAGTTTTAGCACATAATGCGGCGCAAATGAATGTTACATGAAGCGAGACTACAGCGCAAAATCTCACATCTTACCTTATGCTAACCCACCACCAAGCTGATGTAACAATACCTAGCGTCATGGCAATACACAGTTACATAGTTATTCAAGTATTTCAAGCAAATGAGTAATATAGGTCTACTCTAGCGAGTCCTTCATCAAACTGACTTAGTAGGCGCATTTACAAGATAACATTATATTTGAACAAGATATCCTCCAAGATAGCTTATCGTCTAGTACGGTACTTCGCCCAGATTTGCCTATTACAGTAATTAACCGCTCACAAACATGATTTATCGAATAAGGCGATATAATACTTGAATTATTCAATATGTTTTAAGGTATCAATAACATACATAAATAAAACCCACACATAACAGTGTAACATATATTTTGATATAAATGAATTCACATAAGTATATCACTTTTAGATAAATAAATTAACGAATATATTCTAAGGGATATTGAATGGGTCTACATCTAAATTATTAAATGGTCTAGTTTATTAAATAAATACGATATAATTTATACAAATGACGATAAATGGGCACTATCATTGAAACCCTGTTTCATTAAGTCTAAATTACACTGTAATGGCTAATGAAGTTTGTAATGAGACTATGATTGCTGTGCTAGGAATTAAAATGATTATAAATATTTTAGCACATTAAACATTATTAGGTACACGGTGAATCTGGTTTTAATAAAATCTACATCGATAAATAATTGTTAACGGACGTCACAAAACGATAAAATTAGTATTGTTTCTGTCAGCTTCAAGGACATGTTGATGTGGTGTGAAATTAGTTTGGATTGAAAGTGTAACACCAAAAATAGAGGGTGAGATCAAGAGATCATAAAAATTCTAAAAAATTACGTCTATATCTCGAATTTCTCATCTGTCTTGCGATTTTCTGGCAATCTATGAGAAGTTGAATAGACAGGAGACAATGTTATAATCATGGTCTCCGTTCAAGAATTGTTGTTGCTAGCATTAGCGACTGTTTTCGTTGTTACTTTATTATTAATGAACAGTATAGTTTTTCGCCTATTTGGTTCGATGCTGCGCTTGGTTCTCTTCTGCCAAAACGGATTAGAATCTTGCGAGCTACTTACCGATATATCTCCGTTTTGAGCAGCTGTAATATTACGAGTTTGATTGGTGAATTCGTTACTATGATTGTTAGATGTGATTATATGATTGTTTGTTGTCGTTTTATTACATAAACTATGATTATTTACCTTCTGAGTACATTCAGATTTACATGTTACATCAGCGACTTTATTAGTAAGCGAGATTTGACTATCAGATAATGATTTTAGCGTTTTAATGGAATTTTTTGGTGAAATGTTAGTAGTAGTAATAATATTAGAAACAGTTACCATAGGCATGCTCTTGTTGTTAGTATCGTTAGTAGTACTAAGGGCATTACAGTTAGACTTGTTCCCAGCACCAGCGTTCATATTGTTGCGAATTTCATTTAAGTTTAAATGTATGGTCATCTTCCCCTCAAACACCACGGTGTCGCCTTCCGACGCTGTGGATTCGTTCAAACTTACACTAGTGTCTTGATTATCCAAACTCTTAAGCGTATCTTCATCGTCTTTGTCCATTTGTATTTCAGTCACTTCCTCAGTCACACTAAGCTCTTCAGGTTGTGACATTGCTTGAAGATAATTACTTCCACTATCAGTATTTTCAGTTTTAGTGTCCTGCTCTTCTACTTCTTCGATAATAATATCTTGTATGATTGTTTGAAGAGGTTTAACAACTGTTTCTATCGGCTCCTCAATCTTTGTTGGCTCCAAGATCATTGCGTTGTCTTCATTAGACGACTCGTATTCAGAAACTTCAATCATAGGTTCATCTATAGGAGAAGCTACTTGAGTCAAATCTGCAATATCATCAGGCGGCACGCAAGAGTCTCTTGCAGTATGGATGCCACTATCTTCAGTTTCAATGTCACTTGGAACGGTATTATTTTGCATTTCAGGACAATCGAAATCTTCCAAACTTTGAATCCTTTCAAAAGAGTTGGGAGAAGATTGTCCATTGATATCCAAACTGTCAAGCGACCGACAAAAACTTTGCATTTGACTTTCAATTCCGGACAAACTTGACTTCAAAGAGCTATCTGTCGATTTGTCATTCAAATCACTGTCTACTTTGGTTTCAACTTTTTCATTATGCGAGATTGCTTCATTGATAGATATCTTTGGAATCTCTTTATTTTTTGCTGCATCTAAGCAAGACAATCTTTCTTTGAGGCTCATTGAAACATCTTTAACCTCAGCTTTAGTTACCTTTACCTCCTCTTCAGATGTTTGAGACTTGAGGTTGGACAAACGTTCTTTTAATGATTTTGTGTTGCTAAGATCACCATTCGAAAGTCTTTTCGCACGATCTGGCTCCACTGAACCCGATTTAACCTTTTCAAGGGAGGACAGTCGTTCTTTTAAGGGTTTTACTTCTGTAGGTAACTTAGTCAGGTCGCCTGTAGATTTCTGAACATGTGTATCTTCGGTGAACTTTTCTAAACTAGACAGCCTTTCTTTGATAGATTTTTTGTTTGCAAATTCAGGTAATTTTGATTTCTTAGTTTGTGACTCTTGTGAGTTTTCCCTTTCAAATTGTTCTCTTCGTTTATGTATATCGACTTTTGGCATGTCTTTCTTCTGGTTATTACTCTTAGCGTCATTGTTTCTTTCTTGTTGGAACGACGATAATTTCTCCTCGATTCTGTTACTGACTGAGGTCCGGATTCTATTAACGTCCCCATTCTGTTTATCTGGCGACTTCTCTTTGAAGTTACTATTAACGACCGTTTTGACGATACTACTGTTCGTCTGGGAGATGATCCGGGACTTATAACCTTCGATGGCACCCTCATATGTGTACTCTTCTGGTTCAGGCGAACTGATTGTGGTGGTCGTACATGTATCGTATTCGTTGGCGCTCGAGCCAAGCTTGCGGTTGTTGTCGCAGTTTGACAGGTTGTCGACATCTGAATGGTTTTTATCCAGGTCGATACCGTCGCTCTGAAAATATAAAGAATAACATTTGTAACTTAATAATGATTTCCGTACTTTTGGGGACAGCAGTTGACTACAGCAGCACAGAATGTGCTAGAAAGGGAAAGAGATGAGGGAAACAATATGATCAATTAGACAAAAGGAAGAGACAGCAAAACATTACTCACAGCCAAACTGTGTGTGTCGCAGTCTTCGCTCAGGCTGCTCTTTGTGCTGGAGGTGCCGATGCCGAGGTCGCTTAGGTCGTGGCCATCGTCATCGGCGTACAGGGCGAGAGGGTTCCGCCGTCTACGACCAGCTCTGTAGACAATGCAAATATTTTTTTATTACTTACGTACTTGCAAGATACTGATACTTCAGATTACTTGAACTAGTTATGATTTTTTTTGTTACAGAACCCTTTTTTCATTGACGTAATCTTGGATGTACCAACAGCGGCTAACTTTCATTAAAATCTGCTTTATTGCGTGCGCATGATACTGAGTCAAACAAATGATCTAATTTCCTGATTTCTTAAAGGTTGTTACCAATCATAAAATAAGTTGATTAGGCATATCAATTTACGAGATATAAAACTAAGATTATAAACGTTGAAAGCAATTATGTAGATTAATTATATATATGGTGATTAAGATGATAAAAACAACAAAAATTCGGTTAGTCAAATATTGTCTTTATATACGAGTAGATAAGAGATTATCAAGATAATACAGATTTCAGTAAAAAAAGGAAGTTTTCGTTTATTTATTTTTGTGATACTTATTCACTACTATAAATAGGCCTTTGTACCCTTGCAAAGCTACGCCGGAAATACTATGAGTGCGTCTTCTAAGGAGCTCGATTGCAAAGCGGCTAATGGGTTCGGTTTGAAATCGTGCTAGGTAGTTAAGGAACTTTCGCTGTTCCGGTTCTTGGATGGGCGACCAAATTAAAAACATCTTGAGCTCCACCGCGCTTCGGAAGGCACGTAAAGCCGTTAGTTTTAGGTTGTTGTCGTAAGATGGCTGTTGTTACAACCAACCCGCATTGAGCCAGCGTGGTGAGGTGAGGTTAGTATGTTATGGCACATCCCTATGTGCTATTGTCTATGTAGGAAGGCTCTACCCAGCAGTGGGACGTTTATAGGATGATGAAGTGGGAGCTTAATGGCGTAGTGGCTTGCGCGTTCGGATTGCAATAAAGCAATTAACCGAATGGGTGAACAAATAAAAACGCGACATCTACCTTGACGTGCTCTAAGGTGCGTATTCGAAACTCTTGTACGAGTATGTCTTTAGCGCTTCAGTATTAAAATAGCACGTAATTTTTTCAAGGCACCCTAGTCAGTATATTTGTAATGACATTCTGAGATTATTCTCGGAGCTAGTTAAGGCACGTTGCGCCTATGTTTGTTTCTGTTAGTCAGTGGTGCGTCACGGCTCGCATTTGTCTGCGGCCACGGAAGATTACATAGGCATTCGGCCTATATCATACGTTTATATTGGTAGCGCGTAGTGAGACCACCTAGGTAAATAGCCATACTAGTATGGACTGAAGTATGGTTGGCTTTTTATTATATACTTGAGCCGGCAAACGATGGAGATTGAACTTAGATTTTGAACAAAGAACTAAGAGATTGATTGAATACGAGCGCGACAACGAGGGCATCACTCGCGCGCTGCTGACCTTGTAGCTTCCTTCAGCCCCCTTACTCTTGAAACCGATCCCGATCGTTCGATATTGATATTGTGAAGTTTCGCACTTTTGAGTTACGATACCAGCGCTAATTTTGATTAATATTGGGTGAACTAAATTGCGTTGAGTTTTGTATTTAGTTCACTCAATATCCACGCAATATGAATTAAAATTAGCGCCGGTGTCGTAACTTAAGGAATACGAAACTTCACAATACCAATTTCGATCGATCAGGATAGGTTTCAAGAGTAAGAGAACTGTTCTTATGCCTCTATACCCTATAATTTCACTGGATCTAGTACCCCTCAAACCGGAAAAAAAAACATTGCTGCATGGCGGCAGAAATAGAATAGAAGAAAATATATCTTTTTTTTCTATAGATAAGTAGCTGCGTCCTAAACTGCTGTGTCTCAATTAAGAAAGGATTGATATCCGCTAAAGTTTCTGGCCTGGATTTTCTGGATTGTTAATAACATCTTTTGAGACTTATCGCAAGTAAATCTTTATAAAGTGATTTATAAACATGGAGCTTAAGTCTATTTTTCGTTAATTCTTTAGTTAGTCTGAGCAGGTTATTTTTATTAATTCTTTGACTATTGCTTTACACAGCACAACTCGTTAAGTAGCGTGATAACGATCAATAAAAACAGTTAACATACGAAATCCGTTTAATACGCTAGGATGTTTATTTTCTCACAACAGCTATAATGTATTTGGCTGCGCATTTACATAGCATATCGATTCATCGTCTGAATTACGACATCTCGATGAAACTAACTCAGCATCTGCCAGGATAACAGCAGCGAGAACAGGTCCGATTCGATTAATTTCGATTACTTTGGGAGAAATTTAGTGATATCGATACGTCATTTCGTATTATTGTGGCGATTATAGAAATGTTTTTTGAGAAATTATACGGTACACATGTGGGAGTGGGACAGAATAGTGTTTTGATAATGATGTGTATAAATAATTAAATGAGCCATAAGGTTTTCTTAAGTTGGCAGCGGTGAAGTGATAGGTCTTCATCTCAGCTGGTGGCAAATAGCGAAAACGAAGACGAGAATCATAAGCCGAGAGTACCTACTGGTACTGGTTATCTTATTTTAACTTTTGGAACCCCTACTACTAAATTCTTCGATCATTGATCGAAGACTAAATTCTATAATAACATTGTCAAAATAAATAACGGGTCTATAACGTTTATTTTACTAACATACCACAATGGCCATGGAATCTGCAAGCGGTTGAAACGTCACTCAGGATAAAATAATATGTTAAATAATCGGGAATTCAAGAAAGTTTCATTTTATTCTAACTGAACTGACACTTAATTACATTAATTTTAACACGTTAGTACGAGTAGTGGATAAGTAGTCTGGCGACATCCGAGAAAACAAACATAACATCGATTAGAACCATTTAAAAGCATCGTATAACACAGTCCGTGGTTTCACTTCGTCACCAACCAGCGAATGCCTCAAAACGGGTTGTCAAGGTGAATGTCGGATTACAAAATTAGCACCCAACGAATAACATTATCGGCCGATGATATAAGTGTCCAAAAAAAGTGAAAACTAGACAAGCGAAGACGCGTGTTCGCCGGTCTTGCTTGTCGCACGGCTCACTTTCTACGTAACACATTTGGCGATTTGAATAGAAAGCAGTTTCAAAAGTGCCATACTGATTTACGACAACCTAATGATTAGTTCGGCTGGATAAGGTGAACACTATGGCTGTGTAATCGACGTGTAATGTCGCATGGAAAAGTTGACAGCTAATAGACCGTACGTGTGTGATGTTAAAGGTTTGCGTTACGTGTGAATTGGCGACAGTAGTATCTTTATCGTTGGGAAAATCAGTAAGGCATTAGAAAATTCTAAACAACAAATTAATCAAATAACCATGAGAATATGGACTCTGAACAGTAGAGAAATTAAACCCTAGTAAAGAACGCAAATGTAGCAAACGAAAAGCTGCTACCTCCCCAGAAAATGGTGATGTACGTGTATGCACATTTAAATATACTAAATTCGCAATAGAGTTCCATTTCAAAAGTATCAAATTCAAGGTTTAATAGTTAATGACGAAAACGAATCAGTTAACATAATCATCGTAGAGATCGTTAAGACCAAACATTTACTAGCAAAGATGGTATGAACCATATTATTATGGGGTAGGAGGAAGTACCGGGTCAGAGAAAATGGCGATTCACAACGATTCACAAAGTCATAGGGTTGCACAGTACATGATAACACCTGGTTCTCGTTTCTGGAAAACAAGCGTATCAAGAGGCACCAAAGTAACACCAACCCCCCAGTCCAACTTAGAGATCGACAACCGAGATCGTTAAGACATTTACAAGCGAAGATGAGGAATTCCACAAAACACTTCCTTGCGTACAGTAGCCAATCAAATAAGGTAGTTTCGTGCTCAATAGCTATGGGAATCCACGAGTGTGGGTAATTTGCGGATCGCATCTTGCGTGCGGCCCTTGGCTCGTGGCTGCTGTATCACGAATGTATTTACCTCGACCTGGAGTACACTCAGACACACTATACATGCTTACTAGTTTAGGCTCAAGACACCGTACTCGTTGAACAAGAGTATAGTGAAGTGACATTCTTCTCCACAGTTAAAGACGTCCTGAATAGGTGTAGGCAAGAACATTTTTAGAAGATTCAAAAGCGCTTTTAAATTTTACTTTAAAAATGATTTTGAGACGACAACGAAACCTTAATTCTCGAAATCAGTTTAGCCGGTTTAGATGAATATAACATCAGCTTACAAGTACAAATGTCCCACTGCTAAACACATGCCTTCCATAGACAATAGCATATGGTGAGATTGGACCACAATAACCCACAACCCTTCCCAATACTGGTAGTAGTGGGTTTTAACGACTGCTATCTCCGAAGCACGTAGCTCAGGATGTCTTTAAATTGGCTTATATTAAACAGATACGAACGAAAAACATAAACCCCTTTTAGCAGTCTGTTAAAAAGATCCATGAGACGTGTGGTGCAGCACCACCGCCTTCCGTGTCCGTGACCGTGTCTTCCCTTGGGTGTCGTAAAAGGCGATTAACGGACTTACGACTGCACATACATCCAACAGCATAGAGCGGCGATGGGTTCACCACCTATTACGCTGAGCACATGTGCAGCTCTTATTTAGTGAACCGTGGACTAACTATGGCAGTGGACTGCTTCTGCAGTAGTCATTGCCTATTCACTGACTAACCCTTTGGGGATAATAGTCTTGAATCTTTGTATGTTGTATGTAAAATTTTAAACACTGAAAAAAGACGACAAGCTCAGGCGGGAATCGAACCACGCACCTTCCGCATTCCGGGCGGCTGCCTTAACCACTTGGCTACCGAGGTCTGGCTTTCAACCGTCGAAATTTGTCAGTGCTTGATGCTTATGTTTTTTTAGTCAACATTGCTTCATCAAATCTTAGAAGTTTTCACCTCTGAGATCCGAAAGAAAATATTTTTACAAATATTTAAACATTCGGTTAAGATGAAGCTGCGTTTATAGATTAATGTTTTATATTTTAGCGTTTTATTAACGCTTAAATATACTTAAGTAAAATTATAAACACTGAAAAAAGACGACAACCTCAGGCGGGAATCGACTTGGCTACCGAGGTCTGGCTTTCAACCGTCGAAATTTGTCAGTGCTTGATGCTTATGTTTTTTTAGTCAACATTGCTTCATCAAATCTTAGAAGTTTTCACCTCTGAGATCCGAAAGAAAATATTTTTACAAATATTTAAACATTCGGTTAATATGAAGCTGCGTTTATAGATTAATGTTTTATATTTTAGCGTTTATTAACGCTTAAATATACTTAAGTAAAATTTTAAACACTGAAAAAAGACGACAACCTCAGGCGGGAATCGAACCACGCACCTTCCGCATTCCGGGCGGCTGCCTTAACCACTTGGCTACCGAGGTCTGGCTTTCAACCGTCGAAATTTGTCAGTGCTTGATGCTTATGTTTTTAGTCAACATTGCTTCATCAAATCTTAGAAGTTTTCACCTCTGAGATCCGAAAGAAAATATTTTTACAAATATTTAAACATTCGGTTAAGATGAAGCTGCGTTTATAGATTAATGTTTTATATTTTAGCGTTTTATTAACGCTTAAATATACTTAAGTAAAATTTTAAACACTGAAAAAAGACGACAACCTCAGGCGGGAATCGAACCACGCACCTTCCGCATTCCGGGCGGCTGCCTTAACCACTTGGCTAAACGCTTAAATATACTTAAGTAAAATTTTAAACACTTTTTTTCAGTGTTTAAAATTTTACTTAAATATATTTAAGCGTTAATAAAACGCTAAAATATAAAACATTAATGTTGTATGTATGTAAAAAGAGCTGGAGGGCGAGGTATGCCCTGATGGTATCGAAGGGCCGAGGTATGCGGAGAATTACCCCTTCGGTTAACCGCTCTCGTTACGTAAACGATTTGGAACGAGGCAATTGGACGGTTTCGCAATGGTGTTATGCTATTAGGAATTTGTAAATTGCCTTCGGTAAAGATGTTTCATCGAGTAAATTAGATGTCAAATTTTAGAATATTAAAAAAACCTACGTTTTCATAAATTTTACAAAAATATTTGTTGTGCACAATTAGATGAATTTTAGTTTTCACGAATTGTAATTTTAAAATTACAATTCAAGTCTTCGATAGTTTCCCGTATTTTTTACTTATGTTTTAAAAAATATAAGATCGGATGTTGATGAAGTTTTTAATGAGGGTCCATAAGCTTACCAAAGTAAGAGTAAATAGACAGTGTTTTTAATCTTGCACGGGCCAGACAGATCCGGTACTAATGAGTGACTGGTAAAAATTCTTCAAAAAAAACTTTTTTAAACACTTTTAATTGTTATTTTTTATAAATGTTACTTTTTATTCATGTACGATAGATGACCGATCATTGATCACTCGAACATCATCATAGTCTATGTATCAATGTTTTAAGTTATTGACATTAACTTGTGTCCGTAACTTGTAGTGCAAATAAATAAGTTCTCACGTTTGTACATCAATTTAGATATTGGGGAGATGACTCTTTAATGGGTATGTACATACATACCGACGTAACTTAAACAAAAAAACTTCAAACATTATATCACTGTGAGCAATTACGAATATAAGTATAATCTTCATTTAAATTTTGAAGCACACTTATTGCGCTTGCGCAACGACTAATAGACTTGGTTTTTGACCCAAAACACTTTTTCCTTATTAAAGGTATATTACAGTTACATACCAGTAGGAAGTTAAAATAAATGACCTGCACTAAACTTAATGTGACCTAGTACACAGAAACTTTCTACGAGAAATAGTCAATGTATGTAATCTGCATGTGTCTTATTTCATTTTAAATGTCAGAAAAGCTATCCATCATTCTTAAAATATTCTGAGAGCAACATGCTGCATTTCAAAAAAAACGTGAAAATTTTTGTAATGATGGCAGCGCTTATGTGATCAGCGCTCTGGCTAAACATCTATAGGATACGGTCACCGATCACAGATGGTCCTATTCCGGGTCAATGGAGTTTATACTTTAAAGATAATGATGACATCGCGTTTAGTTCTTCAAACAACGACAATGACAACGGAAAACAGAGCGCGAGTAGAATTCACCGATTGACCAAGTTAGCGAAAATTAGATTTAATATGCCATCGAAGAGGTTACAAGTTGTTTAAACTGTTCATACTAGATGGCGCTGCTTTCCATACAAATTTTAATTAGCTTTACTCATATCAATATGATTAGTGTAAAAAACTCATACTCATTACAAGCAATGACTGTGTCTCAAATCGCGCTGATCGCGCAGAATTGGCCGTGTCACCGTCCGTCGGTGTAAGGTGCAGATACACTAGACTAGACGATTCAGTAGTCATGTAACAGCACTTGTTTACTGTGCGACTGGGAGTCTCTTGCTAGAAAAAAATGGGTCGATCACTGGTTTACGCGCGTCTGTGACTCTCTTGCTAGAAAAAATATAGGTCTTTTGGAATTGGCTTATCCGAAATTAGAAGACATTTCACCCTAACTTACACCTGCTGGTACCAAAATGCATTATGCAACATGCATCTTGTTACCTGCCGAAGTCTCCATTTCACAGTAGCACTTAGTAGACCCATAGTAATCTTTTATGCAACCCCGTCCTTTCACTCTCATTCCTTATTGAAAAATACTGCTTTACTGTCTTCTTATTTTGGAAAAACCAATTCAAAGTGACCTATTTTCTTTTCTAGCAAGAGAATCACAGTCGCGCATTTAACGAGTGAAAGAAAAGATGGTCGTGTGAAAGATGATATGTCAAAGAAAGAATATTAGATGACGGCTGCTCAAGAACAAGAAGATACATACATACATACAATCGTGACTGTTATCCCCGAATGGTTGGTCAGAGACTAGGCAATGAGGACCGCAAAAGCAGTCCTCATAGTTAACGTTTCACCAAATAGCGACTGCAAATGTGCTAAGCGTGATAGGTGATGAGCCTATCGCCGCTCTATGCTGTTGCGGATATATGTGCAGTCTTTAGTCCGTTAGTCGCCTATTACGACACCCAAAAGAAGAGAGGGGCTGGTAGTATTCTTGCACTCGACACGGTTCAACAAGATGATGATCAAAAAGAGGCACTTTAAGATACTCGTAATATTACTTACATGGATCCTACTTAAGATAGGGTACATGGTGACTGATAACATTCGGTAAGAAATTATAGTTCTCGATTGTTATCTCAACATATAATCTATTCTTTGCCATATCATCTTACACCAACCGACCGAACGATCCTCAGTTTTTCTAGCGGGAGTGAAGCTATATCTACTCTTCTGTGGACGCGGACCTATCGGCAGCAAACAATTGAATTTCCTATTGTTTCTGTTTTTTCACGTTCTAGTTGATATCACGCAAGCATGTCCCCAGTTCTTACTAGATAGTAAGAACTGAGGACATGCTTTCGTGAATTCAATTGTTTGCGGCCGATAAGTCCGCGTTCACAGAAAAGTGGATATAGCTTTAGGCACCTAATATACCTATAGGCAATCTAGAATTAGGCATCGTCAATTCTCGAGAGTTTTGAGTGGACTATCCCAATGTATCTTCACCTTTACAGTCCGCATGCATTACGGTCAATGGGTCGGCTTGTGTGTCCACAAGCCAACATTCCCGCGCCATTGAGGACGCGTATAAATATAATGTAATGCATCAAGCAAAATATTAGGCGGCGCGGCTAATTTGTTTGAAGATGCTCCTAGTTGTGTACACCACCAAAAAGACTGGGAATTTTGTTAGGAGACAGATGATGACGTTCTCGTAAAAGGTTAAGAGTACCCTAAACCGATGTATGTATGAAAAATATTATTAGAGTGAATTGAGAAAAAGAAGTGTATCAGTGTTAGGATCATAACAAATGGAAACTAGGGAAATTCGAGAAATGGATGTAATGTATCTTGCAAGCCAAACGGACTTAATACAATATCTAACACTAATGCCTCAGTTGCGAAATGGCCAAACCGGCAAAGCGCTCGGTCCGATATCCAAATGGCCTGGGTTCAATTCACAGGTCCCGGTTGTATATATACATTTCTAGATAATTTTTACTTGTTGTATTGAAGACAAAATAACACGCATAAAAGCATGCAAACAAAACTCACTTTTAAAAGGAATTAAAAAAACAAAAGTTTCAACAATACGAATGTCCGTCAATAAGGTGTAACTAAGAAACTGATGATACCGACAACAATGCGAAGCGTAATTCTTTTTGTAGCGAGTCCAACGATCGTATTCCTTTTTAATAAGGTCCGTTTTCGGCTAACGTTCACGGGGTTCAAACACGTGATCGCATTGCGCACGATCACGCTACACACAAGAGTGGTTCGTGAATTTTTGCACGAAAATTTAAGTTAAGCGCATTCCTTGTTTTCGCCGCGCGTGCGATTGGGTAATAAGACGATAGCGGTGGGAAATCTGCTATTTGAATTCTTTTAGTGTTCTAAGTATTACAGAATACAGATAACATAAAACACAATAAAAGTAGCTAGCTAGTAATGTAAGCTAGTTTGATTGATAAATTTGTTTCAGGAACTATACGTACCGTGTAGTTACTTATATTTAACACAAAGCCTCATAACTAAAATAATGTTAAAGCAAAATCACACTAATATTATAAAGGCGAAAGTTTGTGAGTGTGTGTGTTTGTAACTCTTTCACGTAAAAACTACTGAATGGATTTGGATGAAATTCGGCATACAGATAGTATATAACCTGGATTAACACATAAGATACTTTTTATTCTGATATTCCCACGGGAACGGGAACCACACGGGTGAAACCGCAAGCGGCCGCAAGTAATAAATAAAAGAATAAAAAATACACTAGAAAATGGAAAGTAATAATTATATCACGATATTACTTTTAAAATAAAGGAAGAAAACACAAAAAAATACATAACGACGTGTTGAAAACAATAATAATAGCTTTAAAAAAATTGTGAACGCAAATCACCCCTAAATATACCACGGAGTAATCCCAACACCTCGTGAACTGTACAACGTCATACAAATGCAGTGAGAACATGAAACATGAGCATTGTAGTGTGTCACATAAGTAAGCGATTATGTCGCAATTTGTCGGTGAGAACCTCCAAGGGAAACTCGGATAATCCTATTTCAGTATTAACAACAATATGTGACGACAGGACTGAAGGCATAGATAATGTTATTTTATCTGTATGCTTACATTGTTGAAGATACTTTGTAAATAAATTCAGTGGGTTCATTGAAATAAAATACTTTATACGAAAATTCCCGTGTTAATGCAACATTAACACGGGAATATGCGTGTAATTTTTTTTTATTTCATACGGCGAATTAATGGTCGTCTCAAATTTATCCTACTAATATTATAAACGCGAAAGTTTGTAAGTATGGATGGATGTTTGTTACTCTTTCACGTAAAAACTACTGAATGGATTTGGATGAAATTCGGCATACAGATAGTTTATAACGTGGATTAACACATAGGATACTTTTATCCCGATATTCCCACGGGAACGGGAACCACGCGGGTGAAACCGCGAGCGGCCGCTAGTATCCTTATAAAATTACACTTGACTCTTAGCTCATTTTGTATTGTACCAATCCAACCAACATTAAAGTTTACCTAAGAGTAAATTTAATACACCGCTAATGTTATTGGTGCATGTGTACGAACGAAGTCGCAGGCAAATGACATTAGTAGTTAAGTAACGTAAGATTCATGTAGGTACGATCTAAAAAACAAATAGACACAAACCAAACAATTTTTTTCTAGTCATAGATGCACGAAACCGCACGAAAAAGTACGAAGCAGGAATTATATCAAAACACGATAAAAACTTAATCTCATCATCACCTAAGCAGTTGCAGGAACAAACTGTAATGCCCCGTCTTAAAATTAAATTCTACTGTCACATTGTTGTGCCCTGTTGCTGCTGCCGCTTTAAAAACCTCTCCACAAACGATTGAGGATAATTTTAGGATTAGCGCCATTCATAAAAACTTAATCAATTATATTTTAAGCACAGTATCATAAAATGACGTAAGTCAGTACATAACATTTTTATTACTTAACCTGTGTAACTGCTTCATACCAAATCCGGTCCGGGCCACGCACACGGCACGCCCCGTGCACGGCCCGGTCTAATATAATTCATCCCTCAAAGAGATCGTGAACGTGACTTAGGAAATGATTAGGGAAGACCTTTGCCTAACAGTAGGACTATGTTAAAAAACCACCATAAAAACACAAAGATTACAAAGTACATATCGGACATAAGTAAACTACATCTAAATTCTCACATAATAAAACGTGCGAAGCAGTACAAGAAACATTAAGGCCACGTCATTCTTAAATAGCTCTTAACTCGTACCCATAAGGTCCATAAGACATCAACAATATTGCTACAAGTTATTGTTTGACCGGACAGTAGGAAATATCCCGTGACTAACAGCGCTCACTGAATCACAAATGCATCAATAAAGAGGCTAAAAATACCAGCGTTGCTGCTGCAGACTCCGTAGCAGAAACATGATTAACCAAAAACCTATCTTATATCATTACACTGAGAATCGACATTGGTAACTGACAGTACTTGGAAGTGTTTAGACGTCGAAACGAAACAAAGAACAGATTCTCGATAGAAAACTCCGGTTGATTACTGGAAGTTACTGATTCTGTGAAATCTGTTCAGCTGTTTTGGAGAGTTTGTGAAAACAAAATAACGTCTCCTGTAATGGTTGAGCATTCTTGTTGATTTGCGCTTTATCGTCACTTAGACAATAACAGATTAGATGCAGATTTGAGCAGGAGCGGAGCAGATGCAGACAGACATCAGACGGATAGTAAGTAATGGTAGGTAATATTTATAACAATAAAGCTAGGGACGTAGGTCTCCGAAGTATGGTTATATAGGGCTGATACAGAGATTTTGTAATATTCTAGGGTACCCCCTAGATTATCGTTAGTAAGGCATTCGCTGTATAATGTGAAGCCTTCGGGAGAGAAGGTAAAAAAAATAAAAATCAACCAGTAATGTTTTCTTGAAATCACATAACAAGACAACAAAGGTGTTTAACAGCAATCTAGATAAAGACTAGTCTAGATTTATATTGTTGAAGCAGCAATAATGGCATCACGAACAGTTCGTGGAATCTAGGAATGTTTAAGGTCTCAAGTCTCAACACACCCATTTTAGCACGATTTATAATGTACTTGAGGTGTCATGAGAATGAAACCTAAGTTTTGTAATGATGAATGAGGGCGTACAAGTGCTAGTAAAATATAAAACACCTCTGTGGCTAGTGGTTAAAGCACCGACACTGGATGTAGAGACAAGTTTTTGAGAAAATTTTCTAATAGGGGTAAATATTAGACTCATTTTGTTTGGTGCCAGTGCTGGATATCTGACTATCTGGATAGCTACTCATACCACCATCTCATACAGCAACGTTAATAACATTACTAGCATTTTGAGTTACTGTACTGTATGCACCGTAATATTCCTTGTCAATGAAAATGTTACGGGAAACTACAATTGAATTACTTAATCAGTAGCTCTAATCTAGCAACTGGCCTTTGCAAGTAATCGTACTAACGGAAAAAGCAAATACACCGTTTTCCCATCCATAAGAAAAGATTTAAATTTACCGAGATTTCTTTCGTACAAAAAAAAGATGAAGATGGTCAAGCGAGGCCCGGCTACGGAGCCTAGTTTCGCTACGTTGACTTTCAAACCGCTCCTATGAGGGCCTACTACGACGATCGAGAATCAGTAGTAAGACGGCTGTATTAGTTGTGCATTGAAGAGTTACTTGCTCCTACTTTCGTAGTGACATATGCGAGCGTAGCCATGTACGATGACGCTAGCTATACATGAGATACATCGATTGTATAGTGTCGGGTCGCTGTAATAGGAAATGGTTGGGCAGGAAGCTATGCGAAGGCACTCGACTTTTTCCCCGTTTCCTAACATAGGCTGAGTACTGTTGGCTCAGCGGGATGCCTGGCTACTTGTTAGCGAACAGACGATGAGTTCAAATGAGCGATGCCCTTTGCGTTAGCTTCGAGAACGCAGAAAATTCATTTAAACAATGTTCTTAGGAACTTTTCAAGTGTGTTTCGTTTGTTAGAAAATTAGTATAACGAAAACGCTCCGTAATAATCCTCTTTTTGAAGTATACCTTTTTTAACAAGTCTCAATTGTATTTACCACTAATGTTTTTGCCATCTAAGTGGTAATTCTAACCGTCGCATGCGCCAGATCACAAAAAATACGAAAGTCGCGTTCCAGTTTTTGCGGTGCAACCGATGATGTAAATTAACATGCAATAAGTCCATCTTCAAGTTAGCGTATCTCTTTCGCTTAGATTGGCAAGGCGACAAAAACGATTTCTTTAAATACTTATAAATACTCTTGATGGTGTCTACTCTTGATTATCAATTTTATAAGTTACTACCAGCCTGCCAACGAGTCTTCGTCCGCGTGAGGATCCCCTACCCCGTAACAATTTTCCAAAAATTTTACATTTTTGGAAAACGCTCAAATTGTATCCAAAAATATATATAATAATTTCTAAGTATGAAATTGTCAATTCTTATCTTATACATAATCTGTATAAGATAAGAATACAGGTAAGAACCTGTATTCTGATCTTCTGGGGTTCTAGTTCTAGGGTTCTAGGGCCCTATTGTCACCTCTTAGTATTAACAGTCTTATTACTTTTAATCTTACTATGCAACATTCGTATAGGAATATGCATGTTAGGTTGAAGTACCTAATACTGTTCTGAGAGTTCATGGTAACGCTTCAGGAGTTTAATCTACAAAATATTAGCAGTAGCAGTATTGGTACAATAACATACTTCGCAAGTGATTTCTCTTGCAAAACAGTAAAATGTGGTACAACTCAGGTTTAGAGGTGTCATGTGTTAACAGGTCTAGTCTACGACATCGTAGGGCTGCCACGCAATACGACACGTTACTATTGGACCGCGGACTCAAGCAAGATAAGATAAGATTAAATATTCCTTATTGTACTGTACACCATATTAACAACAAATGGACAAACACACAAAGTAAAACCGAGTTTGAAAGGAATGTTATCGTTTCTGCCTCTCTAAACAAAAATTTGGGGGTTAAAGTTACTCGCGTCCGTAGGTTTACCCTTGAGACCCTACACGTGACCCCTGGGTGGTGCTAAATGAGTGACACTGACCGAGTGGTAGAGCCACGCTGCCTTGCAGCACGCATTGGGCCGGCTCGCCCGGGGTAATACCACCATCTCACGAATATCCGCCGTAAAATAATGGCACTTGGTGCTGTTGTGTTTCGTCCCTTCCCTTCCCCCCCTCACAACTCCTATTCCTTCCTTAACCTTATTCCTTTCTTAAAGGTCGGCAACGCATCTACGACTCATCTGGTTTTGCGGATGTCCATGGGCGGCGTTGATTGCTCTCCATCAGGTGACCCGCCTGCTCGTTTGCTTCCTTCTAATATAAAAAAGACAGAGCTTCAAGTCGGGTTTAACACTTTAATCCACGTTCTGGAATAACAGGAACTTTGTCCAAATTCAAGTACCTATTAAGTTTCGTTCATAATTATCGGTAACATACAATGCAACTCTAACCTTTTTGAGCTCGATATTTAACAAAAGTTAAAATTGGGATACAACAAATGAAATTGAAATGTATTTATAAAATAAAATAATTGTAATAATAATTAGTGTGTGTTTTTAAAAAAAATCATGGTTAATTAAAAAAACGAATGTGAAATTGCCAACCCTAACGAACAAGTTGTCACCCGATACGCATGCACTCACTTTACTTGTGTTTCATTCAGTCACAGTGATTTAGCACAGCAGTGACGTATTCGACGAACAGGTGGCAATACTTTGCACGATGATGACACTATTCACACATTATATTAGCCTATGCCCAGAAATGGACTGTCACGGGCAGATTTGGCACTTAAATTTTAACTGTGGCAGAGACTATGCGGACGATTCAAAAAAGTGGAAGAATTTGGCAGATTTCAAGAAAATTTTGCGACGACCTTTTTTTTAGACAATCATTTCAATAATGTTAAATTGTAATTAAAAAAGTGTCAGAATTTGGCAGATTTCAATGTAAATTTCAGATTCCAATAGAAATGTTGCTGGCGATCTTTTTTTTTTTAGGTAGTAATTTTAATTAGAATAGTGTATGTAGGTACACAAAAAGGTGGCGATGAGCTTTTTTTTTTGAAATTTGGAACGTGGCAGATTTTATTCATCCTAAAATCTGCCAAATTGATGATGAAGTGTTAGCATGAAAAATAGCAAATACAGAAGAAAAAAGTAAAAACATAATATAATATTTTGCCAATTGCTGCGCAAAGACCTATATCAATCTCCTGCTCATCCTGTAATCAAGTCATCGCTACAATTGATGGATCAACAATCAACACCCAATTGCTTCATCAAAATAAAAAAAAATCTTTTGAATTGCTAATCACAAACTTGAGCTATGCATCGAAAACCGATAACAGTATGTAAGAGTGTGTATTATCATCATTGATGTATTATCATACATACATACATAACATCACGACTGTTATCCCCGAAGGATTAGTCATAGACCATGAGGACAGCAAAAGCAGTCCTCTGCTTTGGCACAGTTCACTTTTCACCAAATAGCGACTGCACATGTGCTCAGCGTAACAGTGGTGAGCCTTTCGCGACACCCAAGGGAAGAGAGGGGGTAGTACCCCTACCCTACAGGGTTATTCTCGCTTGACCAATAAATAAAAAGTGTTACAAAAAAGTGTTTGCGAACATTGTAAACGCGATTGCGGGCTTGCAAAACTTTAAGTTTAAGATCTCAATCAGGTACGTCGAAAAGAATGCATCACCATTATCTCGGAGTTGCGTGGGATTTGACGAATGATACCACTTTTATAACAATGTTAAACACATGGGGTAGGGCTGTCGAATATGTGTTTATGTGGTAACAAAAAAAACAAAAAATGGCTACACCACGACAACTTTCAACAAAGATGTTTTACGTTGTTTTCTTCATTTACAACACATTTTTGTAAATCGTATAAGTCTGCTACCTACTTTAGAGTACGTAACTAATTTAAAAAGGCGTTTGTGTCACTAAAAATCAAAGAGGACGCACACTTGTTTGAACACACTGTCTTGTGTAGTCTCGATTGAAACCTTCTTTAAAGTCCTTAGTAGTTATACCAAAGTTAAAAGTATTATTTTCTTCATCAGTACCTACGCTATCTTTGTGTCACAAGCTTTCAAAAACAAAAGCACATCACATCTCGATAGTGAGTAGTCAAGGCTGTGCGTGGTCTGTCAGTCAGAATGTAATAGTGACAGCCCTGATAGCTGCGTAGGCGTTTATTTGTTCATAAAACTGTTTTTTTATACCCGCTTTGTTTTATGAGGAATGAACCATGAGTGCGGATTGAGCAACTTGACGTTTCACTCACATGTTATTTTTGTGTTCCAACATGTTTTACCCACATAGGCATATTAAAATGTTAACGATTGCTTGTAAAACGTATTTTGTACAGTTAAAATATTAGTTGACGAAAAATGGGACGCCTACAATATTTTTATTTATTTGTTAATTTTGTTTATATTCGAGGGACCTTCTCTATATTTTAGCGAAACACTCTATATGTGTATTAAATACATAATAGATTTATCCAAATTCCAACAATCACACTACAATAATTGAGCACTTAAGAGGCTTATTACATCTCGAATGTGATTTTTACGTAAAATGCCCATTTTCGCATTTTGTACTAATTTTGCAGGTGTATTTATCGTTTTTATCGAAATAGGATAATAAATTTGTGCATAATATTACAAATCTCCATTCTGTAAGCATAAGTTGAATTCGGACGGCCGCCGCATCGCATTTTGTAGTAATTTTGCAGTTGTATTTATCGTTTTTATCGAAATAGGATAATAAATTCATTATAAAATCTCTATTCCTCATGAAGTAACAATTTCTCTGTATAAATCTTGCTAAATAATATTATCGTAGATAGGACAAATTCACAGTTAACTTATAGCGATTTTCGTAGTTTTTTGGTTTAGAATAAGATTTTTTTCGTATATAAAATCAATGATATCTAAAAATTCCGAGGCCGCTACGCATTATTCGACTATATAAGAGATAACATTATAATTTTTTTATTTCATTTGTTTAGAACAGTAGTTCAATCGATGAGCTCAAAAAAGTGCCTTCGCGCACATTATGAAAATCTTTCTCTGCAATTTTGGGTTTAATTAAAAAGTTAAGCAAAATTTCCAAAAAGCAAGGCCGCTACGCACTATTCCAATAGCTATTCTACACTATTCAATAAGTTATAATTGTTAATGTATTTTTGTTTCTGAGATCCATAACGCCAAAATTGGCCATTTTACGCAAAAATCACTGTCGAGATGTAATAGGCCTCATAAGGGAGACCTTGTAATGAGAAGAGCCGGCAAATAATTAAGCAAGGGCATTTCTTTTCTCCCTTCTTTTGCAGAGTTAAATAAAAAATGGAATGAATGCCACATTCTACAAATGACACACTAGTTTAAAAATGTGGATTATTATTATTTTTGTTATTTAAAAATATACTTACAATTTAGTTTAAATCAGCCGTTACTTTCCATTACTATATACTACGTGAGAAATTATACCACTTCAAGCCAACACCGCATTATGAATGAAGCAATTATTTTTTGACGTGACAACGTCTTATAAATTGGTTTGCCGGGTGACACTTCAAGAAACTGCGTTACGCTCCGCTCACGTTATGCGCTCACAATGAGAGCGAGTGAGAGGCACGCGTCCCTTCCACTCGGGCATGGTTAGCCCGCCTAAGATTTTGTTAATATGAAATTCAGTGCGAGATTCTTTGTATAAATTAATGTTTTAAATATAATTCTTTGTATAAATAAATGTTTTAAATTGTTACTATTATTTCATCCTTCTTCCTACTATACGAATGAATATTCACATTAAAATTATTTTACCACTCAAAGTCGTTGTCACGTAAAACTTTCGCCCGTATACCGACTTTACAGGCAACCAATTTTTTTACTAATTCATAACCGTTAGACACACATATGCATTCATCAAAACAACCCAGTAAACAACTCAACACGTTCGGAAAACTTCTGTAGAGTAATAACTGCAATTAGCACTCGCGTAGTACATTGCAAGGCGCAATTTTACTTATGAATTCCTAGAAAATTAGTGCGCGTACGCAAAATAGAGGCAGAAACTGCTACCGAACGCTTCGGGACACGAGAAAAGTGATTGAGTAACGAGTGGACGGTAAGCTAAAGGCCCCAGTACACATTGGCGTATGTTGGCCCACTGCCGGCCATCGCCAATGTGTAGACGGGGTAAGGTGTCAAGGGTCGGATACCAGTATATGGATGGCCGGCAGTGGGTCAACATACGCCAATGTGTACTGGGGTCTTAAAGGTAATTTATTTTATTTTAACCCACAGTCCACCGCGTTTAGACAGCGTGGTGGATTATGGCTCAGATTAACTAATTTATATTTATTAATTTATGTGCTGTGAAAGGCCCGTGATTAGCAGTGCGACGTTTATAGGTTGATCATGATGATGATATCTTCTTTTCCCCAAAGCGTATTAAATGTTCCACTGCTAAGAAAGGCCTTCCCTAAATCCCTAAAAGTTCCCTGTTGCTTTGTAAGTAGATTTTAATTGAAAGGTGACCTTACTAAAAGCAAATAATAATAATAATAATAATAATAATAATAATATTAATGATTAAAAATAAAATTTAAGTGCCTGACTATAAAAATATTTTCAATAAAAAATGTAATGCTTCCTAAACTTTACATTACTACACTCGGCGTCAAAAAAATCGCACCTTTTAAAAATCATCTTTAAAAATTCTTAAACCTTATGTAGAGGATAGTGTTGGGTATCATTAGAAAGGTAACAAAAAGGAGTATCAAAAAACAATTAAATTTAACTTTCTGTTTAATTATAATTATACAAACAACATTAAAATTAATAAAATAATAAAAATCCTTAATTAAGTCCTAATTAACAACAGATAATTTACAAAGAAAAATGTACAAAAAGTGTCTTAAAATTAACTTAAAATCTAGTGTTACCCCCCCTTGCCCTGATCACGGCTTCCATACGGTCCCTCATGGACCTCACCAACTTCAGGAGCTCTTCTTGAGGGATAAGCCCCCATTCTTCAATCACCGCGTCTTGGAGCTCCTGTAGAGTCGAAGGAGCTGGATCCCGAGATCGAACCTTACGTTTAAGATGGTCCCAGAGGTGCTCTATAGGATTCAGATCCGGACTTCGCGCTGGCCACTGCATCACAGAGATTTGGGACCTCTGCAAGAAGTCGCTCACGATGCCTGCAGTGTGAGCGCGAGCGTTGTCGTGCATTAATGTGAACCCCTCGCCAAAAGATTCGGCAAAGGGGACCACATGCACTTCCAGGACCTCAGTGACATAGCGGCGAGCAGTCAGCGACCCTTGTCCGCGAGCACCTCCAGTCCGGGAGACGCAGACAAGGTCGGTTTTGCCGGCAGCAGACATACCGCCCCAGAACATGCAGGATCCGCCACCATATTCCACCGTCTCCTGGATGCAGGCTTGGGCGAAACGTTCACCCTGCCTCCGGTATACTCTTCTCCGTCGGTCGTTGCAGAAAAGACACACTCGCGTCTCGTCTGAGAAGAGAACAGCTCTCCACTGCTCAAGGGTCCAATCGACGTGGTCACGAGCAAACTGCAAGCGGGCTCGCCGATGCGCTGCAGTCAATTTTGGACCCGTAGCAGCTCTGTGGGCCGCTATCTTCTTCTCCTTCAATCTTCTTCTAACCGTAGATACGCTTACGGTGCGTCTGCGAACTGCCTGGAGCTGCTGTTGCAACTCAACAGCGTTGGAGAAACGATTTCTCAAAGAGTTCGACACAACGAACCGGTCGTCTCTTTCCGAAGTGCAGCGACGTCTACCCGAACCGTGTCTGCGGATATAGCCACCGGTCTCTATGAAGCGCTGGTACACTCTTCGAACGGAATAACGGCTCAGGTTCAGTTGCCGGGCGACATCACACTGCCGCACCCCTGATTGCAGTAGTGCAACCACTTGAGCGGCTTTATCAGCTGTGGTATCCATCAAAATCTGTGCGTGTGTCCTCTTCAACGGTTGAATAGCGAATGACCCACATTGAACCCGTGTTGACCGTTTTATACCCACAAAGGAAGCGCAACTAGCAACTCTCACGGGTAGCAAAATTTGCATCGAATTTTTGTGACACTTTATTTGTTGCATTAGGTTTTATTTGATAATGAAAAGTAATGTTTTTTATTAAGTTAATTAAGTAACCTTGTAAATAAAATCATAATTAATGCGACTGCATGTGCATATCAAGAGTAAATGACATTTGAAAGTGATTTTCTAAGAGGTGCGATTTTTTTGACGCCGAGTGTAGTATCACTACTAGCAGTGTATGTAATAAGAACGTGCTCCGAGTAAAAATATCATATTTATACGCTACCGGCGGTTACGAGACAAAACAGTCTCAACTCATGCCATATGATGTTGATACTCTAGATGTAGAAATTAGATAAGTCTTGACAATTATGGTAGGAGGCATAACGGTCCAAGATGAGAACTGAGAGAGACTAGCGTTTTTGCTGACAAATATACAAATAAAGCTAAAACCCGAATATTAAATAAGTAATAATGTACTTGTATGTCCTCCACCTACTAAAGTTACGCACTTAAGAAAACAAATACCAATTAGCATTCCAAAAGACGACATTGTGTTTATAGACATGATATCCATCAGCAACTGTTTGAACAGTTATTTGTTTTTATCTCATATTGAAATTGAGAATTGTTTGTAAAAATACTATACCTACTTCAATGCAAAATGTTGTAAGAAACCCGGGAATGATGCGGCTGATTCTACAATTATTGGTATTTAAAATCGTATAACATTGATTGTGGAATTGTATGACGTACATACAAGAACCTAAGAATAAAATAGTGACTTACTAAACCATAAAACATTAAAAGAAAAACTAGTTGACCATAGTACACGACGCAACTCAAAGATGTGAGAAACACAGAGCACAATCAGTCCCACATCTCAAAATCAGCAGACGCGAGCTAACAATTGACCATATACGAAATCGCCTTACGCGAAGAATTTTTGATGCAAACTGATCTATAGGGTGCAGTAGAAGTTTTCAAACCACTCGATGCATTAGAAGAATTCGCTGTACCAAGTTTCAACACTTAAGAAACGCAAGACCGACCTATAAGGACAGGTTGTGCTTATATGGTGTGCAATCATAAAGTCTGTCATGGTAGCATCAGTAACAATGTGGAATCGCTGTAACCTGGAATGGCACGTAAGAAACATCAGTAGCCTCATATAAACTGCGGCGTGTTTTGTTTGAATACCTAACCTGCATCGAGTGTCGACGCATTGCGTAATGGATCTGATTAAGAAATAATGTCAATTGGTCTTTATCTACGTTGAGATGATGAAACGACAACGTTTGACGAAAAGTGAAAATATCACGAGGTATTTGCGGATAAAGATGTTATGAGGCTGAATGATAAAATTCTGTCAACCCAATTCAATTTGGTAACGTATATAGAGCAAGGAATAGTCCAATTAATCGTACAAAACTTGCATATATGTAGATAAATACAGTCATCATACCCTGCCCTTCCTTACATTTTGATAATGATGGAAATTCGCAAAAGCTCTTTCAATTCAAGCAGTTATTTTCATACAGAATAATTTTTTACGCTTTAGGGGTAGCTCTTGGATATCGTTATAGACATTATTACAGAGATACGCATTGCTGTTACATAGGTGGTACACATTTTGAAATCGTATAAATTGTCACTGCAAGATCTATTGACAGTGCCAATAAGCCCACGCGAGGAAATGCAGGGGTAATGCTCCGAGAAAGTGGCGTGTCCTATGTTATCAGAGATCACAATTATAGAGCAAGAACACCCCCGAGCAGCAAGCTTAATGATAGTGTTTGCTTAGAAAGTGATCTCGGCTAGATTTTTGCAGGGGACCGATTCTATTTGGTTTGTGGGCATTGGTGCGTGAAGGCATAGCGTAATACAGTTCTTAGGCAACATATCGGAGAGCATACGGGTTATGTTAGCAAACAGTTGTGTACGAATTTGGAAAAGAAAATACATTATACAAAAAATATTGGTGTTACTAGCAAAGTTGAAATAAATAAGCGTACAAAGTCTCACCTCATTTGTATTTTCTATTTTTTATGAAGGAGATATTGTGTATACTGTAGAATATTGACTGTATTAGCCATAGATTTAACGGGATTTTAGCGCAATCCATTGTTGGTTTCAAAAAGTGACATGAAAAGAGCCGATAACGAAAATAAGAAATTAAACACAACTTAACAATTGATGCAAATAAAGTGTAGCTTAATTTTACTGAATTACAGATTCACACGAATAGCGAACTATTTTAAATCGAACAACAGCAATTTAAGAATCAGATGAACTGACGGACGACGGTCACATAGTTCGCATTAGGGCGTCACTCGTTTGCACATCGTTTTCCAGCTTGGAACTGGTGTAATGACTTAATTTTAACCATTTTAGAGAAAGCTTTACTTTGTTAACTTAGCTAGTGACCCATGAAATACATGGTATGCGCAGAAATATTTTTATAATTCGGAAAATAAAATCCTGTATAATTGTACTTATATTAAATAAAAAATATGGTATCAAAATGTTAAGGTATGTACTTAAATAATTATATTTATTTCAGAATTTGTGGAAGATAAAAAGTAGTCTTAGCAGTTCTCAGTAAATGGCTAATTAAAACGATTAAATGAAGACGTGTCAACTGATTTACATAAGACAAACATCATTACGCAATTAAAGTTATTTCTTTAATGTATTTCATTAATCATACTGTGTTGTAAGGTGGCAATAATGTCACATTAACAATTCTAATTAATAGAAGGTGACAACATGTAATGGATGACTGTGATCACATTCATTGATAAGGTCTACACGATTGGTAGCAATAAAATTGACTAAATTAGTGTCAAATTATTACCATTTCAAAAGACGCTGATTTCTCCAAAAGTCAATAAATAATTTCATCATCGAGTTTTTATAAAGATGAACTTAGACAAATACTACATTTAAACATTCTTGAAATTAAAGCGTTAGAAAGATGCCAACAAGATCTGCTCAAAAGCTGAGGAAGAAAATTGCTAAAGATATTCTTGGTTTAATAAAGTGACATGAAATATAAGGATTTTATTGTGTAGATTATACACTAACACTTGCAAGGGATCTAATGTAACTTAATTTTAAGACCTGACGGAACATTACTAAATTACATTACATAGTTGCAAAAACATGAAACTATTACGGATTTTGCACGCAATTTCTGTTTTTCACGGACATTTAATACATTGGAACAAAGACTATAATCGAGGGACAGGAAAGAAAACTTGTTTTAGTAATGAGTATCATAAGATTTGCAATATCGGCCGTTGGCATATTGAAACGTCACGATAGCCTAATCTGTGTCGTCATGATATTGGATTGAATTTCATAATCTTATTTTCTTTGTACGGAATAAGAATGTACTAGAAGGACCTTATGATGTTGTTGTAGCCTTGTGAAATCGGAATATATCTTTATTATCTAACTAAGATAACTTATAGGTAAAGTGGAATGTGCTGTAAATGTGTTTTTTTTTACACAGCACAGTAAGCCCCTTCGTACACAACGCTACGCAAGTCTTCGATACTTGGCGATTTCAGTCTCCAAGCGACTCCCGCCATACAAATCCATTGAGGTTCGTACACTAGTCGCGTCGCCGACACTTGTCCCGCGACTCCAATTTGTATGGCGGAGTCGCTTGGAGACTAAAATCGTCGAGTATCGAAGATTTGCGTAGCCTTGTGTACGAAGGGGCTTATACTTGTAACAAAAACATTTATTTATTTGAATTCGAACATCGATTAGATTAAACGTTTGTCTTGTCATGCTAGAAATAGTACAGTATCAAAGCAGCAGCCATAGCAACCATCTTAAAGTTTTAAGAGCTCTGAATTTTTATATTTCAAATGTGCACACATTCGATAGTCTCGTTTGTTGCCCTTCAAACTTCTTAACTCCCAGTATCTACCTACAGGGCAAAATGAACATCTCTACTGTGAGGCATCTATAAAGAAAGATTTGATAACTTCGTAAAACACGGGAATCACGGGATAGGCCTATTTGTAGATACAATCCAGGGTTACTGGAGTATGAATGCCGTCAAGTTTTCGAAGTGACTTTATGCTACTTTAAATCTTTGCATGCTCACAGGAAACTTTATTCCTTCCAGTAGTCATAGATGCGACGTAATAAAATGACATAAGTAGTGGGCAATACGAGACAAAGTAGATATCTCGACCCAGTTGCGGCCGACAGACGAGCCGCGGGGTGGCCAGCCGGCCGGAACCGAACATGGACAGACTATTATAATAATTAACATATTGTAACACGAAAACGTTACTTTAAACGTCAAAAGTTATACTCCTTTGGTAGTACTTCGTTATATTAAGATTTTAATTTCAACCAGAAAAGTGTACCCAAATTGTGCTCTTTCGCGACGATTGAGAAAAGACGAGAGTCAGTTGTTTATATGATCGAGGAGTCAGTACTATTTGGAGGGTGTGCATTTTAAGTGGCGAAGGCGGTAGATTGCATGCATAAGTTCCAAAATGCTAGCAGACTCCTGGAGATCTCACGCATACAGCAGAGGAAGACCATCGCAGGGTTCTTGCATTACACAAACTGGATGTAGATGGCGACAGGCAAGTGAGAAAAACAAAGTTCGTAGTCGAGCGCTCCAAAGGCTGTCATAGATGAATAGAATGATGGATGATCTAGGAAAACCCAATGTTAAGCGTAATTATAAGTACTAGATCATCTGCTGTCTTATGCCACACTGAGCCTCCGTGAAATATGTAGGTACCTACAACTTCAATAAAGTGTGGCTAGATCTAGTTGTCTCGTTTTTCCAGTCCGTGACTATTGATTTCGGGATATGGTCGTGATTGTATACATTTGTACCTACACACATCAAAAGTGTCTAGGGATCAAGCATTTTTATGCGGATTTCTTGAGATTGAGATGTGGCTTTGTAATAAATTTATGATTTTATAAATTTATATGGATCCTTTTTGGTGCATTTCATAATTTGAAACAGGAACTTTCAATCAATTTCTAGTAAAAGATGAAAATCAGCTGTCAATATTTTCCCTATAAAAACATACAACGCATTGAAGACATTATTAGTGCTACTGTTTCCCTACTACTGATTAAAACCAACGTTATTATTATGGAGCGGCGACGTCATTTAAGCAGGGAAGAAATGCTCAAGAGCCGTGGGAATGATAGAAGCTGGTTCCCGGCAACGTACTGTGGCTTTAGCTCTGAATACAAGTCAGAGTGTTATCAGTCGACTTTGGACACGTTACCGAAGCACTGGTACCGTGGCTGAGCGCCATGGAGGACGGTATCGCTGCACCACACGGAGACAAGACCGATACATTCAAATCACAACTCGAAGAGCTCCAACAATAACCGCCATGATGTTAGCCGTGAGGCTTCATCACTCTTCAGGGAACTTAATAGCGACCAAACAGTCAGAAACCGCTTGCATGAAGTGAACCTTCATTCCCGAAGACCGCTAAGGGTACCACCTATAGCAATGCACAATCGTAGGATTCGATATCAATGGGCTCTTGAACACAGAAATTGGGCAGAAGAACAATGGCGTTTCGTGTGCTTTTCTGATGAGTCTCGTTTTGGTATGAGACCGGATACAAGACGTATACGACACTGGAGAACCCCTGGACGCCAACAGCGATTAAAATCCTGCCAGGAAGTCCATCCTTATAGTGGTGGAACCATCATGGTATGGGCGGGTATTTGGATCGGCGGAAGAACTGAGTTGATTTGGATCAGAGGCAACCTCAACGCTCAAATTTATGCTGAGACGATTGTATCAGACGTCATCGTTCCTCTACAAGTGCAAATCGGTCCCTTATTTCAGTTAATGCATGATAATGCACGACCGCACACCGCAAGAGTTGTTAGACAGACTCTCGCCGCAGCTAACATCAATGTCATGCCCTGGCCTGCTCAGTCGCCAGACTTGAACCCGATTGAGCATGCATGGGATATGCTACAGAGAAGAGCTCTGCCGAATATGGAGTAGACATGGGCGCCGCCGTGGCTCGCCGCCGCCGTTTAGGTATGGCGCGCCGCCGCCGCCGCCGACTGTTCAAAATTTCGCGCCGACTAGACTGTTCCAATGTGTAGGCTCTTGTAACAATAATCTCAGTTTATTCTTTACTCATGTGGGCCGTGCGGGCGCCGCGCGAGGCGTCAGCTCAGGTGCTCGATGAGGACGAAGACGACCCTATTTCCAATCAAGAGGGAGAAGAATCAGAAGAACGCCCTTTGTTTGGGGACTTCGCGAACGAGCCTAGCGCTAAGACGTCCATACCAACGCGTTGGCATAGTATCTTAGAAATGTTGGGGCGTATGGCACAGTGCTGTTACTGTAACCGGAACCCCGTCAGCTTTCTTAGCCTGAGCTAATGCTCGAGCTCGCAAATCGTCGGGTACCTAGACCCTGAGAAAGCCCCAGTTAAAGAACATTACGTAGGGCACGATTCAATCACATCGGCCCCATCGGTGTTAAACATGCTTCGCACCCACTTGGAAATACCTTTATTTCCACGGAGAGCTTTGAGTACCTCCCCGCCGCGGACATGAAGCTCCCCCATAGAGGGGTCGGCCGGCTATATTTAATACAAATGGGTGCACATTTGGAAATACCTTTATTTCCACCGCTGATAAAGCCTGACGGCTCACTTGCCCACACAGCAACTAAGAAGGTAATTCCACTCTTTTTGCAAAGAACTCACGTCTGGAAGTCGCTAGCAAGGTTCCACCTAAGTTGCCTATAGCCGACCTCTCCATGGGAGAACCTCACATCAGCAGCAAAGAGGTACTCAAAGCTCTCCGTACTCTAACGTGAATAAGGCTAGTGGTCCTGATAGAATCCCGGCCATAGTCCCACATAAGTGTGCACCTAACTTGTCTACTGTTCTAACACACCTGTATCGCCTCTCACTTGAGACTGGTCTAGTTCCTCAGTCGTAGAAGCTGGCTAATATGCAGCCTGTGCCCAAAAAAGGTAGCCGTGCCGATCCATCTTACTGTAAGATGATTTAAGTCAAGTCCATACTCTGCAAGAATACGGAACGTGTACTTAACTCTCGACTGCTGGCATACCTTGAGACCAATGATCTCCTCAGTGACTGCCAGTTCGGATTTCGCCTATTATAGATCTGAGAAGTTGGAACTCACTGGCGCATTGGACTTAGAAATAGTGGACAACTTTGTATACCTGGGTTCCAACATCAGTAACGATGGTTCGTGCGAGAAGGAAGTGCGCAGGAGAATTGGCATGGCTAAGAGCGCCATGTCTCAGCTTGCAAAAATCTGGAGAGATCGCAATATTTCCGTAAAAACCAAAACCAGACTGCTACGGACTCGTGTCTTCTCGATCTTTTATACGGAGCTGAGACTTGGACACTAAAAGCTGCAGACCGCAAACGCATTGACGCTTTTGAGATGTGGTGCTGGAGAAAGATGCTCCGTATTCCTTGGACAGCATTTCGGACTAACGTCTATATTGCGAGAACTCAAAATCTCCTCGCGGCTGTCATCCTCGGATATCTACGCAAAATTCTCGAATACTTCGGTCACATTGCAAGGAAAGACGGTGACAAACTCGAGAAGCTCATAGCGACCGGCAAAGTAGACGGGAAACGGCCTCGAGGACGCAGCCCAATACGTTGGTCTGACCAGATCCGCACCACTCTTAACTCTTCAGTTCACAGCGCCCTCCAGACCGCCAGATACAGAAAACAGATGGAGGAAAACCATAAGAGAGAAAGTGATGCAGAAGGGACGTCACGACTCACGACCCTCAGCATTGAGGAACATGACGCAACTCCATTATCAATTTTAATTACTTAGTGACTTTTCGCTCTACGGCGACGATATAATGTTTTGTTGTTGAAATCTTTGTGAAGTGTTGGTTTTATTTATTACTCTTATTTCCACCTTTAACTACATAACCAAAAACGACTTCAAAAATCCCACGCCGCCGGCTTCACGCCGCCGCCGAGCATATTTTTAAGGCGCGCCGCCGCTGGATTTTTTTTACTCGGCGCCCATGTCTAATATGGAGGGTATCCAGTCGCAAGAAGACCTTTTTTTGTTGTTGCAACGAACATGGGCGGCCATTCCACAGCGTGATTTGGATGAACTCATTTTGAGTATGCCAAACCGATGTTCTTGTGTTGTTAGTGTTTGCGGTAGAAACACGGATTATTAATTGTTTAAGTTACCCAATAAAATTTTAAAGAAAACTGTTATTTCAGTCTTTTTTTCGAACTTTAATGTTAGTGGTTCAAATGTCAAAAATCCCTTTATTAGGAAAATGGCAAATTTCTTTATTCATGCAAAGGTGACTTGGTTTATCGTTACTGTAGACAAACGAAAACACTTTATTTGATGAATCCTTAAAGAAAATTTTAATTAATATCAATCAGGAGAAAAGTTATTGCAAAAATATATGTTGATCCCTAGACACTTTTGATGTGTGTATATAATGAAATGACGGGAAGTGAAACTCTTTCGTATCTCCACGAACAATGAGCTGAAGGGAGCTGTGATTTCGGTGTGAAAGAAACAAAAGCTACTACACACAAAGCGATAGTGTTACGTGTCCCTGTGGCCAGCTCTTTGAGTGAAGGGTGACGACGAAGATCGAGTTACCGAGCACTTGTCACGAGTGGGTTATTTCAAAAAAAGAGGCCCTTGTTTACTAATTCAAACTGTATGTGCGTTATAGGAAACGCTGTGTGAATTGGGATGTAACTATTTACATTTTCATGGTCACTAACTGTTAGTTACTAGTTACATATATCAGCGTGACCTACGCCAAAAAGATCACCAGGCACTTAATATGTTTGTCTGTAGCTCGTGTATTGGCCGTACGATTGTTTTTTTAACTATTTACGTTATTGCAAATCTTGCAAATGGACGCTGCTGGATATCATCTGTTATAAGCTCAGCTGTCGTAATACTAGACACAATAGAAATCTAATTGTTAGCAACCTCAAGGAGTCAAATCTTATAGTAATTATAAGAAAAGTGATAAACGTTGTAATAGAAATAGAATAATAGTATATAAAATGACTGCTAGAAACCGCAAGAAACTTCAAGGGCTGGTCAGGTCAATGGTTTTTAAACATGACAAAAATGGTCTCATTGCAGACTAACGTAGGTACTTATCGCCCAGCTGACGCGAACGGGACAACAGACGGTCGGCCGGCCGACCGTTGCCCTCACGTTGTAAATAATAGTTTTTTTACTTGTTATTCAATTTATTTTTCTTATGTTATTGCTTTAAAATAAATTATTTAATTAAAAGTGAAAAAAACACGAATTCCATATTTTGTCATGGTTGACCTGACCAACCCTTGAAGTTTCGTGCGGTTTCTAGCAGTCACCTTATATAAGTTAGAAAATAAGTAGTAAATAAAGTATAAGAAATAGGGCATACAAATGCAAGAAAAATGGTACCGAGCAATCGGAGAGTTAAGGAAATAAGAATAAGTTTTTAAATAATGTAATAGTTATAAGTAGATAATTAATAAGTAAGAGTAGACAGAAAACCTAGTGAGCGATAAAAATGGAAACTAGATTAGAAGTATACGATAGGGTAGTCGTAGATTGGAACGTAGTTTGAAAAGAAAGTAGATTAGTAATATAATATATTGCAGACATTGCAGTCGTAGTATGAGATAGAGCATAGGAAAGAGTAGATAGGGCATAATCATGCCAAGGAAGTGTAGGCTTATTAGCTACTTCTATAGGCTCGTATTCTAAAACCAAACTCACACTCAAATCTCTGCTTGAGTACAGTTAGAAAGGGATGGAGCTATTCATTGCATATATCGCTATCTCTTTCTAACTGTATTCAAGCATGGATTTGATTTTGAGTTTGGTTTCAGAATACGAGACCTAGAATAGATAGAGTAGTCTTAAGAACGTCTCCGACACTGATAACCGTCGGGGGACAAGATTAAATAATAAAAAAGCCTCTAGAAGTCTTCGTAGCAGACAAGGGGTTAGATATGTAGTAAGTAGGCCTATGATGGTGTTAATTTAGTTTTAGACTGGCATGAAAGATCGCAATAAGAATTAGATCTTTTATAGATTATGATTTCGTTTTGGATAGATATATACATATATTGATCGAAGTGTACTGAGAGAAGAAAACCTCTACATAGGAATATAGTTACTGACAGTGGTATTTCTGTTTTGTTTTGAATTTCCACGTAGTTAGTTGCATGTGCAATTATTGTGATGGTTCAGTCGTGGACTGGTCATAGATGGCGAGGCAGCCGTTTACACCCACCAACTCGCGTTAACGTCGCATGTTTATAATATTTATGGACTAGCTGTACTTATTAGCTGTAATAAATTAAAACATTTGACGTATGAATTTCTTCGTAACTTAACGCTCAAACATGATGAAAACTTAATAAAAACTACTGTGTTTAAGTTGATTCAGAATTCCCACATCGTGGTCATCTTACATATAATTCAAAACACAGTTGTTATCACTACTCTATAAGTATTGTTAGTGTAAGTTAAAACCGACGCAAAACCGGTGTCCCTTAGTCCCTTGCCTATTATTTCTTAATTCTACGATGACAGCCACTTTTACGTGTGGGCAGAGGTACGAATATAAAATACACAATGTGAAGCCAAATCACGGGCTGGAGCTTAAATTACGACCTTGTAATATTATACATACGGCAGTAACTGCGATATTGCACGTCAATAACATGTGTTATTTGTTTACTGGTGTTTGAGGCATTCCTATTTTGTTTTAGCAGGCACATAGGCATGCGGCCAGTTAGGCTAATGGTTAACTACCAAGGTAGACTATTTGATGCTTAATGAAAACTTGTAACTTGTGTTAATGAAAACGAATTTTAAAATTATAGAAGTAGCGAAACAATGTACATATATATATACTTCTCGACTAAAAGATATCATTTTTTGGGCCTTTTCTGAAAGTGCCGGCCAACAAAAAAAATGGTACGTATTGTTAGAACTAGCTATTTGGAGAAATAGTTAATATGGCACAAAAGTTGTAGAATTTCTCCGAGCCAAGTTATACAAGTTCGAAGATTCAACATTTTCATACATTTATTGATTCCTAATTTTTTTTTGTATAAACACAACAGATGATGACCCTATATATCATTACTTTGTGTTTCCCAGTCCCAGCACTTTCAGAAATCAATAAATGTATGAAAATGATAAATCATCGACCTTGTATAACTTGGCTCAGAACAATCCTACAACTTTTGTGCTTTATTAACTATTACTCCAAATGGCTAGTTCTAAGAACACGTACTATTTTTTTTGCGTTGGCCGGCACTTTCAGAAAAGGCCCAAAAATGTATGGAGCCTGAATGATCTCCTTTACCCGTAGCGGTATAATTAATAACAACTGTTACCTATATCTCACATGTCCTTCAAAACATAACACAGCAAGGCCAATAAAAAAATACTGCTGCTTAAAATCGGTATCAGTGTGGTAGCTACCGAAACCGGATCTGAGCGAAAAACCTTACTGTTTAGTAACACTAATACACCGGCTAATTTCTTGATTGCATCAAGTTCTTCTTTTAAATTGTCAATGTAATTAAAATACTATCAAAAACAAATAGGTCTAATTATATCTGCTCTTTTACCTTTTGCATGCCGGACGTCCGATGACGTAAGGCCAGTGGCCTGAGACTTGATGAAAAAGATAATTGATTTTTAATTACGCAACCGCGTCCAAATAAGCGTAGACAAGTTTTGAAACAAAACGATTCTTGTTGGTTTTTAAGATCAGTGTCAGATTACGTAACTAGCACTTAAACTGAGTTTAGATAAATAGTATTTAGCGTCAGCCAGAACAAGTTTTGGTTAGCGTATTCATTACAAAAAATTGCTATGGAAAACCAGCGCTAGTCAAAATAATTGATTATTAAAGTTATTGTCGAAATAGGGAAATTTATTTTATCAAAACCGGAAATAAGTAAGAGATCAAACGAATTCAATAAGTTTTATTGCACATTGCATAAAAAAAGTTTACATTATGTTTACACTGCTGGTTAAAGGCCTCTTATTTTTACCTGGCTATTTTTTTTTTTACTTTCCTACACTCACACCAATTATCTAGCCCAAGAGAAGCTTCGAAGAAACTCGTTAAATGGTTACTAGACAACAGATAAACATACTTAAAATACTTAAATTAAATACATACTTATTACACATAGAAAACACCCAGACCCGAGACAATTTAGAAAAACAATAATTTCTAAATTTACCCGACCGGGGATCGAACCCGGGACCTCAGAGATGGCGACACCATGAAGACCGGTGTACAAACTACTCGACCAAGGAGGTCGTCAATATTTATGGGATACCAAATTTTACGCGAGTGAGTCCGCGGGCGGAAACTAGATAATAATATTAATCTGCGGCTGCGCATGTAAGACGGGTAACCTAATCATTCGTGAGGTGACCGCCGAGCGCAACGGACGTGTAATCGACACTTTGAAAGCCGCTTTCCTCTGGCTAGGGGAAATTTATCGATAGGCATTATGCACGTTACAGAGAACCGATGGCAACTTTTACAAGAATATTAATTAATTGACAGTGATTATTTTAATTACCATTGACATCATTGGCAACAACTAAGGGCTCATTGCTGAACAAAAAGCGGATTGAAAGAATTGAAATCTAAGTTTCTGTAAAATAGCAAGGTAAGAAAGATAAGGAGCTGTAATTTATTAGTAAGTATTAAGACATAAAATGAAAAATGTTAAGAACTTGTTTCCGCTCTTTTCCCTTCAAAACAAGACTTTTTCAATGCGGTACTACAAAACAGCAAAAAAGAACCATTATAATCTCATCCCACTGACTTATTTTATGACGAACACCAAAACTGCAAGCTCATATGTATTATGCTCATACCGTGAGTCAACCTTCAAAAGGGTTCGTAAATCAACATCCTATGTAAACATCGCAATAAAAAGAAACTGCAACCGAGCACAGGGGCAATGACACCGATATTGTGGTACAACAAAACATTAGCTTTTGTTCCCAAGCAATAGAGTCTATATTAAAGTATTGTATGGTAGCAATATATGGTATGGAAGCTACTAGTTCTTTGTTAGAGTAGATCTGTCCATATAAAGGACGCTCGTAATATGAATATCGATAGAAAATGATCTAGAACTAATGACTAAGGCTTGTGCCTGCGCCTTCGTTGGCATAACTTCCAGTTGGCTCATAGATACCTTCATATGGACATGATTAATTACTTTATAAATACGCGAAATAAAGATTATGTAGATTTCTGTGTTGAATATTTACCTTTGATGATATGATACCTATATTGGATCAGCCAGTAACCACAGACGTTGCAATTTAGTCGAATCTTCGGGAATGATAGTATGAAACAAATCAAAATGAGAACCTCTTTAATTATGAAGTCGTTCAAATAAGTGCGTAAAACATCTATTCTAAATAGTATTGCGTAGTACATTATTACCGTATCAATATTTTTTTTATTATAAAAGAGATTGCTTTAGCGAGTTGCATTCAGTGCCTTCAATAATAAACGCGAGTCGTAGAATTGTTTCATATATTTTTTTATGTTCAGGAATTATGTAAATCTTTGGAAAACGATAAACAATACGACAATATTTTATGTAAGTATTTTAAGTAATACTACTTAGCAATAAATGTATTACAATTGTCCTACAATACACATTCTGTTCTATTTGACATGCTTCATTAAAAGTATTTAATTGAGTTAAACATGTTGAACAGAACACATACTACACACGCCAGCAGGTCAAACTATCCAAAACTGTCAAACTCTAACCGATATTGACCGTTATTCCCAAACGTTAAAGCTTAACATTTATTGAAGAAACAAGCAAACAAACGTTGGTAAAAAATACTTTTCACTATGTATGTATCACCGAGAGCATAAATGCTACATACTCAAATGAAAAAAATCGCAAAGCTTGTTTACAAATGTGCAATGTTTCTCGGGGCCGGTGTTATTTTTAAAATGACGAGTGTTGTGTAACCGGCGATTACTCACAGCTAATTACTAGAGTGATACAAATCTACTTACAAAGACCATAATAGTGGCATCACCGACTTTCCTGAGAAACTGGACTATGACTAATTGTTGGAGATGAATGCAGATTTAGTCGTTAAGAACAGGTTGTTAAGTGCTTGTTAGGTTGTACGATGGCCATTCAGATTTAGTCCACCGAGAGCGCTAATGTAAATACCTAGGTACTATGTATTTAATTGTTCCTTGCATTCACAATGGTATAATTATATCGAAACTAAAAGTTTTTTTCTACGGATTAGCGCGTATTTATAATAATATTACCCGTTATAAGTGATGTCTAATCTAAGTACAGCAGTCAGATAATAACACGTTCACGAATGAGTAATCCAATATTTACCTTGACCTCTTCTTCACATGACAAGTCATTTTAATGTACACGGTCACCGTCATTGTTTTTTTAATCGCGTCTAATTTTTTTTTCTTTTATCACTATAAAAAAATAATACTCATCGACAAACCAAACACACATGCGACCACTATTACAATACAGCTGTAATATTAGACCATTAAAAAAAACATCGTGACCAATCGCCTTCGTTGGCACATAAAAAATTGTGATTAGTTTTTTTTTATGAAGAAATTGTACTTATTGCGAAACGTTACCAAGATGATAGGCAATCAAGGGCGTAATCGTAATTAGCCAATCGTGAAAATAACAGTGATTGCGTCGAGACATTCGCCATAACACATAGTGTAATGATTGATTGTTGTAACGTTACTGGGTTAGTGTAAATGCGGGTAAATTAACTTGCATTTAGATATAATATCGACATAATGAATGTGAAGCAAGATAGTTCACACGATCTTTTGAATGGAGCCTTTTAAGATTGGTATTGTTCACCGTTTGCTGCAGGTTTCATAACGGCATGGTATACGTCTCTATTAACTACCTCATCATTCAGACTCCGGCTTTTTTCACATCGTGGAAAATCTTAGCCTGCATCTCATCTGATGGTAAGTGACGTTAAGGCCGAAAGTGAAAATGCTCTTCGCCTGTAATCTTATCTCTTACCGTCGAAACAAAACAATGTTACAAGCACTGTGGTTATAGCGTCAAACTTAGATAAGATGGTGGTAGCTAGCCAGGTGGATTTAAAAGCATCTATTTGCTAATCATCTAAACCAGAGCCTCTGGATCTGACCGTTTAACTAGTTCGTATATAAAAGGCGATTTTTGTATTACCTAACCATGTACGAGTACATATGCTAAAATTAAAGACAGCATATCTGTATTCAAGTAAACTAAATTGTTAAGCAATTTTGAATCGTCCAAAAACATTTTTTATTCTATCACCCACACTGAAAGAACAAAAAGGTTGATTTTGCACGGGTTGGCGACACATTAGTTGAATTAACAAAGTGATGGGTTAAAGCAACATGAACAAATTGTTATTTTCACAGAAAAGTTTTTGTTGGTATGAAAACAGTTGTTTTTACCTATTTGTACACGTTGGCGTAACAATTCATGCATAATTCAATAGGTAATTGTTGATGTTACTGTTCAAGTTGATAAATAACCATTTTTAAAGTTAAATTTACAAAATAAATACGTTAAAACAACAAAAGATATTCAACCATTTGTCGATTACCAGAAACAACAAAATAAATTTGTTAATTATGCCTATTCCCTATAGTTGATTTAATGTAAATTTTAATGTTGGAACCAAGCTGATTGGCATAACCCTTTCAAATGTTTGTCTCAACCGATCCACAAACAGTTGGGATAACAATATAAGCAGGTAAAAACCACAGCAAGATATAAAGTTAAACCAACACGTTCGAATGGTTAAACGAACACCCGAATGATGGTTAAAATAATGATATAAATTCTATACAAAAAAAGTAATTGACACGACCCATTAAAATGTTTGTTTTAACCGTGACACAAATAGCTAAGATAACAGTATTAAACAGGTAAAAACAACAGCAACACATAAAGCTTAATCAATATGTTCGAATGGTAAAACTAACTCAAGAACAAGGGTTAAAATAACAACATAAATAGGTTAAGTCCTATACAAAAAAAACGATTGACACAACCCTTTCAAGTGCTTGTTTTAACTGTCACACAAACCGTTGGGATAGCAATGTACACCGGTAAAAACAACACCAATAAAAAAAGCTAAATTAACCTGTTTGAATGTTTAAACTAGCCCTTCAGAGTGTTTGATTTAACCGTCACATAAACAGTTGGGATAACAATATAAACAGTTAAAAACAACAGCAAGATTTATAACTAATTCAACAAATTTGGATAGTTAAACTAACTCACGAGCTAGGGTTAAAATAAATATATAAACAGGTTAAGTCCTGTAGAAACATTATCGATGGACACGACCCTTTGAAATGTTTGTTTTAACCGTTACACAAACAGTTGAGATAACAGTAATCCACAGGTAAAAGCAACAGCGACACATAAAGCTTAATCAATATGTGCGATACATAAAATTAACTCAAGAGCAAGGGTTAAAATTCTCTTTCAAATGTTAGTATTAACCATCACACAAACAATTGGGATAGCAACATAAAAAGGTAAAAACAACACCAAGCCAAAAAACTAAATCATCAAGTTTGAATGGTTGAGCTAACGCTTACGAACGTATGTTATAACCGTCACACGAACAGTTGGGATAGCATTAAAACAGGTAAAAACAACAGCAACACATGAGGCCAAATCAACATGTTTGAATGGATAAACTAACTCACGAGCTAGGGTTAAAATAATAATATAAACAAATTACGTCCTAAACAAAAAAAACGATTCACACAACCCTTGCTAGTGTTTGTTTTAACCGTTACACACACAGTTGGGATAGCAATATAAACAGGTAAAAACAACACCAAGACAAAAAACTAAATCAACAAGTTTGAATGGTTGAGCTAACGCTTTCGGATGTATGTTAGAACCGTCACACGAACAGTTGGGATAGCAATATAAACAGGTAAAAACAACACCAAGACAAAAAACTAAATCAACAAGTTTGAATGATTGAGCTAACGCTTTTGAATGTATGTTAGAACCGTCACACGAACAGTTGGGATAGCAATAAAACAGGTAGAAATAACAGCAACACATTAAGCCAAATCAACATGTTTGAATGGATAAACTAACTCACGAGCTGGGGTTAAAATAATAATATAAACAATTTAAGTCCTACACAAAAAAAAAGATTCACACAACCCTTTCAAATGTTTGTTTTAACCGTTACACAAACAGTTGGTATAGCAATATAAACAGGTAAAAACAACACCAAGACAAAAAACTAAATCAACAAGTTTGAATGGTTGAGCTAACGCTTTCGAATGTATGTTAGAACCGTCACACGAACAGTTAGGATAGCAATAAAACAGGTAAAAACAACAGCAACACATGAGGTCAAATCAACATGTTTGAATGGATAAACTAACTCACGAGCTAGGGTTAAAATAATAATATAAACAAATTACGTCCTAAATAAAAAAAAACGATTCACACAATCCTTGCAAGTGTTTGTTTTAACCGTTACACAAACAGTTGGGATAGCAATATAAACAGGTAAAAACAACACCAAGACAAAAAACTAAATCAACAAGTTTGAATAGTTGAGCTAACGCTTTCGAATGTATGTTAGAACCGTCACACGAACAGTTGGGATAGCAATAAAACAGGTAAAAACAACAGCAACACATGAGGCCAAATCAACATGTTTGAATGGATAAACTAATTCACGAGCTAGGGTTAAAATAATAATATAAATGAATTAAGTACTAAACCAAAAAAAAGGATTCACACAACCCTTGCAAGTGTTTGTTTGAACTGTCACACAAACAGTTAGGATACCTATCAATATAAACAGGTAAAAACAACAGCATGACAAAAAGCAAAATCAACGTGTTCGAATGATTGGGCTAACGTTTTCAAATGTATGTTGTTAAATTAAACGCTACCTAAATGCTAAATACGAGTAATCTGAGATAAAATTACTGTGTCACATAAGTACCTACAATACAGACAAACCGACATAGCAAAACTATATCTATATTTGTATTTGCTTTCGTATGTCTGGCTGTTCAGCTTTTCCGTCTATAGTATAGGTCACTCTCAACCGATTCTCGTGAAAATTTGTGAGCGAGTTCGATACCTATTTATAGTTAGGGCAAAATGCTTTTGTATGTCCGGCCCTATGATCTTGTTTTGGAAGATAACAAGATGAAAAGTGGAATTAAACGCCATACTTACCCACCTTAACAGTGTAAGTAGGTCCCTACTGTTAAACGAGCTTTGATTTTTTAATGGATTGTCGAAAACGGCTGTACTTAACGATTTCGATGTTTACGCTATAATTAGTGCTTTAACAGGACACAAACTTCTCAAATGTTTGTTTTAACCCTTTCACAAATAGTTGAAATAACAATTTAAATAATTTGAGCTGATCTCCCGGCAACGTCGCAAATTACTATCTGCGCGCGCTCAAGAAGCAAGGGCGTCTATTCACGAGAAGTTCGGCTATGCGATTCTCTAAGCGACACAGACGCAGCGCGCATGGCGGTGATCTGCTTTCTCTTTCCAATTCTATAACTGCTGTTGAAAATGACATGTGAGTGGACACTTATGATGTTATGGTTACATTATTGCGATTCGGCGAATGTTTGACCTGTCGCGTCGTGTAGCTATAGCCAAACAGTTTGCTGAACCTACCGCACATCAAAGGGATATTTTCTCAAACTTGCAATGAAATGTTGACATGACTTACTTCAATTAGGTCTGGAAATACTACGTAACCGGTATGAGTGAAGATGATATGTAAAGGAATTTCATACAGCAATACACCTACCTAGGCCCGTAAAGCAACAGTCTTTACGGGGGAGGGAGGTGGGGGGGGGGGGAGCGCAGGCCCATTGTTTTCATTTGATCCAATGTAGTTCGCACGAAAATTTTATATAATTATATAGGTAGAATAGTTTGCCGTAGAAAAAATACGAAGTTTTTATCGCGTCAACGCGACACGAATTTTTGCCACCCTAACCTGCTACTACACTACAGTAACCAATTTATATTAGATATACCTAATACCTACTTTTGGTTTTTCAGATTTAATTATCTATCACTAAAATATAAAATATTGCAAAGACAAAACCTGTTAAAAAACCAATTCAAATTATAGCCGATTTTGAAACTGTAACCTCACCTTCTGTTTTATGTTATCTACCAGACTATCTTAATGCCTAATAACTATTAGACGAATAAACAATATGCCTTGTAACTTTATGGAAATCAAAATTAGGGCGAAAAACATTAGCCTAAACCATATTTATGCTTAATGAAATAGTATGCCAAAAAACAATTAGGTCAAAATATTATTATGACAAATAAAAATATGCCTAACTCGTTGTGCCAAATTAAATTAGGACAAAAAAGATTAGGCGAAAAAGAGGGATCCCGTTAATCAGCCTTGTAGATTAAACCGTATACAAAAAGGGCGTGTCGTTAGTCTACAAAGAAACATTCATCGTGTCAATACTTGCAACGCACTGGATAAAATTATGTATAAGCTGGCCCTTTCAAATGTTTGTTTTAACCGTTACATAAACAGTTGGGATAACAATATAAACAGTTAAAAACAACAGCAAGATTTATAACTAAATCAACTAATTCACATAGTTTAAACTAACTCACGAACTAGGGTTAAAATAAAAATATAAACATGTAAAGTCCTGTACAAAAATTATCGATAGACGAAGCGACGTTGCCGTATCCCGCACGCGCGCGCGCCGCCGTCGCGCTGTGATGCCGACAGCTTAGTTGAACGAGAAAATTCGAATAAAGAGCACGCACGGTTTGCAGCATAGATTAACTTACATAGTTTGCAGTACGTATTTAAGGAGGTGAGGTGGACAGTTCAGTGTGTAATGGATTTAGGTAAGTATGCGGACATATAAATGTGTTTTGATATAAAAACGTGTATCTACCCATCTAGCACATAAGTTTTATCGTGCTTATTGTATTTTCGCCGTAAAACGCGACTGGCCTGGGTACCTTAATTAAATACTTATTTTTATGTTTCGTATATTTAGCCGAATGGGGTATTACGGCGGAAACAGTCAAACGTTTTGAAGGTACCTACATGTTTATTGTTTTCGTTGTCTGATTACTAAAGCTTAGCGCCACGCTGCGTGTCGCAACGCAATCGGTTACATACCTTTTTCATAAACGTGGTTACATTAGCTCATAGCCGATTTACACATCCTTAAGTAAGTAAAAACTACAAGTGGACGCCGGGCGGCAAGTAAGTCTGTCTACCTATCGCATTAAGTAAGCAAGGAAGTAGTAAGTTCAACTTACTTACTTACTTATGGGTGTGTAAATCGGTCTTCAGTACCGCGTGTCGCCACGTTCAATACAAAGCTTTGTATTTTAAGAAAGGAAAACTGGTTTCAACGAAAAATAATGTGTTATTTTAACTAAAGGAAAGGAAAGGAAAACTGTGGTTTTAACGAAAAATAATGTGTTATTTTAACTAAAGCAAAGCTTTTGATTCAACTGATATATATCGGTTGATCAAACAAAAAAAATTTGTTACTTTAACTAAAGGAAAGCGTTTGATTCAACTGATATATATCAATTAAAATAACACATTATTTTTCGTTTAAACCAGTTTTCCCTTCTTTATTTAAATGTTTGTGTTTACAGGGCACATCTCTGGAGGCGGCAACAGCAAGTGATAATGTTTATGATATAATATCAGCGCCGTCGAGCCCGGCATTACGTAGTAACAAACACTCGAAATCCTGAAGAATATCACGTGTAAGTGTTTGAATGAAACATTACTTGTAAATATTTTTAACCCACGACTCAAAGAGAGGGTTGTTATAAGCTTAACGTGTCTGTCTGTTTATCTATCTGTGGTATCTTAGCTCCCAAACGGATGTACCGATTTTCGTTTAGTTTTTTTTTGTGTTATAGATAATTTTATCCCGAGTGTTCTTAGCCATGTTTCATGAAAATCTGTTCAGCCGTTTGAATATCATCAGCTCTTTTTTTAGTTGATGAGGGATTTGATTAACTAATCTATTTTTATTTTAACTAAAGCAAAGCTTTTGATTCAACTGATATATATCGGTTGAATCAAACAAAAATAATGTGTTACTTCAACTAAAGGAAAGCGTTTGATTCAACTGATATATATCAGTTAAAATAACACATTATTTTTCGTTAAAACCACAGTTTTCCCTTCTTTATATAAATGTTTGTGTTTACAGGGCACATCTCCGGAGGCGGCAACAGCAAGTGATAATGTTTATGATACAATATCAGCGCCGTCGAGCCCGGCATTACGTAGTAACAAACACTCGAAATCCTGAAGAATATCACGCGTAAGTGTTTGAATGAAACATTACTTGTAAATATTTTTAACCCACGACTCAAAGAGAGGGTTGTTATAAGCTTAACGTGTCTGTCTGTTTATCTATCTGTGGTATCTTAGCTCCCAAACGGATGTACCGATTTTCGTTTAGTTTTTTTTTTGTGTTATAGATAATTTTATCCCGAGTGTTCTTAGCCATGTTTCATGAAAATCTGTTCAGCCGTTTGAATATCATCAGCTCTTTTTTTAGTTGATGAGGGATTTGATTAACTAATCTATTTTTATTTTAACTAAAGCAAAGCTTTTGATTCAACTGATATATATCGGTTGAATCAAACAAAAATAATGTGTTACTTCAACTAAAGGAAAACGTTTGATTCAACTGATATATATCAGTTAAAATAACACATTATTTTTCGTTAAAACCACAGTTTTCCCTTCTTTATATAAATGTTTGTGTTTACAGGGCACATCTCCGGAGGCGGCAACAGCAAGTGATAATGTTTATGATACAATATCAGCGCCGTCGAGCCCGGCATTACGTAGTAACAAACACTCGAAATCCTGAAGAATATCACGCGTAAGTGTTTGAATGAAACATTACTTGTAAATATTTTTAACCCACGATGCAAAGAATATCACGCGTAAGTGTTTGAATGAAACATTACTTGTAAATATTTTTAACCCACGACGCAAAGAGAGGGGTGTTATAAGCTTAACGTGTCTGTCTGTTTTTTTTTTATGCTAAGCCCGGCAAATGACCACACTCCACCTGATGTTAAGTGGAAATGAAGTCCAGGCGCGAGGACAACTGGTGCAGCGTAAGAGACGTAGCATCAGTCACCCTCACTCTGCCGGCCCACAAAGTGCTTCTTCACGCCTCGTTTGAAGGACCCTATGTCATAGGTAGGAGGGAATACGTGTGCTGGTAGACTATTCCATCTTTTGGAAGTGCGACAAAGTTATCTATCTGTGGTATCTTAGCTCCCAAACGGATGAACCGATTTTCGTTTAGTTTTTTTTTGTGTCATAGATAATTTTATCTTGACTGTTCTTAGCCATGTTTCATGAAAATCTGTTCAGCCGTTTGAATATCATCAGCTCTTTTTTTTTAGTTGATAAGGGGATTTGATTAACTTCCTTATGTCCTATCGATCCGAAATTTGGTACCGCGTTACTTCAATGATATATAAAGTATTTGGTAAGGTAAACATGACCTGATCAGCCGTTTGAAGAGCATCAGCTCTTTAATAGTTGATGAGGGGATCTGACTACCTTCCATATGTCCTATCGATTCGAAATTTGGTACCGTGTTACTTCAATGATGTTGAAAGTATATGGCAAGGTAACCATGACCTGATCAGCCGTTTGAAGTTCATCACTTTAAAAAGGACAAAATAAAAGTAATATTAAAAAATTAAAAAGCTCCCCGTCACAAAAAATATACTTTCTGTAAAAACTAACAAATAATATTTTAAACCTATGTTAATAATTATTATCGTCACATATACACTCACAGGCACAATTAACCGCCAACCTATATCATTCGTCTCCCTGATTGTTTTTGTTAACTATGGCTTATCGAGTGTTTTGTTTTTTGTTAAGTGGGTAGTCCTGCAATAAATTAAACACTTTTACCCTTATTTCGTTTCTTAAATTTGTGTCAATGACGGGTTTTTTGGAACTTAGTCGTTCTTTGACATTGTTGCAAATCTGTTACTGTGTTATCATTTCCTGTTCTTTTCTGCCATAGTGTGCGATTATTGTTTTATTCGAGTTTCTAGTGTTAGCTTATTGTTTGTGACTGCAAAAAATGCCACTCGATGCAACTGGTGTAGCCAGGGCAGTTGCCTTAGCTGACGCTGGGTACAGCCAAAGTCGCATCGCTCGTACACTCGGTGTACCACGAACAACCATACGGGATGCCATCAGACGGTTCCGGGAGACAGGTTCATACACTCGCAGGCCAGGTCAAGGTCGACAGCGATGCACTTCGGCTCGAGATGACCGCTTCGTTGTCGGCAACGTGTTGAGAAATCGCTTTTCTACCGCTACTGAAGCTCGTACGCGTTTTTTTGAATTACAAAACGTCAGTGTGAGTGAACGTACGATTAGAAGAAGACTGGCAGAAAGAAATCTAAGGGCGTTTCGTCCCGCTCGCGCCCCAGAACTGCTCCCACAACGCCGTAGAGCTACACTTGCTTTTGCGCGAGAATTTGCTGAATGGACTGTACGAGAATGGAAGGACGTACTGTTCTCAGATGAGAGCAGAATAGCCTTAAGAGGTCCAGATGGATGCCAGCGTGTCTACAGACGCCCAAATGAAAGGTTTGCTCCATGCGCTATAACGGAAACAGTGGGTTACCAGGGAGGTCCATAATGGTTTGGGGAGGTATCTCTTACGAGGCCCGTACCGATCTTTTAGTGTTCGACAGAGGCAGTATAAATGCTCAAAGATACGTGGAAGAAGTTCTCCAAGAACATGTCATACCGTTCGCACCATTTATTGGTGACAATTTTAGATTAATGCATGACAATGCACGATGCCATACCGCAAGATTGGTTACTGAGTACCTTAATGAGACCGGGATTCAAGTTTTGCCATGGCCATCACGCAGTCCGGATCTCAACCCAATAGAGCACATATGGGACAACCTCAAAAGACGTATTCGAGCAAGAGTACCAGCCCCTACATCCATTGGAGAGCTCAAGACGGCTGCGGTAGAGGAGTGGCACAATACCCCCAATCAGATATCCAAGATGTGATGGATGGACTATCAAACCGGCTCCAAGAAGTCATAAGGGCCAGAGGCGGCCACACCCATTATTAATTTTTATATTTTTTTTTTTTCAAAATTTAAAATGTCTAATTTTGGTCGAAATTCTAAAAATATCGATTTTTGTCATAATTCTGTATTAAACGACTTTTTAAAATCAAACCTTTTATTTTATTTTTCGCCTTAAATGTTGTTTATAACGTAGCATTCATAAAATGTGATCTACGAGTATGTTTAAACATTTCTAAAAATTTTAGGAAATACAAGGTGGGCGGTTAATTGTGCATGTGAGTGTATTATATAAGTTCAAATAATTTTTATTTTCCAGGCGTCGTCGCGTCGGGGCACCGTCGAGCGGCTTGACATCGGGCGTCTTCCGCGACACGCAATCTTTCGTAGCCGGAAGTATGCTGCGACGCGCGGCTGGGTAATATAGACTTTAAATACTGTGTACATGATTTAATATCGTTTAAAGATTGTAAAAACTGTCACCAAATTGTTTAAGAATAAACTTTTTACCGTATGAATCGTTTTTTAATGTTCTTTTTACAGTACTTGCTATGTCGAACCAACTTGTTTTCTTAGTTAGGTTAAAGATATGTATAGCTATGTATTAGTTAGAAGATACTTTTGTTTGTCTACTTGTCGTGTCTACTTTCTACCTACCTTCTATCTGTGTGATTTAAATAATGTTATGTCATTCTATTTTAGTGTCTTAGTGTTGTATTAACATAGAATCTATAGTATTTATGACAAACCCATTTTGTTGTGTAAACTTCTACAAATTTTGTTGGGAATACTAAAAATATTTTGTACCTATTATCAACCTAGACATAACAGTATTCTCAACAAAACAGTTTTGTTGTGTCAATATTTTTTGTTGCATTTACCTGTCCCCCTAGCACGCTCAGTTAATTGTCCGACGTAAAGCATTTGTCGCACACGCATATTTGCCAGAAAGGGACGAATGCTTTATGTCCGACATAAAACTTAGCGTACTAGCCTCACAAATAAAAAAACTATTAAATCAACCTCTCAATGAAAATGTTGGCTTAACACGAGGTACAATGTTGAATCAACTTGCGCTATAATTGTTAGGACCATTTGAATTATATTGCCAAGTTAACTACTTTACAATGGTATACGAGGTAAAGGACAATGGCAGGGTACTATGGAGAATTTGTACAGGCCTACAATTTTCATGTTTGGCAATGAGACTTACACATTTGGTAGATTATATTATTGAGAATTACTATAAAAATTAACAGAATTTTGAAAGTTGGGGTTTAAAAGTTATACTTGTATTTCGATAATTTTTAAGGTTAGGTTTTTCCCTGTATTTGATTGACATTGACAGTTAAATGACAGGGAGGGACGGACGGACAATGATTCTGACAGTAGGTAACAAAATATATAATTAATCTGAAAATGTACGTTTGCGCCTTAATTGATTGATTTATAGATCAATCGTGAATCGAACTAAAATAGGTAGGTAGGTACGTAATATGTAGTGCATTTCAATATTAATTAAGTAAGTAAGTACCTATGTACTGTTAGCCCTAGTTCTAGATTCTAGAAGATAGATAGATAGGATAGGATACTTATCAGGAACTGCTGCGACTGTGATTATTCAGATCTTTGTGCTTGGTTATTTAAAACACAAAAAGACATAACTACCCATCTGTGTTTTGGTAAATAACAGCAAAATACTTAAAACATGATGAAAGTCATAGATGTAAACAATAGAAGTAGGTATACACCTTCCCACTTTAGAGGTCTCAACTTTAGACTAGGTACCTACCTACCTATACCAACATTAAGTTGAAATCATCTCCTTTCCTACATATTTATTATTATAAATGCGAATGTGACTTGTTTGTCCTTCTTTTACGCCCTAACTAAGCAACCAATTGACTTGATCTTTGAAAGAACGAAGAGTAACATAGCATAGGCAACTTTTTATGCCGATATTCCTATAGGAACGCGAATCACGCAGGTGAAACCGCGGGCGGAAGCTAGTGGTTAAAATAATTGTCTCTGAGATAGGAATATTAGTCTACTAGGTACTGCTCAGACTGCATACTTACTTATATTTACAGTACTTACTATCGAGGATCTTCCCGTAGATACTACTAATAAATTACTTAATCAAAGGCAAACAATATAATATAATACTAAAAAATATGATGAAAACATTTTAAATAAATCAGAAACTCGACTGGTCTTTCTACAGGGAAGTTTCACAATTATACATACACACAGACGAGTAATGTTTTTCCATATTAGCATTTGCTCAGAGGAAATAAAACAATAATTTAGTTTGGTCACATATTTAATATTAAATTATAAAGTAATAAGGGGCACTCTTAAAATAACATCATCGAAAAGTGGAGCCGGTCTAGTCATGCCTTCATGGCAAGCAAATCAGTGAGCAGCACCCAACAGTTCGTAGCGCCCCACAATGCAGTTAAAACTCTGGCTGTCCACTTCTACGTGAAGCTCTTTGAGCTCGGAGCCAGCAAGGAACACAAGCTTCATTTTCTGAAGAAAGCTGAAATAAACAATCACAATTAAATTACAAAAGTAACAGAGTGTAAAGTAAATATTTTTTAATCTTACACCAATTAGTTTAGCCCGCTGACCTCTCTATAATACAAGAATGCTGACCTAAATATTTACTACCTTGGGTGTCTCAGGTAACAAATTGATAGTTTAGGTAGGTCAGTGGCCTAGCCCCAAAGTAAGCACTGTAAGGCTTGTGATATGTTATACTAGGCCAATGGGTAAAAATGCAGTTGTGATAGTAGTAATAACAGTGGCGAGGGATGTGTTTGGGGAAATACGGCGAAGATAAGCCGGCCCAGAATTTACAAATCAGATCATTGGTGGTACTAATTACTGACATAATTATTAACATCTGCATGGTGGATCCCTGGAGTGGGATTTCTTATAGGGAAGCCGATGGGATTCGGAATGTATGGTATATATATGTATTTAGTAGGATTATTATATAGGTAAATAGTCATGGCTTCAGGTACAAATGCTCGTATTCGTCATAGAAACATTTGCCCCTACTGGGATTCAAACCCAGGAACTCAGAGTATGTATCACCACGAAAACCAGTGTACATATTACTCCACCACGCAGGTAGTCAATAAGTAAATATATGTAAGGTGTTACCTCTCGTGGTCTAATCCAATTCGAAATTATGTTAGTCATCCTTTGTTCCTCTTCATTTGGCTCTTGAAAGACAACACTTCGTCTGCTCATTCTTAAAATAGAACGTCCACATACAACACGTCATGGCGATGGCCAACATGCCTTGTAGTTTTACTTTCAGATGCAATAGAATGGATTGCTAATTCCCAGGAAGCATGACAAATATAATCAGAAGGTGTTGCCTAAAACAATAAGAGCATGGATGAAGTTTATTAATTGATCAACAAAATAGTAGAATATTAGTAGTAACAGATACAGAGGTGCATTGCTGCACCAAATATGTTAGATGTCTAAAATGGTTGACGACATATTTCGTACTATGTACGACTTACCGATCAGAGATATGACCAAAACCGAATAGTGTCGACTAAAGCTAGATTCTCGTTCGTCAGTAAATGCCGCCCGCGATCCAATCGAAATGCATTGCATACTCGACATTGTGATGGTAATGTATCACCCAATCAGACAGTAAAACTATCACGAAAGTGCATTTAAAAGTACTGCGCAAGCACAACATAATATTGTTTGTGTTCATTTCATTATCACATTCACAAAGCGGCTTTTCGCAAATAGGTAGGAAGGAACCTTTATTAAGTACACACTTAAAAACACACTTTATAAATTACGTTCATACGTTGACCAAAAGCTCAATGAATTCAATGATTGACATTGAAAGTGTTGCAAGTAGTTTCATTCGTCTTTTTACGTGAAACAAATCGATAAGACAATCAATCTTAAAAATAATATAAATTATAAATATCAAAAGTAAATAATCAACTATTTTAAGATAAAAAGTCTGTAATTGTATAGGTCTAAGCTCTAAAATAGTTGCACAAATAAGTTTTTAATCGAAACTAGATTAACAATAATAAGACTTAATTAGCTATTTGAGAATCGATTTCAAAATCGATAAATTGATTTTTTTATGCCAGGCAACTCTGACAGCAGATTTCTGTTTTGCGTATAGTATCTGCTTGTTGAAATGCGTTTCGTTATTACTTTTAGTATTATTATTTCGCTTTACGATTTTTCTTTACCGCGGACTTCTAAAAATATAACATTTACTGGAAAATAATGAGAAAAAATTAAGGAACCAACTATACAAATATGGTACCAAATCACGAACATTGTGGGGTTGTACGCCAGTACGCGTTCTCCTTTCAACATAATTCAAGTTAAGGTAATCCATTAAGAGGGTTTACGCATTTCGGTTTCCCATACAATTTTTCAAGTCGAAATTTTTAAAGACCAATAAGCCAATTTTAGTGAAACTTTGCATGCTAAAGTAAAATACAGGAATCTAAATAGTTTGTCGATAACATTTTAAAAAAAAGTTTATTTGTCTGAGTGATTGCGATTTAAAGTTCACTATAGAAAGTTTAAAAACGCAATAACTCAGTTAAATAAACGTTTCTTGAAAATGTTTTCAACAAACTATTTAGTTTTCTATATTTTACCACAGCATGCCGAGTTTCATCAAAATTGGCCTACTGGTTTTTAAAAACGTTGACTTGGAAATTTAAATGGGAAACCGAAATGCGTAAACCCTCTTAAGTATATTCACCCTAAGTTGAATAATTATTTGACAATATAATCCAAGTTTTAGTCCTAACAATTATAGCGTAAGTTGATACAACATTGTAGCTCGTGTTAATCCAACCTCTACTTCGAAAGGGTTGATTCAATAGTATTTTATCAGGTAGATGCAACACAAACGCACTTATTGACACAACAAAACTGTTTTGTTGAAAATACTATCATGTCTAGGTTGATACTACAAAATATTTTGAGTGTTCCCAACTAAATTAGTAGATGTTGACACAACAAAACAGCTTTGTTAAAATTACTATTGATTATGGGTTAATACAACACCAAGACACTTATTGCCTCAACAAAACTACACTGTTAATTTTACCATTTAATTGAGGTTAATTCAACAAAACATACATATAGATCTAACTATTACAGCAAAAGTTGGTTCAACAGTGCAGGACTGTTAACCCTACCCATTTTTGAAAGTACATTTAACCTTTAAAGTTGGTAAGTTCAACACCTTGACATTGATCGAATCAACAAAACGATTTTGCTAAAATACTGTTGGTTATACCCAAAATATTTTGGGTTGACCCAACAATATAGTACGAGTTGATCCAATATAGTAACTCAGTTAACACAACCTTGAGTTCGAATGTTAATCTAACATTAAAAGCAAGTAGATTTAACACAAACACACTCGTGTTTTTAACATTTCGAGTACGTTAAAGCAAACCTTGTTAGAAGGTCAATTTTACTGTCATGGTTGGTTGTTTTTACAGGTTTGCACTAGGTGCAAACCAGTAAAACTAACCATTAAAAGCAAGTCGATTCAACACAAACATACTTGTATTTTTAACTTTTCGAATACGTTAAAGCAAACCTTGTTAGAGAGTCAATTTTACTGTCATGCTTAGTTGTTTTTACAGGTTTGCACCAAGTGCAAACTAGTAAAACTGACGAAAATCTAAAGGTAGGTAATGAATTAACATATTGCTAGACTGTTAAAATTACCATTGTGCTACTGGTAAAAACAACTAAATTCCACGGGTTGGTGCTATATTAACCCCTTGTTAGAGGGTTAATTTTACTATTTTAATGAAATGTTGAATCAACAAATATGTAATAAGTTAAAATAACCGAAACTGATCAACAATATAGTTTTTGTTCATTCAACAAAACTCAAGAGTAGGTGCTATATTAACCCTAAAATTTTGTTGAAATATGGTAAAACCAACTAATAAATTCTTTCCGTGCATTTAGGACGTATTCGTACGTACAAGGAGACAAACGAGTTGGCGGAAAGCAATCACCGCAGAGGAATCGCAGACACTTTGCTAACCTTTGAGAAAGGAGTAGGCACATTTCTTGAAGATCCCCAAGTCATAACGGTCCGGAAATATCGCCGCTGTGAGCTGGTTCTACAGTACTGTGGAACCAGCTTCTGCCAGACCAGAATACGAAAATAGTCCGTGGTAGGAAAACCCAGAAATGTGGGACGGGACTCACCTCTCCTCCAGCATCTCGTTGAAGGTCTTGGATTTGGCGCGCGGCTGACAGGGCTCGTTCTCCATGCGGCGCACCTCCACACAGCGGTCGATGATGTGCTCCACGCGCTTCCGTCGCGACGACTTCCAGTTGTCCAAGTTCTGAATAGAAATAGACAGTTTCATTGTAGTAGCAAAGGTATTATTAAAAACCGCGGACTGGTATTAAAAAGTTTAAGTACCCTAAATTGACGATCATGTATTTAGAATGTTATGTGAGTAAATTATGCAAAGGATGTGTGTCAAGATCATTTTAACAACTGTTACAAGATAAATATATGGAAGATCAAAGCTGTGCATTCAAAGAGCTGCTAGTGCTAGTGGCTTAATTGGGAAAATTAATGAGAATGATGAATATCAAAAACAACATCGTCATCAGCCCAAGGACGTCCACGGTTGGACAAAGGTCTCCCATAAATGAGGATGATGAAAAAATTAAGGAGCTCGGTGGCTTTGGGTTAGCTATCCCACCAAAAATTAACACTGACAACGAAATTTAAAAAAATCTTCTGTATGATAGATACTATAGATAACTTAAATACGGCATTACTATGAAGTTTTGAAACATAAGTCTCTTATGATTGGCCGATTTCTATCTATCTGCTGCATCACTTAAATATAAATAACAGTACACATTTGTAACTCATAGATTATGTTGACAGATTGATATGGACAGAATTAGATTTTCATAGTATGAAAATTCATTGCACGATTGCAATAAATACATGGCCAACAGTTGATTTACAATTGAAAGTAGCTGCTCGGACATTGACTTACAGTAAATACTACCTTTATATACAACACACAACAACCAATACAGAAATATACAGTTTTAGCCAGCCCATTCAGGAATTAATTTCAATATCTAGAAAACGGCCAAACAATATTTTCTATTTCATAGTTGCATTCTGATAAGTGTCAAGAAGGTGGTGAAAGTCTCCCGAAAAAATCACTACTGAGGAATTTTATCTTTATAATAAAGCCGAAACATAACAATGATACTAACTTTAATGTTATGGATTAAAGGGTACTAGATATAGTAAATTAACATGGCATAGCAATATAAGAAGTCAAGCTTAAGGGTCAGGAAACCCTTTAGTGTCTCAAGCGTCCATCCATAGGCTGCCATAGGCTTACCATTAGGTACATCAGGCGGGCGTATAAAGTTTAATGGATCAGAGAACAAAACAAGACGAAATGTTTACAATAAAACAAATGCGAATCAACCTTGACCTATAGACAGCGAATAGTTGTAATGCGCTAATCGTTACAATACAACTAAGTGATCAGAATCTTACGGCAAGGTCGCCTGCGTTCATACTGACGTGCGTGATGCATACTGCAACGCAATGCAGACGCGACAGCGCTACACATTGTTCTTGCAAGGTTTCTACGAAGAGTCAAAGTCGTGCAAAGAATTAATTGAAACTGCAGTGGATATTTATGGCGTTCAATTAGAATAAGTCGTTTTCAAAGGAGGTACAAATACAATTATCGGGTCGGCAAACGTAGTATAAGGTACCTTCTGACTAGGCAGAGCGACTGTTAGACGAGTAACTAGGCAGCAGTTAGATGAGATTCGGCTAAGTAGCATGCATTAGGAGAGAATTATGTACATTATGATGATGGCGATGATGATGATGATGATGATTACTATTATAGTGAGTGTACGAAAATGGCTGAGCTTGTAATGATTATATTATATGGTATTTTAATCTGGTGATGTACAAGGTTGACTTCCGAGGTGGGGCTTCGATCAAGGGGTTGAGTGTTAATATTTTTCAAGCCATCACTCACTTTTGTGTCTCATATGGTTCGTTTTGTGTGCCTTTGGGAGCCTTTGTGCCTTGGTGCCTTTTTGTTGAAAAGAAGAATAATCTTCTGGTGACATATGCAGGCACCGAAAGGTGGCTCAACATGCAATCATTAAAAAGAACGCTTGACCGCGGTACCATCAGTCTTCTCGATTGCATCAGTACATAGAAAACGAAATAAACAGATTTTTTCAATTAACTCGAGCCATCAACAAATAGCTATTCAAGGCGGTAATTTAAATGGGTGATTAATATTTAAACAACTTTTGCTTTCTAGCATTGCGTTGCGCATTGTCTCAGGCATTATGTTTGCGTTGAATCACGTCTCACAGAGGCTCATTAGCACAATTGACAGCTCACTCTCTATCGGTGCTAAAGGTACTTGCTGAGTGCAGTAGCCGCGCATATTTCTCTAAACCTCCATTGCAAAATAATTCTTAAATAGATAAACATATGGTAGACGTGTATTTCGATAATTTTGTGGTAGTTGAAGTTGTACAAAGTATGGACATCGCGTGCGAAGACGTGTGGGGGTTTTTTTGTTCGCAATTTCGCTTTGCGGCGTATTCAAGATAAATACTTGAGTTTTCTTTGGTCTAAGCCTGAGGAGATTTAGCTTACCTATAGAAAATAAATAAAAAATAAAATCTTTCCTACAATCACACCAATTATCTAGCCCAAGAGAAGCTTCGAAGAAACTCGTTATATGGTTACTAGACAACGGATAAACATACTTAAAATACTTAAATACATACTTATCATACATAGATAACTAAATTGACCCGACCTTTCTTAAAGGTCGGCAACGCAACTGCGACTCCTCTGGTTTTGCGTGTGTCCATGGGCGGCGGTGATTGCTCTCCATCAGGTGACCCGCCTGCTCGTTTGCCTCCTTCTTACATTTAAAAAAATAAATACTTAAATAAATAAATAAACTTTCCTACGCTCACACCAATTATCTAGCCCAAGAGAAGCTTCTTTATAAAACTCGTTAAATGGTTACTAGACAACGGATATACACACTTAGAATACATAGAAAACACCCAGACTAGAGACAATTTAGAAAAACAATAAGTTCTTAATTGACCCGACCGGGGATCGAACCCGGTACCTTAAAGATGGCGACACCATGAAAACCGGTGTACAAACCACTCGACCAAGGAGGTCGTCGTCAAAATAACCCTGATTTAAAGACAAACTAAAGGCACTCTTGCGAATTATAGATCTTTTAGTACCAATACAAAACCATCTGCCCTTAAATATCGAAACTATAGATAAACCTAAGATTTTTACATTTTGAATGGCATTATTCATAAAAAAAATTATGCCTTTTTGGTTTACATGATAAAATAAAAAAACATTGCACAATTATTAATTATATTGTGTATTACTGTGGTTATCTATGTATTGTTCTATCATTACCAGCAAAGTATACACATTATCTGCAATAAATTATACTATGTTCTTAATATTGCCGAAGAACCATTCGACAAAAATACAAAAATTAGACTTCTTATGTTTTAAGCCACACCTTTTCATTACACTAGAACTAGCTTACCTCAACCTGAAACGTTTTTTTAAACCGTGATTTGTATTGCACAATTTAGTTGCAAGCCTCAGACAGTTTAACTACGCAATTCTTAGCAATACCTCCGATAATGCGGCCATTAAAAGTGTTACAGATTTAACGTTCACATAAAAATACTACCGTAAAAGTGTCTTTAAAATTGGCCATCATTATTGTAATGAAGCGGCTGTTACAAAAAAAAAACTGAACGTAAATGGAAAACGATAAAGCTAAAGCTGAAACCACAAGAATTTAACATAACATAAATCTAGTCTAGGCAATTATTGTTTTTATCTGAACGAGAAGTATTTTTAAAATGGCAATGCAGAAAATGTTAGAAAACATCTAGCAGAGCACCTTAATTGTTACTTTAAAGAATGTATGGCACACTAATATTGTTAATTAGATGCCTTCGCTAGCACAGGAGAGAAAAAACAAAAACGCCAATTCTGAGAGACCGGAAACGGCGCATTCCCTAGTCGACGATGTCCCGCGACGTATTTCCGTTCGGGGCACGGGTGGGAATACCAAAGAGACTAACCGGCGGGTTAACAAAGGTAAACATACTATTCCATTTGCAGAAGTCACGATGAAATTAACAGTGAAAGAAAAGCAAAAAAAAGTTAAAAAAATACGTGGCTCCTGTAGACTTAGCGCATACCTTTTGTGACTCATCAGTCCTATACGATTTTATACATTAGGAAAATAAACTCTGAGGCGGTCCAGTTTCTACATATCAAAAAAGGCTGTGTTGTCTTAATATAATTATTCTACGAGCGCCATTAAGGTAGCTAAGCTATCATACAATAAATATAATGAGAGAACAGACTGTATTTCATTCAAAGAAGAATGAAAATAATATTTCCACTCCACAAGTCATTACTTAAAATTTGTTCGTTTAAATGGAATGCTATGCAATGGTAAGAGAAATTACTATCATCGTAAAGTACGAGAAAGCTTACAAATACATTTTATAAAATTAATAACTTTTAAAAATTTACGACGCATAAACCCCAAGACATAAAGTATCGTGAAACCTCATCAATAATTCAATGACACTTATTATAAGCATTTCGGGACAAGAAAGAAGAAAACGTCATATTATATTGTGAAGTCTGATGCCAATTAACCTGATTGTGGAATCGGAACTAGCTTTCTTCGTTCCAAAGAAAAGTAATTAAGGCCGTTTAAAAAAAACGACAAATCAGGCAGATTCCAGGTGGTGGCGACACATAGACGCGGCAGCTATTTTAATTGAAGGGCTAATGCAGTCTGCGGCTTAGTTAGCAGTTAGTACTGACTAACGTTAGATTATAATTGTTTCTCTATCTTTCTAATCTGTTGGCAATTTGGCATGTAGACGTAATTGCTCGGCTGGGTCAATAGTTTAAATTATAATTAGAACGCTACGATTGACTATAATACGTACTTGTGAAGGTTACATTATTGAAATTTAATTTGCTTCAGTACCTCTCGGGCTCAGCTAATACATATTTAGTGGAACAAAAAGTTAAATAGAGACTTTATTTATTGAAAGAAATCCAATCACAAGTTAAGTGCCACAGCAAACTTTTAAAGTTAGACAAAATCCAAAGAGTACAAATAAAAGCGTGAGCGTGACTACATAAAAACAATGTCGCAATATCAAACGTAAACATCAAATGTAGGTACCAGCTAATGTAAACATAATTCAGTACAAGAAATTACTATTACATTGGAAACCGAGCTTGGCCTACTTTCAGAAGTGAGACCTCGCGGTTATTTCAAAATTTGAAGGTCCCTGGAGACGACCACATGCTTATACCCTAATTGGCGATAAACGAGAAAGTTTATTACACTTCGCTTGGTACTTATTGTGGTCGAAATGTAATGAAGTTCCTAGTTAACGTGGCGACCTTGGTGGTTTTGATCACCTAGTTAGCGGCAAATTTTATGTACTTTATCCTCCTATATGGATTTGGCAACGACTAAGTACTAGGAACTAATAACTAATAAGATAACGTTACTATGTTACAAATTTTCTGTGTTTGTTATCGAAGTTTAATTTTTAAATGTAGCGCTACTAAATTAACTACCTTTCAGTCTACTTTATCATAGCTTGCGCTTGAGCTTGCTTCAAGCTTTACAATATTTTTGAGGGCGAAGAGCCTGAAGTCTTCTGGTTCGATTAGGCCGATCCTAGGAGTCACATTATTTTACTAGTCAGAAAAATTAACAGTGTTGTCTTCCGTTCCTTGTTCATATTTTCTACGCACATATAACCGACGAGCATGCATGTATGTGTTATATCGTAATGGGGCTCCTTCGCAAAATGTCTATTTTGCAAAATGTCTACCGTTCGCAAAACGTCTCTTTCTCATGTCTCTTTCGCAGCATGTCACCACTTTCGCAAAATGTCGCGATTATACTTAGAGTAAAATTTCTATTTTTAAAGAAAAACATTTATTACAGCTACAATGTAAATAGTAATAATTAGTTATTATAAAATAATTTTAATAATTCCGTTTCAGCGATGAAGACGTTTATTATTGTTTACATTATAACTTCAATACTTTTATGATTTTCTTTAAAAATCCGACCTTTTGCGAAAGAGACATTCTGCGAAAGCGACATTCTGCGAAAGAGACATTATGAGAAAAAGTCGTTTTGCGAACAGTAGACAATTTGCGAATGAGCCGCTAATGGTAAGCTGTGGCATTGGCCTAATGCTCCGATCCAAGGAGCAAGGAGTCCCATTAATTTACTAACCAGTCTAAAGTGTTGTACAAGTATAGACTGTTTCTTCTGGTCTGGTTGTGGTTCTGATACGGTTAGTGACCGGTACTCACCCACTGCCACTCCTCCTGTGTCTCGATGCGTGCTGGCTATGTTCGCAGACTCTATTTTTTCCACACAAGCTGTTATTTGTGCCAATACATAAGGTATATATGAGCGCTACTCACCGACTGCCACTCCTCCTGTGTCTCGATGTGCGCGAGCTCCGTTCGCAGACCCTGTTTCTTCCACACAAGCTGTTAGGTGTTCCCACAGAACAGTTAAAGAAGATTTCTCTATTCCGTGGTTGTTCCAATACGTAAGGTATATGACCGGTACTCACCGACTGCCACTCCTCCTGTGTCTCGATGCGCGCGGGCTCCGTTCGCTTGGCTAGCTCGGTCCTTCGGAGCTGTTCGCGGGCTCGGCTGCCGAGGTCTGCTGGGCCAACGCGCACAAACTGAAGCGGGTTGGTGGCCGGCTTGCCCGGGATGACAGCGGCTGTGTGTGCGCGCGTCGCCAGGAAATCCGCGCTGTCTGACGTCTGGAACAAAGAAAGGAATCGTCAGTAATGTTTGTCTGTTACTCTTCTTAGCTTGTGATCAGAGGTAAGGTCGAGTTGGTGCTGACACCATCTTCTGTTTTCTAAGTAGTGGTTGAGGACTATGGTAGAGGACTGCTTATACTGTCCTCATTGCCTAGTCTCTGAATAACCCTTCGGGGATAATGATCGTGATTATATGTATGTATATGTATGGTTGAGGAGTGAGGGTGAAGTGCACGTCCATTATCAGCTTTATCATCACCTAACATCAAGTGAGACGAAGGTTAGTACTTCCTCGCTTCACGATTGAAGAATAACAAGAGTTACGAGTATATCTATCTGCAACCGGGACTACTAGAATCCAAGAATTTTGGTCACTCAAACGAGAAACCCTACTGCGCTAAAGTTAGCTTAACTATTGCAATCATTGAAAATAACGTATAGAACGCGGTTCTATCGAACTCATCATCTTTTTGTATAACCAGATAAGTACAGATAAAAAAGGATTAACAAAATGATAAACATAAACATTTTTCGTATAGATTTGCCAAAAATTACAACAACCCACAACTAACAGTTTTTTTTCGAATTTAACCATATCCATAGACCCTCAAAATTTGCGAGCTGTAAGCTGAACAAGAACCTTTCTTCCGTCCAGAGTCCAGGACCACAGCGACGTAATACTTAGTTATCGTTATAACGTAGGTACCATAAAGTATGAAAAAGATTATCGCTGTTTAAAACAACCGAAGCTAATCAAAGAGTGCCAAGAAAGTAGCACAGATTATTATCGACGAGAGATAAATATAAATAAGGCGTTGTAAACAAAAAACACACCGATGCTATCTACCTTAAAGAGTTGCAAAGTAATTTGTCCGTTTCCTATTTAAACTGCACACGACTTAAAACAATGCAACAGGTGTTACGAGCATTACATAAAAGTTAACAGTTAAATTTGAAAGTAAGCCAGCGCCGCCGCCGAATACTGAACAGTGTAACGTTTGCGAACCGTTATATCTTATATCTTTATACCTTATTACTTTTGCTTCGTCTGTGACTAATTTCGTAAATTATAGAAGCTGAAGACCGGGCTCAGTGGCGTGCGTTGGGAAAGGCCCATAGCCATCCTAAATAGCAATGATGATACAAGTATTAATTTGTTTGATAGATTCTCGGAATTTGTCGGAAAGTAATCAGTATTTCTGTCCACCATTCAAAATGCAAAAATATGTTCTCATTTTTTAAACCATTACGGTAGTATTGATGAGACTGATTAAACCAGCAGATTCGCGTCTAATATTTATAAAGCCTCTTGAGAAATTTGCAAGTATTCAACTTATTACAGGAAATTGTAATGATTTGATGCGATGTGACATAAGATGTGTTCATACATCTCATTGAAAACACATCTATTTCTAACAGTCAAGATTCATTCTAAATCATACTAGTGATAAGGCAGAAAAACTAATTGATAAAGACGACAATTATACCTATATCCATATGTGTAAATACGTTCCCAATAACAAAAATTCGTAAATAAGCGACCGCAAACTTTGGCAGTAAACAATACGCATATCTAAGAAATGGAAACAATAACGAAGAAAGAATGTACTAGGCTACTTTTAATAGAACGTGTAAAGGAAGTGAGTTAATTATAATGATAATTGGTTCCTGTTTATAATTTCTTGGTAATGAAACGGTGCGTCAGTTACTGTTACAATATTTCGTTTTAAATTAGAAGGTACCCAGGAAAGATCCGATAACGGTAAACATTCTGCTTCAGATTTTCCCTTAGGATTGATTAAGGATGTGGAACGAACATTAATGTACTTATTATAAATATATTATGCCACTAGCAATCGTGTCCATATTGTTATCCCTCTCTCTGACTGATCGGCGCCTATGTGAAAACACATAGGAAGTGTAAGAAGTATCCAGAATCCAGAAGTCCCGATGATCTCATTTACAACTGGTAAGAGACGATAAGGCCGTGTAACCACGGATTGTATTTAAGGACACTTTTAAGGAGCACCCCAATTGTTAATTATATTAAAGTTGTTTTTAACTTATCACTATGTCATTTTATAGGTAGGCTGAATAACATATAGACAAAAATCTATTTATTTTACTCATTGCCGGTGGACCAGCAGGTACTCTATACAATCCCTAGGAATTTTATAAATCACCTATGTAAAGTATGTAATGGGCAATAATATGCTTTATATTTCATACATTGCCTGGACGCACCCGGTAATCTATACATTGCCTAGGTGTTGTATAGAATACCTGAATTATACAGATTGCCGGTAACATATACATACATACAATCACATCTATTATCCCCGAAGGGTTAGTCAGAGACTAGGCAATGAGGAAAGCAAAAGCAATCTTCTACCATAGTCCACTTTTCACCAAATAGCACACATAGACTGCACATTTGCTCAGCGTGACAGGTGGTGAGCCCATCGCAGCTCTATGCTGTTGGATGTATGTGCAGTCTTCAGTCCGTTAGTCGCCTTTTACAACACCCATAAGGGAAGAGAGGGAGGTAGTATTCTTTCACCGCGACACGGTTAATAATTAGATACCTTCTTTAACTGTTCTGTGGCCGTAACTATTGATGAACTGTCCTATCTTATATTTTATCCTGGGCCTCAATCACACTAAGCACCGACGATATTGCCAAAACTAAACCTTTACCGTTCAGCCGACTTCGTATAGCGCTATCGCGTGTGTCAAACGCGATTGCACTATAAAAGTACGTCTAACGACTGCGTTTTAGTTGTGGTTTGGTTGAGATTATCGTGATAGCCCCCTGTTATATGTAGAACTAAACAAAGCTACTAACTAACCTTGTACGAAGAATGAGTTAGTATGGGCACACAGGTATTGCAGTTAGTCGGTTAGTGATATAACTATGAAATGTGTACGATAGCTAACTAACGTGTTACAGCTATGCCTGTCGGAGGTGAAAACATCACAAACCGGCTTCCCACATGCGAAGGCAGTGGGCTAAGTTTGACCAGTTTCCAATAACTTTAATAATGAACGCTTTTCTTTCTAACATTTTGACTTTCATTGCAACGAAACTCTTTTTACGAATATCATCACATCGGCCTTATAGATGACCCTCTGCTTGGCACTTCCCACATAGACCATAGACCACATCACATAGGGAGATCCATATTACGACTGCTACTGGGACTTACGACGTCACGTGCCCTTTGAAGCAAGGATTTGCTCGCATTTATTGATATTAATGTATTGTTTTATCCTGACGTTTCGAATTCTTTTTAGGAACCGTGGTCAAAGTGTTAGTTTTTTCCACAGACATACAATTATATGTCTGTGGTTTTTTCTTAAGTCTTCGTAAGTTGTAACTATGGTCACTATGGTCGTGCTATTTTTTTTATAATTTATTGCGTGACCATGGATTCTGTCCTTCAGTCGTAATATTAGAGTTCATTGTTTATGCTTAAACTGATGATAATGAGTGATGATAATATGAACGTTTAATGCTAAATAATATTCCCCCTAAGCCCCAAGTTCCAGTAAAGATGTGGGACTTTACTGAGATCTCGGACTCGGACTGACTCTGTGGCTGTCGTACGTGGAAAGGTCTGTGCCCAGCGGGACGTTTATAGGCTGATGAAGAATATTGAATAACTTTTGTTTACTACCAAGTAGTAAATAAAAATATGTATATTTTTAGCTACTGATCAAGGTGTTAGAAGGCGAAGGCGTTCTATAAATACTTGGTGTCGATCGTAAAGACTAATAGCCAACGAAGGCAACTATTTAAATAGACTAACTATGACAGCCTTTAAACGTCCCACTGCTGGGCTCAGGCTTCCCACATAAACAACCACCATACTTACTAGCTAATTGAGTATGAGGTTTGCTTTAGCGGCAATGATATTATACAATATCATTGTTTAGCAGCTATTTTTCAACCCCAAAAGCGGGTCCAACGGCTTAACGTGACTTGTAAAGAAAGAACTCGAGATGCTTTTAATTTGGTCATCCATCCATTAGTTTTGCTTTTAAAAAAAGAACTTCAATACGATATCAGCGATCTGATTTTGACATTTTAGAATTTGGGAAACTTTAAAATCATTTCGCTGACATGAAGGCGTTTTAAATTAAGTATCGAAGCGCTGGTAATTGAAGTGATGGAAGATAACATTTTAAATTAAGAATAACGTGCCTTCCTAAGCACGAGGCATAGACAAGACGTCACTGTACAACCTAATGGGTTAAAACCTCGTGCGAATCTCACGAGGGAAAGTCTACACCGGGCTCACTGTGGTGGTTTACAAACTGATGGTGATTCTTTATTTAACGTTCTATTCCCAGATCTAGATCGAGGCGTGCAACCAGGAATACTTTCTCTGTTACGCGCGCGCTTCCTCGACGGCTCCGGATGCGCGCGCAACTTATTGCGATTTAAGTGCGCCCGCGCCCCCCTGACGCGCTCCCAAATGTTCTAATGTCATGTCGCGCCACACGGAACATCATTATACAACAAATAACTACTAATAATTTATATTTTAACATTGTCTGTGGCTAGGTTCTTTTTGGGGACACTTTCAGTTTGTTTGGTTTTTATAAAATTTGTCTAATATGTTGCTGACTGGTTAAACAAATTGTTACATAGTAAAAATAAACTTAATAAATAAAATGTGGTTCTATGTGATGGATGACCAACAACCTAGTCAGTAGTAACCACGAAATAGTAGTAACATTATAACAATAGTAATAAAAATGTGTTAAATTATTGGTAAAAATTCGACAACAAGTAAGCTTTTTAAAAACAGTGTTACTAGTCCCTCGATCATTTGAACTAATACTAAATATTGTACTCTTTATTTTAGTAACTTTTTCCCACGGAATAAATAATCTTTAACTTTTCTGTGTTTTTTTTCTTACACCAAAATGTTTCGAATCCTTCATCTGTTCTAGGTAAAGTTCGATAAACGTATCAATGAAAAATAATTACATCCTCTTTTCACATATTTGAATGGCCTTTCGAATGTCAAACACAATCTTCTAATTGTATACGCTTTAACCCCGCTGATGTAATATAATAAAAATTCAGAGACTCGTGTTACATGCAAATTGTGATGTAACACATGATTACATGCAACGTATTACAATAATTCAAAATAAACAACATTAGTCGTATGTGCATTTTCTCATCTCCACTCAACAACCTAACGCATTACATACAGTGAAAGTAAGAATCTTGATACTGCACGCGGAAAACAAAGGAAAATATTTACCAACAAATCTGATGAGCTAAATGCGAACACTTTCACTGTCAATGCCAATTATGAAACAATCGATCGGACCACGCCTTGCGATCACGATGCCGGTCCCGTTCATGCTGCAACGAACGAAAGTTACACGATGAAAGACCTATTTTCGGCGACATAATTGCTGTCGGAACTCGGGTAGCAAGGAGATAGGAGCAAAATTTGATAAACTGACTACGTAAAAAGATTAATGAATAAGTATGTAAAAAATATATCGTTTAAAACAAAATAGGTAAGCCCTATTTATCTCGACAGTAATATATTTTTAAAAAGAAAGTGGAATCCCTACGAGCAAAGTTCACACCGGCAGCTGCACTCACATTTAAATTTAGAACGTGCAATCCGTTGGGCCGCTCTAAATTTCCGTTCGGTATGCACTCTAAAATTAGCACCCTACAGATAGTTCACTATTCGACACTGCGGGATGTCACTGGCTGCTTCTATTTTTAAATATTCGAATTACTTAATCGTTTTAATTCCGCCGCGGGTCCGAATGGCTTGTGTACACTTACGCGCGTTTACTCAGCGCGCTAAGAACAACTAACTTTCGCGGGTTTTCCACGCCAGCGTTGAGAGAGGGGAAAGTAACGTGTTGCGATAATTAAAGCATTATTTTAGCTGTAAAAATATGCCGAGCGGCAAGGAATTAATTGATAGATAAAGCAGAGGAGCGCAATAAATCTGTCTGTTACCTTTTTTTGACGTTGCGTGTAGCTAAACGACTGTTGAATGTTACAGTAATCGATTCGCCTAAGGAGTCTTATACGCAAGACATGTATATTTTATAATGAGATAACGAGCTATTAACATCGATCACTTCTAATAATTCACTTATTTTGAACATTTATTTTGTGATTTTTATAATAGGTTTTCGTAGTTTTAAAGGAGATTGACCATTTTTTTTATGGACGTTGGACCAAGAATGCTGCTCAACATTGAATCATAGTGCATAATGTTCCTTAGACTAATACTAGTATGTAACCCAAAGCGCTTTAGAACCTATCCGAGGAGTATTGAGAAAAAAAATCTGTTGTAAGTACTTATAGGTTTTACATTAACGAAAAATAATAAAGCCATAAGATTAGTTTTTAGATACAATAAAACCCCGTGGATGTTTTTTTTTTATTTTTTTTAATCTCTGCATGTTAAGGAAAGAAATAAGGTAAAAGTATTCCCATGCTTGGGCAGCATTTGGTCCAAAATGGTCAATCTCCTTTTTATTAATTGTAAAATTTACAAATTATCTTCATCACTCATCATCCTCTTTTATAGGAAAGTCGGGCCTTCACTCACGACGCTGCCGCTGCTGGCCTAATGTGGCTTGGTAAAATCTCTTTGTAATTTTCTTTTATTGCTCTGTAGAAATCACTTATCTTTACTTATAGTAGGTAGGTATACTTTTGCACAACATGCTTAAACATAATACTATGTAATAATGTTACATATGACATTATGTTGAAACGTTATGGTAGAATGCCTTTTTGTTGGTCAAATATGTTATAAGAATAATGTTCTGCTGCTCAGATGTAGAACTTAAAACCTACGCATTGGGTTGTAAATCTTTTGGCATGGATTGAGCAAATGTTTTATTGATAAATCGCAGTTGACTGTAATGATGTCATTAAGAACGACTTTTTTAATTAAAGGTTCACTTAATGACGAAGTCGATCGATCGCTGTAACTTTTGACCGTAATGTTTAAGACAAGAAGTACAAATGCGAATAAATAAGATTTTATACTAATAATAGATAAGTAAATAGATCCATAACCGTGTCGCGTAGCGGTGAAAGAATACTACCACCCCCTCTCTTCCATTGGGCGTCGTAAAAGGCGAATAACGGACTAAAGACTACACATACATCCAACAGTTACACACTTAACACTTCTGGCTCCGTTCGTACCAAGCCATCTGATTCCGCTGAAGTTATCTATCTTACAAGCGATTACCTGACTCTTATTAAATTTCGGGATAGTCAGGTGTTAAGGGTGTTAAAAAGACTTGACCGTAACAAAGGTGATGATGGTATTCCGTCAGTGTTCGTATTCAGGTGTGCCTCAGTCTTAGCAAATCCTTTGCGCCTCATTTTTAATCACTCCCTGGCTACAGGTTCATTTCCGGATGCCTGGAAGGAGTCTTTTTTCGTCCCGCTTTACAAGGCTGGGGATGCGAACCTTATCAAAAATTATAGGCCCCATATCCATACTGCCTACATTTGCTAAAGTTTTTGAGAAGTTGCTGCATCCTGTTCTATCTTGGCACTTTAGATACATTATTTCTACCAGGCAACATGGTTTCATGAAGCGTAGGTCCACTTCCACAAATCTAGTTTCTTTCGTTGATGAAGTTTCTTCAACCCTCGACAGGCGTTCTTCCGTCAGTGCGATCTATACCGACTTCAGTAAGGCCTTTGATAGAGTTAACAATACGTTACTTGGTCGTAAGCTTTCCTTGCACGGTATCGCCGAACCTTTGCTCAGTTGGTGTAGTTTGTACTTGCTTAAGAGTCGAGAGTCGTGGTGAACGGTTATACTTCTGAGCCGTTACCTGCTCATTCTGGTGTCCCCCAGGGCTCACATCTTGGCCCAATGTTCTTTAAAATTTATATCAATGATATCGGCAATTGTTTCCGCAATTCTCATCATTATCTTTTCGCCGATGATCTTACAGTATTCCGTTAGTCGATGTTGCGCTGCTTCAGGACGACCTTAACAGACTTGATACTTGGTGTAACGTTAACGACATGGTTTTAAAAGTTTGATACTTGGTATAACGTTAACGACATGATTTTAAATGTCTATAAGTGGCATTCAATTTTATTCACGCGTAGGAAAAAAAATGACATTCCACTTTACACTCTCAGAGGTAAAACCCTACAAAGTGTTAACAAAGTGCGCGATCTGGGAGTTACTCTTGATAGTAAACTTTGCCTGAATACCCACGTTGATAACATTGTCACAAGGGATTCAAGTGCCTTGGTTTTATTTTGCGCAACTGTAAGGACTTTCAGTCTCCAAAGACTAAAATTCTACTATACAATTCAGTTGTGCGTAGTGGCTTGGAGTACGGTTGTGTAGCATGGAGCCCTTTCTATGATGTTTACAAAAAAGGGATAGAAAGTGTCCAAAGGCGCTTCCTGTGGCACCTCACGTATTCCTGCCATTTGGGTAAGGTCTTGAGCTACGATGACAGGCTGCTTCACTTTAAAATGTTATTCCTGTTGGATTGTAGACAAAGCTTGACACCACATTCTTTCACAAACTGGTAAACGGTATCCTTGATGCTCCTGATTTGTTGGCTTTAGTTTCCTTATGTGCTCCGTCTAGGTTACCAAGAGCATCTAGGTTCAACTTATTCAAACTGGAGAGTTATATGTCTTGTCTGGGATACCACGCACCTATGTCTAGACTTGTTAGGCAGTACAACGCTCTCTCTAAAGCAGAAACTATCGATGTTTTCGCTGATAATGCCATGAAGATTAAGAGTTATTTTAGTTGCGATAAATTATATGGAAAATCTAATTGAAAATTATGATATTAATTTTATTCGTAAATTGAGTAAGTAATTTAATTTAATTCATTTTTATTTTTATTAGTAATTTGATTTTGTTTTGTAAACAGTCATTTAATTATCAATTTAATTTAATTTAGTACTAATTTTGTCTAATATTTCTTTTATACCTACTTAGTTTACTCGCTCATATTTGTTGCATGTAGTCCGCACCTGTAATTGCAGTGACATTTGGCTTGTGTAATCCTAAGTGTATTTTTGTTGTGTAAATTTTATCGGTGATCATTGTGTTGGTGTTCGATTCAATAAATAAGTAAACAGCATAGATCGGCGTTGAGCTCACCACCTGTCACGCTAAACACAATATGTGCAGTCGCTATTTGGGGAAAAGTGGACAATGGCAGAGGACTGCTTTTGTTTGCCTCATTGCTTTGTCACTAGTCTCTGACTAACCTTTCGGGGATAATAGTCGTGATTATATGTATGTAAATAGAGCCAAATTATACTACTATAGCAGCGAACAGAAAAAGTGTAAATAAGAAAGGGAGCCTTGAGCTCTGAGGTGGGATAAAATAGGATGCGATAATAATAATGAATGAAGGATAAAAATAGAAAATAGTATCTACTGCAATTTTGTAGCACTTTCATTTTCATTTTGTGGAATTGAAATGAAAGAATGTATAGGCTCAGGTAACTAAGGTAGCGGAACGTGCGTTTTTTTTCTCAACAGGGAACTGCTCGGACTACATCTCACTCACCCACAGATATCTCACCTGATGATTACTGACTATAAGGCCGGAAATGTGTACGCACTTGGAATCCTCAACCACTGAGATAGGTACTCTACTGACTATATAGTCAGTAGAGTACCTATCTCAGTGATCTTTTAGCTATTTATGATAAATGTACATTAAACAATCTTATAATGATACACCCTATACAAACAGATCTGCAAAACCTTCTAAACATCATAAAAAATATGTGTTTATTGCTATTTTGTTATTTACAACAACTACAACACAAAGTACTGCACTCAAATACCTCAGTTAAGGTTAATGAATTTAAGATTGATACAACATAATTAATTACAGATTAATAAACAAGTATATCTACAAAATTTCCGTAATAAAGAAGTTCTTACAAGATCATTGTTGAAGACACTTACATTTAAAGGTGGTAGTGCAACCAGTATTTTAAGTTAATTATTGAAAAACAAGACTTGTACCACAGATTAACTAATAGTATTACCATACTTGTTCTCTTGTTTATTTAATCGAAGCTTGTCTGTAACTTTTCAGGATGGCGAATAAATGTCGGAATGAAAACCGCTTCCTTTTTATTGAAGTGAAGAAAAACAAAAGAATCTACTTGGTATCTACTTGCAGCAAAGAAAAAGGAATAGCCTCGAATTTTCTTTCACACTATTAACGAATCGTAGAAATTCAAATTACCTGCTCACCGCCACCGCGAGTCACGAATTATCCGCAAAAGGTTTTCCTTTCGCTATTACATATTTTCAATTAATACTTTGAATACTTCAAAAGAGTACCAAGACACAATAAAACTAAAATCTTCACTATATTAGCTTTAGTATAGGCCTTTAGTACTAACAGCCTGTCTCGGGTTGTTCAGGCGATACACTGCGGTGTAGCATCGACTGAGCTCGATCAGCCAACGCAAACCAACTTTCGACTTAAAACGTGATTGTTTTGCTAAAAGGTGTAACGTAATCGCCACATTGGGTATGCGAGGAGGCTCCTTGCATTTCTTGTTTGAATTGTATGAGATTTTTTAAAGGCACCTTTGGTATGCGTGAGAACGACTTTGGCATTAAAATAGTTAGTCGGGGGTCAGAAAAGCCTGGATGTATACCATTGTTAGGATGATTTATTTAGCATTAAAAAAGAACGAGACGGCTTTAAAAAGAAGCTGATTTGACTTTTAAAATATCACCGATTGAATCATAGCGATATCGGGCGGATAATGGCGGCATTCTGTTGAAGGCGGACGAAGTGGCTAGACGCGTTGGAGAAAGAACTGACTTTACTGGTTGAATTATTAGTACTACTACTGTATGCTGTAAGTATGTATAATAGATAATAAATTATTATATACCTGGAGCAGCGTTACCAGACGTCCCGATTATTAAATCATAATTAAGGCTATAGGTGTTAGTGAAAAATTAACATAACACGTTTTTAGAATTAATTTTTGAAGTAGTAAACAGTAAAATTAAAATTTACGAACATTATGAAATATTGTTGTGGCTTTATTCCGTGGAATATACCCGATGGACACACGATTTGATAAAGTTGGCTCGTTAGAATAAATTCATAAAGTTACGTATTTTTGTGTCATTTTATTTTATTTTCTAGGTTTTATTCTTAAAATAAGTGATTTGATATTATGAGTTATTTACCAAAGTGAAGTTCATAGATAACTTGAGGGATTATAACCCCAAACATTTTTTTTTATTACATCTATCAATTTAAAAAAATATAAAACGCGCTTATTCGTGCCTCTTTGCTGTTATATGTTATTAACCTTGTCGCGTAGCGGTGGAAGAATACTACCACCGTAAAAGGCAACTATCGGATTAAAGACTACACATACAACCAACAGCATAGAGCGGCGATGGGCTTACCACCTGTCACGCTGAGCACATGTACAGATTTGTAGATTTTCTTTTGTGGTTAAATACATATAAGATGTGAAATCCATTAAATTAAACTAAATAAAATATGTGTTTCGTTAAACATACAAGTCTAGTGAACTTCAATACCACGATCGTGCAAGTTAAGCAAGTTTCGCAATGCTGTCTCCTCGGTTCGGTGATGAAATTATAAATGTATCTTCAGTCTCCATGCTTCGGAAGGCACATTACATTAAGCCGTAGATTCCCATTGTTGCCGTTAGATGGCAGTCGTTAGCACCAACCCACATTGGGCCAGCTGGGCTAAGGCCCAACTCCCCATGTGCTAATGGCCATGTGGGAAGGCCTAAGTAAACGTCCCACGTTCATAGATGTCTGGTGAAATAGATAACAATATATCGAAGGCACAGTGTCAATATCTTTCTACATTTGTTTTATTAAAAAAGAAGTCCGTTGTTTTTGTAATAAGTAGTTATTTTTGGAAATCCTATAAGAGGTAAATATAGTCTAATATTGTTTAACGTAGCATAAGGATTATAATTTTGTATTAAATTGTTTATACTTTTAAGTATAAGTTGAATTTTTTTACAATAGTTTTTTTCACTCCCTCGTGGAAATTTTCAGACACAGAAATTGGCGCAACTGTGAACGTCGAATTTGATAGAATCGAGCATAGACTATGCGATATTTTGCGATCACGATGCATAAAATATACCACAGAACCGAAATAATCGACCTTGTTCATACTAAAGTAGTCTGTAAGTCTATGAAAACACGGTACAAAGTCAAGTGTGTTTTTGTAGGTGCGGTCTCATGCGACCGCTTGGGGTTTGAGGGATTAATTAGCACCCTTTATTATATTTAAGTAAGTAAGAAATGATGTCCATCTCGCTCTTGAACTAAAACCCAATGAACCTTAATCTCACAAAGCCTATCTCGCTATTGGACTAAAACGCAATGAACCTTAGTCTCACTAAGCCTATCTCGCCATTGGACTAAAACGGAATTGACCTAAGTCGCAATACGCCCACATCTCGTTTGGTCTAGGCATAACGCGACTTAGACACACTGGGTTATAGGTATACCGAGAGCAAAGGATCATAGGTATGTATAAAGTTTGTAAAAACTGTCACAAGAGGAGAATGTTCGAATTCCGCAAGTGGAGTTTCGCTCTTTTTTTAATATCTCTTAAACGTATTAACTATGATTGTTTGGTGCATTCGGGTTTTAAGTCGTAGCATTAATTCTTAATCTATTGTCGTATAAACGTAGGTACACAAATATAGATCTTTCTATAAATCTTTAAAGAGAACCCTCACAAGACCTACCCTACTGTTACTTTAATAACATTAAGTGACAAAAAATCAATATACTTACATCAGACAGAATCAGTCAAGTTCCCATCCAGTGGTTATTATAAAGCTCTCATATAAATACCGGTGTCAGAGATGACATCGAAACCAAACAATAGTGGACGTCTCATCAGCGTGGGTGTACCGCAGTGAACTGACCGTGACCTTATGCGAACATGACGGCATATTTGTGGAGTGAATAATCCTAGACATAAGTCAGTAAGACTTGTTGAAGTACTTGAAGACTTGTTGACTGTTGTTGATATGGGAAATAGAATCGGCAGCGGCAGCGTGATAGGTGTGAGCCCAACGCTGCCCTATGGTGGTCGATGTGTCTAGTCTTTAGTCTGTTAGTCGCCTTTAACGACACCCAAGGGAAGAGAGGGGTTAGAAGTTTATTTTCTTTTAGTGAGCCGCTATACCATACGGTCCAACAATAAAGCATGATAGAAAATAAGAACAAATACGTCCCGCACTCTCTAAAACTCAACAAAGATGACATGCCAAGTGGAATCATAATAATATGAATTAGAGCAGATCAAAATATAAACTTATCAACAGAAAATTATTAGAAGACAATAATCGTAACTAAGGTCGATGACATCGACAAGTACCACAATAAAAACCTAAGAAAATGGCTGGCCTAAAGGCCGTAACCACTAACCATGCCATTTAACAGACATCCGAATATTTGTGACCTGTTTTGAAGCAGACACTACGTCACAAAGAGTTGACAATGGAACTTTATCAGAACACACATTTGCATAATTATTCTACTTTCGAACAGTCTACCATGGTCCATGCATGTATCGCAGGAAAATCGTATAAATAAATCGTTTGATTACAAACGGGAATAACGGGATAGTCGTTTTTAAAAACGTCTATATTTTATTAATTGTCCTCCCATCCCAAGTACTACTACCTACTCTTAATACTACTTTAGTTACTTAAATTTTAATAAACAAACTTTGTGTGTTTGAGCAAGGACGATGGTTTGAGGTAGTCCGTCATATAACTTAGCAAAAGAAAATACAAAACACAGTAATTATGTAGTTCTCTATGCATTTGAATGCATGCGTTTGAAGTTAGCAGAATAGCAGATGCCTATGGGCTGCAGTGGGCTGACACGGTCTGATTATAATGAATTTATACATACGTATAATCACGACTATTATCCCCGAAGGGTTAGTCACAGACTAGGCAATGAGTAGGTACAGCAAAAGTCTTCTACCATAGTCCACTTTTCACCAAATAGCGACTGCACATGTGCTCAGCGTTATTTTTATTAACATATTTATACATATATTATGTTAATAACATAACAAAATATTTAGATACTAAATCCTATGTCTCTGTGTTGGTTTCTAAATGTGTCCTTACGCTGTAAATACCAACTAAAATCTTTTATTAGGATTAAAATATACAGATAAAACCGTTGCACATAGCATTTTGGAAAACGAAATATTTATAGTTGCAAATTGACAATGCTATTTTGTAAACGGACGAATTCTATTATACATATTATGCCAGCGACAAATGCATTAAGTATAGTTTCCATGTTCCGTCCGCTATCGCGCAACGCAATCAAATAAGAGTGCGCAGGAGTTGACCGATACGAAGGGGGCGATGACCACCACCCACACACACCTACGTAATCTCACTTTAGAGAATTTTGTTCACAGACTCTTGTGTAACAGACTTGTAACGACATCTTAGTTGGATGCAAAACTTACATGTTGCAAACATTTAAAGGATGAGGCAAGGGGCAATGATCATAAAACAACATGCCTAAACATCAATCGAATTCGAAACCCACTTTGGAGTAACCCACCCACCACGTGGAGTAATTAGCAATACAAAATTTCTTAAATTAATACCAATGGAGAATGTATGTGAAACTTAGTATTGAGAGAAAGCAACAGTTTAGAAATCCATTAGAATCTATAGAAGACTGCAGAATTATGTATTAGAAACTATAGAGACAAGCTCGATTGAAACATTTGAGACTTAAAAGCTCCAAGCTTCTAATAAATCTAAGACTAAAAGAAACGTTTGATAGGAAAAATAAAATCATAACATAGAGAGTTCAATGATTCAATTATAATAAACTCACTCATCCACAGCTACTGCAATCTTTCACGTATCAACATCATCTGTTCCGGCTTGAACAGAATCAACTATTGTGCATTCATTTGGAGCATCTTGCATCTCCAATGCTCTATACCCCAATCATTTTCACATTACCATGTATCAACATTTCCTGGGAATGTTAATCTTAGCAGACGTGTAGGCTTATCAAGCTCGAGTACTCTCAATGAATGTACGATGGATAACATACATGCAACGCTATGTTTGAAGAACATTTCAACTCTTCAAGATGTTAACAAACAAAAGCTTCTTTAATACAAACTTCCATTACTTTTAGGTATGTTGAACGTCGGTGAATAGGACAATCACGAGTGTAATAAATGTGCTTTCTTCATAGGTGATTATCTTCAACATTATGAGACCTAATGCGCATGTAACTCTTTACGATTGTTAATATGAACGTCGCGCAGCGCGCTCTGATTTCGAACTGTTGCAGACAATAAGACTTCACATATGTCTCTTCGTTTCACAGGTGTTTCTCTGGGCAAATGGTACGCTCCAAATAATAAGTCATCAAGATAATTTTATGACTATTTTACATTTCTTATATACATGATCTCAATTTAAATTGTAGCAGAGCTATAAATGCAAACAATATTATGTAATAACAAAATATGTAAATTAGATTTGCTTAGTAGAGTTAATTTCTTAAATTTTAGATTACACGAATCCCACAAGAACATTTTACGTGACCACAGGTCTTGCAACGGGTTTCTAAAATCTATAAAAAATAAGAAATCAACGCATAGGTATCCGTTATAAGTATTTTTACAACGAAATCTTTTCGCTTTTTAGGTAAGATTGAGTTAATGTAAAAAAAAGTGTACAGTACAGTATTTTGGTATTTAAGTCGCCGTACGTGACTCAAAGACAACTAGGATGGTTGCCCTACTGACGACACCATTACAAAGCGACAATCTGAGGTTACTGACAAGAGTACATTGACTTTCTGCAAAAAAGCAATCGTTACGTGAAATAGCGTTACCCCGAACGCGGCCAATTTTCACAAGCAGCAAACTCAAACGAAACGGACAGCCCAAGAACGGTACAATCACCGTGACGGCCAGGCAAACGGCCACGTCACACCGTGAAATATCCAATTACGGACACAACATTTGTATGGATTTGCGGCGGCAGGTTCAAGGGAAGTTGCTGTTCTACAAGATTTACAAATTCCATTGGCGTATTGGTTTCATTTCTTCTTTTTTTGTCACTACGGTGAGCACTTGGCCTTTATCTCAGCTGATGGTAAGTGACGATAAGGCCGAAGCCGAAGGTGAGAGTATAGATTGCGTAAACTTGGGAAAACTGTCTTAAGTAGTCGTATATTGTCATAACCTAAAAATAAATCCTATGTAGCAAAAGGTAAATTCTGCGCGTCTCGATGTAGGTTATGTTATGTAGCTACTTCGGCATATATGTATGATAATATTGACTAATCTTTGATTACTGTAATGTGCAAATGAGCAAACATTTTTTTCTTACTAACTTAACACAATGAAACCACACTTTTCTTTTTATATGCTGAAATTAGCTGGCAACAAATAAGTAAGGGAAGTTAGATTACTTAATGTTATAAGATTGAAAATTGATATGGCTAGTGAATCTGACAGAAGTCATGGAAAGATTAGCAGAGAAACAATTTGTAACTAAGATTAACACAGCGGAAGGCCACTATGGAAAGAAAACATTTCGAAAGACAAACGTAGTTGACGCAATCAACAACATTAAAATCCTTATGAATGTCTTCTTAGATAGGTATAAATTATAATTGCGGTCATTTATTTTATCCTACACGAAGTATGCAAGAACAAAACGTTTGCCCGATGTTTGGCAATTATTTGAAACATGTTCCACGTCGTGGTATAGTACATATTGCAACACAATATCCCCTGCGGTGCCTACAGTAAAGTGATTGGACAAAAATAGTTAACTCGTTCCAAGACGAAAGAAAATATTCTATTGTAGGATATGAATACTATCTTGTTTTTATTAAGTCCTATGAAAATACAATTAACACTCATAAAACGTACAATAATGGCTTCTAATTGGACGACACTAACTTTCCCGTGTCATAATAAACAATATCTAGCAACAACTGTCGTGCTATCGCAATCACTGCTAGATACACGATTTAATAAAGTTCAGTGAAATTAATGAATCCATCGTCCGTATTTCAGCTGGCTCAGGTCGTGAACCTTTTGATTGCAAACAAGGTAGTAAACTATATCATCTGTTAAACAGTTAAGCGGCTATCGTGTAACTGTACAAGGCTGCGCGCACGCACCATGGTACTATGCTCCACTTTTTACAAGCTTTTGTGCGCGTGATACTTGTCACTTTTGCGTCACTTGTCATATCAAAACTTTCACGTTAAGGATTAGGAATATAAATAGAGGACTTAAGCGTTATAGGACAATTTCTTTTTCACTTTCGCGTGGCGAAATTTCTTAAGCTATACAATTAATCCTATAGCTTATGTTAAAAGTTTATATTTGTAAGATCTATATGGTTTTTTTGTTTTGCATTGCAAAATATGTTTGATTTACAATTCAACATAGCAAAAAAAAATTATCCAACTTTATCGTTGGATAACGAATGTAGTCAGACATATGTTATTTTGGCCTTTGCCCAACCCAACCGATTAGGCCGTATTTAGCAGCACCGTGTGTATTGCCTTATACGCCTCCGACTGCTATGGCCCGATCACGCCCCAACTTACTACTTTACATGAATTTGCTTTATTCAAATACCGAAAACAAGAAGAAGTAAATATTCACTGAGTTAAATAGTTCTAAACGCTGTAAGTATTGTATAATAATCTGAAACATTGGAAAATATTAGCAAACATCTAAGCAAAACATCGATATCTAAAGAATTCTTGAAAACATTCAGTTAAATGTATCTGAGAAATACCATTACGCCATTCCACTACTTCTTACAAATATTTCGTATCCAGTTCACAACGTCCTCTGATCATCATTAATAGTAAATGCCATCAGACACCATGCATAATCTACTACGAACAGCAGTTTTCATATGCTTTGGGAAATGGGACAATAGTACAATGAACAATCGCAACGACATGAAGCCAACGACCTTGGAAAGAGAAAGTCTGACTATGTTTTTTCTTACAATCGTGGTAATGATAAAATATTACGAGAAATACTTCAAAAATTGTAAAAAAAATTATATTTTTAAGATAAGTTATGTTTTAGTAAATCTGAGAGTTGTTGAAATACTATTAATACCGAACAAGGAAATCCTAATATTGTAAGAGAGAAAAAGAGAGACCGACACAATAAAATAAAACATTCTTAGTTGACATTTACGAAAGTAACATAATATCCAATTTTAATAATACAAATCGTGTCGACATTCCAGCATCGATTTTATCAATTAATAAATTAAAGTAAATTTTAAAATACCAACTGTTTAAAGTATTTATATAGGTATCTATCGCCATGCCTTTATCTAGATTCCAATGGGGTCAAATCTAAAAGGTCAAGAACGATGTAAAATTGATAATAGCAGTGTTGCTCCAAATAGTTTAATATTTTACCTATTAGCAGATTCACGACAAGCAAAATAACTTACGAAATTAAGTAAAGGCATACTTTTTCTCGTCTTAAATTAAACTACAAAACATTGTTAGCGGCATTTTTAAAGAGGTATTAAATTAAACCGTATAGGTAACTATAATAATATACCGGTATCGACAAAAGTAAAAGAAACATTTGATCAAACAGATGTCCAGCTGGCTTAGTAGAATTAAATTAGTACACCGGGTCAAGGCACGGAGAATTTGTTTGTACAAATGTAATTGATAAAGACTTAACTGCTGGTCAAGGCACGATGAGTTTGTTTGCACAATGGGTATACTCGTAGATAAATATTAGACTGTATATCACTGAAGATAGCAGATAAGGCAATAATAATATTAAGTTCACTTAGTCGATTTTAGCATTACAGCCCACGCTACAGAACAGCAACTGTATTAGCGTAAAATTTCGTGATTTCGGCGGAATTTTGAACTTTTTTTTAATAATACTTTTATCTTGAAGATTGTTTATTATAGGCGTAGTTTCAGACATCACTTCACATAAATAGAATATTACCGCGTTATATTATAAGTGTAGATAAGGGATAATAAAAATAACTAACGAGGTACCTACCTACCATCAAACAATTTTTTGCAATCTGACATCGGCACGATCGTAAATCTTCCTAATTAATGAATAGTTATTTCGTATCGTTTAAACGATTAAAATTGAAAGTTAAAAATTATAGTGGTGACCATTAAATTCTTTTTTGTACCATTACGCCGTTTTAGGCTTAATTATTCGGCAAAAAAGTTGCAGAGGTGCACGATGCCAATGTTAATGGCAAAGTGGTATGCACCTGACCAGGTGACCTAGGGCTATATATGGCCGGTATTTGGGTCCACAAAACTGGATTCAAGACATGCATTTCACTCTCGAAATATTAACTTTCTTTTGTTTTTGCTAACATTGTTGTTAATGGCGGTTCCTTAACAAGAGAACTTGTTTTGTGAACGAAAACATTTTCTCTGATGACAAGTCTGTATTATAAATTGTTCATATAGACATATTCACATTATCTTGTTTGTAGCTGTGTAGCAAGAATAAAGTAAATATTATTTGATACACTGTTGGGACCCGGTACTTTAGTTATAATTCCTTCATTACTTATAATTCCTTGTCGTCTTCTTTGATATCATTAAGAATATTAACTGCACGAAAGAAAGTCAATAGGTCCTTGTCCTCACTTTGAAGCACGCCGACGTCAATTGCTTGGATTAGTCCTTCCGTCCGTGCCGTCGGTTTTTTCGTCGCGTCATTTTAATTGGTAAACAAAAGCTGCGTTATTGTTGTGGCCTTTGCCTCATTAATATGTCGTTGTAATAAGCACGCATAATTTCGCATTGTTCGTTAATTGGCTACAGTCATTTCGATGCAGTTTTGTGTGAATTTTCTAAATTCCCGACGTGTCTTTGTTCTCGATATTGTTGCGTTACTTGTTTTTATTATAATTATAATACACTTATTTTAAGAAAAAAAAGAAAGAATACTATTTTTGATTAGTACTGTTGAAAAATGTAGGTAGTTGTTAAATATTTATGGCGTAGTGTAGTTTCTTCGTTCGTCCGCATGTAGAAGCTTCTATAAAAAGACCAAAGAGTTTTAATGTCTTGTCAACGTTAGTTTCTACTGCAATCTCAATTGTAGGTGCTATCACTCAAGTATAATGGTTAAGGTGACATCATTTAACAAAATTACTAGGTTTCAAATCACTTCTGTTTCCGACATTGTTTTCTAAATTGGGCAGTTGTTTAATAAGAAGGCCATCTTGTGGGTGGTTTAAAGCTTAACAAAGCTCAACATGTTGTATCGAGTAAAGCATAACGAAGTACTTAGAAATACAATGGCTGTTAAGACGATCGACCTTCATGCTGTGGTCCAATGTCGTTTGGTGAATTTTGGGTTAGTATCCGAGTTCACGGTTGAACAAGCATGACTATTGTATGATTTTCTGTTCGAAAAATAATATAGTCTCGCCAGACAGCTAATAAAATTATCAATGATATGTTTGCGATTTGCAGTTGTTGAGGATCCCGGGAGAAATTCGCGTCGGATAAAAAGGAAGTCATGAGCTTTTCTGTTGTGTAATGATTTAGACCAAAATGGTAGCAGTTAACGGACACTAACTCGCATTGGTGCCCATTATCTGACTACCTCTTTTGGTTTATTGTTCGATTTCCTATTATGCGCATGGGGAAGTCTGTAGTCAGGAGTGGGACATTCCTAGACTGATCGATGACAATTTTTAAAGTTTTAGAATTTTACCTCTTGAATCCCCAGAGTTTTTAGTTAGTTTGTTGTTGAGGCTACCCTGTGCGAACTCTGAAATGATACCCGATCTGCAGTTTAAATATAAATAAAAGGCCTGTTGTTAAATCACTCCACTGTATTAAGTAGTCTCGGTCACGACGGTTTTCCCTTTACATGAGAAACAAGAGGAATTTTACCTTGCATTGTGCCCAGACTAGTTAAAATAATTGACGGTCTCAAATTAAAATGTATAAACGCCTACTCGGTGCATCTTAAGGCCGGTTGTTGGTTTTAATTAAATGAGGCTTCTATGGAAGGTCAGCGTTGTACTGATCAAATCACTGAAACAAATGCTGGACATAATTATATACATGCAACTAGGGATGCCACCCGTACTCTAAAATAGAGTATTGTCCTCTTTTTTATGTAGGTGTATAAAGTATTTATTTATTTATTTTATTTATTTATTTGTATTCAGGCAACGCAGGCCCATAGATAAATACCTTACAGACTAACATACATACATACAATATAAAACCTTATCACTATTTCACTATTTTACACGTAAACACGGCGACGTGTGACGCAGCGCTAAAATACTCTATTTACGTAAAAATATTAACGTAAAAGACAAATATTTGATAACCGTCGGAAAGAGCAACAAAAAATACGTTTTGAAGGACAAATAAATGAATACTCTTTTTTATGCTATGTACTTTATTTTTGTTCTAACAAAATTAAAAAACACTTTAACCCTTTAACAAGCACAGCATGTTGAAATTTTTCATTGGTTTTCGACCTTATCTCAATTGTATAAAGTTCAAAATATGGTGTCAATATATTTGACACTGCCCTATAAAGGGTTAATCGTCCTAAAAAAAGGTGGCAACCCTACATGCAACGCGCCCGTTTCCCGGGAGGAGTAAGCATAGATCACAGCTTTATATTCGCTACGATACTGAATTACTGACATACTTCTTTTGCCTCATTTACTTGTTTAGGACACACATTTCGATTAATAGTTATGTTTTTTTTATAACGACTATAATAAATTAAGAATTTTTATTCGTTTCTTTCACAGTTTTAATAGGAAATTTCTATGGAATGATTTTGATTTGAAACCTACAAAAATTTTACACCAAGTACTTATCGCTTAATTGAGTAATAAATAATAAACACCTTGTATCTTAACAAGTTTGAGATTGATTAAGCATCATCAAAGCGTTGGGCCTACTCATTTTAGGTACAGCTTTGACGGACAGACGACGGGAAGGTCTTACGCTGATGTAAGTATTAATTAAAATAACGATCTCATTTTATTGGGCTACTCGATTATATGCTACTATATTTACAACTACGGCTGTAATAATCTTGTGAATGTCACTACGCCGCCATCTCGGTTCGCAGATAGGTAAGTCTAATTTACATCGCCAAACTGTGATGAAACCTGACCAGAGTCACTAAGAATAAATGATATTGAATTTAGAATCTTTATAGTCTAAAGTGAATTCCTTAAGGGATAAGATGTTTCCCTAAATAAATGTGTGTATCCAGACAATTTTAAAACGTCAAACCCGATCCGGGCGTCCCGCCGCCGCGCCGGTGCACAGTGTGAGATTTGGCTTTGAGTTGCGGCCATGCTTTTTTATGTTTTCAACAGATAGCCTGGGTCAAACAAAAGCTTCTAAAAGAACTCCCATTAATTTACTATCGGTAGATTTCGAGATATTTTGTTTTTCTGAAAACCCGTGAAAAACGTTTTTGCGTGTTTATGTGTATGTATTAACTAAGTTAAAATTTATATATAGATGGGGAACGAACAAAGGCATGGTTTTAAAAAAAATGACAAAAATTTCATAGAAAACATTGAAATGAAACACTTTTTTACGGATTAACGCGCGTTTAATTTACTATTTACATAGTTTTTTATATTATCCTGACGACGGTAGGCAAATAACTTCTAACTATGAGACGACCAACACCTCAATCTCCCTGTGACCACGGACCATGTAAAGGGTTCGAAACGTCAGGATAAAATAAAAAAAAAATGTAAATAGTAAATTAAACGCGAGTTAATCCGTAAAATAGTGTTTCACATCAATGTGTAGTGCTCGTTTAAACCTCAGAAAACAATTCATAGAAAACGTTCAAAATAATTAATTTGTGTTTTTTTAAACACTTTTTTTGCCGCAACTCAAGCCAAATTAATACTGTGCGGTGGTGATCCGGGCGGCGCCGGCGCGGCGGGCGTCATCATCCAACCCAGTTTACGAAAGGTCGCAGGTTCGATATCCGTTTTTAATCAAGAAGTTACTCAATGTTTTCTGTTTTTATATAAATACCTATAGTACAGTGAATGCAAAATAACAATATAAAAATAATAGCTTGCCTGTTATTCAACTTAGGTCATTGGGTGATTCAGTCGATTAATATTTATCGATGCCCGCAACGACCCCTACCTATATTCGATGCAGTCACGTTTTAAGATAATTTACTGATATATGACATACCAAATGATATAAATGGCAAGCGAATCATTTCCGCATTGGAATATTTAATTTGTTTGGTGATATGATTGTTGGTGAAGCTGTTTGCGCGTTCGGATTACGCTCGCGGAAGCTAAGCAACTTTCGTAATGCTTGGTTGACGGATAGGTAACTGAATGTTGATCAAAAGCTCAAAATAAGCAAGTAATTATGTATATACACTTTTAAACTTACGCGTTCCATTATGCACACATATAAAACCTCATTTTTTCTTTATAAAAAAACAATTAAGGGTGAGTTCCACCCATGAAACAGAACAACTTTCCCCACGAGACCTATGTGCAAAAATGACAAAAAAATTCGATCTTCCATACTATTGTCACAGTAAAAAAATTATACTGTGCTATTGTCGTCAGCTGATCGGACAGTTTTGTATGGGTGGTCGAATTTTTTTTGTCATTTTTGTACATAGGTTTCTTGGGGAAAGTTGTTCAGTTTCATGGGTGGAATTCACCCTTAATTGTTTTTGTATAAAGAAAAAATAAGGTTGAATAAACGGGATTTAACGCAAAACTATTTAATTTTAGTAAAGGCATCCTACGCATACCTTTTATACCCGACGTTTACTAAATAGTTTTGCGTTAAATTCCGTTTATATTTTTATTTTTTTATTTGTCCATTTACAATTCAACTTTTATATTTGATAAATAAAGTAGTATTACACAAAAGATGATTTCTTCTTAGTCTTTAAGCAAGTTCTATTTTCAGTTTTATACAAACGTCAATCGTCTATTAAGATTTGAAAGCATCGTTTCTTTACAACCAACTGCAAGCTGCAGCGCAATACAAATCCACGTGATATTTCACATTTAGCGAAACAGCTCCTCCTACAATTAGCTTATGAGCAGTACAAATGAGTGTGAGTTATGCATTCGTTTACTCAATTGAAAGTAACGCGACTGGAGACTAATCGACTTAGTTACGAGACAAAGACACGAAGCGACATAACTAATTGTAGTATTTCCAAGTTGTCTAGAGAGCAGGTATAATTGCATGGGTACATGACATGATCTCAATCTGTCATGGTGGAAGCTGAAATTTTTCCAATCTTTGGAGTAAAGGCTTAATTTTTTATATACTGTCCCGATACTGAGTAAAAGTCCCTATTATTAAGGCTAAGTAAGTGAAAAATTAACATAACACGTTTTTAGAATTAATTTTTGAAGTAGTAAACAGTAAAATTAAAATCTGCGAAATTTATGAAATATTGTTGAGGCTTTATTCTGTGGAATATCTCCGATGGAAAAACGATTTGATAAAGTTGGCTCGATAGAATAAATTCACAAAGTTACATATTTTTGTGTCATTTTATCTTCTTTTCTAGGTTTTATTCTTAAAATAAGTAATTTGATATTAAGAGTTATTTACCAAAAAGAAGTTCATAGATAACTTGAGGGGTTATAGCCGATCGTTTTTTTAAATACATCTATCAATTTTTTAAAATATAAAACGCGCTTATTCGTGCCGTTTTGCTGTTATACCTGTCCCTTACCGTCGTACCGTCGAGAGAGCGAGAGGAAGCGCTCTCGAAATACCTACCCTTAAAATCAAACCACGGCTACAAATGCTACAATAAATGGGTGTTGGCTTATCACCACGCTTGCCAAATACGGGTTGGTGATCACTGGGTGATCAGCGGGTCTATCGGCTAAAAAATATGGATATGGACATGGGCTTTGAAAATTTTGAAAAAATAATGAAAAGCCCTGTAAATAGCAAACGAAAATCGGTTGAAATTTCGTTTCGGAGAAAGAGAGTATCCCCTCAGGTTTCAATGCCAAAGCAAAGTTTTTTTTTAATTTTTCGACCATAGTCCAGATTTGTGATCAGTCTGCTACCCTATCGGCTAAAAAATGGGTCGAAAAATCCAAAAAAAACTTTGCTTTGGCATTGAAACCTGAGGGGATACTCTCTTTCTCCGAAACGAAATTTCAACCGATTTTCGTTTGCTATTTACAGGGCTTTTCATTATTTTTTCAAAATTTTCAAATTTAAATTTCAAACAATTTTCTAAAAATTAATAATCTAATTTTTTTTTATTTATTCGGCAACGGGTAAGCGCTTGGCCTTCATCTCACCTGATGGTAAGTGACGATAAGGCCGAAGGTGGAAACGCGCTTCACCCGGAATCCTCAACCACTGAGGAACTGGCTATCTTATCTCAAACTGCCGGAACACAACAATGCTATAAACATCGTTGTTATGGCGACAGACTTAGATAAGATGGTGGTAGCTAGCCAGGCGGACTTAACAGCCCTACCACCAACCAAACCGAGCACACAAAGATGTACCCCCTGCTGGGAATCGAACCCGGGACCTCTGGGTCTGAAAACCGGTGGCTTAGCCACTAGACCACAGAGGCGGTTAAATGCCAAACCTATTTAGTATGAATGAAATTTCGGAAGGAATGGAAACCGCTGTATGAATATCTGCACACATTGTTTTTATAAAGCTTTTACAACTCAGTTATTCAGCTACGTCGAATTGGTTAGACTATTCCGAACTTATTAAGTATTTAATTTAATGTTTACATTTATGCAAGCAATATTCATAGAAATTGTGAAAAGAAGAAATAAATTAATGTCGATACCTTTATTTGACATGACGTGAACTTTAAGTTATTCGGTAAGTAACTTTTAATTTCCAAGTTAGGTCCGCTACATGTTAATTGTTAGTGCGCAAGTAATTTTGTCGTGAATAGTATGTGTATTTTTTTCATTTTTATGACGCGCCTCGTGAATAATCAAGATAATTAATTGTAAATAGTATTTTCATACACACATACTAGGTCTGACAAAAGTACTTGTGATGAACTAGGTATCTAATTCTAGCAATTTTATCCAATAAAATAACATGACTCGAGTTGGAAATGTTGTAGTTTTAAGATTAATAAGCATTTTGGTGATCTCGTGAATTCCTTGTAAGTATTAATTACAAAGATTTCAATGGCGATCGATGTTTTGTTTTGTAATGCTGAATAAAAGTGCACACATGTTTTGTTACTAAACTATAACTTGAAAAAGAGTAGTCTCTTTACACTAACTTCTGAATAACATATATATGTTATTCAGAAGTTAGTGTATAGTTGACTACATTTCTGTATTAGGTACTCAGATTTTTAGGGTTCTCTAATCGAACGAACAAAAACTTTTTATAATGTGTAACTTTCCCGTCCGGCTTTCATTAAATGGATTACTTACATTTAACATTATAACATCTTTGTTTTTTTTTTTTTCGTGAAAAATAAAATTATTGTCATAGTTATAGGTATCTAATATGTTTAAAAAAATGCATGTTTCGTGTGTGCACTGGGCCCTAGATTATTTAATCTTTATTGCACAATAATAGGATTTACAAATGGCGGACTTATTATTCTATTATTAATTATAATTTATATTTCGTTTCAGGAAAATGACGTTTTAAATAATTTCAACACGTCGTAAGGGTCGCTCAGATTTGTGTACTGTGCTGACCCAATGGGAGAACAAAGAACAATTTCGATGGCCAAGATATAATGCGGATTTATTAATTAAGTAAAGACAGCAGTGTCCAACCTCGCGCAGATTGGCTTACGATGAAACAAACAAACAACGCAAATAAAACATTTTATCACAACGTTAATTTTATTTTCATGTACTGCGATACCTTCTGCTAACAAAATAACAATTTCAGAAATGAAATCTTCTGTATAGATTTTTATATCTTTCGGTTTTTCATTCCCAAAATCTGTTAGATTTTTTTGGGGGACGGAACCCTCTTCATTGCAGGGCAAACACGCATGCCGACTGGGACCGGGTTCAGTTTTGTTTAAACTATTTTCACAAATCATTTCATGGTCATTACTGCTGATGACATTTGGACAATTACTACTGCTGATATTTAAATATTCTTTTAACAATTATCTTTTTATATGACCGGTTCTTTTACGCTTTTGCTACGACTTTCGATCCATGATTCAAACAACGCATAAAATAAATACGTACAATAATATTTTAATAAAGCTGGTATTAAGCTATGGGCGCTATATCAATACAAATGTAGTCTTTAATTTGAAAAATTTAGTTGAAACTCTTTATTATACTGCAAAAAGCTTAATAAAAACCCAAATAATATTGTTTATTCAGCAGCTGAATAATTAGTAAAACATAGAATCTTATACAGTTTAAAGATAAAGTAAAAACAATTATTCAGTATCAAGCTGTATACCAGAATTATGTGAACAATATTATTCAGAAGGTGATACTATATTCAGCAATTAGCTGTTTCAAACGCTACAAGCTTACTACTGCTTTAATAATAGCAGTATAGATTATTGTTATTCAGATAAATGCTGCCGAAGGCTTTGTTTTTCAGATTTAAGCCACCTGGAATGCGTAATGTTTAATAACGTCTGTCTAATAATCTTACGGAGATTGGTTGATTAAGCGTAAAGAAGGGAAGGACTGAAATGCAGAATTTATTAAGCGTTAAGTATTTTAAGGGTCCGTCCGTACTCAACCTTATTCAGTATTTGGCTATTCCGAAAGCTCTAGCACAAACCATATTCATCTTTAAACTGTTAAAAGTTTTAAGTGTGTACTGTTATCTTGCTTATGTGTTACTTGGGATTGCTTTAACATTAAGTAGTATAGAAAAATAGTTTTCAATAAGGTGCGTGCGTGCCCGTACTAAATAGACGACGCGGTGTGCAAGGGATTTTGACCTTTAGACTGGTAAAGCGACGGAGCCCGCGATAGTACTTAACTACGAACAATTTACTAAATAAGATACTAAACACGACAAAGCGCGCCTATCAAAATTGAACAATGTCTAATTGTCTTATCGGTTATTCAACATTCGTTTTGTTGTCCCGCAAAGGCGGCTCATTGTTCTTTAATTGACAAATTAGCATCCCATGTAATTAGCGGCGGTAACAAGTTGTGTCGCCGCCTGCCTAATTGCACGTATCCAACCACAACTTGTTTTATTACGAACGTGTTGGATTACAAATTCGATTGCGCTCACTCGAAATGTACCATCGAAGACCTTCCCGGTTGACCACTTTTCGGCGATATTCGCTTGCGGTCCATTTGGCCTATGTTACTTGGGAAGAATGTAGCTTTCTAATGGTCAAAGAATTTTCTAAATCGGTCCAGTAGTTCCGGGAGCCTATTCAATTCAAACAAACAAATCATTCCTTTTTATAATATTAGTATAGATATTAATAAGTTTTATTTTTGCCCCTTGTGTAACACTAATTACTAATTAGGTATCATAAAAAGCTGCATGCTCTTATTTGACATTTTCTAGTTTCTCGAAGATCCTTTTTTAAGGTAGTAAACGTAAACAACCTTCTAAAAGTATGTTGGGCACAGCTTTTTTATATCTGTCTGTTACGTAGTCCTGTGTACCTGTCCGTCGGGTACCTTGGTAATTATAACTGGGATAGAACCAAGTAATTTGCGTTAAAACTCATTGAAAACTTTGGTTCATTGGACCAAAAATGGTATTTGAGTTTCTGTTAACGATTGTTGAACGGCAACAATCGTACAATCCCAGTGTGGTAGGTTATGGCCCTAAGCTAATTACCTATGTACTATTAAAGGTACATACTTATTGTATGCATAAATGATATTCAATGACGATATCTAAATTCTAAACAAACATTACCAAACAACCACCACGAACTGCGCCTGCGCATTCCGAAGCGAATCATTGTTTTCTTATCGGCCTGCAACTATTTAAACAATGTAATCAACTCCATGTATATTATAAGTGGAAAATATTAAAGAAAATTCCGATTGTTATCGATTTAATAACATCACGTGCATGCCAATGTTGCCAACATCATCATAATGTTAGTGTAATGATGAAGACCAAAGTTGGTGGGAATGCTATGATGTCAACGCTATCGCGTAGAGACATAAATTGAGGCTGTTAGCGCAAAAGTGGTGAAACCCACAATTTTGGTGTAAAATACATTCGTTACATTACGATTTTTCAATATAAAGTGGCGCAAGCCACCACATCTGTTTATCCACTGTGTATCCACACACATCTGTTTTTGCATGGGGCATATTAAGAGGGTTTACGCATTTCGGTTTCCCATACAAACTTCCAAGTCGAAATTTTTAAAAACCACTAAGTCAATTTTAATGAAACTTTGCATGCTAAAGTAAAATACAGGGATCTAAATCGATTGTCAAAAACATTTTTAAAAAACGTTTATTTAATTGAGTTATTGCGATTTTAAACTTTCTATAGCGGACTTTAAATCGCAATAACTCAGCTAAATAGACGTTTTTTAAAAATATTTTCAACAAACTATTTAGATCCATGTGTTTTATTTTAGCATGCAAAGTTTCATCAAAAATGGCTTAGCGGTTTTTAAAAATTTCAACTTGGAAGTTTGTATGGGAAACCGAAATGCGTAAACCCTCTTAAAGCAAAACAATAAAGCAAGAGTAGTGTAAGCTAATTTTAATTCCTCATTATCTTCCTAATGAAGTAGTCTGAGGTTACACCACTTCTGCGCAGATAGCCTCAATTGTTATCTCTAAAAACAGGAATTAAAATCTGTATTGTTCTAAACAACACTATTTGTTTGTTTAAAAAGCACCAAAGCTAGCTAAAATATGTTTTAGAAGCACTTATGTTTTTTTACCAAGTATTTGGACAATATCGGTAAAGGAACTAGCATGTGTAAAAAATGAAATAAAAATTTACTTGTTATTTCATACTTAATTTTTCTCTTTTTTATGAAAGAAGAATGACCTTTTTACTTTTGGAGTTAGGCTAGTTTTTTAGCTAGCTAGCGTAACACAGCGCTTTAATGAAATAAGTAGTAATCAATAGCAGCAATGCTCTGAATTATGAAGAAAAAATTACATTACAATATCATGCGCGAGTTTGAAGCTATCTTCATTTTTAGCTTAAGACTTTTTAGGTATTTTGAGGTTATGACAACTGTTATCGTATGACTATCAGTTCAGCATTTATTTACCACTTGACTATAGAAAACCTTTTTTAACAGTAATCATAATAACTTAAAACAACACTTTTGATATGTGAATGATTAAGACGCAATAGATATCGAATAGGCTGGTTTGGTCATTCTCCTTTAATGGTCAAAGTACTTGATTTGTTTACAAATGATTATGACATCTCATTCAACATTTTGTTATAAAGAAACGTGGAAGTTACATAAGTACATAACATTATTATTAGTTAAGACAGACAGCTACTAGTCACCTAGAATGTTCTACGCAACAACATGCAAGTTTCTTAGAAAGGATCAAAGGTCTCAGAAATTAACCAAGATCACCACAGCGAAATCATTGAGATTTATAACTACAAAGTTTATAAAGCAGATAAACAATTTGAAATAATTAACGTTATCTACTTTCCAATTAACGCATGTAATTAATTAGTTATTTATTATATTGCGAGATAAATTAATGGTTATGTTTCTGTTGACTACTTCACAGTAACCACAGTATACTGTACGAGCATACTAAACCCTAACGTTATGCGTCTTGTAGCGTCAGCAAAAGCATTGGACTGTATAAGAGTAAATGAAACAAAGGATCATAGTAAATGGAAAGCTATATGGGTCTCTGCCAACCCCTCCGGGATGTACGGTCACGAGCACCAATATGTATACACTTTGACTCTTATTCCATTGTATTAATATTCACAATTGTTTACATATTTTTGCTCGTGACTGTACATACATACATATTATAAATCACGACTATTATCCCCGAAGGGTTAGTCAGAGACAGACAGTGCAAAGAGGACAGCAAATAATCCTCTGCCATAGTCCACTTTTCACCAAATTTGACTGCACATGCTCAGCGTGACAGGTGGTGAGCTCATCGCCGCTCTATGCTGTTGGTTGTATGTGTCTTTAGTCCGTTAGTCGCCTTTTACGACACACAAGTGAAGAGAGGGGGTGGTAGTATTCTTTCACTGCTACACGGCACGGCGTGATGTACATTGGATTAATTAGTATCGTATTCATGGGATGCAGTAATCATTTTCTATCAGGAGGAGGGGTGATAGTCATTTTCCGGGCTAGTTTAGTCAGAGACAGACAGTGCAAAGAGGACAGCAAATAATCCTCTGCCATAGTCCACTTTTCACCAAATTTGACTGCACATGCTCAGCGTGACAGGTGGTGAGCTCATCGCCGCTCTATGCTGTTGGTTGTATGTGTCTTTAGTCCGTTAGTCGCCTTTTACGACACACAAGTGAAGAGAGGGGGTGGTAGTATTCTTTCACTGCTACACGGCACGGCGTGATGTACATTGGATTAATTAGTATCGTATTCATGGGATGCAGTAATCATTTTCTATCAGGAGGAGGGGTGATAGTCATTTTCCGGGCTAGTAACATAAAAATACCGAGCTTCGGAAGGCACGTAAATCCGTTGGTCCCGGTTGATGTCGTAATACGGCATTCGTTAAAACCTACTAACCTGCATTAGGCATAGGGTTGTCACCCGTACTCTAAAATAGAGTATTGTCCTCTTTTTCATGTAGGCGTACTTTATAATCCCACACCAATAAAGTAGGCTAAATAATATACGTAATAGACAAATTGTTAAATGTCGCAAAGAGCAACAAAAATAACGTTTTTAAGGACAAATAAATGGATACTCTTTTTTATGCGACGTACTTTATTTTCGTTCTAACAAAATTAAAAAAAATACTTTATTCGTCCTAAAAAAAGTTGCCTAGTCTCTTAACTAACCTTTTGGGGATAAGTCGTGCGTCTATCGATGTATGTATGTTACTGTTGACAACAAACATCCCAACGGTGCCAACCTCTGTTTGTAAACAATGTCTTTAATGGCTTGTCAATCAACGGATGCATTTATTATGATTAAGTGGCATCACGCAAACATGATGATCCATAACCATGATGTCAATATGACGCGTATGTTGTTTACTTGTAAGAATTTGTTTTCCAAACTAGTCGAACGCAGATATTAAGCTACTGTCGCTGTGGTCAGTTCGTGATGGGTTACCACGTACTTTCAGAAATTAGTATCATAAATACAACTTCAGAAGACTATTATGACAAATGACAACTTAATGCCTTATTTATCATTATTAGTTTGAGGATACGGTAGCCGATTGGAGAGATGTTAGGGTTGAATGCAAGAACCAGGTTCAATCCAAAACGTAAATACTACTGAGGTAAATCTACTTTCCAAGACAATCGTGTTAGCTTTGTGGAGGGGCTAACGGAACTACGAGTATTATTAGTAGTAAATCCATTGAGCTATAAAAACTCAATGAGTAAATCTATGTTTTAAACACGGAGCTTTATTTTTAATTGTCTAAGTAAAACACTTTTCAAAATACGAAACAATTGAAACAAAACACTAAATACTAATTTACGCTTTGAATTTCTAATTCTCAGAAAAGTATTAAGCCTATTTCAAATGAACAAAAGAGTCACAAAAAATGTAGCTCTAATAGCTTAAGAGCCAGCGCGTAAAATTGGTACAGCCTCGCTTGATGGTACATTTTTTTCACTTTTTTAAAGTCGATCGCTATTATCTCCGACTCGACCGCACTGTTTTCTGCGATCTCCTAAAAAACCTTGTTTACCTTGAAACCACAGTTCGGTGTTCGTAAAATATTGAAAAGGAAAACTTGAACTAACACAAAACGAAACTATCAGGTGCAGGGATAACTTGTTATTTTACTGAGTACTAGCGGCCGCTCGCAGTTTCACCCGCGTGGTTCCCGTTCCCGTGGGAATATCGGGATAAAAAGTATCCTATGTGTTAATCCAGGTTATAAACTATCTGTATGCCGAATTTCATCCAAATCCATTTAGTAGTTTTTACGTGAAAGAGTAACAAACATCCATCCATACTTACAAACTTTCGCGTTTATAATATTAGTAGGATAGGATAGGATACACATAGATAGATTCAAGACCATTAGCCACTAAGGGTTAGCCAGAGACTAGGCAATGAGGATCGCAGAAGCAGTCCACTATCATTGTCCTGCTCATGTGCCAAAAACCGTGTCGCGTAGCGGTGAAGAATACTACCACCCCCCTCAATTCCCTTGGGTGTGGTAAAAGGCGACTACCGGACTAAAGACTGCACATACATACAACAGCATAGAGCGGCGATGGGCTCACCACCTGTCACGCTGAGCACATGTGCAGTCGCTATTTGGTGGCAGAGGACTGCTTTTGCTGTCCTCATTCCCTGTTGTCTGACTAACTCTTCGGGAATAATAGTTGTGATTATATGTATGTACTAGCGACTCGCCCCGGCTTCGCACGGGTTACTACCCGTACCCGTACCTAAACAAATTATGCCTATAGCTATAGCCTTCCTCGATAAATGAGCTATCTAACACTGAAAGAATTTTTCAAATCGGACTAGTAGTTCCTAAGATTAGCGCGTGCAAGCAAACAAACTCTTCAGCTTTATAATATTTATTTATTTATTAGGTACACAAAACAGATAGAAATTAAAAAATAACAAAAAAGCATCACAATTTGTATAAGAGCTAAATTCCTATCTAAAACATGTGTACACAATATTAGTACAGATGTATCATGTGCTCAGTGTGATGGGTGGTGAGCCCATCGCCGTTCTATGATGTTGGATGTACTATGTGCAGTCTTTAGCCCGTTAGTCGCATTTTATAACAACCAAGAGAAGTAAGGGGTTGGTAGTATTCTTTTGATGACCCACTTTTCAACACGGCTCTGCTTTTACTGATACTCGTATACCCAATAATACCTATAGCTATTCCGTTCACTGGTTTTGTTTTGACACTTTAATTAATGGAGCTGTTACCTGGATTGTGAAAGGTTTGTAGGTCTACCCAATCGAGACAGTCGCTTACATAAGCGTATTTCTTTTGAATAAGTTATCGAAGCTACAGCAAAAATACTTTGATCATTCACTAAAATTAAAAAAAAAAAGTAAAACTAACTTTTTTGTATTTATAAAACTTATATACCCATCGATGAATTAAATGAGGCCTTTGACCAGCAGTGGCGTATATAGCATAAAATGTATATACTACTTTTACTTAGCCCACAGCGAGACAAAGTTCTCTCCCCATATGCCTTTAGAAATATCTTAATCGATCAATTACTAATTGATTTGGATCGCATCACCCTCTCGTCTCTTGGGCGTGTTCCTGCGTTTTCCATCACCTATCTCCATGATCCGCACATACCATGTCGATACAAGTTCACCACTCCGAAGGCATACGACTCACAAGGCTTTGACAACAGCATACAAATAAAAAGATGAATCTTTAAAACCATTTAAGAGACATTGAGTGTGACCTAAAAAAGCCTGGACTACCAATCACATGCAGGGAAGAAGACGCTTTCAATAAAAATGAGATTCAAATCTATTTGAATGCAACTTCCTTTGGAGGAGCGTTCTATAAAAAAGTTGTTTTTAGAGCAGCCGCCAAAGAAATAATACAACTAGGCTAGGGTGTGCCCCAGTTTACATCCTTTAGTGTTGTTGAAAACTCTGTGCCTTGTAAATAAGGTTCATTTTAAGCAACCCGACTAAAGGAAGCCGTAATGTCCGCTGGTGTTTGTAAGGTTTCTTTGGCAAGAGGGACGGGAGGAACTTTGGGGCCGTGTCGAGAATGAAGGTACTTTTCAATGTTCAAAAAGTGAAAGTGGTTCCGACAAATTAAATGACAAAAATTGAAGAGGCCAATTAACCTTAACGTAACTTAAACGATCATAAAAGATTACTCTGCCCTACCAAAGTTTAAACAGTCTAAAATTTGAGGCTGCGCGTTTTTGCCTACAATGGTAGAAATGCGACACAGTAATAAATAATTTCAGTTTCTTTTTTTCTCAGAAATGGTTTCTTTTAAACACCATTCTATAGTAAAGTCCCAAGTGTTGGAAGACTCGTCTGGACCCTACGGTCCTTTTGTTTGTGAAGGTAGACTTGAGATAAACTTTGTTTATATTTGGTACTTTCCCATTTTGTTAATAAAGGCAGGTAGATAGAGGTAGCTTCAAGACAAGACACAAATTAATCCACTTTAAGAAATAAGAGAGATAATATGGATTGAAATCTTAGAAAAGACTTGTAATTGCTTGTTTAGATTACTAACTAGTCTACCAACGTAACGGAACAATCTAAGATGCCAGGAAATAGAATTGATTGGAATTCTTAAGAATCTTTTGAAAAGTATTTATAACTAATACGAACGGACATCAAAATCCGTTACAATCGCATAATCTCAATTACTGTAATGACAACAGTTAAGCTTTAGCACTCAAAGGGGAAACGAGATCTTTCGATCGCATTGGCACTAATTCTCTGATATTTTATGTCTATTTTCGCTTGAACCAACTGCTGCACAAACTTGTCATGCAAATAGTTGTAGGAACGAGAGCAGTCTACCCGATTGTGGGTCTTATAACTATAACGATACAGATGATTTTGGCAAAAGGAAGATTAGTATCAGAACCAGTTGGCATTGCGGTCAAGTTCGCCAAATCCATTGTGCACTTCCTGATATTGATCCTATCGGGTCACCTGGTTTCGGGGAATGGTTATTAGCGGATGTGTATTTTAATTGTCAACTTAGGAGTTTACATTAATGCCATACTCGTAGAATTTGACGGAGACTGGTAAATTTGTGGTATGTGAACAGAATGAATTATCGAATCCAAAATTGTAGATTTGAATTAGAATAGAGTAAGCATGTACGAGTATAACTTTAGTTTGAAAAGTATGCAGAGGGAACTGCTAATTAGGGAAGGCAATCTGGGCTCTTTAGAACTTTACCTGACTTGTTTTCCTGGATGAAAGACTAGCTACCACAATATCATCTTTGTCTGTCGCCATAACAACAATGTTGGGAGCGTTATTGTATTCGACATTTATTACCGCCCTCAGACTCAGAGACGTCAATTAGCATTCCAAATTACAACCACAGGCTTAAGACGTGCGCATTAGAGCCTTTTTACAACAAAACATATTCGATATAAATAGATCTGTCTCTGAGTGCGGCAGTTAAAGATAAATTTGCAAGTTACTCAGTAGTAGGAGTAGGTTCCGGGTGAAGTGCGCTTCCACCTAATAGTCACTTGTTAGTGATTATAAGGAGGAAGAACAAAAAACAACAACAAACAACACCATCAGAACAAATGCAATCAGAGCGGTTCCCCATATTGTGCATTAAAAATTTACCTTGATCAGCCGAATGAGGCTTATAAATTTATAATCGTTCCCATGTAAGTACATTACCAGGAATTCTGGAAAAACGAAATCAGAGCGAAAAGCAACTGCGATTGTTAATTCATGCATAACTACGTCAACGTTTCCTTATGACTTCTGCGATGGTGGAATCAGACTAAAATAAAAATCTGATTTCGACATTCTCACCGAAACCAGTATAAACGATATTGGGTAAAAAGTAGTTATGCGACAATTCCAAGATACCAGCTTAATTGGGTAGTTCATACATACGTTTATATATCTAGATTGTGTACTAATTAGGAGAATTTAATTAAAACTTTTCAGGTTTCAACTTGAAAAGGTGCAAGCAAGGAGAATGAGAAATGTTAAACTTTCGACGATTATTTCATTTGCAAATTGAATTTTAAAATTTACCGATTGAATTGACTTACATTTTTAATTTTATCAAGTATAGACACATTTGGTTGTTACAAAGTTTTCCCTTCATCACTATCAAACCTGAGTCATTACTTCGATATTTATCATTGCCTTACGGTCCAGCGATAACATTTACTATTATCTGATTTATAGATAAGACATTGCGCAATTACAGAAACGGTAGCGGTGTAAAGGGTTTGAATTGTCGCCACAAAGGTTGTGACACTTAGCTATTGTTAATGGACCAACAATCGAGACAGAGTTTAGGTTTGTTGTTCGATCTCTGTGAATTGTTTTTAATCGCTTCTCTGGTCTAGTGGTTAACCACTCGGTCTCAGAGGTCCCGAGTTCGATTCTCAGCGGAGATTACATGTTTGTACGCGGTTTTAATGCCAAAGCACAAAGTAGCTAACATTTACTTAGATCACCCATCCGACGCCAAGCCATTGCGAAAGTTGCTTAACATGCGAGATTGCCGTCGCTCCATAACCACGATAATTACGATTCTGTCGCCAAATGCTGGTTACGAAACCGCTTTTCTTCCTGCATTGTCGCCGAAATGTTAGCGCACGCTAGGTCACGCTCTTTAGCTGTCGAACATCGAGTAATTATGACTAGAGACGGCACCGCGCAGCAATATTTTGCGCACGGAGTCGCGGCCAAAGAGGTGCAAACACGCTGCAATCGCTTATATATATATAACAAGTGAGTGAGTCTTCGATCCTACTAATATTATAAACGCGAAAGTTTGTAAGTATGGATGGATATTTGTTACTCTTTCACGTAAAAACTACTGAATGGATTTGGATGAAATTAGGCATACAGATAGTTTATAACTTGGATTAACACATAAGATACTTTTAATCCCGATATTCCCACGAGAACGGGAACCACGCGGGTGAAACCGCGAGCGGCCGCTTGTCAACAATAATTTGTTGATCGAAGGAGTAGTGTAGTGCAGTGATGTGAGTGATTGAAGCAATGGCAACCCTCGCGGTGCCGAGTTGTCTCTAGTTATAATAACTCAATGTTTTTAGCTGTCGAAGCACGAAAACTATTATTATTGGCGACGTGTGTGCGTAAAGAGTATTTTACAACGGCATTGCGTGGCAAATTGAGACAACTCGTTTTTTTTTACAATTTTGTCGCGTACCTACTGATTCTGATTTGATCCGTGTCGCGTAGCGGATTACTAAAAGAATACTACCTACCACCCCCTCTCTTCCATTGGGTGTTGAAAAAGGCGACTAACGGACTAAAGACTCCACATACATCCAATGAGGGTATTTCATCTAATCTCTGTCCTACGTCGTTAAAGGACAGATCCCTCTGCGAAGTTTCAACGTTTTACTTACTAATATTATAAACGCGAAAGTTTGTAAGTATGGATTAAATTCGGCATACTGATAGTTTATAACCTGGATTAACACATAGGATACTTTTTATCCCGATATTCCCACGGGAACAGGAACCACGCGGGTGAAACTGCGAGAGGCCGCTAGTATAAAATAAGACCAGCGTTAGCTGACTTAATTAATTATAGCAAATAGGACAGATTACATAAAGACAACACCGGTCTTGAATTAGAGCGTAAATAATGCTATTGAAAAAACAAACCTTGACCTTGAGTGCAGTAATTAAATTACCTAGCAGGAAACGTGTGGACATGTGTACTTTCTCACATACGTCAGCACATGTATGAAATGTATGTTGAATTGTAATTCTACACCAATACCTACTGAATTGCAAGTATAGCAAGTTGCTGACATTGCGTTTCATACTTTTATGAATATGTATTAGGTACATACGAGTACAACTACAACAACGAGGCACAGAATATATGTTTTATACGGAAATATAAAAGAGGCAGAGAACTGCTTTTGCGGTTCTTATTGCCTAGTCTCTGACTAACCGTTTGGGGACAATATAGTCGTGTTTATATACTGTATGTATGTATATAAAGTAAATACAACAAAATAAAACAAACATTAAAAGCTTTGATCATATAAACAAATTGAACAGGATCTATTTGCCATTATATTTCACTTGTGTCCCGTAAAAGAACTGTAAAGCAATAAAGAGTTATTCTATTCTATTCTGTAAAACTTGATTACGTCGGGGGCGCTTCACCGACAAACGCGGTGGTGAAATAAAGAAAAACCGGCCAAGTGCGAGTCGGACTCGCCCGTGAAGGGTTCCGTAGCAGCAAGTAACATCATATAAAAGTTCTTGTAGTTCGTTGTAACTTTGATGGATATTTTTATAGTGTATTTTTTTTTAATTAATTAATTTACGACGTATTATAAAAAAACTACTTACTAGATCTCGTTCAAACCAATTTTCGGTGGAAGTTTACATGGTAATGCACATCATATATTTTTTTTAGTTTTATCATTATCTTATATTAGAAGCTACAGGGGGGGACACACATTTAACCACTTTGGAAGTGTCTCTCGCGCAAACTATTCAGTTTAGAAAAAAATGATATTCTCTTCTTCTTCTTAGTCGCTTCACTCTTGCCAGAGTGGTCGTGGTTATCACGTTCCGGTAGGTTGGGCAGCAGACAGTGCACGCCGCACGACATCCCGCCACCTCTGCCTGCTGGTCGTTAATCGGGCACATTCGTGCACGGGAGCGCCCACCGCAGCCTTCACTTGGTCCGTCCAAAATGTTCTTAGAAACCTCAAATTCATTTTTGAAGACCTATCCATAGATACTCCACACGGATGGGTTAGATGAAAAAAATATTTTTAGTTTTCAGTTCTAAATATGGGGAGAACCCTCAAAATTTAATGTTTTTTTTTCTAGTTTTGTGTGAAAATCTTAATGCGGTTCACAGAATACATCTACTTACCAAGTTTCAACAGTATAGTTCTTATAGTTTCGGAAAAAAGTGGTTGTAACATACGGACGGACAGACAGACAGACATGACGAATCCACAAGGGTTCCGTTTTTTGCCATTTGGCTACGGAACCCTAAAAAGTAAAGTCAGATTTTAACATTACCTGTAATAATAGGAGTGACATATTTGACATTCTATGGCGAACTTTACAGAAACAGATGCTTTCGATTCGAAGTGCGTTTCGTTCCGTCCGACTGCATGAATTCGATTTCGTGGTAGGATTTTTACCGAATCGCTCTTATAATCGAATGTTGAACACGCATTCAGTAAAAGGATCTCAATCGAAGGCCAGCGGCGGCGCAGGCGCAAATGGCAGCTGTGACGTAGGCAGACATAGACAGGTGCGCCCGAATATGGAGAGGGGCCGGGATGCATTTAGGTAGATGGGCGCGGCATGCCCACCTATAGTGTTTTGAATAGTTTGTATTGTAGCGATTTTATCTTGACCAGTAGTATAGCTATATGATTGATTTTGTTAGCACAGAACATTGAAATGAAACACTTGTTTCGGATGAACTCGCGTTCAATAACTACATTTGAATTTTTATTTCAGTAATAATGACGTTTCGAACCTTTTACGGGGTCCGTCTTTGATCAACTTAACAACAGCTACATAACGCGTCACGTACAAAATCAAAGCTAAATTCTGTCCACGTGAATATATACTTTTTCAAAGCAATAAATTACTCCTGTCACATAAAAAGTAAAAGACGTCAATAACATTTAGTGGTGATATCAACCTTAAAGGGCAACAACTAAAGTACTTTTTCCGGTTATTGCCTTGCGAGAAAATAAGAGCTTACTTCTTAAGTGCGCTCTTATTTACCGAGACACATTTTTAGCGTCGACCTGACATCTAATTGTTGATCAAAGGGGTCCGTGCGTGGTCACATCTGTACATAGCTAATAAATAAACGAGAGCTCATCCGTAAAAAGTGTTTAATTTCAAAGAGTAGATCGCGTAATCCTTAGAAAATAATCACAGAACAATTAAATAATGTTGGTCCATCAAATTTTAAATAAAAGTTGTAAGTATTTGTTTTTTGATATTTTGCAGACTTCATCAGCCACTATCCGTCATAACACCGGGCACATGCTTTCCCATATATACAATGGACATGGGGTGATAAATCATAACTTATTCTTTAGACATTTAAAGCTTAACTTGCCTTCCACGGATATTTTAATTTACCCATTCGGCTTTGGCTCAACACTAAGGCACTAAATAGCTTTAGGCTTATGTAATGATACGCTAACGATTAAATAGTTGCAGAGATTGCAGTGCCATCTGGTGATGAAGGTCGAGCGGCGGCGCCGGCGCAGTCGACGCGGCGAATGTCAGACAGCAGGTGCTTAGCCGTGGGAGAAGGCATGGGCGTTAGACCTCTTTTATCTTCATCCTGCTTCGTGATTTGTTGCTTAGAATTAGGATTAAGAAGGCATTTGTTTACGGAAAAGAAAATATGCTTGACTGCCTGCAGTCATCCAGTATACGGGGAACCGCCTTTGTGGTATAGTGGCTACGCCACCGGTCTCAGACCGAGAGGTCCTGGGTTCGATTCCCAGCGAGGGGTACATCTTTGTGTTCTTGGGTTGGTTGGTGGTAGGGTATGTTAAGCCCGCCTAGCTGGTTACAACCGTCTTTTCTAAAGACTGGCGCTACTAAAACAATGTTAATAGCATTGTTGTATTCAGACAGTTTAGATATAAGATAGCCAGTTCAACAGTGGCATACCATGGTTCTGGCATAAAACATTTCCCCCTTCCCACTCTTCAAATCGGAACAAATCATTTACTTTACAAGGTAAACAAAGACTTGTCTCGCTCAGAGTTTTATTAAAGTTTCACAACAATAACTTCAATTGACATCACCTTAGCATTATCACATTGTCTGTCATCACAGTGGTGACTAATCCGCTAACCTCAGGCATTTATAAAGTTTCCGATCGTTAGGTTAATCTCAACATTACGTACAGTGTACCACACATCACTCGTTACAGTACCAGTGTCAGCTGGGCTCAATCAACTATGGAAATACCGTGTACGCAGAGTTCCACTTATACTAGTAATATTACTCTGATGAGTCGTTGACAATACGGTCACTCTTGCTATTGTCAAATAGATATAGATATCTTCATAGGAAGGTTTTAAAGATACACACATGACCTAAGGGTTAGACAAAGACTAGGCAATGAGGAAAGCAATCCTATACCATAGTCCACTTTTCACCAAGTAGCGACTGCATAATGTGCTAAGCGTGACAGTGAGCCCATCGCCGCTGTATGCTGTTGGATGTATGTGCAGTCTTTAGTCCGTTAGTCGCCTTTTACGACAGCCAAGGGAAGAGAGAGGGTTGTAGTTATTTTAACTTGATGATGTACTATCTTACAAAGGTATCATCGGGGCCAGAGACAACCCCAGGTTACGTGCGACTCTCCTCCTCCTTCACCCAGCCACGAAGAGATCAACAGAGGAGTGGAGGCTCACCCACTAAAATCTTGGTAGCATTCCTTCTCTGCCACGGGGATGGCTCGAAACCACGAACAGGAAGCACTGAGTCATCATTATCAGCTTAAACGGCCCACTGCTAAGCACAAAGCTTTCCCATATTGACAAACAGCACACGCGAGAGATTTTGCCAAACTACACCCCGGCCCAAGCACCAGTGTGACCATTTGTGGCAGATTTCTGCGATTAGGGCAGATTTAGCACTTAAATTTTAACTGTGGTAGCATAGTGTGACGTTTGGCAGATTTCAAGAAAATGTTGGCGACGACCTTTTTTTTTTTTAGTTAGTGATTTCATTTTTTTTAGGTAAGTAATTATTTCAATTTTATTTAGAAATTTGGAACGTGGCAGATTTCATTCATCAAATGTTGGCCAGTGTCGGGCAGATTCGCCAATTTTGAGATGGTCACACTGCCAAGCACCGAGCACAAACATACAAAACTCCCTGCGATCCTCAAACCTTGAGTTAACAGCGAAAGGTAAGTAGTTGTGTGGTGCCCAAACATGTCGAGCGGAACCAGGCGACCTTGGGATTCTACGCCGAGATATCAAATGTTACCATTTACGCCAATCGGATCGAGATCGTTTCGTATTCCGAATCATTATCAAGATCAGCGACATGACAAATCAGAATTGTGATCGTTATGATATGTGACACAATCAAAGATATAATTAGTGAGCAGGCAGGCCGACCGACGGGCAGTACCGTTAGCGATTCATATAGTTAAGTAAACTTCGCAATGGTTGATTCTTAAATGGGTAACAGAATGAAATTTCGAGCTGTTCTTCTTAAATAACGTTATCATGAAATCATGTTATCATGAAATCGTTATCATGAAACACTCGTTGCCTCTTTAGCGTTAGCAAAATAAAACTACGTTTTTGCTTTTTTTTCTATTTTTACTAGGTATAATGTGTATAGGCACTTGCATATTATTATATTATGCCACGGATTCGACCAAACTGGAAACAAGGTCTTTATACCTAGATTAAACGCCGAATTTGTATAGACTAATCTCGGAGTAAGTCTTATTCCAGTTTGGTCGAATCCACCCACCCTAAGAGTTAAACATTTGACGATGATTTTTAGTTTGGTATGGGATAATAATTAGTATGCGCGTGCGCAGAATATGGAATAGTACAGTAGGTACGCATTTTTTGCCAACATTTCTGTACAAAGATCTTTTAAAAGAATTTTTCTTGTATTGTAAGTAAATATGGTTGTTATTGTAGTTTCAGTATATATTTACAATATTGTATTGTACAAACTTAACACAAAAAGTTATTTACGTCCGCCAGCTCACAATTCAATTCACAACACAAATACAAGGTTGTACATAATTAATTATTCATACATAAATATTCCTTCCAAATACAGTAAACGACAGAACCAACACTGTCCTCTTTAATTTAATACCAAAATTTGCATACTGTTATTTATCGCTAATGTATGTCTATCACACATATTAGCATCAACTAGTTCTAGGTGATTTTTTCTCATAACTATTTATTTAACAGAAATTAGACCTTAAGTATATAAGTAATAAGGACTACTTGTAGGTATGGCATCGATTGATCAGTGCCGTGGGAGTCTTAGGTAAGGATACGGTAATTGTGATTGATTGGGGACATCCTCAATCAGGCATGCGTGTATTTATAATTACGGTAGGCATCGCGGTTTTGCTCGCGAGAAGGTGTCAATCCGGGTGAGATTTATCCCATGAGCTTGTGGTTGTAGGGAAAGTTGGATAATGTGTCAATGCGATGTAAAGGTATTTCAATAATAGGTATGTAGTTTTTATAACGGAAATCATAAAGATATCATAGACGAATTTTTTTTTTAAATATGTACGTAACTTATTTATGTTTACCTTAATTTTGTAGGCAAACAAAACTCTAAGATGAAAGAGACAAAACTTAAGTCTGGTCTAAGGCTAAGGCTAGGGACAAGAAAGTTTGACATGCGACGTCATCGCGTAAGCAGACTAACTGACGATTCGGACACATTATATTCGGGCACAGTGTCCGAATTGACACCAAGCGAGCGAAGCGAGCGTGCAGCAGCTACCAAAACTTTATCAATAAAAGCATGAGTGATCTTATTATCCTACTTAGTAAAGAAGCAGATAAATTAAAAGTATTAGTGCCTGATATGTGGTAAGCGCCTTTCCTTAGTAATCTAGTACCTACAATGCTTGGCAGCTAAAATAGATTATTGTTATTAATATTATTATTTTAGCCATGATCGACATACTCCAACTAAAATAGATTACTCATTGAAATCTGGGCGGAAACGGAAACCATGTAAACCACCTATCCTCACTGCCATATCTCGGCAAAACCTTAAGCTTTTATTATCTATAAAACATACTAATATCGACTTATTTTGGTCCATAATAGGAAAAGTAATAACTAGACCGACGGTTATGGAAACATGTGTGTTCTGCAGTTATAGCTTGTACTCGTAACAGCAATTATTGCTCTCTACCATCAACAGACTGACGAATCAATGCGACATTCACTTCGACATTCATCTGTTTTACGTTAGAAGCCATCAGCATTGCGACTACCTTCCAAAGTATTGAGGACATCTTTTGATCGATATGATTGGTGAGCTTTCCTATAGCAAATATGCATCTGTAGCGATGTTCACGTAACATCTAGTATTACGCAACCGTTATCTAAATCATTCGGCTTGCATATCCAACGGACAGATACATGTGTTGTGCTGTTGTGTTGTGTATCACGTTGCACAATTCCGACGTTTTAGTGTCAAAAACTGGAGTTAATGGTGCAGGTAAATTGTGTGTACAATTAAAGTAACACTTAATAACAATAACTGTCGAGTAGTGAGATCTTGTAGTTAAAGGAGGTTTGAAGACTAAAATTACCTTTAAACAAAACGTACCAACACGCGTTAGGACAGAGTGGGTATGCTTAGGTTCATGTCATAGAATAATAATTATTCTGAGGTTCATGTACATACATACCAGACACGACGGTATAGCATACTAGCGGCCGCTCGCGGTTTCACCCGCGTGGTTCCCGTTCCCGTGAGAATATCGGGATAAAAAGTATCCTATGTGTTAATCCAGGTTATAAACTTCTTTATGCCGAATTTCAACCAAATCCATTCAGTAGTTTTTACGTGAAAGAGTAACAAACATCCATTTATACTTACAAACTTTCGCGTTTATAATATTAGAAGGATTTTTAAGTAAATATTTCAAATATATGTAATAATTAAGTTAAAATGTAGTTAGTAATTAATTTCATTGTTGCAACGCCCTTTCAGGGCCATATTTGAGACTAATATTTTTTGTAAGATCAATGTACAACATGAGGCAATAAATATCTATGACTATTATCCACAAAGGGTTAGTCAGAGATTTGGCAATGACGACCGCAAAAGCAGTCACGTTTCACAAAATGGTAGCCTCATGTACTATTGTTTGAATGGAAAAAAAAGCCCTGTGGAAATAGAGTGGAAAGTGGAAAAAACCAGCAGTGGGACATATATTTTAAGCAAATTAATGAATTTTAGGTAAAATGTTATATTACAAAAATTATCGCACACATAAATCTGTTTTAGAATGTAATATTGTGCAGGTGAAAAACAGTCTATTACCTCGTTTACTTTTGTAGAGGTAACCAAACTTTCACTCTCGAGCATTTCATCATTCATAATTTTTTGATAGCGTAGTAGGTAGTTTTTACACGTTTACTTTAAATAAAAACTTTTTATAAAGTAACAAAAGACAGCATTTTTCATATTACGTTAAATAAAAACTTACGAGAACAACAAAAGACAGTATTTTTCATAATAATATATTCACGAAAGAAAGTACGCACGAAATGAGTCAAAATAACAGCTTATTTAACCAAAAAATAACAAAGTGAAAGCTCAAACAGTTTTTCTTTGGCTGACCGCACGCCGGATTTTGGCGACGAAACGTAAATCGGCAAACAGCATATTGGTTTAGCGGTAACCCGTAGCAATCTATATATATATAAATTATAAACTGTTCGTTGATGAGTAATCGTATCACTTGAGAACGGCTGAACGGTGGTAAACGAAATTTTGCACATAATATACCATGATAGGCAAGGCAGGCAAATTCGTACGTGACATGGTCTGCGGGCGACGGGCGAGGGATGACATCAATTCTGAGAGTCTAGTCTCTTTGCCCGAATCGAAATCTCAGCCGATTTTTGTTTGCTGTTTAATACGTTTTCCATTAGTTTTGAAACTTCAGACAATTTTCCAAAAATTATTAAAATATATATTTTTTTATATTAGAAGGAGGCAAACGAGCAGGCAGGTCACCTGATGGAGAGCAATCACCGCCGCCCATGGACACCCGCAAAACCGGAGGAGTCGCAGATGCGTTGCCTACCTTTAAGAAAGGAATAGGGTTAAGGAAGAAGTAGGAATTGTGGAGAGGGGGGAATTGTGGAGAGGGGGGAATTGTGGCCGGACGAAACACAACTGCACCAAGTGCCATTATTTCACGCCGGATATTCGTGAGAGGTCTAAATGCTAAACCTATTTTGTATAAACGAGATTTCAGAAGAAATGGAAACCGTATAAATAGCATTCGAAAATCGGTCAAAATTTCGTTTCGAGGAAAGAGAGTAGGGGTAGTGTGCAGAGACACAATCACACAACTAACGTTCCTACTACCAGATTATACTGTGCTACTACTGTGCTACGTGGCCCCGCCGCCCGCGCTCTTCTTTCCCGACACGCAACCTTTCGTCCCCGGTCCCGCAGACCATGGGATGGTCACGTATTTACCATCCGTCCGGATTTTGTTCGGCTCTGTAATTTGTCCGGATTTTGGAATATGAGTAACAAAACCACATATTAAGTATTAAAATTTTCATTTATCTAACAACCAAAAATTTAGTAATGTTTCCATTTTGTGACTAAAAAGTCCGGACTTTTATCGAAATGTCAGGATTTTTGTCAGGATTTTTAAAATTCCTAGATGGTAAGTATGAATTTGGCAGCCTATAGGACATAGGTAAGGCCATGTATCTGTCTCGCCTGCACTACACTACTACCGCGCAGGAGATTGCAGACTACATCCAAACGAAGACTAACTTCCTTTTGCGGGTGGAGCAGTTGGAGTCGCTGTACAACACCAGCTTCAAAGCATTTGTGATGCGAGTGCGAGTCCCATCAGCAAAGTTGGATGCCTTCATGAAAGAGGACTTCTGGCCGAAGGGAGTGGTTTATAGACGTTTTCGTGGAAAAATACCTATAAGTGCCACCGATACGACACAGAAAATGTCCTAATATTAATTCACTAACATAGTTTAAGTTCTTATATTTACTAACAAAATAATAAATAAATTAATAAATAGGTTACTTTTTATCCTGGTAACAGGTTCCGGTGGGATAGTCTAGTCCTCGCGAACGAAGTCGGCCCACAACAGCTAGTTGGCTAATGGAAAAATATTAAAAAAGGCTTGACTAATGAGTTCGCAATTCGGTTCTTTCTTTACATGTTCCATTGATAACGAATAGCCTGACAGCGCACTTCTGTCGACATAAACGTGCAATTTAGTATGAAAAACCGCTGTTTCTGCTTCGATTTCAAATGACAATATTTGATGGTGAAATACCTGTTGATTGTTAACAGAATATTATTTGTACCAAATTTCATGGTACCGTTTACAAATGTTTAATATAAGTACAGTTGCACAAAAATATTTTAACGTAATGTTATACGAAAATTGGATCAATTGATAATGTCACCGCGTACCGTTCTCAGGCACACTGAATGCTGGGGGTTTTGACACTCAAGTTACCGCGCTTTGGTAGTTTTGTATAAAACTATAAGCTAGGTGCCTATTTATTTATCTATCTTTCATATAAATAACAATAAATCACTCTGTATGTTCGCGTATCACTTCAAGGCTGCACTTATTTAACTAATTCTTATTAGGCGGTTGTTGTTGTTTGTATTTGTCAGAACAAGGTGTGTACGAAAGAAAATTATTGTAAACTAGCGGCCGCTCGCGGTTTCACCCGCGTGGTTCCCGTTCCCGTGGGAATATCGGGATAAAAAGTATCCTATGTGTTAATCCAGGTTGTAAACTATCTGTATGCAGAATTTCATCCAAATCCATTCAGTAGTTTTTACGTGAAAGAGTAACAAACATACATCCATACTTACAAACTTTCTCGTTTATAATATTAATAGTATTAGTAGGATTCGTGACGGGGTTACGGGCAGTACGGGTGTTCTGTTCACGCGGATGTTGGATTTATGCTTCGTTCGTCCTGAAGTTTTGAACGACATTTCAAAAAATTCTTAGTTTGTCCCATCCCATGTCACTATTGAAGTTGTGCTTCGTCCTAAATTACAAGTAAATTGTAGTTAAAAGTTTAGTAAAAAAAATTGCTGATTGTAGTTTGTACATGCAATAAGATTAAAGTAAGATTGGCATATAAAAAAAATTTGGGCCGTAAAGAAAAATATAAAATAGGACAAAGTGAGAATAAAATAATTAAAATAATATTTTGGGACGAAGGAAGCATATTGTTTGGGACGAATCAGGATTTTTTATGTGGGACGAATCTCAGTGGGACAAACGAAGCATAAACCTGATGTTGTTAGTTTTATTTTAGATCCAAGGAAGCATCCGTGTCTCGGAAGGCACGTTGAGCAGTTGGCCATCCATTGTTGCCGTATAAGATGGCAGATGTTTGAAATGTGTTTGAACCTATCAATACACCGGGTGTGGTAAGTTGAGTCTGATAATAATGATAAGGTTGATGAATGTGATGACATTGATGTTATTCAACGCCAATGGTTTATAATTTTAGCGAGGTAGTTCAATTTCGAATACATATTAACCCAATTTTTATGAATCAAATTTATACGTTATTAACTACTTTTTGAAACTCATATAGGTAACGAGATATGCAATTTTCTGCCATTAGTTTTTTTAATTTTAATAAAGATTCTTTGTAAACTTTACCCTTCACTTTTATGAGTTTTCTTTCCCTAAAAGCGTATAAAGGTGCAAGCATGGAGTTGCTTTCACCAAATTATCCTCTGATCTCAATATAGCACTGGGTTTTTAACGAGCTCTCGAGCTATTGCAGTTAACAACTGTTACATGCAGACGGCATGTTAAGCCGTTGGTCCCGATTATGATATGTCAATTTAATTTTTAAACGAGGCTGACCTTTATCGCGACTGATGATAAGAATTTATTTATTTATTAGGTACACAAAACAGATAGAAATTGAAAAATAACAAAAAAGCATATTGTATAAGAGCTAAATTCCTATCTAAAACATGTGTCAACATGATTAATAATAAGCGTCCATGTTAAAGCTTACCTAATCTAAAACTATATCCAATTAAAAAGAATTATTAGGAAGGATGTGGAACCACACCTTTAAGTAGTTCCCCTGTTAAACGAATACTGATAAAACTGCGTTATCAAAATCGTAACCTCTACTCACTATACTTAATCATTCACGATTATTAACCCCAAAGGGTTAGTCAGAGACAAGGCAATGAGGTCTTTAGTCCGTTAATCGTTTTACGACACTCAAGGGAAGAGAGGGAGTGGTAGCGTCCTTTCATCGATACCCGACACAGTTTTTTACCGCACACGGACCAAATTACAACTATGTGCTCAGCGTGAGAGGTGGTGAGCCCATCGTCGCTAGAAGTCGTCGTTAGAAATGTGCAGTCTTTAGTCCGTTAGTTACGACACCGCAGGGAAGAGAGGGTTTCGAGTATTATTTTAGTTAGCCGCTATGTCACACGGCACGACTATTATCCCCGAAGGGTTACTCAGAGACTAGGCAATGAGGACAATAAAAGCAGTCCTCTACCATAGTGCAAGCCTCCGTCACTCCATATACTTGCGCGCTATAATTACCTACCGCCCGGCCGAGCGGTCTCGGGCCGTTTGCGGACCAAATTCAGTGTGGTTTTCGCAAACGAAGCCGCACGCACGTTGTTCAATTTTAGTTGTTCCATTCGTTTGTACGCGTGTGTGGTGCCTTATGTGCAGTAGATGAGTCTTTTGTGCAGTAGTAGTTTTTTATTTTACCTACACACTGACCTCTATTTACTTTTGATGATGATGTCAGCACCAATTTATAAAAAAAATATATTTTATAAACGATACAATTTTAAACTACCACCTATAGTCAGAACATATTCCCAGTTCTCAATAAAATAGACACAAATAGTTATTTTATGTTAATTTAATTTTATCGAAGAGGCAGCCCTACGATTGCTGTGGGATCGCGCGGTATGTTAAATATTAGTAGGGTAATAAAGCAGTAGGTATTGGTAATTTTCTACTAAATGAAGTATCTGGTAACTCTTCTTTAATCTGTGACCATAGTCCACCTTTCACCAAATAGCGACTGCACATGTGCTCAGCGTGACAGATGGTAAGCCCATCACCGCTCTTTGCTGTTAGATGTATGTGTAGTCTTTAGTCCGTCCGTCGCCCTACGACACCCAAGGCCAAGGGAAGAGGGGGTGGTAGTATTCTTTCACCGCTACACGACACGCATGGCACTAGAAAATAGACCGAAAACATATTCCGTGCATCGTGACTCGTGAGGCTGCGGCCTCTAGGACCTTCTGAACCACATCGTAATCATGGTAAGTGGTGACTCAGTCCCGACTAGATTCTTTAGGCATTTAGCATAATACGAATGTGTGTTGGACCGACTGTAGCCTTTAGCGGAAGTTTGGAATTTGTATTTTCTTTACACACTCGCATGTAATCTTTTGGTTATTGACTGTACAGTCTTGCCAAATTGTAGAGCCAAGAATAAGAATGAGTACGAGTTTGCAAAATATTACTGTTTTGCTAGAATCCTTTAATAAAAGCTTATACCAAGGTATATGCAATCGCTTGAAACAAACAAGTCTCTGTCCGCTTGGTAAGTAGGTATATAAATTAATACAATGTTATAATATACATAGTAAGAAACAACAAAACGCGGAAAGGAATGACGGTAAATGTTTACATTCACTTTTCAAAGGTTATCAGCTGGCCAAAGGCCTCCAGCATTGAAACCAAGTGATATCGCTACAATTGACGCGGCGGTTATTCCCAGTTGCCTCCACCATTGGGGGCAACTAGGAATTTGTAAAAAAATATGTCCCAGTTGACACCGGGTCTCCTTTTGAGGTGGCAACTGGGAATTAAATTTTTAAATTTCCCAGTCTCCCCTTGAGACGTTGCCGTATCGGATATGACGTCGAATATTATATTCCATTAGACATTATTTTTTCTAACAGGCATTCAGAACCCCTTTATTCAATATTTAAACAAATGCTGGAAAAAATATCTAGTTACCTATACTTTACAGCATCTCAAGTGGGTGAGAAAAAATGAAATTCCCAGTTGCCCCCTCGAAGGGAGGCACCGGTGGCAACTGGGACATTATTTCTTACAAATTCCCAGTTGCACCCTATGGGGGCGATGCCGGTGGGGGTAACAGGGAATAACCCGACGTAATCACCATCCTTGCAATTGCACCTATGCATCAAAAAATCCAAAACACTATGCCCGACCTGGCAGTCGAACCTAGGACTTTCGAATATTCACTCAAATTCAGCGAGTGGGCAAAGGCATCCATCCATCTTTGAAATCTAGTCTAATAATATTAGTTAATGATTATTATCTTATTAAACCGTACAAAAGGCCGCATTGTTCGCCGGACCGGGCCGGACGGTACGATCAGGCACGGTCGTGTATCCGCTGTTAACAATTTTCGATCAGTAGGCCAAGGGACCGGCAGTGGCGAAACCATTTCTTCGACACATTGCACAAGGGACATCATAATTGTCTTACAGCATAAAATAAAGTTAAGTTTCTTGGAGCCGTGTGGTATCGAGGCACTTTAAAAGAATACTACCAATCTCTTTCTCCCTTGGGTGTTTTAAAAGGCGATTACCCGATTAAAGAATGTAAGTTTTTTTTAAATTCTTCTATGGGTAAGCGCTTGGCCTTCATCTCACCTGATAATAAGTGACGATAAGGCCGAAGGTGGAAGCGCGCTTCATTCGGAATCCTCAACCACTGAGTAACTGGCTATCTTATCTCAAACTGTTTATCCCAAGCTAAGATCATTATACATATGGACTTCTCACGCACGGGTCAGCTCGGGTTAAGTTCTTCCCACTTAGCACTTGAAGGAAGGAAGGAAGATCGGGCCATGACCCACCACGCTAGACCAATGAGGATTAGTGGGTTTATTTAAACGACTGTTAGGTATCTTATGGCCTAATGTGCCGTGCCTCGTCGAAGCACGTATAGGTACATAATTTGTCTTAGATAAGTACCTACCTAAAACTATTGTTCTAGACAACGCGACACGGCGCGTAGCGGTAAAAGAATACTACCACCCCCTCTCTTCCCTTGGGTGTCGTAAAAGGCGACTAACGGACTAAAAACCGCACATACGTATCCAACAGCATATAGCGGTGACGGGCTCACCTCACCACCTGTCACGCTGAGCACATACGTGCTGTCGCTATATAGTGAAAAGTGACAGACACTGAACGAGTGGTAGAGCCACGCTGCGTTGCAGCACTCATTGGGCCGGCTCGCCTGGCGTAATACCACCCTCTCACGAATATCCGGCGTGAAATAATGGCACTTGGTCATTACTATTATTTATTCTGTGACTTGGTGCTGTTGTGTTTCGTCCGGCCGGTGAGGGTTCCGGAGCCCCCCCCCTCCTCTCACAATTCCTATTCCTTCCTTAACCCTATTCGTTCCTTTAAAGGACGGCAACGCGCCTGCGATTCCTCTAGTTTTACGGGTGCCCATGGGCGGCGGTGATTACTCTACATCAGGTGACCAGCCTGCTCGTTTGCCTCCTTCTTTTATAAAAAACAAAAAAAAGCGGACTACGGCAGTAGACTGCTTTTGCGGTTCTTATTGCCTAGTCTCTGACTAACCCTTCAGGGATAATAGTTAGTCGTGATTATATGTAGGTATGTTACAATAGTAGTACCTACCTAGGTCTTTTTTCCATCACTACAGTTTCTATCCAAAGCTAAGATCATTATAGATTAAGATATTTTGTTGTTATACAAAAACGGGCCACGGGCAAAGAATGTCCACGGGTCAGCTCGGGTCAAGTTCTTCCCACTTAGCACTTAGGAAGATCGGGCCATGATCCACCACGGTAGCCCAATGAGGATTAGGAGGTTTAATTAAACTACTGCTAGGTATCTTATGGCCTAATGTGCCGTGCCTCGTCGAAGCACGTATAGGTACATAATTTGTCTTAGATAAGTACCTACCTAAAACTATTGTTCTAGATTACTTACTTAATACAACATGAGTCAAGTTTAGTCTTCGATCAGTTGGTATTGTTGATCGAAGCCTATGACGTAACCTGAACCTAGGTGTAGTTAGGAACCTAGGTACTTCTAGTTGTTTTTCTAGTGACATTTATAAGGTAGAGGTACGTATTTGGTATAAGAAGTGACTTTGGTCACACTTAAAATTAGTCACAGATTTTATAGTTCCACATGTCGAGTGACATTTAGTCATGCTTGAACTAACACTTTTTGAGCTTGAGGTATCGATCAAGTAACATAAACTGCCGAAAAACATTTTTGCTAAGGAATCTAAGATAAGATGATGGTAGCTATCTTGTCGGTCCTCATTGCATAGTCCCTGACTAACCCTTCGAGGATAATAGTCGTGATTTAATATAGGTAGGTACCTATGTAGTAAAATAAAGAATGAATTTTCTGGGATCGGCCTACCCGAAACCAGAAGATTTATAGTAGGTAAGTATTTTAGGCGAATACTTTAGGCTCTTCGGCTCTTCGCCCTCAAAGACATTGCCAAGCTTATGGCAGTCAGTTTCACAGAAGAGGAAGTGATAGGACGGGGTTGTACAAACATATCCCAATGGGTTAACGTGCTACTGCGAGACGGGAGACTTCTGCAGGCCCCTCTAAGATAAGATAAGATAAGATAAGAGGTATGTATGAAGCTTTATGTCAAATTTCTAACTCTATTAGGCTACTAAGCACAACAACAGATAGGTAGGTACTTACCTAGATTGATCATTAATTTCGGCCGTCAGCCGTGACGATTGGCAATGCTAATTCATGTCATAAAAGGTAAAGATACTCACAGTTTTGGAGTAGCCACTACAGGCACTGCCATCTGAAGAGTTGCTTAATCTCCTCTCGCCGCTGGACGCCGGCGGCGACCACGCAGAACCACTTTCCGAGGGCATTTTGGTCACTTCACATCAGCTGTCTCATCTCACATCATAGCCGCTAACGGCGGTACACTAGCGCTGAACACAGCTTACACGACACAACACTTCACTGAACTATGTCTGCGTGGTCCATAATGCGTCCCCCTTACCTGAAATTGAGATTTTTACAGCTTTAGTTGTCTGTCAATTGTTTTTTTTTTTCATATAGGTAGGTAGGACCTACTAAAGAGACCCAGGTAGGCGCACCAAAGAACGCGCACAAAATTTTAGATGGTGACGCCCGCGCCGCCGGAATTTATACAAGTTTGGTCCGAGATACAAGTAAACCAAATTTTAATATGAATACATAATAAAGTAGGAACACAATATAGTTAACCAATAAGTTAAGATTTGAGTAACAACAATCATTCAAACAATCTCAGATGGCGTATTTGAATCGGAATTTTTTTCACACTCATATCTATGGCGTCAAGTTAAGCCACTCCGATCTGACCATACCATACATTCACAAAACCTTTTGCAACCACTCCTTATGTAAGCGTTCACATCAGCACAATAGCATAACAATAGGAGTACACTAATTACCCGAATGTTAGAATACCACGGCCGACCGATTTGCAACAATAACACGGGAACAATAAAGTTTACAATCGTTCGGATATTTTGCAACGAATAACCGTTATTGCCGTTTACGTTCCACGCGTGCGGTACGTCGCGCGGCGCGACCGAGACTGGCGCGGCGCGCGGCCCGGCCGAATGGCCGCCTGCGCTGCGCTGCTGGCACGGCGGAATAGCGGACGCCTAGATAATCGATTTTTAATCGATAACGAATTATTATATTTTTGTTTCTGTACACCTGAGAAGAGACAAGGTATGAAAACAACTACCTAGTTAGTTGTAGTACAGGCACGCCGCACGTTGTACGTCAATATTATACCTACTACCTACCTAAGTAGGTACTTACTTCGCAAAAAAAACAGTTCAAAAATTTAAAACAGTTTTTCTCAATAAATTGATTCAAATTAAATTAATTCCAATACTTACGTAAAGATTTTGTTTTTATTATTGTTCTTTAAGCAAGCTCTACTTTAGACTATACATTAACAATTTAAAAAATGAATCGAGATGTAAAAGCGATCGCCGAGTATCGACGTACTGAGGTCTCATCTGAGCTAGAGTTTACCGTGATGCAATGTAAGTACAGCCGGCAAAAAAAACAATTAAGTACTATGTTATGGTTTGGTAGGGTTGTTGTACATTCGCCACAAAGTTGATTTGCCACAGAAAAAAGTATGTGTACATTCGCCACAGTTCTAATTTTGTAAAGTTGATTCGCTACACTTTTATTTTCGACACAGACAGCAGAAAAATCAAACAATAAGTGAAGTAAAAACGTTATTTATTATTTTTTAGATAGTTAGATACCAAAATAATAGTAAGTAATTATAAAAAATACTTACACCATCTCACCAGAGCTTGGGGTATTCCTCGAAGCGCACCCATTTTGAAGCGCACCAGACTAAGCGCACCTAAACTATTCCTCCAAGCGCACCCGTTGGCTGCGCTTCAGAATAGGTAATTAAAATATTATATTTTTATTCCTCGAAGCGCACCTACCGTAAAAAATAGAGAGGACCTTAAAAGATTCGTAATATTGATGTCGATAGAAACTAGGACTAGGTGCTTATGCAACTTACTACGTCAATAATAAATTGAATCATGACAGTCATGCTGATCTAAAAGTACCAGGGAGACATAAATGAAAAGAGGTAGATAGGCCTTAGTGATCTTACTTACCTTTACCTATCAGGAAAAAAGAAATAAACGAGTAGGACTAGGTGCTGCAACTTACTATGTCAATAGTAAATTGAATCATGACAGTTACTTTGAACTAGAAGTACGGTAGAACTATTACTTATTCTGTGCTAAAAGTACCAGGGTGACATAAATGAAAAGAGGTAGATACTCTAAAAATAAACGTACGTTATTCGTTATTGATATTTTCTGTTAGTTATTGGTTACTTAGTTCTAATTATTTTTCGTAGGTTATCTATATACTTCCTGCGCCTATCCATCCATCCATAAAAAAAATAAATTTAGACGATTCAAAATGCTTATTTTAGGCTTACTGAATAAAGATATTTTGATTGATTAATTGATTGATTACATCAATAATTTTAGAATAAAATAACTACCTTTCATTTCGAGCGCTCAAAACGAACTTTCCTTGCTACCGGTACTTTATGCAAAAATGATGTACTAGGAAGACTTGTGGCGAATGTACATAACGATGGTAGGTAGGTATACCTGTGGCGAATTAACTTTCAATGTATGGAGTTACAAAAACGTGGCAAATCAACTTTGTGGCGAATGTACAACAACCCGTCTAATTGTAAAATTAAAATAATTTTTTGCTTTTGCTATAGTATACGTGGTTAATGATCATTAATCATCATCTACATCAATAGTTTTAGAGTTCAACACCATGGTCGAGATGACGATTTTCGGTTAACAAATGAGATAATTACAATGAGGTAGTTTTGTCTGCTACGAAATTGTTGTGCCTTTTATAATATCTATTATTAGCATGGGTACCTATCCTAAATCAAATATCTTTTTTGGATAAAATTCGTACACAGAAATGCCAAAAGGTGTGTATTTTGGGTTCAAAATGTGTTTTGTTTAGGATGTAGTTACCTGCGTCCATTGACAATGAGACGCATTCACAATATAAATGGCAATGAGCGTTAAAAAAACCAATGGTGCTCGGCAACAGCGACGAGCTAGTATGAGAATATGCATGCGCATACGCACATGAAAAAAATAAAAATAATCATAATACATACATACGTTCATACATACATAAATTCACGACTATTATATCCAAAGGGTTAGTCGAGACTCGAGACTACGCAATGAGGAACGCAGAAGCAGTTCACTGCTATAGTCCACGTTTCTTCAAAATACAACTCTATGCGATTCTCTAAGCGACACAGACGATGTGTGAATTGCTGTTTCTTTCTAAATCTACGAATATGAAAGAGACAAAGTTAATTATCTTTATTATTGAAATTTTGCATTCACAATGCTTTAAAGATAACGGATAAAATGTTTACTAGAAAAAAATCAACCAATCTCAGGAAGCTCGAGTGGGATTCGAACCCACGACCTTTGGATTGCCGGTCCACTGTTCTAACCGCTCAGCTACCGAGACGCCAGAAGACTCGATGAATTTTTCCTAGTATAGTTTTTTTTCTAGTAAACATTTTATCCGTTACAAAGTTAATTCTCAGCGCTGCGGCAGCGCTGACTGAGATACAGAATAGCCCCCCTGCAAATGTGCTCAGAGTGCTGTTTGATGTACTATGTGCAGTCTTTATTCCTTTACTCATCTTTTACGACACCTAAGGGAAGAGAGGGTTTGGTAGCATTTTTTTTTGTGAACCGCTATACCAGACGACTCTGAGACGCAAACATAATTAATAGTCCTCATCATCTTCAGCCTATAAACGTCCCACTGGGCACAGGCCTTCCCACATCGACAACAGCACGTGAGGAAATTGGGTAAATTTGATGACTACCATCATGCAATAGCAACCAGTAGGCCGCCTAGCATGCGCAACACGAGATAATATGTCGCGGACGAGAGACGACAAATCACTAGTTGTCATGTTGACGACCTCCTTGGTCGAGTGGTTTGTACACCGGTTTTCATGGTGTCGCCATCTCTGAGGCCCCGGGTTCGATCCCCGGTCGGGTCAATTTGTCTAGTAACCATTTAACGAGTTTCTTCGAAGCTTCTCTTGGGCTAGATAATTGGTGTGATTGTAGGAAAGATTTTTTTTATGTTAAGGTTTGTAGACAAAAATACCACAGTTTATGCAAAAACTTACTCTCTTCAAGAAACGAGCCTATTCCTTCCTTAGAGGCCGGCAACGCGCCTGCGATTCCTCTGGTTTTGCGGGTGTCCATGGGCGGCGGTGATTACTTTCCATCAAGTGACCCGCTTGCTCGTTTGCCTCCTTCTGCTATAAAAAAACAACTACTAATAAGTCTATTTTTGACATATTATGTAGAGTTCTAAGCGCATCCAAATGGATGTGTCTTTAGTGTCGATAAACATTAGAGATAAATGAATAAAACACGAGAAAACGGGTCGAGAAGAGTTCTCGTGTTGCGCCAACTGCCGGCTGGACCAACGGATTTGTGTCTTTCGAAGCACGGAGGAGATGCTCGAGACATTTGTAGTTTGGAACACCGGCATTGCTAAAGTTACAAATGGGTAATTGTGTCAGTATTTTTTGTGATACAAAATTTTACTTTATACATAATTTTATATCTATTAGTTTTGATTAACTTGCATTTCCGAATTTTATTTTATCACAGACTTGCAGTATTTCTTTTTAATTGGTATTAAATGAAACTTTCTATAACATATTAATCTAATTAAGTAAGTATTTTATACGGTCACCGCAGTTTGTGTTTTTCATTGCTACATGTAGCAATTATTCCCTTAAATGTTGTAAAAGGATCGTTCGTTTTCGTAAATCGTATTCAAATAAGTACTTAAATTTTAAATTTATTTCGTCTTGATTACTACACACGTAAGCATATAATTTAAATCATAAAATTGGTCAATAGTACAAATTGTATTAAGTATTATTAATTAGATATACTTGTTTGTACCTATATATTTATTTGTTGTCTTATAATATAAATATATTCCTCAACATAATCGGGTACTGATATGCATTTAAACAGTGAAAAGGTCAGAGAGTCATAAAAGATATTAGGTATAGAATAAACAGTGGCGATAATGTCCCTGACCGCAAAGCATAGTAAAGTAGTGCAAGGGTAAATAATTATACTTAGCAAGATCAATTACACCAAGCGCATGGCATGACACAGATAAACAATAACATAATAAAGATGAGATTCAAAATAGCTAATACCTTACCCAAAGGGTAAAAACGGGACCCTATTACAAATACTCCACTACGTCCGTTAGTCCGTCCGTCCGTCAGTCCGTCAGTCCGTCAGTTCGTCAGTCCGTCAGTCCGTCAGTCCGTCGTTAGTTCGTCGTCAGTCCGTCAGTCCGTCCTCCGTCCGTTTATCTGTCACCCACCAGGCTGTATATCTCATTAACCGTGATAGCTAGACAGTTGAAATTTTCACACATCAAGTATTTCTATTGTCGCTTAACAACCTACTAAAAATAAAAACAGAATAAAAAAAAATATTTAAGGAGGGCTCCCCATACAACAAATAATATAGTGTCTAATGTTGTATAGATAATGGTACGGAACCCTTCGTACGCGAGTCCGATTCGCACTTGGCCGGTTTTGTTTTTATAACTATTTGTAAGGAAAGTACCTACTCTAAGAAACAACTATTTTATAATACATTTAGGTCGATCAGTATTTAATTTTGCAGTGTTTCATGGAACAGCTTTTTTCGCATTCCAAACCAGAGCTATATACCTACTTCGAAAAATACGAACCCGACCCGTCCTGGAAATTGAACCCAGAATCACTCTACAGACACGCTCACACGCAGTACCTACACTACCTACCATGTATGTCCATGATACATCGATGTTTAATGTACTCGTATATGTGACAAAAGCTTCCCAATTTTAGACAGAACTCATTTTGTCTTGGTTTGGATTTAGTACTTCGCCGGCCACGTCTACCACACTGGGTACTGACAGCAAATAAATTTGGTCAATAGTATTTAATAAACAGAAGATGTATGTAGGTACGATAAACAAAACGTAATATACCTGCTAGGCCTCAAAACTCTTTAGTTGTACTGTTAGTACTAGTTAGTACTGACTGATGGATGGATTATGTCAACCCGGTTATTTAAAAAAACACATGAGTACATTAGCTATACAAAACCGATCCATGGCCCAGATCGCTATCTGGTCACTGATTGAAATATTTGTGACCATGTGATTCATTATCCATTGAAGTGACACGGTGAACCCTAACAATGTGACAAGCTCACACGGACTTAGGGCTGCCAATTCTGGCAATGGAGACCAAATGAGGGTCTGCTACCTTGTTTTTAAGTGGCCGGATAGTAGAGGAAGTGCCTGGAAACAGCACTTCTTAGGAACAACTGGTAGCAAATTACAGTCGAGTGGTGGGTGATGGTAGTTGTCACGTCAACTTGAGGAGCCTGCCACGTGCCACTGCATGTCGTGGTGCAAGCACTAGGGTAGTCCCACAATGTTCTTAGTAGGAGGGAACTATTACATATGCGAGGGGTGTTAATCTTGGGGTTTTATTCGGTGCAAGTTCAAGATAAACAATCGCCCACCCGCGCGGTGCCGCGCAGCGCAGGGCGCCGCGCGCCGCGCGGACGGAGGCACAGTAAAAATATGAGCTAAAGCAGCAAGGAAGCTACGTACAAACGCTCGAAATGACGCACGCCTACAGACGCACGCCTACAGACGCACGTCTTTACAGGGCCTTTAAGCGGACATCGCAGTGCTCTCAGTAGCGCGTATCGCGTCGAGAACGAGTGTTCGCTGTTGTGTAATGCGTGTGCTGTGCGCGCGATTTTTAAAAATGCCACGAGTGTATTGCGTAGTATACGGCTGCTTGAACTCGGCTTCTTCAAAACCGGAGCTTTCGTTTTTTAAACTTCCTGCTGATGTTGAAAGGTAAGAATGATTTATTATTACTAAATAAAAAGCTTTTTCTTTTAAATAAATCGTTTGGTTGTTTATGTGATAGTTGCCGTACTTACAAGTATATTTTTTGAGCGCGCGTTATTTAATGATTAATAATAATAAGAATTGATACTACGAAACTTAATCGTTAATAAACTTTGCTTTAAAAATCGATATCTGAGGATCAGTGTGGTTTCTGACAATAAACCCGTAATTAGAATGAGAAAAAGTAGCCGCCAAATTGAACATTTTAGTTATTTAACAGATTGCTTTGAAAATCGATATCTGGGGATCTGTGTGGTTTCTGACAACGACTCCGTTATTAGTATGAGAAAAAATAGCCTCCATCTTGAACTTTTTAGTTATTCGACCGATTGCTTTAAAAATCGATATCAGGGGATCTGTGGGGTTTCCGGCAATGAATCCGATAATAGAATGAGGAAATTAGCCGCCATCTTTAACTTATTAGTTTTTAATAAAAAAAAATTAAAAGTGACAACCTTTACGCTTTGCTAGTTATATCAAAAAAAGCGCTAACTAGCTGAGATACAGCGCTAACTAAACAAAAACTTTTTCAGTTTTACAAAAATAAGAGGTCATTATGACAGTAGGTATATAAAACAAGAAAAGGGCCGAGCTACCGTACTGCTTTAGCTTATATTTATACTGTGACGGAGGCAAAGGCAAAGGCGGTTCCCCAAGTAAATAAAAAAAGGTTTGGCAACACAAACACATCACCTTAACTTCTTTGTTTTCTAGTTAATTCCTTTTTAGTGGAAGGTCGAGATGCGGATGTCTTTGCAAATCCTTTGCCAGTCTTGCTAAAGAGAATAAATATTTATTTATCTTTGTATTATTATGTAATTGGTTGTCTTAAGTAACACCGTAATAAGTAATTAGTTGTACCTCCGATCGAGTTCTCTCCATTCGACGGGTTGTCTTGAATGGCAGAGAAAGGCAGAAATCATTTTGAAGTGATATCACCGCAAAATTGTAACTTAGCATTTTTATTCCTTATGTATTTTTTGTGGTGTTATAATAAAAGTATTATTAAATTTATCTATACTTATATCTAAATAAATACTATAATTCAATATAAAAATGTTCGAGTTCAGCAAATTTTTCTTAAATAACTAACACATGTTAAGGACAGACTTTTAGAAAAGGGCTATTGGGTACACTGAAAAGCGATTACATTAATGACAAAAATGCATGGAATTAACATTTCTCTAGTTTCGCACACATATTTTTCTAATGCATTCATAGTGCCAGAGTAAAACTTTTAGATTCACTTTTGTTTTTATCTTTTCTTTTATTATATAAATGTTTTATGATTATTGATTGTATAATTAGGTAACGACATATTGTTTTGTAAATGTCGTTGCTCTATATTATTATAAAGCTTTCTTGCGCCCGTTTTTCTCCACAACTAAAAGACGTCCTGAATGGGGGAGGTGGGTGGGTGGGTTCCTGTGCATATCCATCCATCCATTTAAGTTAAATTAAATTTAGACATTTCAAAATGCTTATTTTAAGCTTACTGAATAAAAAAAATGATTTTTGGTTTTTTAATAAGAAAAGCCTGACAAAACCTTTTTAACTTTCACAACTAGCTTTTAAAATGACCTTTATTTACCAAAATACTGTAGTTTAATTTTTCCCTTTTAATTAATTTCAAAGAACTAATGAGCAACCCTGTCGGCTATCCGAAGCCGCGCGTGCGCAGAGAAATGGCACTATTGTACTGGCGACGTGTGACCATTTTGATTAGTGACATATTGGGACAGTTCACAATTCTGGTATAGCAAACTTGCAAGTCTGTCGAGCCAAAAAAACATTAGTTATATTTTAACTGTTAAGCAAGCAGACCCGTTTTAACGACCTTTGAAGGGTAGTAGTAGTTAGACCACACCTGTCTAAGAACCAGTGGAGGACCACTACCCAGGAGGGTTCGATTCTGGGCTTAAGTAACCGCAAATAAACATTTATAAAGAGAAGACTAACACCTCAGTTGTCTTGTTACCAAGAAATCTGTTAAGAGTTCAAAAAGTTAAGATAAAATAGCGTCAGTAAAGTAGATCCTCTTACACTTACATTAACTACAACAGATCTTAGTCTTTTTTTATCTACATATAATTACAGACCATAACTGTTATTATTTCGTTGATGTCTAAGAAGTGAAAAGAATGAAACTTCCAGTTGCTCTCAATTTCATTTATTTTAAGAATTTAACTAATAAAATTTATAACACTAATACGGCTATAATAGGACTCTCCGAAACAGAAGAAAGAAAAAGCGGTATTGCCAACATCCCAAATATAAACATTTGTTAGTATTGCCAACAATTAAGAGTGAATAAGGTTCTATTGTTTCTAATTAGCCATTGTCTGACGTAGAGTTAATCGTTACGGCAGTTCTCGATTTTGCTAATGTAATACGTGCTGTTTGAAGAGAACACACAATATGAAACAAAATTACTGGCTGTCTAAAGTCACGTTCACGAGTTCTTCAAGAATGTAATAGAAAAATCATGAATGAAAAATTACAAAGAATTAAAAATCCTTTAAGTCTTACGCTGCATAAAACACCATGGTGTAATAAAACAAATGCAAATGGTCGCCCTATCCATGGGACACTTTCTACGGTCCCAAAGTTACACCACAACGCGTGAGCGAGATAACGGCAAAATTGTGGTCCCCCATGCTTCTGACACGATCCACTCTAGCACAACAAAGATAGGGTTCAAGTTCGCACCGCGGGGCAGTTTAGGTCACTGTCTAAGGATACAACAAAGGGCTAACAAGAGAAATCGCTCGGCTGTCCTTATTTGTGGATTTATGTAATAGGAAACTATTAGCAACTGTAGTGTCACGGCGTAAAACTAATATTGCATTATAAATCATCAGTTCAGATCATGGTGATTTGCCGTTAGAAATCCGTATCTTAGGTTTTCCGTTTTGATTTAAACCGCTTGAGAGCACTATCTATAGTGTCTACGTGGCCGGATTGAATTATGGAAATCTGATTTGTACTAGAATAGGTCTAATGCTTCACAGTTGGAGCCCTTCAAAATGGGTGAAACAGTAAAATTATCATTGTCCTTATTCAATGTCACGAATAAACAATTGAACAAAGTCAACTCATTAAGCTGTCGAACATGAAGTCTTGTTTCTCATAAAGATAAAAGTTTATTGCTAAATCCGTATGATGGAAATGTCAAACATGCAAGTGGTCTTATTAAATGTATACGAGTAAGTAATCCCAGCTTACGTTATAGTAAAATGTCAGGAATTAACAGCTTTGCCAAGTAATATAATCACAATTTTAATCGGGAATTTATATTTTTGGAAATTCTTTTCTTAGTTGCAATCTCAAATAATTGAACACCCTCGCAGCACAAAGGACACTCTCACCTTTTTTCCTACCTTGAGAATGAGATCTTTCAAAGTAGACATGAAGAATTTTGCGAGTTGCGTTGCGATCCGATAATTTGGAGACATTAATTACTCTTCTCCTATCATGAATTTAGAAGTTCCTTATTAAAATTATTGATTATATTTTTTTAACTTCATTCACTTTAATGAACCTCTTAACAATTAATAAATCTCTTACAAAGAAATAAGATCACCACAAAGTAACACCTCGAAGTAGGTATCAAGTATTTTCAACATTATCATATTTCTGACTTGAGTCAACTTTTCGCAAAAGCATCTCCATCCTTTAATGTCAAAGTATTGGAATAAGCTTCGTCTGACATCATGCTATATTACTAAAGAGAATACTTAAACGCAATTAATTCTGCCTGACATTTAAAAGAATCTCAGTCGCACAAGGAAGCTTCGAGGTCAACCAGTAACATATAAGCCATTTGCTATACTGCACCCAAGCGTGCATATATCAATCATGACGCGTATGCTTAAAATAATTTATAGAGGATACATTATTTGCTACAGATACAGTATAAAATATTTGCCGTTTCCAGTGATTAATATTAGATATCAGATGTAACGTGAATGTTAGGTAGCTTGCCCATTGGTCTCAAATCCCAGGGTGCATCTACTGATTTACGTTCTTTATCAAGATAGAGATATTCCACGACTGGACTTTGGATTATTCATTTGATTAAACATAACGTTATCTCAATAAGGGTTGACACTGCTCAAAAAGTATCTTTTACATCTACCAAATTAATAAAAAATACATGATAACTAAATACTTACTAAACTTTAATAATTAATAACATAGTTACGCCTTTTCATGAACATATTTTTAGGAATATGTTTATGCGCCTAGGCCTTTGCCCTGCAGGCCTGGGACAAATGAGGCTTATAATAACAAAAAAAAGTCTATGCGTTTCAACTGGAATATTTTTGGGGTGAAAAACTATTGAAATTCGAGCGTTTAATCGAGTGAAGCTATTCAGAATTATGTCAAAAAGCGAAAACTGTATCTAGTGGAGGACCGTAATTTCTGCAAGCCCTTTGAAAGACAGACTGTGTATGTATGAAATCTATTTAATCGGCCTACATTTACACACTGCTGGGTATAAACCTCTTTTTCATGCTATTAGTGTTTGCTATGTGCCAGCCCGATGTATTTATGTTACCTCTCTAACACCACACAGCCAAGGTCGGAAAAAGATGACTAATGTGAAGTAATAGACGAAATTGTCTATTGTGTAACTGTCTCATCTCTCCTCGTCTAAACAAACAGAAACAACAATCAGTACGTCGCATTGTTGCAAATGCAGCAACAATTAATGTATGGAAACCAAGTTGTATAAATAACAATCAACTTAAAGGCCAATGCACCCATTGAGATAATGTCTGAAGCGCACTGCCATTTCTAGATATTCTGGATCGTTTAGATTGTGGTTGACTTCTGTCACGAATACTGCATTACCAATTTGCTTTTCTAGTTCAGTTATGTTTATCATCTTATCTCTTTTAGGTTTTTTTTTATTTATTGGGTTTATAACCAAGATTTACCATCTTGACTTACACAGGTTATAGGATTGAAGTGACATACATTTTATTAAATCCTTCTTGATGTAAACATGACCGTAGTATTAAGAGATTTGCCAAGCATATTAAATTTGTTGTAACTCTTTCGTCAATTTTGTGGTCTTTTGTTTAACCTTAACGTCGATTAACATTACCTAGATATCATAAAGATCCATTACAACAACATTACAGTGTTGACATTTAGAATATCATGATACGACTTTCTTGTGATGTCGATCAGTCTCGTCAGATACATTGATAGGTCTAAAGATCAACTCATCGAGCTTGTCTTTTGTCTTTATCGCATTGTCTCGTTTCAGCAATAGTGCGTGCGAGTGAGACGACAGTGGGTATCAAAATAGCTGTATTGTGATCGCAAAAACAGTAGCGTAACGGTACGGGCACGCGTCGCGAATGACCGGCGCGGGCGCAGGGCCGGCCGGCTACTCCACTTTTTTATCGGCAGCCGTTAGTGATCTTTTAAACAATGTGTGGCTATTATAAAGTTGAAGTTGTTTTTAGGAGATCGAACGTATGCCGGGTGATTCTTTTCCTTTTTACATGTTTATGTAGTTTATGTCTGTAAAGTAACTGAAGGGAAGAAGCTTTGACTATTTGTGAAGACCATTTTATTTATGACAGAACTTGATGTGGGCCGCTAAAGCTTTTACTGCGTAGGCAGGCAGAAAGGATAGTGAGAATCTTGGTGGCTTTACAAACAATATATCAGAAGACTGGCATTTGAAGTGTTTTTTATTTTTACGATGCAGGTTAAGTGTGTCCCAATATTTTGTATATGGCATGTTATTAAGAATTAGAAACTAACAAATGCATCGTTGAAAACACATTATACTAGCGTTAGCATTTCCAATCAGTATAATCCACGTTTCTTTCTCCTAAACAAACATATCAATTGGGACTTTAAAACCGATATCTACAGTGGATTGACAGGCCGACAGCGCGCGTCTTATCACGTCAAATAGATGCTGATCACGTAGCGGCTAGGGATTGAGATTCAAAACGTCCACTCGGCTAATAATTCAATTTAGTGGGACGATGACTGCTGTGAGATATGCAGTGTAGCAGGATTATCATCATAGAAGGGGAAGGCAACATTATTGATGATACAGAAACAGTACCCTAAACCGACGGACAGTATGAAGAATGTTATGAGAGTACCTAAACGAAGCATAAGAAGTTTCACAGGATCTTAATTCTGACCTGAGTCTTAGTTAATAAATATGGCACTTAATAATATCCATCCTATTTGTTGTTAAGTACATAATATTTACGATTTATAATATCCATTACACATAAGATATTATCATAAAAAAAATATAAAAAAAAAATATTTTCGAATTTGAGAAAAAATTAGCCCCATTTTTTCTAGGGGTTTACAGGATACGAGTGTTCACGCAGACAAAGTCGCGGGTAGCCGCTAGTACTAAATATTAAAACACGCCACTATCCACTCAGTACCTCCAGTCACGAAACGGCGAACCGTTACCAAACGCTAATAAAGCGCAAAAACGTTCCAAGCTAACCTTTAGCGGACAAATCAAAGACATTATTGTCGGCACCAGAAATTCCATTGAAAGTGAATGAGGGTCTATTATAACTATAATGAAATATCGTTTGTACATGGCCCGCGAGTACACGGCACCGTACGGCAATTTTTAGCGTTCTTACCTACAGCCGAAATTATAATAATCAATCGATCTTGTTTCGCCTTCTAGAATTAGAAATTTGACTTAAGCTCCACACAAATTGTCATTTTTTTATATAGCAGCAGCCGCGCACTGATCAGTGTTCATGCTCAATGATTAGAATTTCGCCGCAGTTCCATGACAGGTGTTTCCGATATTGGACACACAAAAGTCTGCTAGGCTCAAGTGGGACTGGGCGGGTCCCGTCAGCAGAATGCACCCAAAGAGGTCGCCAAAGTTAAGCACGCATTAGGTTATTATTATATTAACGAACGATCGACAACCTACGGCTCGTCGTCGATGGCGAACCGGAAGTGGCGCGGCGCGGGGGGCGGCGGGCGGCGCGATGTCTTTTATTTATACTCGTATATTTCTTTCTTTCTTTCTTTCTTTCTTTCTTGCTTGCTTTCTTTCTTTCTTTCTTTCTATCTTTCTATCTTTCTTTCTTTATTATTTCTTTCTTGCTTGCTTTCTTTCTTTCTTTCTTTATTTCTTTCTTTCTTTCTTTATTATTTCTTTCTTGCTTGCTTGCTTTCTTTCTTTCTTTATTCTTTCTTTCTTTCTTTCTTTCTATCTTTCTTTTTTTATTATTTCTTTCTTGCTTTCTTTCTTTCTTTCTTTCTTGCTTTCTTTCTTTCGTTCTTTCTTTATTATTTCTTTCTTGCTTTCTTTCTTTCTTGTATTCTTTCTTTCTTTCTTTCTATCTTTCTATCTTTATTATTTCTTTCTTGTTTGCTTTATTTCTTTCTTTCTTGCTTTCTTTCTTTCTTTCTTTCTATCTTTCTTTCTTTATTATTTCTTTCTTGCTTGCTTTATTTCTTTCTTTCTTTCTATCTTTCTTTCTTTATTATGTATTTCTTGCTTGCTTTCTTTCTTTCTTTCTTTATTATTTCTTTCTTGCTTGCTTTCTTTCTTTCTTTATTATTTCTTTCTTTCTTTATTCTTTCTCTCTTGCTTTCTTTCTTTCTTTCTTTCTTGCTTTCTTTCTTTCTTTCTTTCTTTCTTTCTTTTTTTCTTTCTAGGAAGATCAACAGACGAATAACATCTATATAGCTAAGGTTAATAAATAAACATTATTCTTTTAACAAATCTTTAATTACTTACTTCGTTATTTATTAAGTTATTCGTTGGAAATTGGTTAGAGCTAGCTAAGGAACGAGAGAACTGGAACGATATGGGAAAAAAGAGCTTTACCCAGAAGTGGGACACTATGGGTTAGGTAACATAACCACAGTTTCTTTGAAATATATATTTTTGTCATTTAACTGCCCTTAAATTAAATTGTTCAATAAGTCCGCTTTACGCCTATGTGCTCGGACCCACTACTATTTTGAGCGAAGTTATAATAATAGTTTTGCAATTGCAATAATAAAGTAAGTATTTGTTATTCAAAAAATCTTTACGATCTTGAATACCTACTTAAAGTTGTGGTATAACTTGTGTGCGTGTGTTCCTTTGTTTCCTAATTACTGTTTGTAAGTAGACAGTTTTATGTTGATGATAATTTTATGGGTACTAGAGTATGAAATAAAAATTATAATTATAAAAATGTTGCAAGCGAAAACGGATGTTAAGTAGGTAAGTAGGCAATACGCATTCGTAGTATGTTAATGTATTACAATAAAAACATATTATGTCATAGTTTAATATTATGTATTAAATTTTTAAGAGATACATTTGGACGGTTTGGTTGTGAGGTTCTATCTGAAGTTATTGAAGTTTCATAACGTTTACGTACAATTACTTACCAAGGGGTTTGTATTGTATGGCAAGTAGGTAGGTACTCTCCCTGTGTCCTCTAATACTGTTTAAGTGGGATTGGGAAGGCTCCATCCCAGCAGCTGATGGACATAAGGATATTGATGATTGAAGATTGTAGGTCATATCTTAATATTCTGCTTCATTATTACATTTGAAAATAAAGCTATATTTTTACAACCTTTACAATTATCATAAATAAATAGATGAACGAACCAATCAGGAAATTTTGCTCATTGTCACGTAAATTTTAAAATATTAAAATGTGTATATTCATTAAAAGTATTTAGGGATACATAAAACGGAAAGCGAAATGAAAGCTAACTGTCTTATCATTATCACCCACGCCAATCCCAAAGCGAATTTGATAGCCATCTACATTAACAACGGAATTTATTAATGGAAATAATCCAAAGAATACAAACTAATTTGGTATTCAAATTATTTCGATGTAGAACAAAGAATTCCTATTAATTAAAAAAAAAGTTGATAGCTTTCGCATTTTCGTTAATGAATGACGTAGGTTGTTCTTTTTTTTTATTTCAAGCCCGGCAAATGATCTTACTCCACCTGATGTTAAATGGAAGTGAAGTCCAGGCGCGAGGACAACTGGTGCAGCGTAAGAGACGTAGCATCAGTCACCCTCACTCTGCCGGCCCAAAAAGTGCTTCTTCACGCCTCGTTTAAAGGACCCTATATCATAGGTAGGTAGGAGGGAATACGTGTGCTGGTAGACTATTCCATCTTTTGAAGGTGCGACAAAGAAACGTGTCACCAAATCTCTTAGTGCGTGATGGAATATTAGAGACTGTAAATTGGTGACTCCGGAGAGCAGCACGCGTACTCCTATGGAGAAAGGGAGAAGGAGGGATGAGGTCAAAGAGCTCTTCAGAGCACTTGCCATGGTATACACGGTAAAAGACGCTGAGTGACGCAATATCTCTACGCAATTGCAAATGCTCGAGAGTGTTAGTGACCTCTGCATTGCCGATAATGCGCACAGCGCGTCGCTGCAATCTGTCCAAGGCATCGAGAAGGTACTTTGCGGAGCCGTCCCAGAGGTGAGAATAATACTCCACGCAAGACTGCACCTGTGTCTTGTATAATAGACACAACTGATCAGGCGTGAAGAATCGCCGCACCTTGTTCAGGACACCGAATTTACTTGAGGCATTTTAATCACAGTTTCGATGTAGTCCTTTTGGTTCAGATCGCAGCGGATATCCATACCGAGCATGTTAATGTTGCTCCGCAGGCCTAAAGATGTACCCTGAAGAAAGGGAAGGGGAAGGAATGGCGACTTTTTCGCTGTGAACGCGCACACCTGTGTTTTCTTGGCATTGAACTCCACCAGATTATCGGAGCCCCATTTGGAAATGAGGTCCAACACCCGATCGAGCTCAATGACAAGATTTGCTCGCTTCATTTCGGTGTCTACCCGCCCAGCCGTTGGGTGACCGTTATATACCCCATGCACTGTGCTATTATCTGCATAGCAATTAATGTTTCCAAAGGGAAGCATGTCATTGATATGCAGAAGGAACAGCGTGGGGGATAGAACGGAGCCTTGAAGAACACCAGCGTTCACTGAAGCGCATCCATCTGAAAGGACACGGATTCTATGTTCGTCATATTTGTAAGGACCTTACAGAGCGACCTCTGTGGTCTAGTGGTTAAACCAATACAACGTGTCGCGTAGCGGTGAAAGAATACTCCCGCTCTCTTCCCTTGGGTGTCGTAAAAGGCAACTAACGGACTAAAGACTGCACATACATCCAACAGTATAGAGCGGCGATGGGCTCACTACCTGTCACACTGAGCAAATGTCCAGTCGCTATTTGGTGAAAAGTGGACTATGGCTGAGGACTGCTTTTGTGGTCTTCATTGCCTAGTCTCTGACTAACCCTCCGGTGATAATATTCGTGATGATGATATGTATTTCGTTGGGGGCAGGGCTTGTTTTAAGTCCGCCTGGTTAGGAACCACCATCTTATCTAAGTCTGTCGCCATAACAAGAATGTTAGATAGAAGCATTGTTAAAACCTAATTTCGTAATACATTACACATATGAGTATGTATGTATGAGTACCTATGTATGTACGCACTGCACATATTTTTTTATTGATGATGATATTTTGGTGTTAGTCCACCAAGACTTTGGAAACCAACACTTATCACGAATGCATAAGGTACAAAAACGAGTGAGATAAATATCTTATATTCCACTCCACCCTATCCGTTTTATAGTGTATTGGAGAAATAGCTTCGCTTTTTCAATCTTCTCAGTAACACTTTGTATTCGTACAGTCAAGATTTGCATAATAATATAATTAGTTTGACCAGTACTTCACTGTCATAGCAATTTTGTATTAAAGTCTCGGGAAATAGAGTTAATTACCGCTTAGCTACTTTAAGTATGCGGGATAAAAAAGCAATGGCTTCCATAGTTGCCATGGCAACAAGAGTTGTGCCTAAAAAGGCGGCAAACGCAGCAGCCTACATTCTTTCCATGCCGAGTTGTGAAACTTGGACAGAGGTAGGGTTGCTAACGCTCGCTCGAATACCGATTGGACATTGAAATAGGTAAATGGTAAAATAAAAAAAATATTAAAAGACATTCTTGGCTCACAATTGCCCATTATACGGCTAGCACTTGTAGTGCTTGGAGCATTCGCGTGCTAATTGTATCTTTAAATACTAATAATTGAAACAAAGTGACAAACTCCGCTTTAGTTGTATAGAACAGATTTTATACTTACTGTAGCGATGCTGGAATGACATAATAAAAGAATAGAGTACCGTAAATTTTTGTCATCATAAACGTACGCTGCTGGGCTAAGATCTGCCCACTTGAATCATAAATATGGGGAGATTGGGCATAACCACTCACTTGCCCAATGAGCGTTTGTGGTTTTTACAACTGCCATCTTAGAAAAACAACCGGGATAAATAGCTTATCGTACCTTCCTAAGTACCTAAGCACAGAGGACCCTGCAGTAAAAGAGTAACCTGACATTATTAAAGCTGATTTACTTGCATCACCGCAACTTAAATGCGCTAGCCGCTCCACCAAACTCCTGAATTGCAATAAACTTTAATCGACATCCTTAACAAAGCCCCATATAAGGGCACAGCACATGTCCTGGCGTAGCGATACCTGATTCTGGACATATGCGATGACGAAACAAGAGCCCTGCCAGATGGCTTCTGGCCAGCGAGGTTGTATAACAGGAAATATTGGTACGAGACCAATGAAATTAGATAGGAGACCTCAGATTTCGCAAGCGATGTGGGTTAACTGGAAACAATAGCTTTGGCACCGATTAATACCGATTTTACACTATATTAAGTAATTGGGTCGCTTTCTGTTTTTTTTAGCTGAAACAAATTAAATATGTAAATAATTTATATAAAAAAACGTGTTACTAGAAAATGTGACTGACTTGTTATTATTAATTAAGTACTTCATTAGGAAACTCAGTTTTTTTTAATATTTTACCACATTTTTTTTTTATATTTAAGATATTTCAATTTAATACAAATATTTCTGAAACGGATCATAAATAAATATCCCTAAGTTGTACTCAGTAAGTACAAACATTGCTGTTTTAATAATTTCAACGACCGATCTTACAAAAGATCAATTTCAACTCAAATAAAGAACAGCCAGGAAAGAGACCGAATCAGGTACCTACGTAACCTATAATTTGATCGAACCTCATAAAAAAAGTTTGCAAAAAACCAAAAACACATGGCCCCAGCGACCTTTGGAATTCCAGAAAGGTTTGCACGCCATTTCGAACTATTTTGAGGGTAGGTTAAAGTTCAAGATTGTTTAGTAGGGTGATGTGAGATGTGTCGTTACGGTTTCGTGGAAAAAGAAAGGTGGTACAAAAAAGAGGAGTACAAAAATCGTGGTACCCAAACGACCTTGGGCTTAACTGTAGGCCGCATACCGGCTCGCTCTACCGCCGGACCGGTTCCATTTTTTCGGGCAGCTCTGATTAGGGTTACCAGATCCAATAATGACTTTTCCTGCAAAAAGTACCTTCTGACTTTTCAATATAATAATGTATTTTCTGTCAATTCATATCTGCGTCATTTCAAGAATACAGAATTTGACTTGACCTACGTCTGCGAGGATACGGAGTAGTTTGGTTGAGTTGGTCGGTTTTGTGTTTACTTATTTATTTGTGTGTGGTTTTTTCCTACTTGAAATTTAATACAAACGCATAGGCAAACATCGCAGCTTTCCTTTTGCTCCTGACACACACATATCCTTTGCTTCCTTTAGTCTTTAGGGTAGGTACTCTTGACCTGACCTATTACGAGAACGTCTACGATCTGGTCAAAAAACGTTCGCCGAAGTCTTTCCATTCCAACTATCACATTCAATTTCGCCTCAAGCACCTTTTTCTTGCCAGTTTCTTCTCAGTCGAAGGCTCTCCCAAAATCCGAACTGGTGGTAGATTAGTTAGGTTAGTTTTAAGATTTAACTACACGTTAGTTAAGTGTTACTATTGTTTTTGACGTCAGTAAGTGCCTCTCAAGGTTTAAGTTGAGAATAAATCATTTTGATTTTGTAATTACAAACTTTCCTTCATCATCAATTCATAATAATTTTCAGCCCTTCTCAGCCCACAGGTGGGCCTATGCCCAGATTTAAACTTATTTTTAAGTTTCTTTAGAAAGAGTACATAAAACTATTATATTTTTTATTTTGTACGTAATGTAACTAATATTACTCTCAAATTGCAGTATTATTGCAGGGTTCTTGTTTGTTCCAATTTTATTTTAAAACCTATGTATACGCCTTTTTTCTTGACTTTTACCTTGTTGCGTAGCGGTAAAAGAATACTACCACCCCCTCTCTTCCCTTGGGTGTCGTAAAAGGCGACTAACGGATTAAGCACTACACATACATCTAACAGCAAAGAGCGGCGATGGGCTCACCACCTGTCACGCTGAGCACATGTGCAGTATTGTGCAGTTGCTATTTGGTGAAAAGTGAACTATGGCAGAGGTCTGCTTTTGCGGTTCTCTACCCTAGTCTCAGGCTAACCCTTCAGGGAAAATAGTCGTGATTATATGTATGTATTTCTTAACTTTTATTAAACATGTTATTTCATAACACCTTATTAACACGTTATTTCTTATACATTTTCTCCCTATTGCCCTGTAGTGGGCTAAAATTCCCTACATATCAGGATAATTCCAATTACCTAGTAACCCTAGCTGTGATGGATACGGCGGCAGGCGATGCCGCTGATAACGTAAGTGATTCCGACTTGGATGGTGATGTGATGTTTCTATGTGGATGTACTGGTGTTATGGTTTGTTAAACTATGTAGCTAGCTAGCTAAAGCTAAAAAGGGGTTGATTTTAACATAATAATTAATAAATAAATTTCACAACAGCTGTCACACCAATTATTCAGCCCCAAACATAAGCATAGCTCAAACTATGGTGACTGAATAACGGATAAACATAAAGACTAATAAACATACATGACTCGGTCACAAATGCTCGTGCTCACCACGCAAACATTTGCCCCAACCGGGATTCGAACCCGGGACCGTGGGTTGCGCAGTCAGGGTCGCTGACCACTCGACCACCCGGCCGTCAAATATAGTTCCTTCGATAAAGCTATAACCACTTTTTTTGCATTTATTTTTTTATGTATTCTGTCTCAAGCGCCCAAGAGGAAGACCGCAAAAGGCCTGGACGACAAAAAAGAAGGTGGCTGGTAATAACTGGATCCTTACATCCTAGCAGGGCAGGAATAAGTGGAGAAGTTTGGAGGAGGCTTATACCAAATCTCTGGTTGACGAAAGCTAAAAAGAAGAGAAGAAGAAATTCTCTGTCAATTATTTAAATAAGTAACGTGTCATTAATTTAGGTCCGAAAGTATTTGTAGTTTTGTATGTAACAACTGATTTTTTTCCCAATTTTCATACAGAAACAGTTGTATTTTGAACTTTAAAGGATAGCCACCCTTGAAGTTAGTTGTTGTGTTACCAAACAGCCTGCATAGCCCGGTACTTTACTATACTAACTGTAATAAATAACATTTTTAATAAACTACCTTTAATATTCACTTTACATGATTTACGAGAGACTTTCCACGCTACCGGGGTCACAGTGACCACACCCGCTCACACACCGATCGCATCTATGCAATTATATACTTTTACTTTTCGTTGAGATTAAAAAATATATAAATGTATGTATATACGTGAATATAATATACATATTATGATAAACAGAAAGTACCCGGCAGGCGTGCAGTGAAATTTTTTTTATGTTTTTGATAAGTATCTTGCTTTGCCCACATTCGTGTGCAAAGCGGCAACATTAAGTTTTGTAACAATTGTTATTTAGCAAACACATCGCACGTTTGCTATGTTACATAGATGTAACGACAGTTATGTGGCCGGTTAAATGTTTAAAATTTTCTCTTTTTCTTTTTAAATTGCATTTCTTGAAGAGGGTGGCCAAAATAACCGCATTCGACTCTTGGTAAGAAGTATAATTTTTTTAAACATTGTTTTAATACTTATCTAAATTACTAGCGACCCACCTCGGCTTCGCACGGGTTACTACCCGTACCCGTACCCTTACCTAAACAAATTAGAGCCATCTAACTAAGGGCTATCTAACACTGAAGGAATTTTTCAAATCGGACCAGTAGTTCCTGAGATTAGCGCGTTCGAGCAAACAAACTCTTCAGCTTTATAATATTAGTATAGATAAAACCGCCTTTATGGTAAACGAATCCATCGCCGAATTTAAGTCATCTGCAATCAAAGATATAAACAATAGAGGAAGATAGTATGAATAAAAAAAAATTATTAACTCGAAGAATAGCCGTGAAGTAATAGCGGCACGCTAAAATAATACACCAACCCCTCACTTCCCTTGGGTATCGTTAAAGGCGACTAACGGACTAAAGACTGCACATACATCCACATAGCATAGAGCGGCGATGGGCTCACTACCTATCACGCTGAACACATGTGCAGTTGTAATTTGGTGAAACGACTATGGCAGTGGACTGCTGCTGCGGTCATCATGGTTTAGTCTCTGACTAACCCTTTGGGGATAGTCATGAATCTATGTTAAAATATAATTTACATTGTTTAAATTGGACTGTTTAGATCCTCTGTAGCTACACGTTATTTATTTATTAAAAAAGTAAAAAAAAGGGCCGTCCATTAATCACGTGAGGCTCGAAAGGGCGGGAGGGGGTTCGGCAAGAATCACGAAATCTCACAAAGGGGAAAGGGGGACATCTCCTCTCCTTACTTCACTAAGTTTATTTGTACTGGCACCTCGAGACCAACTGTTAGGTTATGCAAGAAGTGCCAGACGTCCCTGCGCCAGTAGAACACCTGCGCAGGAGACCACCAACGTTAGGTCTTGACGCCAAATCAGTGCCCGCCGCAGCGCGTTCTTCATTCGGTACTCATAAGACTGTGTCTCGGGAGAGTATCCCCGTGAACACGTGTAGTTCACTGCCTATTGTCCAGATAGGTAGCCGGAGCTGTGGAGCTCGCTCACTTCTCGTTGCACGAAGGGCACAACTCGCAGTTGCCACTGCTAGGGTCGTCGACTCTAAAGTCGACTTCCAAGTGTCCACCTTGGTAGCGGAGTAGTAAGCACACTCACTTCTCGGAACCCATCCGGGCGCCTAGCCAGTTCCCACGTCCTACGCGGCTGGCTGGACCGGAGGCTACGGTATCTAGGAGGTCGCCTCTACTAGTTTTCCAGACTAGTACCGGAGATGTCAACACCAATGTCCAATGAAAACCACCGGACAAAGCTGCCAACTTTATGGGGAAACTCACGTTCCCCGCAGGACTTTTCGCTTATGGCCGCTCAGAGACCGCTACTAGGCCCCGCTCGCTGTGCACGAGTTTGGAAGTCCTGGCACACAATACCAGGACAGACGAACATTCCCAAGCTCTACAGCTAACCACACGCCACTACGAGTCCAACCCATGTCCGGATCCCGCCGGAGGCGCCTGGTTAAAGGCACGACCAGCGGGGGGCTTGAACCGGAACCCCGTAGTACCCCTGAAAACACAACCGGACCCGTAGTTCCAGTTGCGATACCCTATCTATTGGGGTCAGTAGATAGGGGGACGGGGAGTGTAGTAAGATACCACGTGTATATATTTTCGTTTCGTGCGCGCGTTTCGTCGAACGCGCGATTTCTAAACCGAAAGCGGCGTGTAGTTGAGACCTTAACTTGCCGTTGAAAAAAAAAACAACCTTTAACCTTTCTGTCTACACAAAATAAAGATCATGATAAAAATATCAATCATGATTCTTAATTTTCTAGAATAAAATTAGATTATACTTTATTATACATTTTTAGTAGGTAAGTACCAAAAAATACACGAGATTTTGGATGGGGGGCGGGGGGTTAGTCTTAAACCTCACCACATATCACCAAGGGGTAGGAGGGGTTAAAAAAATGCTAAATAAACATCACGTGATTAATGGACGGCCCAAAAAAGGTTTATATCACCGCACCGTTATACAACAAGTCTTATTCTCGTTCACCTGCGTACAGCAATCACACCGCAACTACCGTACACCGAAATTATGATCCGAAATAATTATTACAATTAAAACAATTAGAGCATGAATGCATAATTGATACGTGTGTTCTAGATAATATAATTCTGATCTGAGATAATACTGTCGAGTCGGGTGCTGTGTGCCAATGTTGAGAAACACTGGCGAGACATATTCTTATAGACAACGAAACGTTGAAAAATATGTCTACCTCAGGCGGGAATCAAACCCTCGTCCTCTGCAATCCGGGCAGCTGCGTTGACCACTCCGCGATTCAATTCCCGCCTGAGGTAGACATTATTTTCAACGTTTTGTTATCTTTGAGTTTATTTAAGCGTTTTTTAACGCTAGGTAATACCTAATCAAATATTACGAACATAGTATTCTTTGACGACCTCCTTGGTCGAGTGGTTTGTACACCGGTTTTCATGGTGTCGCCATCTCTGAGGTACCGGGTTCGATCCCCGGTCGGGTCAATTTAGAAATTATTGTTTTTCTAAATTGTCTCGGGTCTGGGTGTTTTCTATGTATAATAAGTATGTATTAAAGTATTTTAAGTATGTTTATCCGTTGTCTAGTAACCATTTAACGAGTTTCTTCGAAGCTTCTCTTGGGCTAGACAATTGGTGTGATTGTAGGAAAGATTTATTATTATTTATTATTATTATTATTCTTATGTTTCTTACATCGATCACATACATACATATACATATAATCACGACTATTATCCCCGAAGGGTTAGTCAGAGACTAGGCAATGAGGACCGCAAAAGCAGTCCTCTGCCATAGTCCACTTTTCACCAAATAACGACTGCACACGTGCTCAACGTAATAGGTGGTGAGCCCATCGCCGCGTTAGTCGCCTCTTACGACACCCAAGGGTAGAGATGGGGCGGTACTTAGTATTCTATTAATTAGCCGCTACCAGCACAGACTGTAGCAACAGACTGTTACTACTTTACCTACTGAAATAATATTTTTTTTCTACAACGGGTAAGCGCTTGGCCTTCATCTCACCTGATGGTAAGTGACGATAAGGCCGAAGGTGGAAGCGCGCGAACCCGGAATCCTCAACCACTGAGGAACTGGCTATCTATTTCAAACTGTCGAAACACAACAATGCTTATAAACATCGTTGTTATGACGACAGACTTAGATAAGATGGTGGTAGCTAGCCAGGCGGACTTAATAGCCCTACCACCAACAAAACCGAGCACACAAAGATGTACCCCCCCTGGGAATCGAACCCGGGACGTCAGGGTCTGAAACCTGTGGCTTAGCCACTAGACCACAGAGGCGGAGGCGGCGGCGATTTTAAATATCAGCCAACGCGACGGTCATCAAAGCCATCATCAGATAAATAAAACCTTTTCGTGATGCTATTATGATTGTACCGCTGGTGAAATGCTAAATGGTACCTGACCTTAACCGCCGAGACAGTGTTTAAGATAACGTCAAAGTAACGCAATTTCCATAATCCACGAAGATCCCACGTTACCGCAACAGATGAGGGTACAGCCACAAGAAACCTCTTTGCTAATTAGACAATAACTCAGCTGGACATGGTACAGACGCCAGCCCTTCATCCTACAACGAAATGTCAAATTTCTTCAATACATTTTGCACTTTGTCACTACGGTTTAAGGATCAATATTGATTATTTAAATTTGACAGCTTTGAATAGGTGGATCTGGAGGTGTGTTGTACTAGGGGATATTTTGAAATGGAAACGTTCGTTTGCTTGTGGTAATTGGCGCGAGGGCGAAGTCAGCTTCAAGTTTTGCAAATGAAGCAAACAATTTATGCTTCAGATAAGTCGAGGTGAGATGGTCAATTGAATTAGTGGACGTATGTGGCGTTAATCGTCGCGCTCGGTCAACTGCTGTGGATGCTTTAGTGGTATAGAAGGCATTTATTTATTTATTTAACTTAAGTGTGCCTTCAATACCACAAGCACTAAGGTAGGTACTCATGTGCCACCTATTATAACATGTTTAACGTGAAAAAGAGTTTGTAATGTATAATAGCAGTAAATGAATTTGACTTTCACTAGACCACCGCAACACCAGCCATCTTTTAGTACTCCTAAATTCTGATGATCAGGATACTGATGATGATGATGATGATGATGATGACAGCAGCATCCTCCTCTACGTAACGGAATACATGTTAAGAGTCCAGCCAATTAACGTTAAGTCAATAAAAGCCTACACATCCTGATACAGAACACGATCAAATCAATTGAAGCGATTATTTATGGACTGGGATGCGGTGGTGGAACGAGAGATGGCGACATGAAATGGGCGGAGGAGGGGGCGACACGTTCGGATAGTAAAAATATGAAGATAACGCCACCATACATACCTACATACAAACATCACACCTGTTTTTAGGGGTGGTAGGCAGAGACCGCATGCAATAAATTAAAATCTCGTGTATGTACCTACTCTTTGCCTTTTTTGTTTTTTTAACTAGGTAAAGTGCTGTCTTACGCACAGGAGAGTCTTACATAACCCGGTAACTCTGTCATCCCCTTTCCCCGCCCAGTAAGAAGAGCTCGACGGGGAGAAGTGGCCTACTCACAAAAATTCACAGATCTCATGCACCACATGACCTTCAAATAGCATTGGAAATGAACTTCGGTAATAATAAAAAAAGAAAATCTATTTTATTCTTCAAAATGTTTTATTTTAATTCTTAATGGAAAATACAAAGGTTTCAATACTACTCATACTATATAAGGTGACTGCTAGAAACTGCAAGAAACTTCAAGGGCTGGTCAGGTTAAGTATTTTAAACATGACAAAAAAGATTGCAGACTGACGTAGGTACTTATCGCCCAGCTGACGCGGACGGGTCAACAGACGGGTGGGTCAACGGCCGTTGCGCGCGCGCGTTGTAAATAATCGTTATTTTTTGTTTTTCATTTTATTTTTCTAACCTTATTGCTTTAAAATAAATTAGATACTTAAAGACTATCCAATTAAAATTTACAAAATGAATTATTTAATAAAAAATAAAAAAGCACGAATTTCTTTTATGTCATTTTTGTCATGTCTAAAACACTTGACCAGCCCAGCCCTTGAAGTTTTTTGCGGTTGCTAGCAGTCGCCTTATATAGGCGTTGTCTACAGCTTTGTTGTACGAACATGTATTATTTTTGCAAACATTATTTTAATTTAAGAAAAAATTTCAGTACTATATCAATTAATCTACTATAGCTTTGTTGTTACATGTATAGTTATTTTTATTGTACTTTTTAAAAAACTAATTTACTTTTGTGCTTAGGCAATGTACACGGCACGGGTATAAACGCATACGGTGCGGGGATGTTGGTGGGGAGGGAACAAAGCACCCGAAACTTGTGTCAGTCAGGTAGTCATGTCTTAAATAATAATTCTTTAGTGTGTACAATCAGTTTAACAAAAATATTAAAATTGTAGTTTTTGCGTTTGAAATCGGTTGCTTTTAACTTAAGCAGGTATGAATTTGTTCAAATAATTTTCAGAGTTGGTTTGTTAACTGGCTTACTTATCAACGCACTGCCGGAACCACTGTCTTATTAAAAAGCTTAATTTTCAGGTTTCACGTAACAGTAACAAATAATTTTTAAATATTAAGGAGATTATAATTATTTTCCTTATTTTCAAACATAGACTATTTTCACAATTTATATTATTTTTTATCGTTATTTAAAAAAAATTGTAAATAGTATTAATAAAACTACTGTTACTTCAAAACCCACGCGCCCGAGACGCACAAACCTAGATCTTAAAATCGACATAACTCCCAAACTTATTATTATTTTCATAAACTTCGAAAAACATCCCGAGATATAACCTTTCTGAACATGTACATGTTGAGATTATATAAAAAATATCATAAATAAGAGTAGATATTGGGCCCACAAAGTACACCAAAAAATTACCATTTTAGAGCATTTTTGTTTTATTTATGAAAGAAATATATGACTATATCAGTTTTATTTTTTGTAAATTATTAATCTTGTCAATACAAATATTTTGACACCTCAATTAACTATATTGACCTAGAAATAACGTGAAAATCGGCATGTCGCACTTTTGTTGAAAACGGGGGCCCTACAGAAGCGATCGAAAAAACATTTCCAATGTTAAAAAACCTAGTAAGTACCATCCCTTCTGCGCCACGGAGATGGCTGGGGACCACGAACTGTGAGCACCTACTTATGATCTCTTTGGTCTGGAATTTGTTTCGTAATCCTCAGAACACTGTATGAAATGCGTTCGAAACATGACAATAGAAAACCTATACTTTCAAATGTTTGAGGAAATATTTCAAATAAGTGTTTTGTTGTGTTCTAATAATTTTATATCCTTTCAGCTCTTTGAGGTCACCAAAGGAGTGTAGCCCTTTACTTCTAACTCAGTCGTGAATACCATATACAACGTCACTTAGTCAGCAAACATCAGCACCAACAAACGGTCTATAAACAAAACAGCTAACATAATGGCTACTGCCGTAATACTGCCTTTCATTGCTGCAATAGCATTCAATTTACTACATCGGAGCAATTAAATATCATTGTGCACCTCACAGCAATGGCATACAAAACTCAGTACCATTACGGACCGAGCCCACATTACGGTTTTGCTGGACCGATAAACAACTGTAGACAATACAGTTTAATGAAGGCGAACGAGTGGTCACATAATGCTTAGACATCATTACCACGCTTTAAGGTGCTTTTCCACAAGAGCTGGTTAGCAAAGCGGTGCGCGAGGAGAGATGCACCAATGAAATGACTTCATTTTACATCATTTCGCCGCGCGCCGTATTACTCGTAGATCAAGCAATGCTATTGGTAGATTTTCAGCTTCCCTTAGCTTGTTTTTATACAAAACACTATCAAACAAATGGCCACTTCAACCTACTACAAAATGTCAAATTTGTCACTAGGATATAAGAATCCATATCGATTATAGAAATTCAAAGGATGAATATCGGTTGGAGACATTTGACAGTTTTAGACAGATTGATCTGCATGCGTGTGTACATCCCCTCACTTGATGCTTGACTGATCTGATCTCGCCTGTTAAGCGATCACCGAAGTTCACCTCAACAGCGGCCCATCAGAGGAATCACGCCCGAGGATGTTTGGGCGTGTTCCAGACGTCCTGGGGAGATGAAAAGGGACTCTCCATGCCTCATCGTCTCTAGCTACCTAGTAGCTATCTAGTAGCTACCTCGCACAGTTCTAGTGGAAAATCAGCCTTATGGTCCTATTGAAATTTGCAGAATACGAATGGAATTAAAGGATATCAAATATGCATTACATTACATTATGATTGGTGCGATATATCTGACATTGTTAAGTATGCTAATGCAGTTGCTGTCGGCAATGGCAGAATTGATACGGTGGATATAATTTAATCGGCTCGGTGTCCTAGAGTTTATACCTAGATGTAGGGCTTTGATTCCAGTGGGATCAAATGTTTTAGAGTTCTATTAAAGAGAGAGAGAGAGAGAGTACACAGCTGTATAGTAACTTTTCTAAACACTATGATACTTTGTGTAAACATAGGTTATACATTTTATATGCCATGTAAGTGGTTTACGTTACTTACTCCTAGTGTTAGTGCTAGTGTGCCTCCTAAGGCACTCATGTATGTGTTAATGAGTGCTTATTTACTGTTGTCAATAGATTTCTGTAGAGTGTCAATTTTAAAATTAATAAAATGTTTTTCTTTTTCTACCAAGAATATCTTATGAACTCATCGCAGTTCTGACATGATTTTAAATTCTTACTCGCCACACATAATATTAGAGAGAGACCATGCGGCATTATTCTTTGACAAGCCGTTCCATATCACATCACATAGAGTAATATCATAAATTGTCTTAATGTTACCAGCATAACACCACTTTCAAGTAAACATGTAAAACTCGTTAGGCAAAACCAACCATCCCTCAAATCCGCTTAAACGCCAGAGAAAAACTGGCTCTATCAAATGAATGTCAGCAATTCATGACTGAGATTAAATCTTAAAGGGCTGGAGAGCACGGCGAAACAGTTTAGGCATGCCTGTCGTCGACTCCGGCCATTTTGCCTTTATGCCAGTTACGTCACACCCCGGTGTGATACAGAAACTTAGCCTGAATACTAATGGCTGCTTAAAAAATCCAACAAACTCTCCAACACACCGTTGAATATTGCATGGTATTCCGCAACAGATGATATATCGCCGAAGTTACGTAAAGATACACGTTCAATTGATAATGCGAAATTAATTGGAATCATAACAGCGGTCGCCGATGAAGTGCAAGCTTGATGAGATGAGAAAGTTAAAATGTGAACCTATAATTATTGGAAAATTACTTAGAAAACGGATCGTTACTGCACCAAGTGAACCGTTACGTGAAATAAGTAATACAACTTAGGTCAAGCTTGGAATTAACAATCGAAGTGGGATGGGTCGGTACGTAATCTGGAATGCAGATGATGAACCATTTATGGTACTCTTTGATGAAAAATTTCCTGCGAGGAGAGTTGTATGACGGCTCACTAAAGGAAGACTACCTACCCCTGCGGACTAAAGACTGCATAATTATATGTATGTTCTTTTGGATGTCCAAAAGCACAGAACGGCTATGGGCTCGATCACCGCCTATCACGATGAGCCGCGCCGTTGTAATTTGGCAGTGGACTATGGCAGTGGACTGCTTCTGCGGTCCTCATTCCTTAATCTCATGACTAACCCTTCGGGGATATCAGTCGTGGATCTATAATGTATGTATCACCTACGATCCTGAAACACTTTAATTTTGACGACCTCCTTGGTCGAGTGGTTTGTACACGGGTTTTCATGGTATCGCTATCTCTGAGGTCCCGGGTGCGATCCCCGGTCGGGTCAATTTACAAATTATAGTTTTTCTAAATTGTCTCTGGTCTGGGTGTTTTCTATGTATTCTAAGTATGTATATCCGTTGTCTAGTAACCATTTAACGAGTTTTTTAAAGAAGCTTCTCTTGGGCTAGATAACCCTTTGCTTTGTTTTCAAACAAGAAATAGCTCAATCGTTGTTTTCAAGTTCCGGGTGTCAAATTTCGCGTCGCCATTTTGAATAACTGGCAATTAACGGCATCGCGAAAAAAAGTCTGGCAGTAGAAGGGATAATTGGTGTGAGTGTAGGAAAGTTTATTTATTTATTTAAGTATTTATTTTTTTAAATGTAAGAAAGAGGCAAACGAGCAGGCGGGTCACCTGATGGAGAGCAATCACCGCCGCCCATGGACACCCGCAAAACCAGAGGAGTCGCAGTTGCGTTGCCGACCTTTAAGAAAGGAATAGGGATAAGGAAGGGGCCTCCGGAACTCTTTAATTTTATTATTATCTCAAAATCAATATCTAATATCAAAAACATAGCTTCAATGTTCGCTTTATGATTACAGACCTACATAGTAACGGAATGGCCGTAACTTTTTATAGTTGGACTAATACAACTAGACACAATGCATCATGATTACGGGCTGTCAGCCATCGTAAATTACCAAGTCCACGCTTTGTGAATTGTCATCGCGATTTTGGACCTTATCCCAAGTTACTAAGGTTTGCTAGATTCAGTCAGTTTGGTCATAATCAGTTCGTAAAAAAAGGTTCTAATGATCCGGCTGTGTCAGATTAGTAATTGGTAGAAGCTACCGGAGATCACAAAATTCTTCGCTGGGCTAATAATCTACAGTTATCCGAATTTATTTTTTACTCTCAAAACTATTTTTAACGTAGGTCGGAAAAAAGGTAGATTTTTTCAATGTGATTTTGCAATGTTGGCACAGCATGGATACACCTAGTAGTCGTTTTAGGAAAGCAAATAAATATCCTAATATATAATATGTATGTATTACAGTGGATCGCATAAATCATAATAATATCACAATACTTTGACGTGCAAAAATAGTTTTAGTATTTTTTCTTCTTTAAAAATTAATTCGTGTTATCCATACTACTGATACTCGTACTTTTAGACGTAACTATGATACCTTTAAACTAACAAAAACACTCTACATAAGTGTCTATAGTTATGAAGTTAAACGAATTGTTTTTTATTATTATGTTTAGAATTTAAACGTAATTCTACTTCAGACCTATTTCTATCACAATTCAACAAGTGACCTACATGCTGTGCTGAACTTCTGATTGAAAGCGTGAATAAACTCCTATAAAATGAACGGGTACAGAGGCATAATAACTAAGCCCTCGGGGTTACCTATAGTGAATTAGGCAACAGTTACGTACAGTAATTGCGAGTACTTACAGTTGTAGAGCGAGTACCAAATTTCACAACCAAAGTTAAGTACAAGCAAGTTTCAAAGGGGTTTTTAGGAATCATTACAAGACCTAGTAATAGAACCCAGGAACTCCAGGAACTCCGGGATATCGGGACAAGCGTTTCACCACTTGTCACCGAAGCGCTAATAAGCCGAGCGCTTCTAATATTTCGTTAAACATGATTTTGTAACTGGACCTTTTCAATCTAGCGTTGTGGGTCGGACCGACCAGATCGTCTACGTTAATTACGCTAGAATGACCATAGTAAATGTTAATTTTTGTTGCGAATCGTTAGAGGTCGTTGCCCGGCCGCCATGTTGACCATAGACTATAGTGGTACCGCCAGTTAACAGAGCGTGACCATAAACAACAAAAGCTCAGTGTTTGTACTGTCGTTTAGTCGGCGACGCGTCACTTGTTTTATTTATTTTCATTTGTTTTTTTTTTATTTTATACTCGAGTGTGAGAGTTTTTATGTTGCGGATAGCGTTTCGTTTATGGTGGCGTGCTTTGAAACCATACCATGGTCATTGTCATCAAGGTAAAATGAGATAAATAGATAGATAGTAGGTTTATCGCAACACCTTTTTTTAAACTTAGAATTTAAAGAATTACATTTTGTTTCATGCAAGGTAGGTAACATAATTCGGAAAAAGAACAATGTTCAATTTCTTCTTCTCAAACTTCATTTCATATCAATCAAACCTCATAACTTAGTGTCATGAAACTCATGAATGCGAGACGACTACGAAACATGGTGGTTACTAACAAAGTGCCCTTGCAAAGTTTTCTGCCGGTTCTTTACAGCCCTTGACCATTTACAGCACAAGGTTTTTATCGTAGAAGTAAACGAACGATAGACCAAAGAATAAATAACAAATAAATCTTTCCTACAATCACACCGATTATCTAGCCCAAGAGAAGCTTCGAAGAAACTCGTTAAATGGTTACTAGACAACGGATAAATATACTTAAAATACTTAAATACATACTTATTATACAAAGAAAACACCCAGACCCGAGACAATTTAGAAATACAATAATTTCTAAATTGACCCGACCGGGCATCGAACCCGGGACCTCAGAGATGGTGACACCATGAAAACCGGTGTACAAACCACTCGACCAAGGAGGTCGTCAGAAGATTTGAGTAAGGCGTTAAAATGACGAACCGATGGAAATGAACTTACAAAAGAGGTCAATTGCGGTCTACGAACATGGACGTAGTAGTTTGTACATTACGTCCGTGAATACGAATAAAGAGTTTTTGAGCCACGAATACTCGATTGACAATCAACTTTACAACGAAACAATCGCAACAAAAATGCCTATAACTCCATCAATTATATTGGAATTGACAGTTAATCCCAATCGATTTAGTGTTTCTTATTGTTTCACTACTAACGGAGTGTGTAACCTTGGTAATTATTGCTCGTATGTGTTTCATAACCATACAAATCGGATCGATCAATCTTACGAGATAGGAAAATGTTTTTTATATTTTCATTTTGTTCTACTACGGCTAAGTATTGGCCTTCATTTAACCTGATGTTAGGTGATGATAAAGCCCTGATAAGGCCGATGGTGGAAGCGCACTTCATCAGGATTCTTCAACTACTGAGGAACAGCTACCTTATCTCTAATTGTCGGGTCGGTTATTCCGAATTCTGTTACAAAAACTCGGATGAAGTGCGTTTAGTTGCTTGTTGTTGTTGTTCTACCGGACACTGCAACCGTGTTTGCGTATGATGGTGTCCTCTGTGTCTGCGTTTGCGCAGCGCCTATGACTGACGATTACGATAGAGTCTATAAGATAAGGGGTAATAGAGAGGTTAAAGTTACTCGCGTCCGTAGGTTTACCCTTGAGACCCAACACGTGACCCCTGGGTGGTGCTAAATGAGTGACACTGACTGAGTGGTAGAGCCACGCTGCGTTGCAGCACGCATTGGGCTGGCTTGCCCGGCGTAATATCACCCTCTCACGAATATCCGGCGTGAAATAATGGCACTTGGTGCTGTTGTGTTTTGTCCGGCCAGTGAGGGTTCCGGAGGCCCATCCCCCCCCCCCCCCCTCCTCACAATTCCTATTCCTTCCTAAAACCTATTCCTTCTTTAAAGGCCGGCAACGCGCCTGCGATTCTTCTGGTTTTGCGGGTGTCCATGGGCGGCGGTGATTACTCTCCATCAGGTGACCCACCTGCTCGTTTGCCTCCTTCTAATATTTAAAAAAAAAACAATTACGAGTATACTCATACTTGGCCAATGCTAACTTTAGTTGATATTATCTGCGTCGTGACTGCTGAGTTGCCTCATCTCACATGCAATAACTTCGGTTAGTCCACCGGCTGGGCTAATCGACTGGCCCACGGCATTTCATCATAAAGCACGTGTGGGTTGTCCTGTGAGCCTCAAATAATTGCACAGATAAGCATATAAACTTCACCCACACGAGCTTGTATGTCTTTGTATGGCCATTGGCCGCGTCTCGGTTTAAGTTAGCTCGATGAGGAGTTATTGCCGGAACGTCACGTGGAGTTTCCTAAATAATACTGGCATGTAGAAAGTTTTAATGCAACATAGATCAATATAAGCAACGGACTAAATAGAAAATCAGTGGAAAGTCGACATGTTTAAGAGTAGGTATCTAATTATAACGCCCTTGGTGCATTTTATTTCATTTCAGAGGTAAGTATACTTAGAGATAGGTGAGATCGAACTCCTTCAATGTTACAATTTGAAAAACGTACGAGCAAAATTCGAACCTGCTATTTTTGATAACTACCAAATACTTATTTATCAAAACTACTCTGAAGCTCTTGTTTTGAAAGCAACTTAACTAAAATTAACCGTGTCGCGTAGCGGTGAAAGAATACTACCACTTCCTTTCTTCCATTGGGTGTCGTAAAAGGCGACTAACGGACTAAAGACTGCGCTAACATCCAACAGCTTGGAGCTGCGATGGGATCACTACCTGTCACGCTGAGCACATGTGCAGTCGCTATTTGGTGAAAAGTGGACTATATAGCAGAGGACTGCTTTTGCGTTCCTCATTGCCTAGTCTCTGACTAACCCTTCGGGGATAATAGTGATTATATGTACGTATTATATGTATAAGTGTGTATGTCAGAGGTACATAACTATCAACCTCATCCCTCCACCTCCGTCTAAGACAACTTAGTCAAGTTCAGCCTGTATACTGTCCCACACTCCCACAGCTGGGCAAAAGCCTCCATCATTAAAATCAAGTCATGGAATCGTCTATGGTTGCTCCACATTAGTGCCGTGAAGCTCTGTAAACAGGCGTGAACGTGATTGTGGGCGGTTTTCGAGGGGTTCACGCCCGATCAGGGAGCTGAGTGTAAGTTTGTAAATGTGCAAACGTTAAGAGTTTTGATTCTCGATCTAATTTACTTAGCATTAAGATCTATCTGTCAAAACTTAACTCAAACGCGATAGTAACGTTTGCATATTTACAAACTTACACACAGCTTTCTGATCGGGGAACAGGCGTGATCGTGCGCGTATTTTGTCCCGCGACAAAGGGTTCGCGCGGCGTTCACGCGTACAAATCCACATTCACGGCCCCGTGCCAGTTTACCAAAGAGGGAATTAATCAGTTTACTCCAGACTATACTTTGATCGGTTACGATGTATTTCAGTCATCCACCATCTTCTTTCTTTCCAACGCTTTCTAATAATGTTTTGGACGTCTAAATAGTATATTGCCACAACAAACAAAGCTATTGCAGCAGCAGCTTCTAAGTCCGTTTTGCGGCGGGTTTCACGAACGATTGTGAGCATCCCGTGAATGTGGAGGGCACGGCTTGTGCCGTGAATTCATGCCGTGAATTCGCGCGTGAATTCACGGTAGTGATGGGCGATTGTGAATGACATTATTCGAATTATTCGATTGTAGAAGTCATTCGAATTATTCGAATAACTTTACAAATCATTCGATTTTAAATATAAGCGAGAAGCGAATAAGAATGTACAGCGTCGTCTCATTCCTTCCGATTCAAATTTCACTACTACTAGTTTATCTGTCGAATATTCAAACCATCGAACTAACTTGTACGAGGGAATAAAAAGATAAACGAAACAGTGTGTGTAAGAGAGAAAGAAAGAAGTATAAACAATCATGGCGTTTGCTCTTTTTGCATTCCCGCCAATCGCGCCATTGCATTATTCGATTGTTCCTTCGAATATCAAATAAAAGTAGACTTTATGAAACGACGGATAAAGACCAATTTTGAATGGCATAGTGAATGAGTGAACTAGCGGTTTCATTCGAATTTGCGAACTAGTGATCGATTGTTTTTGTATTCGATTGTTAATATTAGTTGTATCAAACCATTCGATTGTACGAATCAGTAACAATCGCCTATCATTGATTCACGGCACTAATGTGGAGCCGCCATAAGACAGTGAAAAACAAAAACATCACACGACCGACTAATAACGTCAGCCGTAGGCACATTTAGAAACGTGAAACATAATAGCACAGTCAACAAACCGTATTATAATTCATTGGAAACGCAAGGCTATGTACTGCGGTCACCTTATCACGAAAGCGGCGCTGTTTCACTGGAAACCGCTTTGGCGTTATCACGGGCGGGTTATCTCGGGTGAAGTGTCAGGCGTCTTTAAGATCACCTTGTCGATTTAAATTAATTTAAATGTGACATTGCTTAGAATTAGATATTACGACACTTTTGGAAGCCGTGTCGCGTTGCTGCTCATTAAAAGAATACTTCCGCCCTCTCTTTCCTTGCGTGTCGTAAAAGGCGACTAACGGACTAAAGATAGCACCATACATTTGGTGTTGGCACCACAGAGCGGCGAGGAGCTAACCACCTGTCACGCTGAGCACATGTGCAGTCGATATTTGGTGAAGCGTGGACTATAGCAGAGGACTGCTTTGCGATCCTTTTGCATGGCTTAGTCTCGGACTAACCCTTCGGGGATAATAGTCGTAATTATTATGCATGTAAGTTGTCGTAGGCAATTCGAACTGTCTGATGTCGGTCGTGGGGGGAGAAACCTCTCGCTGCCTAGCGTGGTAAAAGCCATGCTGGACAGCGACAGATCATGGAGGGCCATGGCCTGGTTCAGTGAAGCGGTTGTTTCACAGAAGGAGGTAGCGGAGAGGGTCCGCGAGGACCAACTCCATGCGGACCCGATCCGACGCAGGCGAGTCGGTAGAAAGAGACGGCAGTTTGCCCACCTCCTTACCACCGCAGTTGCGTGACTGTGGGATGGGAGACCCCACAGACTGCATTGCACGAGCCTCACGAGAGTCTGAAGGGCGCCTAAACATTCCCGGGCATCCTCCCCATATTGGCGAGCCGTCGTAAGGTGGTGGTCCCGAACCACCCTGACGACATGAGATGGGATGGTATAAGGAGTTTTAGTTGGTATGGCCCCTCTTCACGCGAGTCCCTGTCGAGGCCTTCGGACCTGGACAGGAAAACCGAGCGCTGGGAGGAAACAGGATACAGAATTTATCCTTGTTTAAAAAAAAATAGGCAATCCGAACTATGCAGACAGAGGATTTACGCTTTGCGGTTTGCTATACAAACTTCCCAGTTCAAAATTTTCCAAACCAATTTAGCCAATTTTAATATAACTTTGTGTTTGTGTTCACCAACCCGCGTTTGGCAATCGTGGTGATTAAGCCAATACCCGTCATTTGTAGCGATGATTTGATTACATTGATAGAATTTTTAAACACTGAAAAAAGACGACAACTTCAGGCGGGAACTTCACCTTCCGCATTCCGGGCGGCTGCCTTAACCACTTGGTTAGGTTTTCACCCGTCGAAATTTGTCAGTGCTCGATGCTTATGTTTTTTAGTCAACATTGCCTGAGGTTGTCGTCTTTTTTAAGTGTTTAAAATTTTTACTTAAGTATATTTAAGCGATAATAAAACGCCTAAATTTTATAAAAAACATTGATGGACCTTGCCCAGTGGGACAGGAACAGGATATCCTACTATCGTATTCTACTAATATTATAAACGCGAAAGTTTGTAAGTAGGGATGGATGTTTGTTACTCTTTCACGTAAAAACTACTGAATGGATTTGGATGAAATTCGGCATACAGATAGTTTATAACCTGGATTCACACGTAGAATACTTTTTATCCCGATATTTTCACGGGAACGGGAACCAAGCGGGTGAAACCGCGAGCGGCCGCTAGTAGGCTATAAATGCTTTAAGTAGATTAATCTAACCAATGGGTTAAAATTACGGAATACAGTATCTGTGACTAAAATAGACAATCAGTCAAAGAAACGTTAAGAGTGCTGTTGTTAGCTATACTACAAGTAAGGCTACAATCGTGAATGCAATTGATACTCGACCAAAGGGTTGTAAAGGGAAACGCTCTACCATAAGGTAATTATACCACCATATATTTTATCTCTCACGTGCAATATAAATAAGATAGGAACGAAACTGGTTATCTAAACGCTCGCGGTAGAACAAATATTATAAATCTCGGGAGATAGGGGCATCTAAACACTAACACCTTGTACAGCTTATGACGTTAAATTACGACAATTACCTTGATAAATACCGTAATAAGTTAATAATACATTTGCATTTATTGCGAATGGATGCACAACGTGAAGTTGGTTTTAAAATAAAGATATAGTTAAGTTAAAATAAAAATAAAGTTATACTTACACTATAATCCTCAAATAGTTAGTCAGAGACTAGGCAAGGAGGTCCTCCTTCAGTCCACTGATATAGTCCACGTTTCACCAAATTTCAACTACACATGTGCTCAGCATGATATGTGGTGAGTTCATCGTCGCTCTATACTGTTGAATGTATGTGCAGACTTTAGTCCGTTATACACCTTTTACGACAACCAAGAGAAGAAGAAGAAGATGGGATGGTAGCACAGAACTTATGACCTCTTTCTTCTGTTCTGTGGTTGATAGCTTATTACTGCCGTCTGCCGTACTCAGAGACGACAATTTTATTTAAATGAAAATTAAATGTCATTCCTTCTGTATTTAGCACTCTACTTCTCGGACCAACTCTACTTACATAAGAAAGTGACAGAAAGAGACCTAATTGTCATTAAAACGTAATTGACGTCTCTGAGTACGGCAGTAAGAAAAGATTGATAGTATTTTTTTGGTGATCCGCTATACCAACAGCTCCATCCTTCGGTATGCAAATGTAATTAAGCATACCAAAACAAAAACATCAAATACGTGTATGAATTTTGATTCTCCAATACACGTTGAAGATTTGCTCATGCGCTGGTGATTACTGATTACTTCAGATTTCGTACATCGCGACATATGAAAATCGGTACCTATCGTAATTAGGCTCCACATGCAACTGTTGCTGTAACGTTAATTTAATGAGTGTTTCTAATATCGTCATTATTTGCCACTTAAGATTTGTATTATGTCGTAGGGATATCATTAGAATAGTGAAATAAATATTTTTTATAGTAAGTATTTATAATTGTAGATCTAATTATTCTACTAATATTATAAACGCGAAAGTTGTAAGTATGGATGGATATTTGTTACTCTTTCACGTAAAAACTACTGAATGGATTTGGATGAAATTCGGCATGCAGATAGTTTATAACCTGGATTAACACATAGGATACTTTTTATCCCGATATTCCCACGGGAACCACGCAGGTGAAACCGCGAACGGCCGCTTGTATTTAAATATATGTAAGTTATAACACATAATAATATTACTGTTATAGTAAGTAAATAATGTACATAATTTAGTTAAAATAATAATTATCAACTGTGTCTACTTTCACTTTAAGCCAAAGTCGGCTTTATTTAATTATGACAACAACTACGACGTCATTAACATCCGATCCAATCATTTTTACAGGAAATTTTGAATTGATGAAATCTCTAAGAGATGTTATTCGCTTATGCTCTTTACAGAAGAGTAAAGTAAGTAAAGTACACCCTGTATACTGTCCCACTGCTGGGCGAAGGACTCCATCATTGAAATCAAGTCATCACTACAATACAAATTGATGGGTATTGGCTTAATCACCATGCTTGCGGGTTGGTAGTCACAGTCACCAACCGACCCGACCTGGGAATTTGATTCCCGGATTCTCCAGATTTTACACTTTGCCCGACCTAGGAATTTAATTCCCGCATTCTCCAGATTTCGAGCCGAGCGCTTGACCGCTCGGCCATCGAGGCGTTACGAGGTGACTTTAGTAAACGGGGTTGTTTAAACTTGCAGGGTGGTAAGATTACCCAGAATTCGACAGGATGTCGGCCACCTATTTGTGCTGGCAAGCAGCATTGCTGCGTTACGGTTCGAAAGGTACTTTTTTTATACAAAGCCCGGCAAATGACCCCATTCCACCTGATGTTAAGTGGAAGTAAATCCAGGCGCGAGGACAACAGGTGCAGCGTAAGAGACGTAGCATCAGTCACCCTCACTCTGCCGGCCCACAAAGTGCCTCTTCACGCCTCGTTTGAAGGACCCTATGTCATAGGTAGGAGGGAATACGTGTGCTGGTAGACTATTCCATCTTTTGGAGGTGCGACAAAGAAACGAGTCACCAAATTTCTTTGTGCGTGATGGAATATTAGAGACTGTAAATTGGTGACTCCTCTTATAGTTGAATTGTTTATTTGAGAAACTCCATAAGTCATTAGACCCTTATTTTACAGGAGGTGAAAAAAAGTATGGCCATGGATGTGTTTTTGTATTTGGTTGTTCTGTTTGACTGATATATATAAATGATATCTATACTAAGTGATTTTTATTTCTTAATATTGTTATTTTCATGTAATAAATAACAACTGAAAGTCATTGACTTAGGGGGTTTCTCAAATAAACGAAAAAAAAAACAAGTTTGACACCCTAAAAGATATTAATCATAAATTATTACATTCAAGAATCACACAATATTATATTACGTTTCGTGTTTAGACTACTGTCTCGTCTGTTTCACGGTCTGTGACCGGCCTCTGGTATATCTTTTCATAAAATTCTTGTTGGTACTTCTTTCTCTTGTGGCATGTAACTTCTTAGTTTTTGTAAATCTTCCATTTTCTTTTTGTTTATAGGAAGTTGATCCTCTGGATAAGCTTTGTCATTAGGCAAACCCAGCCTCTCCTTAATTATTTTTTTTAGATTAAACGAATGTTCAATCAGACCAACAATAAAGTCTTTTACGACCACTACTCCCATCTTTTTCACGAGAATGACAAAAGTAGCAATATTGGCTGATCTTCAATGACCACCAGCAATAAAAATACGACAGAAAAAACCTCAAAACAATGACCGACAGCTCATGACAGCTGGTTCGGTATTGGCACTCATTTATTTGAGAAAGCCCATTAGTTACTGGACTTAGGGGGTTACTCAACTGAACGAAATATTCGATCTGTCATAATTTCCTTTCTACCGCATTGACTTGTGTGATTTCTGTCTGTAATGTGTACATAGAACACATTGCCGCATAAAAGTCATTTTAACAAAATACCTGACTTATGGGGTTTCTCAAATAATCGATTCAGTTCCAGTGACGACCTCCTTGGTCGAGTGGTTTGTACACCGGTTTTCATGGTGTCGCCATCTCTGAGGTCCCGGGTTCGATCCCCGGTCGGGTCAATTTAGAAACTTTTGTTTTTCTAAATTGTCTCGGGTCTAAGTGTTTTCTATGTATTAATAAGTATGTATTTAAGTATTCTAAGTATGTTTATCCGTTGTTTAGTAACCATTTAACGAGTTTCATAACGAAGCTTCTCTTGGGCTAGATAATTGGTGTGAGTGTAGGAAAGTTTTTTTTAGTGTAGGAAAATACAGGATATAGAGGCATAAGAACAGAAGATTCAGGGTGCGTTGCTTGCGCGATGCACTCGGTGCCGCGCGTTCATGGGGTTCGGTGGCCGCGCGGCATCACAAGGGCCGTATGCTCGTTTACTGACTTAGTTAGAGACATAAAAAATAGAGAGAATACTACCACCCCCCTCTCTTCCCTTAGGCTTCGAAAAAGGCGACTAACGGACTAAAAACTGCACTGCACATACATCCAACAGCATAGACCTCACCACAATTGTGTATTTGTGGGGTATTCCTCGAAGCGCACCCAATATGAGGCGCACCCAGACCAAGCGCACCTAAACTAGTCCACCAAGCGCACCCATTGGGTGCGCTTCAGAATAGATAATTAAAATATTAATTTTTCATTCCTCGAGCGCACCCACGGAAAAAATGTTGAAAGAGATGTAGTATCAGAAAATATCGATAACGAATAACGTACGTTTATTTTTATTGATTGATGGCAACTAACTACTACTACTCGTTCATTTCTTTTTTCCTGATAGTTAAAGGTAAGTGAGATTGCTAACGCGCCTATCTACCTCTTTTCATTTAAGTCTCCCTGGTACTTTTAGATCAAAATGACTGTCATGATTCAATTTATTATTGACGTAGTAAGTTGCTTAAGCACCTAGTGCTAGTCTCTATCGACATCAGTATTACGAATCTTTTAAGCGTTCATTTCTTTTTCTTTTTTCCTGATAGTTAACGGGTAAGTGAGATCGCTAACCCGCCTATCTACCTCTTTTCATTTATGTCTCGCTGGTACTTTTAGATCAAAATGACTGTCATGATTCAATTTATTATTGACGTAGTAAGTTGCATAAGCACCTAGTCCTAGTTTCTATCGACATCAATATTACGAATCTTTTAAGCTCCTCTCTATTTTTGTCCGTGGGTGCGCTTCGAGGAATAAAAAATTAATATTTTAATTACCTATTCTGAAGCGCACCCAACGGGTGCGCTTGGAGGAATAGTTTAGGTGCGCTTGGTCTGGGTGCGCTTCGAGGAATACCCCGTATTTGTAACCTGGTAAAACGTGAACTATGGCAGTGGACTGCTTCTGCAGTCCCCATTGCCTAGTCTCTGACTAACCCCTTGGGGATAATAGTCGTGGACCTTTGTATAAAAAACAGATTGCGCTGCTTCAAATCCATACAGATTGTAGTCAACTTCAACTCAATCGAATAACTGATGAGAAAAACTCTTACTAGGCACTCTGGATTGCCAACCCAGATCCCGCGCTAACGCGGTATGGTCACAAGCTGATGTAATGGGCGTATCTTGTTCGAACAATCTCATTATTGCAAGTGACATAACGCTCGATAAAGTGTGGTGCAACTCAGTGGCTACGAGCGATTTTATAAATTACAGCTTTGTTGTTTATGAAGAAAGGTTACAAAAGATTAAAATGTTTTAAAATTCACTGTCAACTTTGCAGTAAAAAACTTAGCTCTAGCGAATGATTCATTGCTCTGCACGAAAAGTTCTTTTATTTTAATAGTAACATACATTCTATGCCCACCGAGAAGGTTCATTTGATCTAAGAGTTTTTGAAATCGTTGATGAGTAGTTACGTATTACTAGCTACAAAAACTTACTCAACCTCTAATAATATTAGTATAGATAAAATATTAAATCTCCTTCACTACACCTACAACGGAGATGTTTTTTTTTATTAGGTCACCCAATCAGCGGGGGTGTTCCTTGAAGCGCACCCATTTTGATGCGCACCAGACCAAGCGCACCTAAACTATTCCTTCAAGCGCACCCGTCGGGTGCGCTTTAGAATAGGTAATTAAAATATTATATTTTTATTCCTCGAAGCGCACCAGCAGATAAAATGTGGAAAGAGATGTAGTAACTAACAGAACATATCGATAACGAATAACGTACGTTTATTTTTAGAGTATCTACCTCTTTTCATTTATGTCACCCTGGAATCTTTAGCACAGAATAAGTAATAAGTAGTACTACCGTACTTTTAGTTCAAAATGACTGTCATGATTCAATGTATTATTGACGTAGTAAGTTGCAGCAATTTCTTTTTTCCTGATAGTTAAAGGTAAGTGAGATCGCTAAGGCGCCTATCTACCTCTTTTCATTTATGTCACCATGGTACTTTTAGTACAAAATGACTGTCAAGATTCAATTTATTTTTGACGTATTAAGTTGCTACGCACCAAGTCCTAGTTTTTATCGACATCAATATTACGAATCTTTTAAGCTCCTCTCATTTTTTACCGTTAGGTGCCCTTCGAGGAATAAAAATATAATATTTTAATTACCTATTCTGAAGTGCACCCAACGGGTGCGCTTGATGGAATAGTTTAGGTGCGCTTGGTCTGGTGCGCTTCAAAATGGGTGCGCTTCAAGGAATACCCCCAATCAGTGATCCGTCATTACGTGTTACTACATTCGCAATTGCGCAAACCGACGCGTTAACGGCTGCTCTATCGAACTCCTTCATCATCATCATCGTCATGAGCCTTCAAACGTCCCACTGCTGGGCACAGCACAGGCCACTGCGAGATCCTTTAACTTGCACCAAACGCGATTGCATGGTCGACGTGTGAGCAAAATGCTGTCGACTGGCTTTTGTATGGATAAATTGGCCATGTTCGCAGCGATCCGATGAATGGTGCAGGCGCTGACGAAAAATGCGTTGCAACAAACTGGATTAACAGCTAAGCCGTAACGCGTTGAGTTGTTGACTAACGTAATCGTTGTGATCTGGGGCCCAAGTCTGCTAATTTACGAATGGCATAATTGAATCGTAATTGTATCGCAATCGTATCGCATTGTAATTGTTTGACACATTTGGTATTCTTATATGACTAAGAGAATACCAAATGTGTCAAACAATTACAATACGATCCAATTGCGATTCAATTATGCCATTCGTAAATTAGCAGACTTGGGCCCCTGGTTCTTTGTCGGCTGGTTTGGTTTTTTGGTTGTAAACACATACATGTTATCCCCGTTTACGATTGTTATCCCCAAAGGCAGCCTGCTGGCAAATGGCAAGGCTGCTTCTGCAGTCCTCTTTGCTTGTCTCTGACTAACCCTTCGAGGTTAATTTTGTCGTGAATATAATTATGTGTGTATTTATGTAAGACTTGTTTTAAAGTCGCCTGGCTACCACCACTACTATCTATCTGTTGTGTACACATTTTTCACTAATAAATAGCAATAGAACAAAAATTCAAATTTATTTGAGCTCGGAGTGATAATTTTGCTTTGTTTAGTCTAGTTTAGATGCTTTAATAAAATATATTTTATGATGTTTATGCACGCCGTGGCATCCTTTAATTGGAGCAACATCAGTGTAATAGACATAAGGTTTGTAATATAAGAACGTGTTGGTGTATGCTTTGTTGGATGTCCTTTTTTAAATAAATAAATATCTCTACATTTAGGTTTGTGTTTGTAGTAATGATGTTGGCAACATCGTTTTAGCGCCGATAGTTAAGAAATGAGTTAGCCCATTCCATGGTACATTCGTACATATAATATTATAATCATGACTATAATCTACGTTTCGCCAAATAGCGACTGTACATGTGCTCAGCGTGACAGGTGGTGAGCCCGTTGCCGCTTTATGCTGTTGGATGTTGGATGTGTGTGCAGTCTTTAGTCCGTTAGTCGCCTTTTACGACAGCCAAAGGAAGAGAGGGGGTGGTGTAAGTATTACGGTTCCTTGGTGATTGAGGATTATTTTGATTGTGAGAATAATGACATAATGAGTAAGTGACTTAAGTACCTTTACAAAAAGTTGCATTACTTAATAATACATTACATGTGCATTACTTGTTACATTAAACCGTACATTCGATTTTAATAAAACTGCATTTTGCTTTTAAAGTATCACCAGCATAGTTATGTAGGCGTGTTATAACTTCCACAATCAAGTTTGTACATAACAACTGTTTTATCTAACCATAGAATCTTACGTACGCATAATATTATTGCTATTTAACATATTGGATGGGACATAAACGCTACGTAATACACTTTGTATGATACTCTATGACATTCCGCAATATTCCGTGTGGTGTGGCATCACAGACGATTTTATTGATTTCGTCTGGTAGCTGTAGCATAGTAGACTATAGCAGTAGGCTGTAGGGTACGTGTGTGGATATAATAATATAGTATTACATCCATCTCATCCCTTGGGTGGTGTAAAAGGCGACCAACCCAACGGACTAAAGACTTTGATACGATTTTAGTATTTTAAAGTGTCTTAATTCTCCTCAATAAAAACTGTGCACGGACTCTATATATAACCGTGTTGTGTAGCGGTGAAAAATACTACCATCCCCTCTCTTCCCTTGGATTTCGTAAAAGGCGACTAACGGACTAAAGACTGCACATACATCCAACAGCATAGAGCGGCGACGGGCTCACCCACCACATATGCGTACGAAGCGCTTTGCGTCCACTTTCATCATTCTTACCGCAAAGCTGTGGAACTCCCTGCCAGAGTCGGTGTTTCCTATCACGTAAAATATTGGGGTCTTCAAATCACGAGTGAACAGGTTTCTTCTAGGCAAGCATGTTCCACCATATAGGCCACTTCATCGCTTACCATCAGGTGAGATAGTGGCTATATGCAAGCCAATCACAATATTAAAAAAAAACCACCTGTCACGCGGAGCACATGTGCAGTCGCTAATTGATGAAAAGTGGACTATGGCAGAGAACTGCTTTTGCGGTCCTCATTGCCTAGTCTCTGACTAACCCTTCGGGGATAATAGTCGTGATTATATGTTTCCATGTTCAAAAAATTACAGTTTTAAGAATCAAAGTTACCCAATCGCGTTTAACAGCATTGGCCAAGTTAAGGCAATTAAATGAGTGAGATACATGTACCATGTTGCAGGGCAATTGTCTCTAATTCACTACTGTACGAATCGTCCATTGTCTGGCCTGCTGTTGCAACAAGCTCGCTAAAGCCTCTGCCACGAGCACCAGCGTATGGCGACGCGGCGAACGGTTTCTTGTTCATTGCGCGTTATACTACAGTAGTCTTAGTCAACGGTAATAAAAAGAACGCAATGAACAGAGCAATCGCCGCCAGCGGTCGTTGTCGAGCGATAATGGCTGACCTAGTTATAAACATTGAGCTGTTCACTTGTTTTGTGACGTATTCTTTTTTGTTGTTATTTATAAAAACTGACATTGGCTGCGGATCGGATCTTATCGTGAACGGATGGTTGTTGAATCTATTCCTATTGTAGCATTTAGCTTGTCGTAAGTCGTGACGGTATAATCAAATCAAATCAAAATATTTTAATAAAATAAAAGTTAATGAAATCGGAAGCCAGTGCTGAAGTACGAGCATAAAGAAGACTCAGCAAAAAAAACTACCGATGGTCCTACTCGTAGTACCACGGGATTTTTTTTCCCGTAGTACTAAAAAAATAAATAAATAAATAAACTTTCCTAGACTCATACCAATTAACTAGCCCAAGAGAAGCTTCGTTATGAAACTCGTTAAATGGTTACTAGAAAACGGATAAACATACTTAAAATACTTAAAAACATTATTATACATAGAAAACACCCAGACCCGAGACCATTTAAAAAAAACAACAATTTCTAAATTGAACCGACCGGGGATCGAACCCGGGACCTCAGAGATGGTGGGACCATGAAAACCGGTGACAACCAAGGAGGTCGTAAACTTCTCTACTACTACTATCCTGTCTGGTAGTACCACGGGAGATTTTACATTACCCGTGGTACTACTTACCAATTTAATATTCCCTACAAACGTATTTCGAGGTATGCATAAGCTTTAAAAATCGAGTGTTGTAGAACCTATTTTCGTTCTTTTTTGTTTTATACTTTAACAGCTAACCAGTATCTACATATTTGAAAAAGGTTCTACAACACTCGATTTTTCAAGCTTAGGCAAACCTCGAAATACGTTTTTGGGAAGAATATTAAATTGATAAGTAGTACCAGGGGTAATGTAAAATCTCCCGTGGTACTACCAGACAGGACAGTAGTACTGCGGGCAAAAAAAAATTCCCGAGTTACTACCAGAGGACCAGGACCATCGGTAGTACCACGGGTAAGTACAGCATATTCGTTGTTGGAAAGTTCTTATCATCGAAGGAAAATTATCACAATCGCGTTTTACGACACCCAAGGGAAGGAATTGGGTGGATAGTCTTTCACCGCTCCGCGACCCGGTTAATCATGGGATTCATGGGTATCCATGGGTATAAACGCTTACCAAAGCCGGTTGGCGATCAGTGGCAATCACAAATCCGGGCTGTGCTTGAACTATTATGTATTCTGTGGCTGTGCATCGAAAAATTCGAAACGCACTTTGCTTGACTTGGGAATTGGACCCTCTAGTAGGCTTACCTACTCTTGAAACACAATTGCATTAATCAATTTCCAATTATAAATCTATAAAATGTCAAATGGCACTTTTGTAAGCGACAATAGCGCCACATTGGAATTAAATTGCGTGGAAATTGATTGAACAAATTATTATCGAGATGAGGCGTTCCGGAATTATCTTTACTTATCCCAATATCGATACATATAAATCGCATTGGAATTCTATTTGATTGGGTTTGCGTTCAAGAGTAACCCCCCTGATATCGACACCGAATTGTGTAAAACCCGGGGTCTACTGTCACCTCTTAGAGCAATGTTACTTAAATCTTACAATGCAAAATTCGTGTAGTAATTTGCATAGTAAGATTAAAGTCGTACTGCCCTAAGAGTTGATCATAAAGCAGATCACGGACAAAATACCACAATTTTATTATAAAATAAAAAAAAACATCACAGGAAACCTCAACCAATGTGTCTTGTACCGTGAAGGTTCCATAAAAATGAGGTTTCACAGCAGCACGCGTAGTTGTGCAACTCGGTCGGGTGTTGGTTGGCTGACCTACGACATTTCCTACGGCATGTTTTGTAAGACAAAGCATACGTTCTGTTATCGATATACCTATCTTATCGTAATGTTCTTTTATACGTACATACAGACGATAATTAGATGAATCGATTAACAAATGTCTAATGTCACCAGCACTATTATAAATACGAAGTTTGATTCTAAGTTACTGCGCTTTTAGTAGTGTTTGGAGTTTGACACATGAGTTACCGCGATTTTGGTAGCTGTCGTAAATTAAGTACTTGGTTGTAAATATAATAAATAGTTATTAATAGTTACTAACACGTACATACATACAGGGGATAATAGTCGTGAATGTCAGAGACTAGGCGATGAGGACCGCAAAAGCAGTCCTCTGCCATAATCCACTTTTCACCAAACAGCGACTGCACGTGCTCAGCGTGACAAGTAGTGAGTACATCGCCGCTCTATGCTGTTGGATGTATGTGCAGTCTTTAGTTCACCGTTCGTCTTTAGACACCCAAGGGAAAGAGGGGGTGGTAGTATTCTTTCAGCGTTACGCGATACGACTAATACAGTCAACCAAATATTCCACATTGGGCCATTATCGTGGGTAAGCTTAATTACCCAATGTGCTGCTCTGTTGTCTATGTGGAGAGACATGTGAAGTGAGACGCATTAAAAATTTAATATATACGAGTAAAACAAAGACGCGTAGCAGATTACATAAAAACGTAAAAAGGTTATAACTAAATGGAACTTAATCAAATAGTAACTCAATCAAAACGAATCGAATGGTGAATTAAAATGTGAAAAACACAAACTAATAACCATAACGTCTCAATTTCGTTACAGATTACACACAGAAACGGCCATTCGGCAAACATATTTCACGCAATAAATTAGTATTAAAACAATAATTCCTAATCAGTATAGTGTAATCCTTGGACAGCTCTGATATATTCCTATTTGAAACAAACTATACGTGTCGCATTGTGTAATATAATAATTATGCCATTCGTTAGCAGAAGAAATGCGGAGGCAGGGCTGTCAACTTGTGAAACAAATTATTTTTGAGACTTTACTTAGGTTATTTGGTCTGAGGGTACATATATATATATATATATATATATATATATATAATCACGACTATTTAATTATCCTTGAAGGGTTAATCAGAGACTAGGCAACGAGGACCGCAAAAGCAGTCCTCTGCCATAGTCCACTTTTCACCAAATAGCGACTGCACATGTACTCAGCGTGACAGGTGGTGAGCCCATCGCCGCTCTATGCGGTTGGATGTATGAGTTCGTTAGTCGCTTTTTACGACATCCAAGGGAAGAGAAGGGGTGGTAGTATTCTTTCACCGCTATGCGCGGTTACGATTTTTTAAACTTTGATAATAGTTAAAACTTACCAGCAAGAGGGAGAAACAATGACCAACAAAAATTTTCAGTAAGGGACCGCAAAGTTTGAATCTAATAATCCACATCATTTCATCTCATTGAAGTCGTTTCAGTCTCCTTTGAGGTTATTTATACACTTTTAGGTTAACCTGCTGACGTCTGTACTCTCTGTACACACTTCCCACCAGCTGAGACTAGGAATTTACTAGTTCCGCTTGCTGTTTGGCAACCCTACGAAAATATTATGCTAATTTGAAGAATTTGCAAAACAAATGACACTAAGCAGGCCAGAGGTTATCATCAAAGGAAATATATCGAAAGCCGATAGGAATTCCAATAGTTTTACGAAACTGTTCGACAAGATCACAATAGGCAATCAAAATGTTTTAGTGTAGAAATTATTTCATTTAAATTTTACAAGTATTATCACAACACAGTGTGTGCTAATTTCATTGAGCAATAAACATAAAAATCAGCAATAATAAGTCTAAATACTGTGCCATTTCTAGGCAAAGGCATTGAAATAAGTATACAAACATGCGTTCGTTAGTACCACTCCTACAGCAAACGCTTTGGTTTGTCTGTAAAGGTTAACAAGACTATTAACAGCATTATAATATACATATTGTATAGTAATTAACATGCTTATCTGGGAGGTGGGGACCTGCTTCCCTAGACAAGTGGCCTCACTATTCGTAATTCGTCGTTCACTGCCGTGTCTGTGCCAAATTAGCTATTTGACAGTTGTAACAATAAAATATGAAATATGTCGGATATGGTACTTAGTTCATAATTTAACAATAATTATCGTTTTTTTTTATCAAGATATTTTGTAAATATTTTCTTTTTATGTGATTATTTTTATATGTGGAGTACAAGACCCGAAACACGGGCGGCCATGATTGAGCTTCGTGTGACGTCACAGGGCAAAATTTGAAATAGTTTTCGAGCGAAATATGAAATTAATGAAGTAAAATATGTTTTTTTTCTATTAAATGAAGCTTTTTCGAGAAAAAAAATATTGTAAAAGGTATAAAATAAATGTTTGTAATTTTTTTAAATACTTTTCTGAGAACTGTCAAGTAGCCAATTGCTAGTGAAAAATACAGCAGCGCGCGCGCATTGTACCTACGACGAATTACGAATAGACAGGCGGGAGCATTTGCTACTTGTCTAGGGGGGGCTGGGGCTTACTGTCTAAGCGCATTCGAAACTTCATTGTCCCATAATTCGCAGTACAAAGCGCACGCGCTGCTGTGTTTTTCACAAGCGATTAGTACTTTATATACGCACGGCAGTGTACGACCAATTACATCATTGAAATCATATCATCGCTACGATTTATGTGCATTTGTAGAATTAAAATGAGGAATTAATTTATTATGATGGAACAACATGTGGTAAATAATAGCCCAACTAACAAAATTGTCATATAATATGAAGCCTAAATAACATTTGGTCATATACAGGTCACATAGATGTAACTCAAATTCCCATGAATCGTGTTACAATATATAATACGAACGATTAGTCGTATAATATTTTAGTCATTTAATTGAGTCCTGTAAACGTTTACACAACCAAATTACATGACCATCTTATAAAGATCGTAGCTGTGACCTTTAAAATACATTCACTCGTTTATTAGTCTCGTTTACGACCACTTTACGCCTTCTTGATGTAGTATAAAAGTAATTTATATGACAATCATAATCTGGTAATAATGACGACCATAACACTGCTTTTTGTCAGTAATAAGATTTCTACATGACAATCATATAAAGTCCATAAATTTAACTCTTATAAAACTTACAGCTGTATACACGTCTCTTATAGGATTTTTTGACTTTCTTCACACGACTTTTATATAATGTTTAAAAGCCCAATAGTCAGATTTATATGTCTTATATAACTTATGGGTTTAAAATGCTTATATAAGTTACTTATATAAACATTTTGATTATTTAATGGTTTTACGTGGTACTCTTTTACGAACTGAACTTGTATATTTTCCGTTGTTGTGACTTTGACTATACAAGCTTTTTATATGATAGCTATGATAGTGTCAAAGGATCAAAAGATGGTTCCGTAGTAAGAAATAGTATTTGTGAAAAAGGATGCATATGTACATATACAAAATGAACTCAATATTAAATAGGTAGCTTATCGTAATAATATCTAACACCTGTCAATTATCATATCTTTTTTTTTCTTAAAATTTAGTAAGTTCAAGAAGTAATCCTCAAATAATCATCGCAGATTTGCAAAATGATGATTATTCGTTTGAAACCCAAGACGATGATGATGAAAACAGTAACGAAAATGAGAATTTTAAAACATCTTCAATTATCACTATATTGTGATTTCAATAAAATGTTTATCCCACGGGTTTTCACTTCTTTACGGTATCCTAAAAATGGCGGACGACAAAAGAATTAAAATCGTAGTATATGACTTACAGTCCTAAGATATCATATAATAGGTATCATCACTACCTAAAGTCGTATAATTGTAAGAGTACTAGAAATCTTAAATAAAATGGGATTAATTATTTTTTCACTCCTCTTGCTCAAAAAGACCGTCATTGTAGCGTTCTAGAGCGGGGCTAAAATAGCTTTTCTCGCCCTAGGGGAAAAAGTATTTTTTTTTTAAATTTTCGTCTGTCACATGACAATGAGCCTACAAAAACGAAAAAGTATTTAGTCTTATGTAGAATAATCATGAATAAAGCCTCGACTTATTACTGTTTACTTATATCAACAATTTTTTTGAGATAACACAGACCACGCTTCAGCAAGAAAAAACTGCACAGTCTGCCATGTGCTTAGGTAGTGAGCCTTTAGCCCGTTAGTCGCTTTTACGATACCCAAGGGAAGAGAGGTGTTGGTAGTATTATTTTGATGAGCCCATCGCCGCTCTATGCTGTTGGATGTATGTGCAGTCTTTAGTCCGTTAGTCCCCTTTTACCAAATCGAAGAAAAGTGAAGGGTTGGTAATATTATTTTGATGAGCCCATCGCCGCTCTATGCTGTTGGATGTATGAGCAGTCTTTAGTCCATTAGTCGCCTTTTACGACACCGAAGAGAAGAGAGGGGTTGGTAGTATTATTTTGATGAGCCCATCGTCGCTCTATGCTGTTGGATGTATGTGCAGTCTTTAGTCCGTTAGTCCCCTTTTACCAAATCGAAGAAAACTGAAGGGTTGGTAATATTATATTGATGAGCCCATCGCCGCTCTATGCTGTTGGATCTATGTGCAGTCTTAAGTCCGTTAGTCCCCTTTTACCAAATCGAAGAAAAGTGAAGGGTTGGTAATATTAATTTGATGAGCCCATCGCCGCTCTTTGCTGTTGGATGTATGTGCAGTCTTTAGTCCGTTAGTCGCCTTTGACGACACCCAAGGGAAGAGATGGAAAGACTGCATATATCTACTATCCAACAGCATAGAGCGGCGATGGGCCCATCAAAATAATACTACCAACCATTCTCTTCCCTTGGGTGTCGTTAAAGCAACTAATGGGTTAATTTTAAATAAAATAAACCAATTCAAATTGTATTGGATTGTTTTATTTTCTCGCATTCGTAGTGAAAAGCAGAGTGTAACACTCGGCGCTAAAAGCCCATTAAAACTCGGTTTCTATTTACTCCCTCGCTAAAGCTCGGGAGTAAAACTACCTCGTATATAATGGGTCATTTTAGCCCCTTGTATAACAATCTACTATTATTTTGCAATAATTCGACGGGAGCATTAAATCTTGTGAAAAATTGTATATACAATCGTCATGAAATTTAATTTCCCTTAGAAAAGTAGATATTGTTATCTACTAACACCAACTACAATATAGTTAATAACATTCAGTAATAAATATGGCAGACATAAGATGGTGACACTTTGTAAACAGTTATTTTGTTTTTCGTTTGTTTTTTGTTGTCTCACTCCCACTGAACTGCGCTGTAATAGCAAGCATCCGGGTAAAGGCTATGCTAATGACTACTTATCAATGTTTATTAAGTTATACGACGTCTATTGGATCACTACACGACAAGATGGTTATAATATTAATCACATTCACGACTGCTATACGAATATTTATTGTATATCTGATATTAATATGACTATTACCTTCCTAGTAGCCACTAATACGACCTTGACACGATCGCTATACGAATAAAAGTTTTATTATTTCCGCCTATTTCGCGTCATATATACGTCAATACGACAGCTATATAACCAAAACAGTCTGACCTTAAGTTGTGACGAAAACGTTGTCCCGAAAACTATACGACCAAATTTTGTTAGTTGGAAGTGTTTTGAAAACTTTAAGACTAAACTCAACAACTACAAGGTGAGGCAAAAGTTGTTGTAGTTGAACCCGATGTTCTTTGACTGTTTATTTGATGTGTAAATTTTCTTTCATTATGTAGAAAAATAATATCTTACAAGTGGTTGCAGGCGGCGCGCCGCCTGAATTGAAGACCCGATGACCCGATTTATGGCATTTTCCATCACTCTTGCCAGAACTTCCGGCGATAGGTTCTCTTTGAGGGATTCAAGAGTCTGAGGCTTGTTAAGATGGACTCATGGGTCTAAAAATCTCCACAAAAAGAAGTCTAGAACGGTCAAATCAAATCAAAATGCCGGCCAGTGCAAATCAAAATCGAGAGATTAAGCGAGCCGGAAATGCAGCCCTCTGAATTTCGTTTGTGGGTTGTGCAGTATACGCCGTCGTTACATCCTGTTGGAATGTTCTTCGTGTATTTTGTATGTTTACATCACAAATGTCAAAGCAGAACTGATATTTACCGCTATTTGATAAATTTATAGCTTCTTTCGATAGGGTGATGGATGACTTTCGATAGGGTGATGGAGGATTTGCAAACAATTAATTCACAGCTAATACAGAAAATATACAAGCTGAGTCCATAAAACAGCAATTGTTTGATTTCCTAGCACCCAAAGTGCGTTTGTGCGCGTTCGTGAAGTACAATGTTCTCGTAACCTTAGTAGTCAGAGATACTTTATACTGAGCGACACGATTACGATTCGACTGGTTTGCCAAATTTGAACTTTCTTACTCCAACGGCTCAGGCGTTTTAACTTGCTATGTGCTGTATAATTCACCATGGGGACTAAACCTATTTATTAGTACTTAATGCGAGAAATTTTCGAGTTAGCCCAGCGGCTAGGTACTTAATTTGCGATCTTGTCAGTTAAGCTTAACTTTCACAATGTCGGGTCACTAGATGCGTGAAATTAAAGACATGTAGAAATGTAGATCTCTTTCGTGCTTCGAAAGCTAGGCAAGTAAACCCGTTGGTCCCAGATATAGCAAAATGGCAGTCGTTAAAGACCACCGACCCCCATTGGGCCAGCTTGGTGGGTTATTATGGCCCAATCTCCCCATATATTGTCGCCTAATGTGGGAACGCAAGCAAAGAAAATATACACTACCGTGAAATGCTAGTGCCCGGCAGTGGAAGTTTTATTGGGTTACCTATTCATGAGTTAGTATGTAGAACTATCCCTACATAGGCTTTGTTATTATTATGGATGCTGCACGGAAACTGTTAAATCGTGAATACTAAAAGGGTTTCTGACAATAGTGTTGCACTACCGATCTTTAACTCAATAAACGATGGTTATGTATGATTGTTACAGTGCACATGGAAAGTGTTCCTTCCTTCTTATATAGATATGGAGAAATCGAATGTCCATTGTGACGTAACAATCTAGTTTACAATAAAGTCATGTTAGTTTCGCTTTATAAAAGATCTGTTCAAACATCTAATTTAAAAAAACGGTCTTGTGCGCTGAATAAATTTAAAAAATGGGTTCTTTTTGTATTAAAAAAAATGAAACTTTATAACCAACCGCGATGTTTGTCCGGACGGCCAGTGTAAAAACGGAACAAAAAGCCGGCCTTCAACCTGAGGCAACAATGCCATATCAAATTCACTTCACAGAGGCTGATTCGCTCAGCCACCGTGACAGTTGACAATGGTTGCGGACCTCTGACCGTTTGTACTTTCGCTGCACCGACGTTATGGCAGCCAATTACGCTGCGTTCTGACGTCACAAATGCAGTTATTCTCAACAGTTTTTTGTATTTCATTTGCATGTCGGTATTTATAATGGATATTAAGAAGAATTTAAAAATAACTAATAAATGTTTGTAAAAAAATATAAGTAAGTATTCAAATATTATAGAAAAAGATTTTTGCTTTTGACAAACAATGCTTTAAAAAACAACAATGATGCAAACTTAGTTGGTGCTAGCCAGCCAGTCGGACTTACACAACCTCTACCACTGAAACCCTTGTTAAATTGTTAGATAGATAGACAGACACTTTAGTGCACGCACATACTCAAGAAACATTTACACATGACATAATCTTAAAGATAGTATTGGCAAATAATACAAACCCATACAAACTTCCAAGTCGAAATTTTTAAAAATCATTATGCCAATTTCAATGAAACTTTGCATGCTAAAGTAACATACAGAGATCTAAATAGTTTGTAAAAAACATTAAAAAAAACGTTTAAATAACTGAGTTAATGCGATTTTAAACTTTCTGTAGTGGACTTTAAATCGCAATAACTCAGCTAAATAAACGTTTTTTTTAAATGTTTTCAACAAACTATCGTTGTCCCTGTATTTTGCTTTAGCATGCAAAGTTTAATTAAAATTGGCTTATTGGTTTTTAAAAATTTCAACTTGGAAGTTTGTATGGGAAACCGAAATGCGTAAACCTTCTTAAGGCTAAAATCTTTATTGTACTCAGAACTTCTGCCTGCGTCTACCTAACTAACCGTTGTAAAGTGGTAGGCACAGAGACAATTAAATGAATTCTTATTCTTATATGTAGCATAGTATGTCGCAAAACCCACAAATTTCCACGTTTTAATATGCAACATTTCTTAACGGTTGCTAATTAATGTTCAAACGGGCACAAAGGATGTTTAAATCATAAAGTTGCATATCTGTTTCTGGTCGGACTGGATCTTCAAAATACCGACGTTTCGCTAACACGCTGTATTCTTCGAGGTCGCAGACTGTTATAAACTTATTAATTATTCAAATGCTCTATTAATAACGAGCTCCTTTTTCGATTTAGTAGGGTTCAGTTGTATTTCTACAACTGAAATGCTTTGCCCAAAGTTTTGACACAATATCTGTCTATACGAGTAAATATAGAAAGAGGAGTCCTGGTCCTGAGTACTCCTGACTCAACTACATATTAAAATAGCGAAGCCCAAATCGCTGGACGCTTAGATTAAAACAAAAGGCTGGACGTTAAAATATTGCAGACAATTACATCTCTTATCATAATATGGGCAAGACGGATTTTTTCTAAATTCGTTTGTGATATACGCGAGAGAATACACGGGCGGTCGTTTGTATAACAATGTTTGGTTACTGGTTACTGGCTAGTAATTGTTTTAAATCAATGTAATTACTACCTGCATAGCTGTTATACGGAAGGTTGCTGGTATTTACAGTGCATTGTCATTAAATACGTACCAGCAATATTTAACGTAAGTAGATCCTGGATTTCTTACTTCTGGAATAGTAGAAATGTGTATTGCCAACCCTTTGCCCAACAGTGAAACGAAATGGGCAAAATAATAAATACAATGCACACATTGGAAACGTGGATTATGGCAGTGGACTGCTACTGCGGTCCTCGTTGCCTAGTCTATAAGATTTTTTTTATACTTAGCCCGGCAAATGACCCCACTCCACCTGATATTAGGTGGAAGTGAAGTCCAGGCGCAAGGACAACTGGTGCAGAGTAAGAGACGTAGCATCAGTCACCCTCACTCTGCCGGCCCACAAAGTGCCTCTTCACGCCTCGTTTGAAGGACCCTATGTCAGTAGGGGGGTCTTTGACTAACCCTTTGGGTTTTTTTAATTCAATAGTCGTGAATTAATTAATAGAACCTTAGAACCAAACAATAAAGTTCAAAATTGATTGTAGAATTTTGACAGTTTTGGGTAGGTTGATCTGACGCCGTGTGTACGGAATCCTCCGTTAGCGAACCGTAGTAACACTTGACCGATCCTATATTCAATGAATGGCGAAAGAACGAACGTCATCTCCGAATCTCCGATGGAATTTTAACAGAATATTATCGCTTCAAACTAGATCGTGACTTACTTAGGTCACTAAGCCGTTCAGAATTCATTACAGATAATAAAAGGTGGGTAATATATTATTTATGCGGCGCGGGTTCAGCGTGTGGCTATTCAAGTGATTTACCAAGGCTATTCGCTTACGCCGTTGTTTTATGCGTATACTACAAACTAATTCTGAAAACCCGGAGTGGGTTAATTCTGGTTATATACAAACTCGGAGCTTCGCACATGACTTATTGGCTTATCACAACTACTAATGCGGAGTAGTAGTGCTATAGTAATTAGCCTATAAATCATCCCACTATCCTCGGTAGACGAAAGGTAAAGCGCTCGTTCCGATATCATAAGGTTTTTAGTTCATTTCCCGGATTGGGCGAAGTTTGTTACAGATATTTCGATGCGTCAAAGTCAAATCGTTTATTCAATTTAAGCCTTCACAGTTTACAGGCACTTAGTGGCGTCAAAGTAGCATAACATAGATTACTGTTGATAGGCTTATAAGAGTTCAAAAAGTTGACTTTTTTATAATAAAAAGCCTAGCAAATGACTCTACTCCACCCGATGATAAGGGCCCTATTACATCTCGACGGTGATTTTTGCGTAAAATGGCCAATTTTGGCGTTCTTGATCTCATAAACAAACATACAATAACAATTTTGACTAGTGTAGAATAGCTATTGACATAGTTCGTAGCAGCCTCGCTTTTTGTAAATTTTGCTTAACTTTTTAATTAAACCCAAAATTGCAGAGAAAGATTTTCATAAAATGCGCGACCGCACTTTTTTGAGCTCCTAGATTGAACTAATGTTGTAAACAAATAAAAAAAAAAAAAAAAATGTTATCTCTTATAATTATACTCTAAATATTATTACTCGGAATTTATAGATATCATTGATTTTAAATAGAAAAAAAATCTTATTCTAAACCAAAAAATTATCGTAACTTACGGTGGGATGAAAGACAAACCTTTCTCAGTAGTGTAATAAAAAAATTAAAAAAACGATTATCTTTTAACATTTCAGCTGAAGGTAATCTCGCGCACAACTCTATCTTATCACAAATGGAGCTGTGTCTGATATTGTTTCAATATGTTATCTCGACTATCAGCACTTGTCTCTTAGATGTCATCGTTGTTACAAGTACTTATCAAACAGCTGATAAGCGAACACAAGCACATACAATGTGCTGTGTGTTTATAAACAAATTGGGACGAGAACTATTTAAAAAAATTGTTATGATTTTATGATGGCGAATAAATAACATGACTTAATTCTTGCATTTTTCCACCAGATGTCGGAAGAACCGTCTCAGGATTCGAGAGAAATGTTATTGCTATGTCGTCGATATTCTGTTTCATTTCATTCCATTCATTCACAATAACGCGTACCGTACCCCCTGACAATATTTTCAACCAGTCATACAAAGTGCAAGCAGACTTACTGATCAGCTGTCGAATTTTGGATAACGTTTCTTACCTGAAATGAAAAAGAATACATTATTTTTTTATATTAGAAGTAGGCAAACGAGCAGGCGGGTCCCCTGATGGAGAGCAATCACCGTTGCCCATGGACACCCACCCGCAAAACCAGAAGAGTCGCAGATGCGTTGCCGACCTTTAAGAAAGGAATAGGAATTGTGAGGGGGGAAGGTGCCTCCGGAACTCTCACTGGCCGGGCGAAACTCAACAGCACAATGCGTGCTACATACAACGCAGCGTGGCTCTACCATTCAGTCAGTGTTACTCATTTAGCACCACCCAGGGGTCACGTGTAGGGTCTCAAGGGTAAACCTACGGACGTGAGACGTGAGTAACATTACCCCCAAAACATTAGTTTATAAAGAAAAAATATATTTTATGGAGCACTACATTTTATTAATGAGTTATTTTATTAGTGTACTATAATGTAACCATGGTCCGTAAGCGTAACCATTGTTGCTTTAAATAAACAAGCAAATAAATATAAAATATAGCGATTAGTGACCGTATAAAAATATTGTGATAGTTTCAAAGTAGATTTTTCAAATCCTTACTTAATAACAAATTTTAATTAGTCAGCGGTTTTGCAGACAGGTGCCTTACCTATATCATTCTGTGTGCCTCACTCTCTAAACGCAACCGAAACTTCGTTGGCCCGGTACCGTTATTTTTCGTACATTACGCGCGCGCTGCTGTATATTTTCACTAGAGATTCTCACAGTACATACACACACAGCAGTGTACGACGAATTACAGGCAAACAAAGTCTCGGATGCCGCAAGATAAAGAAAAAACTAGAGCCGATATATACGTAAATGCTTTCAATTTCAGTACACAATATAATTATTCAACAGCTATCGTATCACTTTCAATGCCAGTATATATTCCCAGAGGCTAACGTGACAGCAACATAGTGAGTGAACATTATTTATGTATTTTCTAAATGCATAATTAACTTTGCCAGTATATACAACAATGCAAGTTATTTCTAATTAGTAAACACAATTGTCAGCCGCCATTAACAATAACGCAATAGCTCTTAAGTAATAATAAGTAATGTCAATACTTTGTCCGTTTTGTTTGCAGATACATATGCCAGTTTCAAACTAAACTCGTTGCTATTTGTGCCGCCAAACATTACAGTAGGTATACATATAATCACGATTGTTATCTCCGAAACGTTAGTCAGAGACTAGGCAATGAGGACCGCAGCAAGCAGTCCTCTGCCATAGTCCACTTTTCTCCAAGTAGCGACTGCACATGCGCTCAGCGTGACAGGTGGTGAGCCCATCGCCGCTCTATGCTGTTGGATGTATGTGCAGTCTTTAGTCCGTTAGTCGCCTTTTACGACACCCAAGGGAAGGAAGAGAGGGGTGGTAGTATTCTTTTAATGAGGAGCTACGCGACACATCTCTATTAAAATTATACTAACAGTATATTGAATTTATACTAAAAGAGGCGCAGAACATTTTGACGATACTATTAAAAATGTATGTGTATGAGTATAGAGTATTGTTCCCATCTATGGGAAGGCTCCGCTAAATACCTCCTCGATGCACTTGATAGACTGCAATGGCGAGCGGTACCCATTATTAGGGATGCTGAGGTTACAGCCACTCTTGAGGAGCTCCAGCTGCGTAGAGACATTGCTTCTCTCAGTGTCTTCTACCGAAATTACTACGGAGAGTGTTCTGAAGAACTTTATGATCTAATCCCGCCCTCTCCTTTCCTGTCCCGGACTACACGTGCTGGTCCTAGGAACCACCATCATACTGTGCAGAATATCAGCACTCGTACCAAAAAATTTGGCAAGTCGTTCCTCTGTAATACCATTCGGCTTTGGAATTCTCTACCAGCGCATGTGTTTCCCAGTTCCTATAATCCCGGGTCTTTTAAACGGGGCGTGAAACGGCATTTATGCAGGCCGTCATGAATGGGTGCGCTTGTTACCGTGCTTGTTCCACGGTGAGGAGCGCTCTCATTCTTTTGGACTACATCGGCTGCTTACCATCAGGCAGGATGTGGTCATTATGACGTGTCACATAAAAAAAAGTATATTTATGTTATTGATGATAATGATGATTTAGCGCACTATCCAGGAGGACTTAAAACCCCAACTCTGTAACAAAATACCTAGGTACCTACTCCAGCTACGAATTGATTTAGTTATTTATGCTTCGTTCGTTCCGAAGTTTTGTCCCACATTCCAAAAAAATATAGTTTGTCCCATATAACTATTGAAGTTGTGATTCGTCTCAAATTAAAATTATAGTCAAAAAAAATTGCTGATTGTACATACAATAAGATTAAAGTAAGCATGGCATATAAAAAAATATGGGCCGTAAAAGGAATATATCATATTAAAATAAGACAAAGCAAGAATAAAATATTAAAGTAATATTTTGGGACGAAGGAAGCATATTGTTTGGGACGAACCTTTTTTATGTGGGACGAACGAAGACAAACAGATTTAGAACCTTCGCGTCGTAATAGTACGGTTAAAGATAAAAACGTTGCACAGTTATTATGTTTTGCATCATACACATCATTCTGCTCCATCTTGACATCATAATGCAAGTTCATTAGCAACACCATATAGCCCTTGAACCAGAAACAGCTAACAATAAAACAATTTGTTAGAAAAATAAAAAAACCACACAGATTGCAACAATTACAATAGCACATAGCGATATTAAGATTAGACACGGCGCTATCCCACAGTTAACACCTCAAATGAAACTATTACCACATTTAAAGCCGCCATAACTTTAACGGTTAGATGTTCATGTTAACGAAGTCGAACGACTTGGTTGCTACAATAAAGTTGAGTAACACTCGACTTCTTGGTTACAGCTACCAAAGTGCAGCATAATTAAAGGCTAATTAATAGGTCTGTTTTTATTCATATACGGGTAATTCGACCTTCATCTCAAGTGATAACACCGAAGATGGAAGCACACATCACCCGGAATACTTACATACACATGAAGACTATTATCCCCAAAAGGTTAGTCAGAGACTAGGCAATGAGGACAGCAAAAGAAGTCCTCTACCATAGTCCTTTTCACCAAATAGCGACTGCACAGCTCAGCGTGACAGGTGGTGAAACCCATCGCCGCTCTATGCTGTTGGATGTATGTGCGGTTCTTTTACGACACCTTTTCTTTCACCGCTACCTAAACTCAAAATATATTTATTTAATAAAATCAATTAACAAGTAATTTGAATCGTCCAAATCTTTTTACAATGTATTAATAATTATAGACAATTAGAAAATAGCTGTTGTTACCCGACACGCTTAGCTACTAAGAAACACAACAATACCACAAGCATTATATAAACTTATGTCGAAATTTTCTTTTCAGATAGGATGGTGGTAGCTAGCCAGGCGGACTTAACGAGCCCTGCCACCAACCAAACCGTGTATAAACATAATATGTACCCCCCCCACCCCCACTTTTCCACCGCTGGGAAACAAACCCGAGACCTCTGGATCTTAGATCTAGTGGTCTTAACAACAAACCACACTGCGAACTAACTTAGTACCTACATTTATAGACAGATAAAAGCATACAAAAAACACACACATATGCTTCAAGTGCAAATAAAAGCATTTATGTAGACAAACAATGATGAGCGAAGGTATCTTACGAGAAATGGAGGCGCTCGTTATTATTGTTGGACACCCATCCAAAGAGCTGGCACAGCCGAAAAGGCTAACGAGCTCGCGAGTTCCAAGCAACAGCTAGAATATGCTTAACAACCTCAGAATACAACGTATTCAGAGAATCCGAGTTAACAACTTAATAAGTTCTTCGAGAGTCACGACAATTTGAACAATAAAATTGAAAATTGCGAGAGATAATTTAGAAATCTTGGATGTATAGAGACCGACATACGTAACATTCCACTCGTATAGGTCACAAGATTTTTATTGACACCTATAAAATTATCTTGACCTATATAATAAGGCTCATATAAATAACTACATCCTATAACATAGCAACATTGAAATTACATAAAATGCTCGTTCATCAGTAGAAATAAAGATTGTTTAGGTTTATTAATCGTTGCATCTATTTTAAACCTTCTAGCCTACCTCCTCTTCTATCCTATACTTAAGTTCCAAACAAATATGTCTAACTACGGACTACCTATTATTCTGTGGTCTAAAATCTAGGTAAAACAACAGATAGACAGATAGGTCGTTGACACCGGCCGTAGGAAAACCACATTTTGGTTTCTGAGTTTACCATACTGACTGACACATTTGGATTGCGAGTGAAAATCAAAACCGCTTATTACACCGGCAATTTGAAAGTCTTAAACAGCGAAATAGATTGCTAATTAGCGCCGTTGCTGTAGAATCCGTGGAGATTGCCTCAATTCATTGTGTTTAAGTATTTATGTCAAAGATAATTTAATGCTCATCATAATTTCGAACGCCTCAGGCGTGCAACAAAAATTATTTTCCTTTCAGTTCAAATGATGTCATCGTACTCAGATGATCTATTATCTAATCTGACACTGAGAGCCATTGCTGAGGGCTTTAAACAGTCAAATATAACTGTGAAATGTCCTACTTTTATAACTTTAAGTAAAGGGATATCATTAAGTAAAGGGATGCTGATGATGGGAAATACGAGAAAGTGAAAAGAAAAAAGACGATTTTTAAAGATATTGAACCGGCACTCTAGCATACGACCACTTAATAGTTTGTGGTCACCGCAGCCCATGGACGCGCGGCGTGACATTTCACTCATTTCATTTCATTTATCCCACGAACAAATAACTTTGTGTAGGAAATACAAATAAATAATACATTATAAAAGAAGAAAGAAAGTAACCTAACAATAATAAATTAATTAATTAAAATCTAAATAGTAATTAAATATCAAACATTCAAAAAAAGTAATAAAATCAATACAAATTATAAATAAGTTCACCAATTAAAACAAACATCATTAAATAAAAATATAAATTTAAATAATCACAGACAATAAAATCAATCAAGTAAATTCATCAATACTATACAAACATTTTTCTAACAAGAAGCTCCTTAAACTGTTTCGAAATAAATTTACATTACCGATAGACTTAAGATCAGTAGGCAGTAGGCAGAGCATTAAAAATCTTGACCGCTTGATACCTTACACTGTGCTTAATTATTTCGAGTTTGGGCGCAAAAGAATTGTGTAAGTCCCTTCTCTGTGTCATTAAACGCTTTTCTCTTTCATCAGGTGTTTCATATTTTCAGGCTTTTTTACTAAATCTGTAAGTATAACTAATATATAAAAACTAGGTATGGTTAAAATGTTTAGTCTTTTAAAATGTTCCCTACAGGATTCCCATTGTGGGATTCGCACTATAGTTCTGATGGCTCTCTTTTGTAGTATAAAGGCTCTATTTTAATTAGACACCGTAGGTAACGCGCTCGTGCTGCCGACATAGAAGTTTCAGTTCCTAAGCTTTAAGCAATATAATTTTACTGGATTTAGTACCCATCAACGTGACGACCTCCGTGGTCAAGTGGTTAGCGCGCCAGGTCTGGCATCGCGCTATCTCTGAGGTCCCGGGTTCAATTCCCGGTCGGGTCAATATAGAGAAAACTGTTTTTCTGAATTGTTTTCTAGTCTGGGTATTTTTCTATGTTTGTGTATATTTATCCGTTATCTAGTTATACCATATTAACGAGTTTCAATAGAAGATTGTCTTGGGCTAGATAAATGGTGTGAGCATAAACAAATTTTATTGTTGTTATTATTATTTTATTCAAACCGGAACAAGCAATGTAAAACAATGCTTCTTAGCGGCAGAAGTTTGCCTTTCCAGCAGTAGAACGTTTACAGGCCGACGATGATGATGACTATTGATGACTCATTTTCAACATTCTCTGGTCATGGAGAGATAATCTTACTGTGATCGTGGACCTCCAAACGTCAAGCTTCTTAAGTTTTCTAAACGCCAGGCAAAAAGAAAAATTAAAACAAAGGCGAGTTCATAAGTTAAAACTGTTTAATTACAATGTGTAGTGTTTGCGAAAACTTTAGAACACAACAATACAATCGCGATCATCTCCAACGGTGGGGGAGCATTGATCATACAACACTTAAAGGTCAGCGATCCGTATGATGGCGCTGAGAAAATTCTAGTTAAACATGTTAGCTATTAACGTAAGAAAATAACGGACCGTACCCACCTACCTACCTACCTGTCAAAAAGCGATGCGTGTTTTCACTCAAGCCGGCACCGCACGAAAATCGGTTAGATACAGACAATCAAACTTTGAGATCCAGGTAACTAGCCTCAGGTCGACGTTCTTTTGGCCCCAGTATTTATAGTACTCCCGATTTGAGTGAACCATCATGCATCAGGAGCATGAGCTCATTAACCACGGAATTTATCGTCCAACGAACCCCTAGCAGGGTGTGGCGCGTCGACCGATTTAGCAGTCAAAATAAACTTTCAAGGGCAACGCACCGCAGGAATCCGAATGGGTGCTAAATTTAATTAGGCGAAGTAAGTACGGTGTACGTACGAACGTAATTTGCATTCGGTTAACATTGCTGTTAGCCGCACTTGCAGTGGCGGCGGAATCAATTGCGATCAAGGTTTGCACCGTTCGTTTGGAAAGGAAAGTTTTTCTAAAACGTGCTTTGCTTGGACATAATTAGGTACCACTGCTGCCAATGTTTTAGGTGGCGACTGGCGACCGAGGCATGTCACAAAAGAGGCAGGTCTTGCCATTTTAAAGCTTCTGGTCTTACAACTGTCATTTAAAAAGGCCTATTTACATTTATCTTTAATCTGTCACGGTGATCTAGTGGTAAAACCATTGGTCATAGACCCAGAAGCCCAAAGCCTCTATTCCTAGTGGAAGGTGCATATTGTATTCGGTTCAGCTAATCTAGCTAGGCTAGTTTTCGGTAGTTAAGAGTTAAGATATAAGATTACCAGTGGACTTTGAGTATCGCGTGCTTCCACTAGTCCATATCACTTACTATTGTGTGAAGGGCTTGCCCTTGGAGTAAAAGGAAAGTTAAAGACACTAATACGATTTAAATGTAGCAGAACCAAAAACTAAATGCAACCGTGTAAGGTATATGGATACCGGTCGCTACGTTTGATGAAGCTTTGCCAAAACACTCGTACGTATAAACAATGGTAGGTACTTCCTTATGGACGTGGTGTGAAGAATAAGTTGCGGGTCGGTAAGGACGGACGGCTAGTGGGGCACAAGCATGATTTGATTTACTAGTGTTGAATCCAGCATCTGGACTCCTCTTTTGTCTAGCAGTGGCGAAACGGAGTACTTAATGATATGAAAAAAAGTATGGAACTCAGCGAGTACCATTTGGCTTTGTTTCATTAACGCAAGTAAGTAGACCGTTCAAGAAATAACAGAAGCATTAGCACCACCCACGACACGCTAATTCAAGCACAAGGAACTCTCAGTAATTTCGTTAGAGCGAGCCCACTAAAATGGCCGGCGAAGTACGGTTACCGATAAGAGCGGAAATGGTGCATGCATTTTCTATGACACGCTTGCACCGTTCAAAGATAAAATGGAGAAATTCCTGTGGCTTATATTGGCATTTTCCTGGCACTCAATAGTTTATGACTTACTTGATTGAGGGTCCACGGAAGTCTGTTAGTTGCTGATCACGATCAGATCATATAATTGGCGGGCAGCAGGTGTTCAACTATTAACGAAGTTTATTTTAGTCTCAAGAGTCCTTAATTAGATTTTCGTAATAACTAACTAATTTCGTATCATCTCCTTCATTGGTAACACACTAACTTCACTTTAATAGGATAAAATGTTTACTAGAAAAAAACAACTTGGCTCAGGAAAGCTCGAATGCAGCGAACTCGCGGGCGTACGGGCATGGGGAGCCCTACGTCCGCAGGCATGGGTTCGCAAGTTGGATTGGGGGTGGACTTAAATGTTCCGAGTCACCCCCAGCCCGATGGCAGAATCGGCCAGAGCTCATCCTTCATCGATGCCCGTTGTGCGGCTGTGGAATAGTTCCCCGAGGACCACCAGGGCCGCACCTCGAACGGAAGTAGGAACATCCGGGTGTTTTAGTGGGTAGTGCCGTTTAAGACCGTAGGCGAGTCCCACATATCCCGCGGGTCGCCCCAGTCCCGCGGGAATGCATAAACGCATTTCACCCGGTCAAAAAAAAAAAAGGAAAGCTCGAATGGGATTCGAACCAATGATCTTAGGATTGCCGGTCCACTGCTAGGAAAAAATTCAACGAATCTTCTGGGGTCTCGGTAGCTAAGCGGTTAGAGCAGTGGACCGGCAATCCAGGTCATGGGTTCGAATTCCAATCGAGCTTTCCTGAGACTGGTTGTTTTTTATCCTATATCTATATTTATATCATTGTGAATGAAAAAATTCAATAATAAAGATATTCACTTTAATGTTAGAACAGCTAATAAACCAGTTAAGTCAGTTTAGCTACGTGGCCATTTTCTTAAAAATGTTGAAGACGATAAATGACCACATCAGTTTAAAATATTACAACATGCCAAGGCCATTTTACTGAAGACTCAACAAAAAGTTTAAGATAGCGTTTGATAACAAGACAAGGCAAAATGTCTGGCCGTATATCACAAGATGGATGGTTTCCAGCCAACCCGACGTTGAGGTATCGGGATCGAACGTAAGGTGCAAAAGGAAAGCGAAAGAATGCCATTATCGCGAAATATTTCATACTCAAGGCAGCGCGTTTGACCTCTGCGTAAAAAAAAACAATTGCTCACGTTAACTTGAGGAGAGTAAAAGTTACGTTTAGGAGCTGCGTTTGTGTTTCAACTGTGTTTTTTGTGCAATACACGGTATGCTAATGGATCATAATGTTACCTATCGATACGAGTGGGCTGTCTTTGTGACCACAAATCAAATCAAATCATTTATTGCACTCATGTAGTACGAGTATAAGGATGGTAGGACATATATCATTTTAGTAACTTAAACATGAACCCTGTTAGGGTATCGCAATTTTCCCATGCTGCTAACTTATTTCGTACACGACATACTTTTTTTTTTATAAAAGAGGGAGGAAAACGAGCAGGCGGGTCACCTGATGGAGAGTAATCACCGCCGCCCATGGACACCCGCAAAACCAGATGAATCGCAGGCGCGTTGCCGGCCTTTAAGGGAGGAATAGATTTAAGGAAGGAATAGGAATGGGATTAGGGGGGGGCTCCGGAACCCTCACTGGTCGGACGAAACACAACAGCACCAAGTGCCATTATTTCACGCCGAATATTCGACAGAGAGGGTGGTATTACACCGGGCGAGCCGGCCCAATGCGTGCTGCAACGCAGCGTGGCTCTACCACTCAGTCAGTGTCACTCATTTAGCACCACCCAGGGATCACGTGTAGGGTCCAAGGGTAAACCTACGGACGCGAGCAACTTTGACCCCCAAAACTATTTATATTATATATATTTATACTATGTATAAATAAAGCATATTCCATTTTGTCCTTCGAAAGAGAGTTCGTGGGAGGTCCAATGACATTCTGCGCCTTGTGGATGGGCAAATAGACTGCAAGTAACTTAGTTTTTGATTATTTAATTTCATTAACTTTTGTCTTTTTATTATCTTCTTGTTCTTATTTGTTAATAACTGTATCTTTTACTTTTGTTGTATAATAATTTAAATTGTTTTATTAATAATAATAATAGTTTTAATTGAATATAAGATCTTATTCACGTACGTATGTAAGTGCACCTTAGGAATTTTCGTCACTTACCAATCTTACCATCAGGGCCCTGATTCTGTGTCGCAATCTATAGATTCCACACCTAAACCTTACCGCGCACAAACGTCAAACGCATACGTTTTTGGGAAGATATCGTAACTTTTTAAGGAATTAACATGGTTTTGAAACAAGGGATCGTTACAGAATAAGGGCCCAGGTTGGAAAAGGCCAATCAGTGGCCGAGTGGCAGAACGCTCGGTCCTGGCTGGACTCTTAACGCCCAGGTAGCGCAAAATTGTGTTTCGAAATTTCGATGCATAGGGGCTTATAATCACCAATTAGTATTTGGCAATCGTGGTGATTTATAGCGATGACTTGATTTCAATGACTGAGACCTTAGCCCAATATTGGAAAAGTAACAAGCTATTAATTTTCTTTTTTTAAACATTTAAGTGTATCACTATTAATAAAATTGTCTAATACAAAGCACATCCAACAAACAACGGTGAGTAACGTCACACAAATGTGGAGCAAGGTAAAATAGAAAGGAATAATTAAAGGCTCGCACTAAAATATTGCGGTGGAACTAACGAAGGTATAGATAAGGGCTCGGCTAACTTTCAATCTGACGGCCCAGATTCAGAGCATAATGCCGGGCATGCATCACGGCGGCTTGTAAACGTGCTGTGTTTAAGCACTACGACACAAATCATTGACAGCTACTGCGCCAGAAGTAGTAGCGATAGTAACAGCCACTTCTGGGATGCAAATCAGGAACGGGCCTTAGATAAACTCTGCAAAGACTTTAAGTTTGTAGCTTTTTGAACTATCATTGTTAGTTACCTACGTTGTGTTCATTAAGGTCGGCCTCATAAGTAGCTAAATGTGTACCATGTAACATGTCACACTAACTAGCTATCTCTCGGATTCGTGCAAACATATTGTGTGTGAATTCATTAGTTGATATGACATGGTACTTAAGTATTAAGCTGAGGCCGACTATGATCATTCCGCATGCAACTATCCCAAAATTACTTATTTATTAATTTATATTAGCCCATATTGTCCTACTGCTGCAAAGGCCTCCCTGCCCTCCCAAAATATCAGATAAAAAAAGAAAAGTACAGCCTGTATACTGTCCCACTACAGGGCAAATGCCTCCATCGTTGAATTGAATGAAATCAAGTCATCGCTACAATTGATGGATACAAATATTAGAAACTCAAAAATTTTAAAGGTAATAATCCCGATAATAATTATTGGAACTTTAGTCTGTGCTTGGGGTTTGTTTTGGGAAATTTGAGGAAACATAGCGCAAGTACTGAACCAGATCTGGCTGAGATTGATATGTTTAATTTCAAATACAACTATAATTTAAGAAAAGTTACAATATTAACGATCTTAGAAACATGAGCCATTTATTGATTTCACGCTAACCTAAATATCATCTTTGTTAAATTATATGTGAAATTCGGTTTATCGATTTTTCTCGTTAAGAAAATGTAACCAATCCTCTGGGATTTTTCTCCGGAGGAGTCTTATTTGCTTGATTGTAAAAACACTTTTAGAGTCCATAGATTCCCTAACGTAAGAGAAAACAAATTGTACTTATCTCTTAATAATATTAGTGTAGCTTGTTGTTGAAAAACCAGCAATTGACTTTTGAAATGGAAAGTGGTTTAGCTATTTACTACATTATGTTGTGGTCTACATACCATTCAATTTCGGTGAATAGACAAAATAAACCCTTCTATCCGGTAAACGAAAATTGATTATGGAGAATGTTTTCCCATTTCACGCTTCTTAGAAATAATCTGACAGTTAGGTGCACTTTCACTTGATTAAAAAATGTTGGGCTTCTGTTTATCATTTGCAGTTGGAGCCGCTGCTATATTCATAACGATTGTAAAAGTTGAGAATGCGAGATGTGCCATCGATACCAGATAAATGTACGAAAATTGGCAGTTACAAAAACTTGAGAGTTTCCAATGTGACACATTTAGAATTTCAGTCATTGCATAATTTAAACATGACTGTACAAGATGTTAATTTACTAAGTTACTCTCCTAGTCTATATTTTTAGATTTTTGTTGCTGTATGTTTGTGTGGTGACGGACAGTATTAATTATACGTGGTGTAATACTTGTAACCATAGATTTTTCTATCAAGCTAAATGGATACTGGTGACCATACGATAGTGACGGCAATATTCAATAATCTGCCGCTGTAAAAGGAAGGTAGAGAAGGAAAGCCCTTTCCTAGTTTATTAAAGGTTTTTTCAGTATCAAGTATTTCGCAGTAGATTAACGAATTAATGTTTTAACCCTCATTTCAACTGATTTGTACAATGAACATCGATTAGCAACATTAAATAGACCAAATCATACTGAATATATATTGAACAACTTATAATAACAAAACACTACGCTTGAACATCGTAATCCAAAGAATAAAACACCCCTACCACGCTTCATGGTGGAGACCATTACCATAGCAATATAAATAAAATCGGCATACATTACTATGTCGGACGATAGGAAAGGCGTCAGGTATCACTAACTCAAGATCCGCTGTAACTCACGACTCAATTAGGGACACCCCAGACAGTTATTAAGGAAGCAGAACTTATAAATCAGGCCAGAGCAAAACGATACATTGTTCAGCGTTGGATGGGGATTTGCGATGTTGTATATCCCATTGTAAATTGTGGAAGTTATGAGCGGAATGCGAATTGCCGTAGATTATGTGTCGTGATTAGTTCGAGCGTTGCAGATTGAGTTGCCAGATCTTAGAGTTATGCTGCGAGCTGCGACGTTTTGATCTTTGAGGCATATTTAGTTCTATTATTAGTAGATAGCTCTACTCGTTACGTATATGCACATATATTTAGGTAACCAACATGGCAATTACACGGAAACATAAAAATATATCACACAATATTTGTCAAAATAGAATTTACTGCTGGTTTTAAAGGTTGTTTCTACTAGAAATAAAAGCCTAACCCCAGAATGAAATTTAGAAGATTACTGTTTTTGGTTTTGGAATGTCTTTATCCAGCAGTAGAAAACAACAATCGCATACTGGAACTCAAAATAAATGAATGAATATTATTTGTTGCGTAGTAATGGAATTAATATTGCCCTTGTATTTTCCAAGGAAGGAAGTAGTATATTTGTGACATTTCACCTTTATTGTTACACAAAAGATTAACATAAGTCATAGGCATAAGTCTACATAACAGCAATGACGTCAACGGTGTGGCGCAGAAGTACTACGAACATTGTGACTACGTAGAAGATGATCGACGTAAAAATACTACAAGCAACAAGAAATAGAACAAACAACAAATGAACACGTTTGTTCAAATGAAGTTAATTAATATAAGTACCGAAATATGTAAGTAATAGCAATAATATTAGATTTGTGGTATTCGATTGGAATAGGTAGTAGTGGCAAGTTGATCACAAATAGATATAAGTACCAAAATAATTAACTTGTAATTTTTGATAGTTTTACAATAATAGCGCTCAACTTCCCAATGTATTTCTTTCAACGTATCACTATCTTTAAAAAAAAATGTTGATTCTTGTATTCCACCACCACTGAAAGGTGCTTTGAGAACTGCGGACAGGCTGATGATGATGATAATGACTAGACACAGACTGCGATAACGAGCTCCATAAGATAAGTTAAATTAACATAAGATTCAAAATCAACCCGTGTCAGTCTACTGCTGTACATAGGCCTCCCAATGCAAGCCGCTGCGCCCGATCTTAGTTTGTTATCCATACGTCACTACATCTTTCGGCTTAATTTAAAATTAATTAAATTAAGTACTGAAAGTGTATCTAAAGATATTTTGATTCGATCATTATCAACGGACAGGCTCAGAATTCCCCAAATGTCAAATTCGCAGCACCCCGCCATTATCCGTTCACAACTGCGTCTATTGCATTCGCACTTGTCAAATCTCGACCATTAATATTAGCATGATAATAAGAACAGCCTGTTGCAACCTCAATCCGCGGCTGTGGCACGCAAATAGCAATTTATCGCAAAATGATCCTTCTTATTTCGACATCTTTAATAGCCGGAATATGCATGGCGGCGCAATGAGCTCCAATTTAAATAATTCCTCATTGCGTCCCGTCAATGATGACGGAATAGTTGTAACTGTAAGCGATGTATGCGATGTTGTGAGTGAAACGGTCTTGTTGCCAGACCCGGTGGCCTAGGTAGGAATAAATATTTTTGTTGAAGAACTTTGTATTAGGTTTTAGCTTTACCTTTTAGAAAGAGACCGGTTGCCTTGCTTGCATCATCACATCAGCCTATAAACGTTCCACTTCTAAGCATAATCCTTCCCATATAGACAAAAGCACATAGGGAGATTGGGCCAAAGCCATAACCAATGGAAAACATCAGTGCTTATCAAACATATCTACTAAAATGAAATTGATTGGCAAATTAAAGATACATAATTTATACATAAATAGATATCATCGCGACTATTGTCCCCGAAGGGTTAGTCACAGACTAGGCAATAAGGACAGTCCACTTTTCACTAAATAGCAATTGCACATGTGCTCAGCGTGAAAGGTGGTGAGCCCATCGCCGCTTTATGTTGTTAGATGTATGTGCAGTCTTTAGTCCGTTAGGTGCCTTTTACGACACCCAAGGGAAGAGAGGGGGGTGGTAGTATTCTTTTACCACTATGCGACACGGTTTGAAATTAAAGATCTGTCATTCAATAACATCAATCAGTGAAAATTAAACATTATTGTTCTAATTGGAAGCATTGTTGCCGAAGTTATTTTAGAACATATCATTGAGTTCAAAGAATCACAAAATTACACTTTGATGAGAAGTAGAGTTGAGAAGAACAGTTATTCTCTAAATTATTAGGTTTATAGTTGTCCAATTCGAGAAATTTTAATGTAGGACATGCAATTACGCCTACGATTTGTCTCTATAGGCAAACACTGTTCTTTGAAGACACTAAAACAGTTTTCCCTATCATTCATCGGTTTCATCACTATTTATTAAATATTACAAATAAAATTCTGCAATGTACAGTTGCAATCACAATCGTATATCATTGCAAAGTCGGCTTGACCGGATTCTATTCAAAGTAAGTATTTAGCTAATGACAAAAAGTTTTCTGAAACTGCAACAGAAGCTAGACAGACATAAACGGTACTCGACCCCGCAATCATTAATCTCAGTTATCACAAAAGTGGCCAGAAAACCGCAATTAACTCTCTAACTGTTCATTCAGCTGGAGATAAACCTTCCTGTGACATTATAACACTGACGAAGTTAGATGTTAAACTATCTGGTGTCACTATAGCTTTGTGTAACGGCAAGTAATGACTAGCACACGCACTATTACATGGACGGCATATTTACGGTGCGCAAGCGCAAGGTCGTATAGCATACGCTGTTACGTGTTTCCTTATTTATGCTTTGGCTTAAGCGATAGGCAGAACCTAAAGATGCAAATTGGTTTCTAAAGTTTACAGTACCTATGTAAACGCTTTCTACGGAACTTAGAGCTGTTCAGTTCAGTTACTTTCGACTATTATCCTTCTCCACAGCTAAAAAACCTTGCTGAATTAAATTTATTTAAATAAAGGTTTGACTGCTCTGACTTTTACCGTACAGAAGGATCTTGAAACATCGAGAAAAATTATGTGTTTATGTAACATGTGTAGAACCAGATTTATGTTGTTTTTTTTTAAAGTGTAGTTTCAAAATTAAAAGGAGATATAAATTACAAATAAGTAAGGGTCCTCAAATGAAAACTTGAAAACTACAACTGAAAAATCGTTATATTAATATATCTATAAAAAAACCAATAGAACTAATAAATCGTCATTAAATAGTTTGCGACACAATAAATCTTTATTACATAAAACATTAATTTAACATTTTATTCTTTCTTTTCATTAATTAAAGATTGTACATAGGTTCAAAATTAGAATTAGAATCTAAATTTATTATCACTGATGCCTTAAAAAGGTAATTTTATTTTTAATAGGTCACTTGTGTTTTAGCTATTTAAGTATTTATTGCAAAAAGAAGTGAATAAATGAAATATGAAAGACTTAAAAAATGAATTTTATTGTTGAAGAAATTGTCTTGATAGAGCGATTTTTACATGTACCCAATTTGTCAGCACGCAAGCAACACAAATTGGAATCCATCTTGAAATATGAATTATTCGTAAGTAATTTTATAACACATTTGCTCGTAAAGTAGCTCTTATTACACCGATTTCAGCATCGTAATGTAATAAGTTTCACACTAGTGCGGTAATGTAATTTAAAAATTAGTTATCATTTGAATCTATGGACAACATAGGCCTTTAAAGCCCGTTAGTACCTTTTACGACACCCAAGGGAAGAGAGGGTGGTAGTATTATTTTGATGAGCCCATCGCCGCTCTATGCTGTTGGATGTATGTGCAGTCTTTAGTCCGTTAGTCGCCTTTTACGACACCGAAGGGAAGAGAGGGGTTTGTAGTATTATTTTGATGAGCCCATCGCCGCTCTATGCTGTTGGATGTATGTGCAGTCTTTAGTCCGTTAGTCGCCTTTTACGACACCCAAGGGAAGAGAGGGGTTGGTGGTATTATTTTGATGAGCCCATCTACGCTCTATGCTGTTGTACAAAGTAAAATATATGTTGGCTTACCAAAGATTCATGCACTAGAAAAACAACAAAAAAACGCAGTCATTTTCGGTTTTTTTTCCTTACAAATATGTTATAAAACGTCGTATGGCATACGTGCGCTTTGATAATTACAGCCTCTGCTTTCTTGTAGCCCTCGCCTGCGGCTCGGGCTTGCAATATCGCCTCGGCTGTAATTTTCATCTTACCGCACTTATATCATAATGTACTATAACAGTACTAATGGGTCCATTACGAAAACTGGAATGTAATTCAGACTGCCGAATCAGATCTAAACATGTTGTAACTCTGCTTTCTGCAGTAGCAGGTTTTGGCTCGTACTCTCTATCAAGATTTGTTTTATAACTTAATTTGCGTTTATCAAAGTCCACATTACTCTTTACAAGTCAGCTTTTACTGGCGACTTGTTTATTTTAGAGATAAGTTTGCTGCTGTGCTTTATGTCAGCTAAGTCTTGTCTTTTGATAATAAGATTTGTTGGGTAAACCAGTAGCTCATTTACATCAGTCATTCCATCTAAGAAAGCGTTAACGGAGTTATAGTTAGAAGTTGGAGGTCAATCGCCTCTGAGGTTAAGTCGTTAAACTTTTTCAGTTAAAGTCTTAGTTCCAGATATTGTAAAATTCAAAAAATTCTAGGCAAGGTAAATTTGGGCTCGAATTGGTTGGTGCACTTATTCTACGTCCTTCTAGATATCCACCATCCACCTTATAATTCCGTCGTTGTGTCAGTTCAGTCCACGCACCAACCCGCATTGGGCCAGTGTGATGGGTTGTTAGGTGACTGTACACCCGTAATTTTTATTCGTTTCATTAAAATTAAGGGTAAGTTCTACCCATGAAACTGAACAACTTTCCCTAAGAAACCTATGTGCATAAATGACAAAAAATGTCGACCTCCCTATATATTAAACTTGTCGTCAGCTGATCGGACAGTTTTGTACGGGAGGTCGAAATTTTTTTGTAATTTTTGCACATACAATTCATTAAAACTAATAAAAATTAAGGGTGTATATTACGTCGTGGCCATGAAATGCTCAAAATATTTCATGAAACAATCATGTTTTAACCTAACGTAATCATGAAGTGACCGAGCATTTCATGATATGGCCAATAATATGTGCTGTCGTTCATTAGGGAAGGCCTGTGGCCAACAGTGGGAAGTTTATAGGCTACTAAAGAATTAAGATAAGATGCTTTAAATGGCAGAAGATTCCGGGTGAAGTGCCGGATTCAGGGATAAAAGTAAAGACATGTTACTAAGCGTACCACTGACTTCTAAATATTTTGAGTCGGTGTCCGATTCCAAGACGAGTTTTACGTTTTTATAACATTAGTAGATGCTTGCATGCATTTGCCGTTAGGCGATTCCATCGTCTTAATTTTCTTAGTTCTCATTTTTCCCTAGATTTTTAGCAATCGTCTAGTCATCATTTTCTTTTGGCACGCACACGTATCGATACCACAATCGAAAATGTGTGTCAAACCATCAATTATTTCTATATAAAAATACAAATTTTAAAAAATAATTTCGTCGTTCTTTCCAACAACTATTCAACGGCTAATTGGTAGACAACAGATAAGGTCATACATTTAGAATCACGATTGTTATCCCCGAAGGGTTAGTCAGAGACTAGCCAATGAGGACAGCAAAAGCAGTCCTCTACCATAGTCCTCTTTTCACCAAATAGCGACTGCAGATGTGCTCAGCGTGACAGGTGGTGAGCCCATCGCCGCTCTATGCTGTTGGATGTATGCACGTGCAGTCTTTAGTCCATAAGTCGCCTTTTAGAACACCCAAAGGAAGAGAGGGGGTGGTAGGTAGTATTCTTTCACCGCTACGCGACACGGTTTCCGACTAATTAACTTCGACATAACAATTTCGTGGTATATGGAATCATCGGATGGTCTAATGGTCTATGGGCCGACTAATTATGGCCCATGCGCGACTCATACATACCGTTATGGGAACCGTAACTAGGTCCGTTGTCATATGTATGCTTTTAAAAGTTATATATATGTTAATTGGGTTTTTCACACCTTCATTCGGTTTTTGTTAGGGCTATGTTTAAAGCTAACAGTTATATAATATAGGCATGCAAAGAACTGTGCTTTTTTAATGTAAAAAGAGGCAAACGAGCAGGCAGTTCAAGTGATGGAAAGTGCCAAAGGACCCCTGGGTGGTGCTAAATGAGTGACACTGACTGAGTCACTCATTTAGCACCACCCAGGTGGTAGCGGTGAAAGAATACTACCACCCCCTCTATTTCTTTTGGGTGTCGTAAAATGAGACTAACGGGCTAAAGACTGCACATACATCCTATAGCATAGGGCGGCGATGTGCTCATCACCTGTCACGCTGAGCACATGTGCAGTCGCTATGTGGTGAAAAGTGGACAATGGTAGAGGACTGCTTTTGCAGTTCTCATTGCCAAGTCTCTGATTCAACCTTCAGGGATAGTCAGAGACTAGGTAGCACGAATTGGGCCGACTCGACCCTCTCACGGAATATCGGCGTCGTCCGGTGAGTGAAACCGGATTCTCATCCCTCCCCCCTCCACCCCTCCATAATTCCTACTCTTTCCTCGAAGGTCCTATTCCTCAAGGCCGGCAACGCATCTGAATTTTTGGTTTTAAGGGTGTCCAAGGGCTGCGGTGATTACTTTTTTTTAAATAAAATAAGGAGGCAAACGAGCAAGCGGGTCACCTGATGGAGAGTAATCACCGCCGCCCATGAACCAGAGAAATCGCAGACGCGTTGCCAGCCTTTAAGGAAGGAATAGCAATTGTGAGAGGGGGGGTGGGGGAGGGCCTCTGGAATCCTCACTAGCCGGACGAAACACACAGCACCAAGTGCCAAAATTTCACTCTACCACTCAGTCACTGTCACTCATTCAGCACCACCAAGGGGTCACGTGTAGGGTCTCAAGGGTAAACCTACGGACGCGAGTAACTTCGACCCCCATATGGGAAGGTCTGCGCCTATTGAGCTGTTGTTAACGACATTGTTTTAGGTGTTTTCTATCCACTAATCACTGGCCTTCAATCTCATGATATTGAACAATTAAGTCATAGATGGCCTTTGAACGCCGTGAATGTAAGAAAAGTGCGTTATCCATGCCGCGCCGCGCGTACTGGCGGCGGCGGCGCACACGCACCGTTAGAAGCGGGTATTTGGGTCGCCGCACGCGCCCGCTACAGTATGCCACCGAGCGGGCGTGGCGCAAGTGTTACGCGAAGGCGGGGATGCTGAAATGTTAGCGTTATCTTTATTATTGATAATTTTGTATTCACAAAGCTATATAGAAATAGGATAACCATTTTATCCTACATGTTAGCGTTATCTGAGAGACTCTGTGGTAAAAGATTAACACCCGTATTCACAAACTGTTTAAAACTGTTTGAAAATTACTTGTCTAAGCAAAGAAGAAATGCTATGCGAAGAAAGACATTTCTTAGTGCGTTTCGTATGACAAGCCTGGCTACCTTAGCTATGCGTTCATTTTAAGGGACGCATAGCGCCGGTGGCCCCTCAAGTACTGTTTATGAATAGGTTTTTGAGACCCTGTGCATCCGAGCGCACTGTGAGACCTCATAGTAATGTTTGTCAATACGGGTCTTAGTGGGTTGCTTCTATCACATATGAAAACTGGATTCACAATCGACGCTTTCAAAACGTCTGCACAAATAGAGTACCTAGCGAGATGTTTAGGTACGCATTTCGTTTGGTAGTGTGCGAGCTAAGTTTCAACATGTAGAAGTGCTCCTTCAAAAAACACGTACAGTGTTAATTTTGGATCCCCGCCAAAAGAAAATACTTATGGGGTAAAAAAGGAATCAAAAAATATTTGTCGTAAAAATAATGAATGTTTTCCTTTTTTAAATAGAATTTTTTTGCCCGGGTTTTATATTCTATATTGCTGTGTGCTGGTGCAGAGGGTGAATAAAAGCGGTCACGCGAATGCCCTAATATAACGAGGCGGCCGGTTTGTTTGACCAATACCAAACAACAACAACAAACCAAGGAACAAACCAAGTTTGTTCATTTTGGTTTTGGTTGGCATTGAAATTTTTTAGTCTGCCTGGACAATGTTAAACATGGACTATGGCAGTGGACTGCTTCTGCGGTTTTCTTTGGGAATAATAGTCATGAATCTATGTGTGTTGTTTTCTGAACCGCTCCGCTTCTAACTTAAGCCACCCCCGCGGCCAGCAATCTAGGATGTTATGTGTAATGTACGTGACATCTCGCCGACTAGCGACTGTGAGGGAATGTTTTCGGTTTTATAATACCAACGCGGAATTATTCGTGGCGACATGGCGACTTCACGATGAGCTGTATGTGATGACAGTGCGTGTTTGGAATTCCTTATATAAGCCTTTTTGAAATGTATGGATTTATGTAAAAACTAGCGGCCGCTCGCGGTTTCACCCGCGTGGTTCCCGTTCCCGTGGGAATATCGAAATAAAAAGTATCCTACGTGTTAATCCAGGTTATAAACTATATGTATGCCGAATTTCATCGAAATCTATTCAGTAGTTTTTACGTGAAAGAGTAACAAACATCCATCCATACTTACAAACTTTCGCGTTTATAATATTAGTAGGATTTCGAATTGTCTTCTACTCGTCATGAACCTATAAAGATCCCACTGTTTTATAAGGTATTCCCAAATGAACTAATGCAAGTAAGGCACTCCTCCGTTCTTCGGAAGGCACGTTTCTGAGTGGTAGAGCCACGCTGCGTTGCAGCACGCATTGGGCCGGCTCGCCCGGATATTCGGCGAATATTCGGCGTGAAATAACGGCACTTGGTGCTGTTGTGTTTCGTCCGACCAGTGAGGGTTCCGGAGGCCCCTTCCCCCCCTCCCCTCCCAATTCCTATTCCTTCCTTAAACCTATTCCTCCCTTAAAGGCCGGCAACGCATCTGCGATTCCTCTGGTTTTGCGGTTGCCTGCTCGTTTGCCTCCCTCTTTTATTTTAAAAAAAAAAAAAAAAACGTAAATCTTTTGGTCCTGGTTGTAGTCGTAAGATAGCAGGCGTTATATCAACTAACCGTGTCGCGTATTGGTGAAAGAATACTACCACCCCCTCTCTTCCCTTGGGTGTCGTAAAAGGCGACTAACGGACTAAATACTGCACATACATCTAACTGCATAGAGCGGCGATGGGCTCACCACCTGTCACGCTGAGCATGAGCACATATCGCTATTTGGTGAAAAGTGGACTATGGCGGAAGACTGCTTTTGCGTTCCTCATTGCCTAGTCTCTGACTAACTCTTCGGGGGGATAATAGTCGTGATTATGTGAATTTATATGTATATATCCACCAGCCCGCACTGGGCGAGCGTTGTTGGGTATGACCCCAATCTTCTATGCTCCACAGACTATAAGTTAGGTTGCTCAGGTTATAAATTGATTTGACATATTTTTGACATATTATTGATTATGGACAATTTCTAGTAAATTAATTTTGTATTTTTATTATAATGTAACATAATTGATTTTTGACAATTTGGAGTACTAATTTTGTATTTTGCTAGTACATCTAGTAAAAAAATTATTCGGCCACGATAAAATCCCTACTAATACATATTAACTAAAACAAAATAACTTAAAAACTAAAAACCTATAAATACCTTATAAATAAAAAATATCTCTAAGAGAACCAATAAAACCAATTTTGTATTTTTATATATATGTAATTAGAATAGTCATTGTTACTTAAAAAATAAAAATGTAAAAGTTATTTGCATGCTACATTGTCAACTGAGAAAGAGAAGAAAAGTAGATTAAGATTAAAAATTTACCTTTCTCAAACGCAAATTAAATATTTCATTTCTTCTCACGTGTTCTTATCCATGTGGGGAGGCCTGTGCTCAGCAGCTACGTTTATAGGCTGCTGATGATGATGGTGATGAAGTAGGAAGATCAGGCCATAACCATAACGCTGGCTTAATGCGGAGTTGTTATATCACTAACCGACTAACTGCAACTCCTGTGCGCCAATACCATTGAGATACAATAAACTAGAGAAGACACCGCGAAGCAAGTTTGTGCGCAACTAAGGTGCAGCCGCAAGGCCCACAATCGCTTGAATCACGCGCAATCACTGAGGTGTTTACAGCCCATGGGCTGCACCTTAGTGCGCACAAACTTGCTTCGCGGTGTCTTCTCCAGTTTATTGTACCTCAATGGCCAATACTAACTCATTCTTAGTACAAGGTTAGTTAGTCGCATTGTTCAGTTCTACACATATCACAATAAAATATAAGATATGGCAGTTCATCAATAGTTACGGCCACAGAACAGTTAAAGAAGGTATCTAATTATTAACCGCGGTGAAAGAATACTACCTCCCTCTATTCCCTTATGGGTGTCGTAAAAGGCGACTAACGGACTAACGACTGCACATACATCCAACAGCATAGAGCGGCGATGGGCTCACCACATATCACGCATATGTGCAGTTGCTAATTGGTGAAAAGTGGACTATGGTAGAGGACTGCTTTTGCTGTCCTCATTGCCTAGTCTCTGACTAACCCTTCGGAGATAACAGTCGTGATTATACAGGGTCAATTTTGGACCCCCTGCCAAAATTTTTCGCGTGATCCTATAACAGCAGTACAGCCAAATAATCAAATAAAAAAACATATCTTTTGTCACATTTTTGTCTCAATTCTTTCTCACTAAAATTAAAATCATTGTCACCTAGCGCACGGCCGCCTCGTTTTCAAAGCGCATGCGCGTGACCGCTATTTATTCCCCCTTCCACCAATGACGGCGCTCCGTTAGCTTGGACCGCGAGGGTGAGCGCACGCACCTAGAAATATAGGATTTAAAAAGCAGCCAATAAATTATATTTAAAAAAAAACATTTATTATTTTTACGTCAAATATTTTATTATTACTTTTTATACCCCATATTTACTTTTGGCGGGGGTCCAAAATTGACCCTGTATGTATGTATTGTAATTTTACGTCAACTGTCTTCCGGTTGTTGTCGTAAAAACGGTGGAGCTAGATACATTAATTTGTAACCCATCAGCTGATGACTCAACTGGGAACGTAGATATGGCTACTGAAGCAGCGAGGACTTTAAAATGTTGTAATTTGGTCACGCCTCCGCTGACACCGTGTTGCAAAAGGTCCTTAACTTGAAAAATCGCATCCCCAACGAGCTAGCTGCTGTGTCAACGACGTTATTTTCTTATGAATAAAATTAAAGGCTTGTAAATTATCAACTAATAAAGTGTTTTTTATTCACCCGGAAAATAGCTTTGACTTCACTTACATTGACACACATGTGTCGGTAAGTAATGATAAAACCGAAGGTTTACACTTATATAAAGTCATCTAGTAATCGTTAATATTTCAAAATTTACAGTATGAGGAGTCAATAATTACCCCCATCCTATGGTTGTTGACTGGTAGAGAATGCCTCAGGCATTAAGTCTGCATTTAATATTGTGTTGCAAAAGTTAAATAAAAAGATAATATAAATACTGCCTGAGAATGAATAGTGTCAAAACAGTCAGTCTTTTTCGAGTACGATTACGAAAATACTTGTTTTTGATATCACCATGGATATTTCTATTATACTTTGACAAAGGTAATATTTTTGTCACCGGTTCCAAAATCGCACTCCTAAACAGAAGTGCAAAATTAATATAAATGAACTTACCATTAGAAACAAATCGTTTTGCTGTTTTTACGTCCGACATCTGAAACAAAGAAGAAAAATTCAGTAAAGGAAGTTCGTCTTGTAGAAATATTAAAACCCCTTGTTTGTACGATAAGCATAAAAAAATAAATTAGCATCATTTTAAAAATATGAACAATCATAAAACCACAAGCAAGTAATTATTATTTAAGTATTAAAAAGTTTTTATCACAATTATTGAAATACGAAGAAAAATGAATAGGGTTAGTATCGAATTATAGTCAAAAACGCAAGACAAGACAAAAATCATTCGTATCGTAAAAAAGTAAAGCCACCTTATTTGAAAAAATAACAAAAGAACTCATTCAACAAAAGACAGACGATCGAGAACGGGAGCGGGTCAAAATGTCAAAGAGGTTGTATTTCGGTCATCAATATTATTGGAATAGAAAAGAATGGCGGCGCTCATTGAAAGCGCGCAAGGTCGTGGACCACACGAAGCGCAAAGTGACAGCTATCTTTTTTCACCGCCTAGAAATCTGAAAGAGAGAGCATACTTTTCTTATTGTCGGTATGTTAAGCAGTTGGTTGATCGATAGGCTTATTTACCACCCATTACTGTGACTGGAAAGGTCATGTTTGGCGAAAGTAAGAATAGGTACTGTTCTTTGAAAGTAATATCAAAATGATTTATTTAAAAAAAATATTTCTATGTTTATAAATATTAGATATCCGGAGGTGCTGGGTTAAAGTCAAGTTTTATTTGTACTGGCACCTCGAGACCAACCGTTAGGTTATGCAAGAAGTGCCAGAGGTCCCTGCACCAGTAGAACACTCGCGCAGGAGACCATCTGCGTTAGGTCTTGACGCCAAATCAGTGCCCGCCGAAGCGCGCTCTTCATTCGGTACTCATAAGACTAGTGTCTCGGGAGAGTTTCTCCGTGAACACGTGTAGTTCACTGCCTATTGTCCAGATAGGTAACCGGAGCTGTCAAGCTCGTTCACTTCTCGTTGCACGAAGGGCACAAGTCGCAGTTGCCACTGCTAGGGTCGTCGACTCTAAAGTCGACTCCCAAGTGTCCACCTTGGTAGCGGAGTAGTAAGCACACTCACTTCTCGGAACCCATCCAGGCGCCTAGCCAGTTCCCACGTCCTACGCGGCTGGCTGGACCGGAGGCTACGGCATCTAGGGGCCGTCTCTACTAGTTCTCCAGACTAGTACCGGAGATGTCAACACCAATGTCCAATGAGAACCACCGACCAAAGCTGCCAACTATAAGGGAAACTCACGTTCCCCGCAGTACTATTCGCTTTTGGCCCCTCGGAGACCGCTACTAGGCCCCGCTCGCTGTGCGCGAGTTTGGAAGTCCTGGCACACAATACCAGGACAAACGAACATTTCCAAGCTCTACAGCTAACCACGAGCCACTACGAGTCCAACCCACGTCCGGATCCCGCCGGAGGCGCCGGTCAAGGTACAACCAGCGGGGGGCTTGAACCGGAACCCCGTAGTACCCCTGAAAACACAACCAGACCCGTAGTTTCAGTTGCGATACCTTATCTATTGGGGTCAGTAGATAGAGACAGGTGGGCAGTGTGTTTCGGATTATTCCGAGAATAGCCCGGGTTTGTGATCACAAACCGTGGTGATACCCATCTATTTCACTTCAATGATGGAGGCCCAGCTGTGGGGTAGTCACAGACCACTTATCCCAGGTCTGTGGGGGTAGTACATAGGCTGTTCACTATTTATTTATTTTACACTGACGCTTCGCAACTCGCGCAACCCTTTGCATAGTTTAAGGGAAAACGCAAACTTACTTATTGGTAGTCTTTAAATTTAGCGTGATACGAAACATGCAAAAAAAATGTAACATGTTAAGAAAACAATATTTTTTTATATGCTAAAAAAATATTTAGCACATTAGCCCACATATGGTGGCTAGACAGCTACAACATGTTCCTAAGCACGAGAAAATTCATAATCTCATTTTTTTATAACACGAAATATGTAATAGCCATATTGCTTGCGAAGGAAGGCTTCTCTTCTATACGTCATGTCATAACGACTATATTTCTAAGTTAAAAGAATATTTAAACACCAAATACCAGGCTAAGTGGAAAGCCTTGATTAACCAATCAGATCGCACCAAGCAGGTTCTACCACTGGCCGCATAATTTTCTTTCTAGCAACAACTTCAGACGCAAATAAAATCATAGACGTCCACTACCATTCTGTCCCTTTGAATCGCCGATACACAAGTATTTGGCACGAGGGGAATACTAGTAAATAATTAGTCGACGATAACCACAATTTACTACTGTAATTGTCTGTCAACGAGGTCCGGGAGACGCAGTTTAAACCAATTACCCGCAAGCAAAAACGCGACAGTCGCACGAGATGTGAACGCAAAAAGGGAACAGTAGGCTGCATGCGGAGCTCGATGACTAAGGCGTTTGCGATATTGTCAGTTAAGCAACTCTCGCTATGCCGTGTCATGGGATGGGTGACCAAATTAAAAAACATCTTGAGCTCCTTCAAGCTTCGGAAGGCACGTAAATCTGTAGGTCCCGGTTGTTGTCTTAAGAAACCCACCGTTCGGTAAGCTACGAAATATCTTCTCGTCCAAAATACCGCGGTGTCTCAAGACGAAAGTTTTCGACCAGTGTGTGTTGCCAGTGATGACATACGGTACCGAAACGTGGTCGATCACTATGGGCCTAATAGGCAGGCTCAAAGTCACGGAAAGGCAATGGAGAGGGCTATGCTCGGGGTTTCTCTACGTGATCGAATCAGAAATGTGGAGATTCGTAGACGAACAGTTCGTAACTTTAGTTACTAAAGGAACCGACATAGCCCAAAGAGTCGCCAAGCTCAAGTGGCAATGGGCAGGGCACATCGCCCGTAGAATCGATGGCCGTTGGGGCAGAACGGTTCTCGAGTGGCGACCGCGCACCGGAAGACGCAGTGTGGGCAGGCCTCCAACAAGGTGGTCCGACGATCTGGTGAAGGTCGCGGGTAGCCGCTGGATGCGAGCAGCACAAGACCCGTCGTGGTGGAGATCTTTGGGGGAGGCCTTTGTCCAGCAGTGGACGTCTTCTGGCTGATGATGAAAACCCACCAATTCGCATTGGGTCAGTGTGGTGGGGTGGGTTACCATGGCCTAATCTGACCATGTCTTGTTGTCTAAATGAGAAGGCCTGTACCCAAAGACTATGTACGCAACAGTAGGACGTTTATGCTGATAATTATGATAAAGGCTCCTTGTAAGAAGCGTCTGCACTTCTATACGCGCCTTCCTTTGTTAAATACAGTATAGAAAGCAAAAATGTATGCCTAACGAACGACACGACAGACAAGGCCTCCACGTTCAACTGGTAGGCAGGCACGCCAAAAAAAAGTTAAAAAAACCTTATTGACGTTTTCAGGAGTAAACAACTCCTGTTCTAGTATTTCAATGAGGTCAACAGACCGCGTCGTGCGATTTTATAATTCGTCGTCGTTGCCATAGTAAGTTATCGGTAGTAAAAAATACGCTGATCGCACGCGCCCGCCCTGGTCATTCCGACCCGTGTGGCGAATCGACCGGCACGAACGTCCCAAAGACCGGGTTATAATCGGCGTGGGGCCTACTGAGAGCGGGTAGCGGTTCGATGAGCTTATGCTTCTTGGGTTTGGGTAACCTCTTTTTATAATTACATTTTAAACAACTGTTTTTGTTATAGTTATACAGTTGATACTGTGTGAGTTATATATTATAACCGTTTAAGAATAGGAATCTAACCGTTTATTGTAAGTGTAATTTAATGTGCTGACTTCCACAGGTGTTTGTATTTCAAATAAAAATAAAAACCTTACATACATACATATTATAATCACGACTATTATTCCTGAAGGGTTAGTCAGAGACTACACAATGAGGACCGTAAAAGAAGTCCCTTCCATAATCAACTTTTCACCAAAACGCGACTGCACATGTGCTCAGAGTAACAGGTGGTGAGCATATCGCCGCTCTATAATGCTGTTTATTTATTTATAGGCGACGGGGGAGGGGTGACACACAACTACACTCAACTGCAGTCAACTGACGTTCCTACTACGCGGCCCCGCCGCCCGCGCTTTTCTTTCCCGCCCTCATGGATGTATGTGCAGTTTTTAGTCCGTTAGTCGCCTTTTACGACACCAAAGAGAAGAGAGGGGGTGGTAGTATTATTCTATTAATGAGCCGCGACACGGCACTAAAATACATACTATGAACGAATTACAAAAGTTCGATTATAAACTGAAAGTTTGTTTTACATGTTCAACTGCAAAGTGTGTAGTCAGCATCAAAAGTAGCATAGCATATGAAATTTTCAAATGATTGTTACGGTTGAAATGACCAGAATTGTCTGATATAGCTGTTGAGTCAAAAGTACATGACAATATACTATTGCATTATTGCCTTAACCATTTATTATGAACACAAAAAATGTCATATAATTCTGAAATATTAAATGATGAGTATGTAAAGACACTTAAACGTGACTATTACTTTTGCCACCTTGTTTTTGTTCAGTTACTTTTGATGCTGACTGTACTACAAAGCTAAGAAGGGTTGTGTCCTTAGAGCATTAAACCAACGTTGTGCCACTTGTTTAGAGTTTTAATTAGTACCTAGTTTGTAAAGGTATTCATACAAAACGCTATTAGCATCCCGCTCATGCCATCCGCTGTCACTAGGCCAACACCAATTGCTCCATTGATATGAACTCGATTTCCATTCATTTTAACTGCGTATGACCGATTCAGGTTACTGTTAGTCGAATTTGTTGGAATTATGTGTGTTTGTCACGAGACTTGGTTTTGTGTTAATAGTCTATAAATTGGATTATAATAACCTTGTTAACACTTGTACACAGGGTGATTGCGAGGCGTTTTTGCTGTAATTTAAAGTGTCTCGGGCGTCCATTCATGTTTTGAGCTTGTGCCTTTAGTCGACATTGGCCTATTAACACCCCACTTGTGAAGTGCAGGCATTATTAATCATAATCATTTATTAATTCGTTATCACAGGTAAGTAGTACAGGGTGTTGTAGTTACAGGTTGAATAGTGCCCCCGTGATACCTTACGGCATTCGAAAAACATTTAATCTTTATTAACCTAAAGTAATCAAACACAAATTTAAAATATAAATCGAAATATTGTCGACATTCAAGAAATACAAATCATACAATACAAAAAAACAAAAAAAAAACAAAATGAAATCAAAATAGAAATTTACAAACTGATGTCAATGACAAATAAAAATAAAACACAAGAATAAATAATTACAGATTAACAAAAAGTGAGTAAGTTCAAAACTTTTCTAATTTTAAGCGCTATTGCAACATTTATTATTTAGGATAAAATGTTTCTAGAAAAAAATCAACCAGTCTCAGGAAGCGAATCCCATTCGAGCTTCCTGAAATTGGTTGATTTTTTTCTAGTAAACATTTTATCCTATATTTATAAAGCATTGTGAATGCAAAATTTCAATAATAAAGATATTTATTATTTAATTCATCATTACTATAAGTTATCTATATCACTAGTTATCTATCAGAAATAATCAGAATCTTTGAAAGTATAGATTTAACAACAGTTACTTTCATTCAATTGGATAGGCAGTTTATTGTAAATTCTCGAAGTCATTTCAATTATACTTTTTTCATTAGTGCTGTTTTGCATATGTTAGTACGAATTAACTATTAATAATGAGATTAAATACATATTATGTCCGTTTTATGATCTACCTGTAGGAGTCTTCGTGAAAGCCATGGGCATAAGTTGTGAGATAAATCAAGAATTGAGATTAGAAGAATGCACTTGCTGTTGGAACTATTGTTTTTTATTTTTACAACAGGGAATCCTTTTTCACACCTTGCCCGGAGTTCCCAACTACTGATAAACTGTCTATCTTATCTGAAACTATCAGACTACAACTTACAATGCTGCACTGAGAAAAAAATATTGTTGGCTATTATATTTGTTACAAAAAAACTTTAACCCCACACAGCCGTTCATAGTTGATTGTTGCTCCTGCAACGTTTTTATTGTTAACCGATTTTTGTTAACCGAGCAATTTTTGTAGAATTGTTAGAATAGCAATTTTAAAATTACTAATTAATTATAGTTACTATTATATACTAATGCTAACATTGTTGCTATATAGATAGACTTTTAAAAGATTAAGATTCGAATTGGGGCCGTCATAACCTAGTCCACTTTAACCCCTCAAAAACACAAGTTTGCGCATTTACCGCAAAAAATCATCCCTTCGTCGTACCTCTAAACTTTGAGGGAGCTCCCCTTGATACCAATCCGACTATTGGAATCCTTGGCGTCGATATTTCGAGTGACGTTCAGTTTCGTGGTCATTTGGAAGGTAAAGCTAAATTAGCTTCGAAATAAACAAAAATATTAACAAAAAAAAAAACCGACTCCAAAAAATTTTACTGAAATAAATGCACTAAAACGTAAAAAATAATTGCGTAGTTTAGTTTGTTCAATTTACTTGCAATATTAACCTTTATTTTACTCAATCTTATAATCTTAAAAAATATTTTTGGAGTCGGTGCCAGCCAAGGTAAACATAAACATTAAAAGACATACTACATTATTTATTATATTAGCCCATATTGACCTATTGCTGGGCAAAGGCCTCCCCCCCCCCCCCTTCCAGTATTCGCGGTCTTTTGCGTGTGTTGGCCAATCCTTCGCGTAAGCATCAAACTCATCTCTCCACCTCCGTCTGGGTCGGCCTTGCATATTTATACTGTGGCCTTGCTGCCGTTTAACCCCATTGTCGTTTTTATTTATAAATATGTTTAATTAGCCTTTAACAGTTGTGGTGTTCATTAGTAAATAGATTTTATTAGGTATTGCAACAAGCTGGCACTGACTCCAAAAATATTTTTTAAGATTATAAGATTGAGTAAAATAAAGGTTAATATTGCAAGTAAATTGAACAAACTAAACTACGCAATTATTTTTTACGTTTTAGTGCATTTATTTCAGTAACATTTTTTGGAGTCGGTTTTTTTTTTGTTAAAATTTATGTTTATTTCTCGCTTTTTAGTGAATCGTTCCGATCTATTTATCGAAAGTGAATATTAGTAAACCTACAAAACGCGCTACTTGTATGAGACAGCGCCGTTTAAATGCGACAAGCGAAGAAAACGAGAAACGCCTATCACAAAGTAGGAAATCAACATCCAAAACAGACGGCAAGTTACCGAATTTACTCGTGAATGCTGTATAGACCCCCCTACGATGATGACTTGCGAGTTACTAGGGTTCACTGTTAGGGAAACTAGAGGAACGTTTTTGACTTGCTCCAGACGTAGATCGTAGCCAAGTCACCATTGATCTGCTCAATCGCTTCTCAGAGGTTCTCAGCCGAGCCCTGAGAGTAAATTTGTAAGTCATCGGCATAAAGATGTTAAGAAGAATTTAGACAAGAAGTGACAGAATTAATAGTGTGAATAGTGTATTTTTAAATCCTAATAGAAATGTTTCGGAAGGAGTGATAAAAAGTGGCCTATGTCACTTTTGTTCTTCAGCTATCTATGTGCAAAATCAGGTCGATGCGCAAGTGAGAGACGGACAAACAAACAAACAAACACGCTTTCGCATTTACAATATTAGTCAGAAAAGATTTATTGCCGGAGTGGATCTCATTTGACCTATGGCTGAAAATACCAAAATTGCTATAGGTAGATATGTCTACAATATTTGAGGAGTTCCCTCAATTCCTCAAGGATTTCACCATCAGAACTGAGTTCCGGTACCTGCCTTCTTTTAATTCGTCATAGTCGCTTAACTATCTTAATCGAGATATCTTATCGCCACTCGTGTAATACTTAAAATTGAGAAGTTCCAATGACATTCTGTGGTCTTCTTCATCAGTTCTACTTCATCAAATGATACTTTCTCAATGCAAATTCTTGACTTATTGCTGAAAATATCAAAATTGCTATAGGTATGCCTACAATATTTGAGGAGTTCCCTCAATTCCTGAGGATTCCATCATCAGAACTGGATTTTGATAAAAATGGGACCAATCTGGAAGTATATCCTTTCAAATAAAAAATGAATTTTCCAAATCGGTGTGTAAATGACTGAGTTCTGAGGTAACAAACATAAAAAAAAACAAAAAAAAAAAAACAAACAGCCGAATTGAGAACCTCCTCCTTTTTAGAAGTCGGTTAAAAACTGGGTGTGCTTAATAGAGCGGGCCAGTATTTCACGCCGGCCCACCGCTTACACCGCTTATATAAAATTATAAAGCACAGGTCAGGCCGCATATGGAATACTGCTCCCATCTTTGGGCTGGAGCACCCCAATACCAACTCCTTCCATTGGACCGCATCCAACGCAGAGCTGCTCGAATTATCGACGACGTGGATATTTCAGGTCGGCTCTATCCACTGGCTCTTCGGAGAGACGTTGCGTCTCTCTGTATATTGTACCGTATATATCATGGGGAGTGTTCTGAGGAATTGTTCGGCTTGATCCCTGCCGCTGATTTCCTTCACCGCACTACACGCAATCGACTGTCATTCCATCCACATCACCTTGATGGATGGCGGTCTACTACTGTGAGTTTTTCAAGAAATTTCTTGCCTCGATCTACAGTGTTGAGGTGATTACTTTCCATCAGGTGACCCGCTTGCTCGTTTGCCTCCTTCTGCTATAAAAAAAAAAAGCTAAAAAGATTTAATCGTTTTAAGTCTTTGAACGCGCTCTACCGCCAATCAAAACGATTATACTAATGTGTAACCCCTCCGCTGGAAATCGAACGCGGTACCTCTGGGTCTATAGGTAACAAGTAGTCTAACTACTAGACAGGCAGTCAGTTTAAATCATAAGGACTGAATCATCTCAACATATTTGTTCGTTCATCATTTCGAGTAGGTAGCATTCCGAGAATGTCACTTCATATCCCGAGCATGACACAAAAAGAGTCACGAATGTACTGATTAGTTAAATTACTTTTAGCGACGATCGTGACATGTCCAGACTTCGAGTGAGATAAGTAAGTTAATGCCTCTGACATTTTCATGACATAGTCCATTTTTTATTTATTGATATTTAAATATTACTTGAGCTGTGTGGTGTGGTGGCGGCTGATTAAAAGAATACTCAACCCATCTCTTAACTTGGGTGTCGTGAAAGGCGACTAACGGACTAAATACTACATATAAATCCAACAGCATGGACGGCGACGGGCATTTATCACTCTGAAAGTGTACCTACGCGGAATAATTCATTATGCAGTTGTTATTCAACCCCTTGAGGATTGTAAAAGCAGATAAAATTAAAAATCAATTGTTTCGCGACCGCCGGCGGTCTTATGATCCTTGACATATTAAGAGGAGGTATTTCGAGCGCTTCTTTCTCGCTCTCTCGACGGTACGACGGTAAGGGACGGGTATAACAGCGAAGCGGCACGAAAAGGCGCGTTTTATATTTTTAAAAAAATTATAGAAGTAATAAAAAAACGATCGATTATAAAACCTCAAGTTATCTATGAACTTCATTTTGCAAAATAACTCATAATATCAAATCTCTTATTTTAAGAATAAAACATAGAAAAGAAGATAAAATGACACAAAAATATGTAACTTTGTGGATTTATTCTATCAAGCCAACTTTATCAAATCGTGTTTCCATCGGGCATATTCCATAGAATAAAGCCTCAACAATATTTCATAATTTTCGCAGATTATAATTTTACTGTTTACTACTTCAAAAATTAATTCTAAGAACGTGTTATTTTAATGTTTTACTAACACTTAGCCTTAATAAAACGTGGACTACGGCAGCAGACCGAATTTGCGGTCCTCATTGCCTAGTGCCTGACTAGACTAGTACCTTTAGAGGGGATAATAGACGTGAGTGTACGTATGTTAAATACTAGCGACCCGCCCTGGCTTCGCACGGGTTACTACCCGTACCCGTACCTAAACAAATTATTGCCTATAACTTTCCTCGATAAATGGGCTATCTAAAACTGCAAGAATTTTTTAAATCGGACCAGTAGTTCCTGAGATTAGCGCGTTCAAGCGAACAAACTCTTCAGCTTTATAATATTATATATATTTATAGTATAGATTAATTTTAGCAATTTTACATTTTTGTCAAAAGTCTTACAAGGAGAACAGAACCCAGACTCTAACAAGTACTTCTACTCTATGGCTATGGTCTTTATGTTTGTGTGTGATGATGGCGTGCGTGTTTGAATCTTGCGTCTGTCAAGTTTTTCAATACGTTTCTTTTTGTTTATGTTACTGATGAGCACCTGTATCAATATTGTGCTACTACCAAGCAAATAAGTGAGTAAATGAGTGATTAGGAAGGGTTTCGATAACGCAATTGCTGTTAGTTTCATGACTTGGTAGTAGACATTACATTTATTTCGAAGTGTGTGGCCTTTCCGAAACACGGTAAATCTGCTAAGCGATTCTCTAAGCGACACATAGACGCTGCGCGCTTGGCTGTGATCTGCTGTCTCTTTCCAATTGTCAATTCTCAGGGCTGCGGTAGCCGCTGCTCCCCAAGGCTTTAACTTAAAGAATCGCACTGCTGAAGCCTTTTAAACCCCTTGTCTGTTACGAAGACTCCTAGAGGTTGCTATTAAATTGAATGTCTATTGTGTCTGATATAACGACAGCAAGCACTGAAAGCATTTGAGGCCTGCTCTGCCTTAGACACGTTCTCATCAAAGCCTTTCGCCCTGGAGAATTGAGTAACCTTCGAAGTTCTCCACCGAGATTCTCACCGTCCCTTCCGTGTAAAGGTCAAACAAAAAGAAAGAAATGAGTCACAATCAACATCAACACATCCCACTGTCAATATGGTATCGTCCCACGAGTGTGACCCGTAGCGATTAACATTTAGCGCAACACAAATATTTGACGAGCGATTGACGACGTTTCGCCCGCCGGGCCACCGAAGAGCGTGTGAACTGATTTGGGGACATGAGACTAATACTGTAGGATACTAATTAGTCGCTTTGTCAAACGTTACTTAGTGTTAATGTACAGACAGCAACAAGTGTATATAGAAACCTTTTTAGTTTTCATAACGATATTCACATTTCGCCTGTCGGGCCGAGCGAATGTGTGAGTGAGGAACTGAGGAGTGTGAAATTACTTGGGTACTATGACAAACTCTGTGGTCGCTTTTTGTTTCATATAGCATTATTGTGTCAATGCACAGGCAACATCAATTGATAGAAACATTCTTAGCGGTCAGATTGATGTTTACTTACAACTTATTAGGGGACGTAAGATAAACGTTGTGAGATACAGTTGGTCGCTTTGTGTATCATCTACTAATTGATCCAAGCATTGTTAGTAGTCAAAATTATCTTAACATTCAAGTAAAGTAGGTCTTCTTGGAGGTCCTGTATTAAATTCAGGCACAGTGGGATTCGGATATTTAAAATTCTCTTAAAAGTAGTTAGCGCGAAAGATCTCAATCTCAGTTAACTTCTTGCTCACTTTCTTATTTACTCAAGGTATTTAGGGGAAATATAATTTACTTAACACATGAATTTCCTATAATCACGTTATTTCAAAATATCTTTCCAACTTTGACATTGATAAAATGTGCAAACCGCACTAAACCATGAAAAGAAGGAAAAACTTTAAACGTCACAATCTGCTTATATACCTATGTGTCGCAGGGATATGCATTGCAAAATTTTACATATTATGTAATGAGGAGCTCGATGGCGCAGCGGCTAGCGCGTTCGGCTTACGATCTTGCTTGCTAAGCCACTTACGCAATGCCGGGTCGCTGGATGGGTGACCAAATTTAAAACATCTTGAGCCCTCCGTGCTTCGGAAGGCACGTTAAGCCGTTGGTCCCGGTTGCTGTCGTAAGATGGCAGTCGTTAAATCCCACCAACCCGCATTGGGCCAGCGTGGTGGGTTATGGCCCAATATCCCCACGTGGGAGGCCTGTGCCCAGCAGTGGGACGTTTATAGGCTGATGATGATGACATATTATTAAGTCAGTTAACTTGTCCCAACCCCTTGCCATATTTTACTGCGAGATTGTTAACATCAAAATAGGTATACTAAATATGCTAATTAATCGAAATGATTTTACAAACGCGGGCCCACAGACCAACTGAGGTTACTGTTAATACAGGTTTCGTAGAATATTCGCAAAAACTGGTTGTTAGTAATTGATGAACACTATTTCGCATTAATAGCCACGCGATGTTTTTTTTAAAAGGAAAAAGTTTTAATAATTATTTAATCACTACTTATGTTCCTTGACAAATGGTTAACCGTTTTACGTTTGATTATTTCTCCATTTAATTATGGGGCACGGCGTTTTTTAATAGTTTCTTCAGGCGTGGGGCTAAACAGGAAATGTATGTATAATTTTGTAGACTATTAAAAATTCTTGAAAGCGGTTTGATTACAGACATCGATTCACTGCTATAATCCCCATAGGGTTAGTCAGAGACTAGGCAATAGTATCGCAGGAGCAGTCCACTGCCATAGTTAGGCTTGCCAACTCCAAAAAAGGCATTTCCGGGGTTGCCCAGCTCGACATCCGGGACTTGGGTATATTACGCGGGACACAACACACCCATTTAAAATGGTTAGTAAAAAATACATAGGCATATTTTTTAATTTTTCATTTAATAAAAAATCAATACGAATGCCTAACCCGAGGTTAGTTGGTACGAGACTTATATAAATCACTGATTTCCGGGACAAAAAGCGTCCCGCAAGAGGTCACAGCGAGACGGCCTAAAATTGACCCAGAAGCGGGACGTCCCGGAAAATCCGGGACGGTTGGCAAGCCTAGCCATAGTCCACGTTACACCAAATTACAACTGCACATGTTCTCAGCATGATAGGTGGTGAGCCCATCGCCGCTTAATGCTGTTGGATGTTTGCTATGTGTTTTGTCAGTTACGATTAGGCTTGCCAACTCCAAAAAAGGCATTTCCGGGATTACCCAGCTCGACATCCGGGATTTGGGTATATTACGTGGTAGGACACAACAAACCACATATAAAATGTACTGACTACGTGCCTATGTGTAAATGCCTAATCCGAGGGTAGTTGGTACGAGATAGATACAAGGCGTCTGCGATTCCTCTGGTTTTGCGGGTGTCTATGGGCGGCGGTGATTACTTTCCATCAGGTGACCCGCTTGCTCGTTTGCCTCCTTCTTTTATATAAAAAAATAATCATATTATCACTGATTTCCGGGACAAAAAGCGTCCCGCAAGGGGTCACGGCGGGACGGCCCAAAATTGACTCAGAAGCAGGGCGTCCTGGAAAATCCTGGACGGTTGGCAAGCCTTGTTACGACACCCAAGGGAAGATAAGTTGGTACTATTCCTTTAGAGAGCCACTACTAGTGTTGGCCAGGACTGCCCAGGACTGGAGTTCTATAAGTCCTATTTTAGGGACTGGACTCGATTTTTGGAGACTGGACTCGTAAATGAGAGCTTACAATATGACTCGAGAGTCTTTTTACAACAATAAATTCAAAGAGACTTATAAGACTCGAGTTCATTGCTAGGTCCGAAGTTTTTAAAAACCACTGTTAAGAATAAGTTGATTGGAAAGTATTTGAAAAACAATAATCTGCCAAAATCCCCAAAAAACAAGAAGACTCAACTCTTTTTGAAGTACTTTCTCAATTTCTCCAAAACGACTTATGTGTTTTTAAAGAACTTGAGTTCCATTATAAAAGCTTAGTTCTATGAATAGAGTCTTTTTGCTTTACGACTCGACGAAAGGACCTAAGGCTCAGAACTCAAGACTCAATTTAGTCAGTCTCGCGAGCTCTGCCAAAATGAGTCCAGTCCCTAAATTAGGACTTAAGGAACTCGAGTCCTGGCCAACACTAGCGCTACAGCTATACTACACGGCTTGCTTTTATTATAATAGATTTTCTCTTTTAATATAGCAAATTTATCAGCCGGTTTATTAAAATATACGACAACATTTTACTAAAATTTCACTACGAGTATAGAATGTGACACGACATAATGCTTCGTTTGACGCTGTGACGAAAACGAGTATAGAAATATCGATTTGCAGACTCGATCGATACGTGCAGATATCGATAGACGATAGTGAAAGCGAGATTTTAAGCTAAGCGAGCGTTAATCGATGTGGCATTGACCATGAACACACAGGAGGCTTATTATGAACATCGAGATACGATTGGGGGAACTTCGATAGCTGTTTTGGTCGATAAAGAGTGCCTCCGTCGTGTTAAAACTGTAGGAGTTTAAAATAAGTTCAATAAACTTGACTTTTGAGAGGTTTTTATGGTAGAAAACGAGGATACTGGTGTAAGTTTATAGTTTAAGAACTTTTCGAAGTCGGTAAAAAATAGGCCTCATAGCCCCTTATCTTCGATCATTTTAACTCTTATCGTCAAGTGTGAAAAACGCTTTATGTTTTTTCATGTATTCTCACTGGTTGTCATAGATATGTAAAAGTAAAATAAGAGTGCACTCAATCCGAATTATAAAAATCAATTGTAGTAGTTAATTCACAAGTGACGTCCATATTAGAAAAAAAATAGGATCGCCAGACGGACTTGGACCCAAGCTTTATTACTAACCAAACCAGGTTAATTATGTAGGTACCACCAATGGAAATTAAATCTGGGGCTGATATTGGTCAAACACAGAGACGCAGTAAAAATTTAATTATAAAGATGTTTTTTAAAAATAATATTGTACTAGGCTACAAAGTTTCTGGAATTAATAAAAATACCCTACCCTATAAGGTTATACCCTATATAGGTTATAGGCTATAACTTACTCTGATTTTCAATTAGTCTATGATTTTTTTTAAAGGCTAAGTGAAATCGGGTGAAATCTAAGTTCGACTTATCAGTATGCTCGCGATAGCGTAAATAGTCGTCAGTTTTAACGTAATTGGACAAGCAATGGCCAGAGAGATATCTTGATGCTAATAGTTTATTTATTTTTTTGCAAATTACTGAACCGGCAGCTACTTACAGATGCTTTCTTTTATTTATATCCAGACCGCCCGCGAACATGCGTACCTACTCGTGATTATTATTATCAGCCTATAAACGTAACGGGGCAAGCGAGTGATGATGAAACGTATTTAAACAAATAATAATAATATATAATAAAGAGTATATTAAAATATTACTTTCGGATCTTAGAGGTGAAAACTTCTAAGATCCGAAAGTATTGTTGACTAAAAAACATAAGCATCAAGCACTGACAAATTTCGACGGGTGAAACCAGACCTCGGTAGAGCCGCCCGGAATGCGGAAGGTGCGTGGTTCGATTCCCGCCTGAGGTTGTCGTCTTTTTTCAGTGTTTAAAATTTTACTTACCGAAGTATATTTAATAAAACGCTAATATATTAAAATATTTAAATTAACCGTGTCGCGTAGCGGTTAAAGAATAACCACCCCCTTTTTTCCCTTGGGTGTCGTAAAAGGCGACTAACGGACTAAAAACTGCACATATATCCAACAGCATAGAGCGGAGATGGGCTCACCAGCTTATCGCTGAGCACATGTGCATTCACTATTTGGTGAAAAGTGGACTATGGCAGAGGACTGCTTTTGCGGTCCTCATTGCCTACCCAAGCAGCACAATTCTCCTATAGTTGTTGACTTATAAGACTAAACATCTTATAGCACACTAATAGACGCTTTGATTAAAATCACTGATCTTGTTAAAGCAGCTTAACGGACTATTTGCGCTACAAGCACTTTCGATCCTATTACGCATCGTTAAACATGTTTACGAGAACATCTTATTAGACTATTTACGCTACAAGCACTTCCGATCTTACTACGTAGTCTTATAAACGTTTACAGGATTACATTATATGATACTTATAAGATCTTAAGTCTTATAAGTGCATGTTATAAAAATAAATATCAAAGCTCCTATAAATGCATTTAACAAGACTCTTATTCTTGTTCACGTTTTGTTTTAGTCTTCTAAAAGAAAAGTTCTTCTGTAAACGTTTTAGGTATAGCTACTATAGGTCGAAGATATTATAAGATTGATTTGACTTTGTCGTGACTTCTAAAGGATTTTTAGTACCAAAGTTGCACGTCCTGCTACTATTATAGGTAAGATTCTACTTATATGTGACCTGCATTTGCTATTATTAGAGTGATCAGCTGTTGACATATATTAAACAATATGGTGTCCAAGACTGTGATCTTATAATAACATTACTTTGACTTTGACTAAAATGCATTATAAAGCTCCTGATAAATGCATTACAATATGGACCGCGATCCGATCTGATGACGGCTGTATTTACTAATAATTAATGAATATTCCAATAATAAATATGTTTACTTTTGAAGGCGCATAAACATATGTTTATTATCATCGAATACTTTATCAATAAAATTTATTTCGCAAGTTATTTTTTTTATATAACAGTACAAACACAAAAAGTTATCAACCTTTATGATAATGAATAGTAATAAAGATTACCCTTTGCAATTCCAATATTTATTTATTTTCGTTTGCCTCCACCATTAAAAATTAATGAAAAATAAATGCTCTAGTTATGACATCACAATTACCACTGTTAGATAAATTACACCAGTAGCGGCATGCGCCAGATTGTTACAGGACTAATCACGCTGACCTGTAAACGTTAATAGGATTTCTACAGGACTAAAAAATATTTGGTCCTAGGATACTTACGTGACCACATTTTGCTACTTGGGTAGTCTCTGACTAACCCTTCGGGGATAATAGTGGTGATTATATGTATGTATGTAGGGGGGTGGTAGTATTCACCGCTACGCACACGGTTGTTATTAAAACAGTAAGTATGATATAAAGCCGATCCGAAGGACCATTTTTAATATTTGTGAGTGAAGTTTTGAAAACGGATGAGTAATTTTAGGTGCGTTAAAAATCTTTCTATTTCTCTCTCATTTACCCATTTACTAAATAACTAAGCCCGTCATTTAAATGATTGATCTCAATTACACATCACAAGTATGTAGTCCAAATAAGTGAGGTGGCCGTAGCGAATCTGGGCGTCTGCAACATCTCAGTGCTAAATTAAAAACTGTCACACAAACCAGTTTGCTGTGACAAGGTATTAGTGGCATCCATACGAACACACATATAAATATTTATTAAGGCTACTATTATCCCTAGAGGGTTAGTCTGAGACTAGGCAATGAGGACCGCATGGTTACCGCAGATGACAGGAATTTTCCTGACATGTCCGGAATTTTAGCTGTCTGTCAGGGAAACAGGGAAAATCGGTAATTGTCAGGAATTTTAAATAAAAGGAAAATATAAGAAATAAAACAATTGTAATCCAAAGAAAAAAACTAATAATTAACAATCAATTAATTGTTTATTTATTATTTAATATTCCTAGAATATCCGAGACGGAGTTATTTTCTCTTTCTATTTTTGCGATTTGTATTTGTTTTTGCGACTCATTGCCTAGTCTCTGACTAACCCTTTGGTGATATAGTCGTAATTATAATGTATGTATGTAATATAAGGGCTATTTACCCAACACCACTAAAGTACCAAGTACTGTCGAATAAACAAGGTGCTAAATGTCGTCATAATTCCAGGAGCGGGGATTCGAACCCGCTTCTGGAGTTCCATACTCTTATTTATTAGTGGAAGAATGCTTTAATAAATGTGCGAATTAAAAGATGATTAAGTCCCCATACCGGTCATACCTGTTCCTGCTCGGTACGAAAGGTATCAGTGCAATGAACCATTAGAGTAATTATAAGCTGGGATCATGATTAACGCTTTATCGCGATTGCTATGAGTGGCTATGACGGATTTTGCTTTAATGCAATCTGCTAAGAGCATGCCGTAATTGCGTCTTATAGAAATTTACACAAGGGATTAAAGTTATTCATAATAAAAAAGAGCTGTCCACTACTGAGGTAAACTTATTCCTAACAGTAGCATATTAACTGCCCTTTGCACGACTTATGTCTAAAAATAAAAACGTCCATCGTTTCAAAATAGTCCAATCAGTTATTTGACCAGCCATAAAAATGTCCAACTATAGAAACAACCAACCTTATACATGACCAAATATAATATCGTACAAATATGACAATTATTATTTAGAATTATAGAACTATAAAATGTTTCTTACATATGATGTCAATTTCGTAAGTGGAATGAATGGTTTAGGCGCATTAGGGCTAATTCTCATTATGGCAACCGACTCGCTAATGGACTACTTCTCATTATGGCCACTTCTCATTTTGGCTACTTCTCACTTGGGCTATTTCTCATTAGGGCTACTTCTCATTAGGGCTACTTCTCATTAGGGCTACTTCTCATTAGGGCTACTTCTCATTAGGCCTACTTCTCATTAGGGCTACTTCTCAAAATTTGGGAATGTTTATTAAAATAAGTACTGTCTTTATGTATATAAACATGTTTATTCATTCATAAGAGATCAATGACATTATTTTAAGAATAAATCAACATGAATTAAACCAATGTAATATTATAAGTATTATTACCTTAGTCTGGTTTGAAACTAACATTTATTTGTTTATAACATACACAAATCAAAAGTTAAAGGATAGGTAAACATTACTAGGTGTCACACCTTTTAATTAAATTTGACTAAAAGAAAAGAAACAAGAGAGATTATAAGAAAAATAGCTATTTTACCACTTTTACCCGCAGAGAAAATACCAGAGCTTTGCCAAAAACTAACAGAGATTATTGAAAATGAATCGTTGTTACCATTGTTTGAAACGTTTTTAAAATACTTTGCAAAACAGTGGTATCCAAGAATGAACCCTGCGCTTCTTAGTTGCTCTGGACAATGCCACCGCACTACCAACGCTTTGAGGGGTGGCACCATCGGATAAATGTGAAAATTCCTAAGTGTCCAAATTTATTTTTATTCTTACAGAAACTCTGAAAAGAAGCCAACCATTTCGACTCCAAACTCAAGAACAGCCATATCCAAACAAAGAAAACGGCATAACAAGTACATTCATTTCGACAAAAAGTATAAAAAAGTATTTACGAAACTAAAAAATGGTCAAATAACAGTTATTACATTTTTAAAGAAAATTACTTTTTACCAGTTTCTTAAATAAAGGTAACTAATTAATATTGATTATTAATTATTGTGTTGATTTATGCTTATATAAAGATATACCTAATTAATATTGTTTGTTGATTATTGTGTGGATTTATGTTGATTTTATTGAAATTAAAGTAATTAAAAGAAGTGACACCTAGTTATGTTTACCTATCCTTTAACTATTGATTTGTGTGTGTTATAAATAAGTAAATGATAGTTTCAAACCAGACTTAAGTAATTATAAGAAGTAATACTTATAATATTGTATATTTACCGTAATAGGTAAATCAATGTTGATTTATTCTTAAAATAATGTCATTGACCTCTTACAAACGAATAAACATGTTTATATACATAAAGACAGTACTTATTTCAATAAAAATTTCCAAATTTTGAGAAGTAGCCCTAATGAGGTAACAAATTTATCAGTTAATAAATTAAAAAAATTCATAAAATGTAAATTGTGCCAAAAGGCGTATTATAGTTTTGACAATTTCTTTAATGACAAGGCTGCTTGGCAGTGACACGAATTGCTCTCTAGGTAACTAGATTTTTAAAAATGTATTAGATTTTGATACCTTTGATAAATTAGTTTGACTTTTGACCTAAGCTTTTGACATACAATTTTTTTTTTGACGAATCTAAATAATTTTTATAATTTTAAAAGAGAATAAAGTATATTTTATTTTTTTATTTTATAATGAGAAGTAGCCCTAATGAGAAGTAGCCATAATGAGAAGTAGCCCTAATGAGAAGTAGCCCTAATGAGAAGTAGCACTAATGAGAAGTAGCCTAATGAGAAATAGCCCAAGTGAGAAGTAGCCAAAATGAGAAGTGGCCATAATGAGAAGTAGTCCATTAGCGAGTCGGTTGCCATAATGAGAATTAGCCCTAATGCGCCTAAACCGAATGAATGACTATTGAACATTTACTTATCGACAGATAGGTAAATCATGCATGCACAATATTCATAAATTCTTGTTAATGGCTGCATCTGGCCTTCACAACGTAATCGAATTTATGGGGCTACACTTCCTCAAGCTGACGTAAATAGTGGGCAAAAAAACCTCGTACGATTTTGAGGGAAGTTTTTGAAATTCGTAGACGGGCAAGCATTTGCTAAGTATAAGGTGGTGAAAAGGCCGCAGGTGGAATCGCACTCCATCCGCATTCCTCAACTACTGAAGCACAGGCTTTTTTATTTGAACTGTCGGAACACAATTATGCTAGTAACATTGTTTTGTATGACGACATATTTAAATAAGATGGTGGTAGCTAGCCAGGCGGACTTAACACAAGATTTATCACCTTATGCTGATATTAATGCTCAATGAGCAACTCAGCACTACATAATTATCTACTTCTTTTATTGCATTTTATGACATACGTATAATCACGACTATTATCCCCAAAGGGTTAGTAAGAGACTAGGCAATGAGGACTGAGAAGCAGTCCTCTGCCATAGTCCACTTTTCACCAAATAGCGACTGCACATGTGCTCAGCGTGACAGGTGGTGAAACCATCGCCGCTCTATGCTGTTGGATGTATGTGCAGTCTTTATTCCGTTAGTCGCCTTTTGAGACACCCAAGGGAAGAGAGCGGCTGGTAGTATTCTTTCACCGCTACGCCACACAGTTAATTTTAATTCCGAACTTAAATTTGTTCCAACAAAACATTTTTATAGTATCCGCAGTTTGCATGCGCGTAGCCGGGTAAACAGGGTTCAGTGCCGCGACGAGGCCAACAATTTGGCAGAATGCGCGACAACACATTGATAATGTAAACACGCTTTTAATTCCGGTGTTATTTCTTTAGGTAACCCGAGAACCCTGTCGTCAACAAACATACATAGGTACATATTACATAACGACTTACGGCTAAGGCTGCTTTTAATTTAAGCGCTTAGAGCAGGACCTACATGGTTCAAGTTACACTTGAAACAGACTATTTATGAGTAACGACCATGATATTTTGGCCTACGTACGACAAACGGACCGCAGCCACATGAGTAACTTCCCTACAGAGTGCAAGCTCTCTAACAACGCGCAAAATTCATACCTATTCTGATAGGGCTGACACCCGTTTCACGTGTAAAAAATTAGGGAGGAAAACTAAAATAAGGTAAGTAGGTAGAGGTACATAATAAAACGTGTATTTCAAAAGGTATAAAATAAGGATTAGTGTAATTTGACACATAATAAATTTATATTAATTCAAAGATAACGAAACGTTAAAAAAATTGTCTTCTGTGTTGAATCGAACCCGCGTCCTCCGCAAATAATCAAATATTACGAATCTATGAAGCAGTCTTATCTTAACTAAATGTTTAAAATATTTAAAAAAAGAAATGTCCTTGTTTTTTTCCGGAATTATTCATACACACGGTGCAAGAGTTGGGAATTGTGTAACTAACCCGACTTTTTTATATATTTAGATTAAACACGAATGTCCCTTAATCGATATTAAATAAATAATTAACCGTGTCGCGTAGCGATGAAAGAATATAGTAGTACCACTAGGGCATGCAGCCGGGAATTCCCGGTACCGATTTTTCCCGGTATTTCCCGGGAAATTGACATTTTACGCTGTACCGGTACTGACAATTCGTTTCCCGGGAAATTCGGTACTTTCGGTACTTTTATTATAACTTAAAATTACGCCAATATTAGCCTAGCTTTACCTTCCAAATGACCTCGAAACAGAACGTCACTCGAAATATCGACGCCAAGGATTCCAATAGTCGGATTGGTATAAAGGAGAGCTCCCTCAAAGTTCAGAGGTACGACGAAGGGATGTTTTTTCGCGGTCAATGCGCAAATTTGTGTTTTGGAGGGGTTACAGTGGGATAGGTTATGTCGGCCTCAATTTGAGACATGACTTAACATGTTCTCGGTGTCAGTCACAAGTTTATTCCGGCTCTCGATGACGCTTTTCAGAGAAATATTAGCTCGTCCGGTGTAGAGCGTTACCCCCGTACTCCTCCGCATAGCAATGAATGCTGTTGTTATGCAACATGTCATTGATATGCAGAAGAAACACAGTAGGGGCTAACAACACACACCCCTGCGGGACTCCAGCATTCACGGGTTTCATGTTAGAGCACAAACCGTCGACTACGACTCTGATGCAACGCCCAGAAAGAAAGCTGGCGACCCACGAACACAATTTCTCAGGAAGCCCGTATGATGGAAGTTTAGTGAGTAGAGCCCTGTGCGATACCCTGTCAAAGGATTTCACTACGTCTAAGCTAACTGCCAGTGACTCCCCTTCACTCTCGACTGCCTCCGCTCATCGGTGAGTAAGGTACACTAAAAGATCATTAGCCAAACGACCGCGACAAAAACCATACTGGCGATCGCTTAGTAGCTAGTTTTCTTCTAGGTACCTTAAGAGCTCGCGGTTTGTAATGGACTCCATTACTTTGGAGAACAAAGAGGTGATGGCTATTGGCCTGTAGTTGGACGGATCTCAGTGATCGCCTTTTTTGAGAATCGGGTGGACAAGGGCTGTCTTCGAAGAGCTCGGGACAACGCCAGTAGTGTAAGAGAGCCGGAAAAGGCGCGTTAGAACCGGCGCCAACTAAGGTCCGAAGCACAATGGGAGGAACTGCATCAGGTCCACTCGACTTATGGATATCAAGGAAAAAAGAGCCTTACGAACTGACCTTTGTAGGAACCGGATTGGCATTGAACAAGCGCAATACGGTATGATTGGTGGAGAGTTATCCCCATCGCCCAAGGGCGAGTTTGATGCTAAAAAGAGTGCCCAAGAGGTCGGCTTTCTCCTTTGTAGTATGGGCCAGGCAGTCATCGGTATTGTGCAATGGTGATAAGGACGGCTGACAAAATTCCCTAAGGTAGCTTTCGCGAGAGACCAGAACGCACGCGTACCCGAAGGAAGACGCACTAGCCTCTCGCCGATTCCACTTATGAATGATGACTTCGCCTTGGCAATGTCCTTAAAGGTCGTGGCGGCAAAGTTGTACCTCTTTCTGAGCGCACTAGTGTTTCGATTCTTTGATGACGCCGCATTTTTGGCGAGACGCCATTTTGCAGCAAAGTCCAAACCATGGTTGGGACCTGCCGCCAATGGGAACCACCGAGTTTGGATTGAAAAGTTCCATTCCCTGCAGTATCACATCATGGACAGAGTCGGCGGCAACATCAAGATCTTCCAGCGAGAAGCAAACTCGCCACCATGGGTAGGACGCAAAGAAACTTCGCATCCAACCCAGCCTCTCGACTCGACGTTTTTGAAGTTCCTGTGAGAGGCACAGTACTACAAATCGGACAGTGGTCTGATGAGCATAGTAGTGCATCAACAGAAACTTGATAGCTGTCTGGGTTCGGGGTCAGCAGAAGGTCCAATAAGGAAGGTGCATGGCCTTCCACATCTGGAACCCGCGTAGGCTCGGTTACCAATTGGGACAGACTGTAGGCCAAAGCGAGGTTATGAACGGCTCTACCCGCCTGGTCAGTTGTGCTTGAACCAAGCCATTCGACGTGATGGGCTTTAAAGTCTCCCAATACCACAATCTCGGCCGAGGGGATCCGTTGGAGAAGGGAGTCTGTCGCCGTTTGAACTTTTTGAACGCCTTGTCTTGCATTGGACGGATTTATATTATTTACTCACCTTAAAACACTCATGATACAAATCCATTGCATAAGGACCCTTTTAAATTTAAAACATTCAATTTGGATGATCTCTAACCAATTCCATTCGACAAAATGATTCCACAGCTAGTACAACAATTGACAAAGCCGTTTTTTTATTATAAACTTTTTGTGTAATATTTTATTTTGCTCAATGATCCATTTAACAAACGTTAGTTACATCTAGGTTAAAAAAATATCTCAGTACCGAAAAGTACCGAAATATCCCGGTTTTCCCGGTACCAGAGTTAGCGGAGTACCGGGAATCCCGGTTTCTTCACAGTACCGGGACTGCAACCCCTAACTACCACCCCCTCTCTTCCCTTGGGTATCGTTAAAGGCGACTAATGGACTAAAGACTGCACAAACATCCTACAGCTTAGAGCAGCGATGGGCTTACCACCTGTCACGTTGAGCACATGTGCAGTCTCAATTTGGTGAAAAGTGGACTATGGTAGAAGACTGCTTTTGCTGTCCTCATTGCCTAATCTCTGACTAATTATTAATATAATTTTATGTTTGTTTTTATAATGTGATTTCTTTTTGTAGTACTGATTCTATTAACTAATGTTCATATAATTTTCCCGAAATTACTTCCGATTATTTTTCATTATTGTCATGTTGTGTTTGCCTATAATGTTGTTGCATTGTAACTATTATTATTCATATTACCATTTTAGATTTATGCTGTAATGTAACAATGTTGGCAGACCTAATAATAAAAAAAAGTAAAAAACCTTTCTAAAAAAGGAACTTTTATTTAAATGCGCTAAAAATAAAAATAAAAACTTTTACTAACAACTTAAAACGTCATTACACAATTTATAATGATATAAAAGGTTGTCGCAAGATTTATGTACTCGTATTTTCTTAGATTGAAAATTTTAATAATTAAAAACAATCGCATCAAGTTATTTAATTTACTTGTTTATATATAGTAAATCTCGGAACAACCTTAGTTATCATATAAATTGTGTAATGACGATATAAGTTGTTATTATAGTAAAACTTTTAAGGTATAAGTTTATTTTTTCTTTTTAGCGCATTTAAAAAAAAGCTTGTTTTTTAAAAAGGTATTTTACTTTTAAATTATATTTTACTCTTTAGTTATCCTTGGAAACGTGTCCAGGGATAACTAATTTTCATCTGATCAACTCACTGAACGTGTAGGTATACTACAGAATTTATTCACGTCTTCCAAACCACCACTACCCATCAAAAACGGTCTATCCATTAAGACGCATCTAACTCGACGCGATGTGTGCTTAATTACTGAGTTACTATGGCCACCTTCCAGCTTCATCATCAAACCCTGGTTACCATCTAGCACCAAAGAACTTGTCATAACAAATCAAGCGAGCCCATACTCGATGGGGTTATGTCGTTTAATTACTGAGTTCCTATGGACACCTTCCAGCTCCATGATCAGACCCTGGTTACTATCTAGCATCAAAGTGCTCGTCAAGACAAATCAAACGAGCCCATACTCGATGGGGTTATGTTGTTTAATTCCTGAGTTCCTATGGTCATCTTCCTGCTTCATCATCAGACCCTGGTTACCATCTAGCACCTAAGAAATCGTCAAGACGAATCAAACGAGCCCAAGCTCGATGAGGCTGTGTCGTTTCATTGCGAAGTTCCTATGGCCACCTTCCAGCTCCATTATCAGTTCAGCACCATGTCATCATAATATTGCATTGTCACGCGATTTACACATGTATGCAAAATTTCAGCTTAATCGGTTGAAGATATCTGCTTCAAAATTAAGTTGCAAAATTCCACCCGAACAAAAGATAAGTACATACATTACATACATTGCAAGTTAAATAAAAGCTTCTAATAAATAACCCTTCGGGAATAAAGGTCCTGATTATGTGTATGTATGTATATAAATATTTAAAACACTGTAATGGTAAAATCCCAAATTCGTAAACTAAATCATTTGAATAACTGAATCTCATCTAATGCTCGCGAACGTGCGGCCCTGTCCGTCATACCACAACTGAACCGGCGCAAACCAGTTTTTACCACGGCGGCGCGTCGGTGAACCTGTCGGTGAGAGGTCACGCACACATCGCCGCGCTTATGTATGAGTACACCTACAGCGGGCCGCTTACAGGCAGCTTGCATTCTGTAGGGTATTTATTCATGTGCCGCAGCTGTACGTGTGTCTCAATAGTGTAGACTTTATATAAGGTGACTGCCAGAAACCGCAAAAAATTTCAAGGACTGGTCAGGTCAAGTGTAAACATGACAAAAATGACAAAAAAGGAATTAGTGTTTTTTTAATTTTAATTAAATAATCCATTATGTGAATTTTAATTGGATAGTGTTTGAGTATCTTATTTATTTTAAAGCAATAACATAAGAAAAATAAAATAAAAACAATTTAAAATAACGATTACTTACAACGCGCGGGCAACGGCCGGCGGGCCGACCGTCTGTTGACCCGTTCGCGTCAGCTGGGCGATAAGTACCTACGTTAGTCTGCAATGAGACCATTTTTGTCATGTTTAAAACATTTGACCAGGGGCCCAAGTCTGCTAATTTACGAATGGCATAATTGAATCGCAATTGGATCGCATTGTAATTGTTTGACACATTTGGTATTCTCTTACTCATTTAAGAATACCAAATGTGTCAAACAATTACAATGCGATACAATTGCGATTCAATTATGCCATTCGTAAATTAGCAGACTTGGGCCCCTGACCAGCCCTTGAAGTTTCTTGCGGTTTCTAGCAGTCACCTTATATGTGAATCAAGGGACAGCAAATACAACATGATCCATCCCGGTGTGCTCCAATGTCCTGCTGGATTGAAAGCGTCCTAAGGGTTAGTCAGAGAGACTCGCAAGGACCGCAAATTCAATGCACTTCTACAGTCCACGTTTCATCAAATAAGAACTGCACATGTGCTGAGCGTGATAGGTGGTGAGTGTATCTCTATGCTGTTGGATGTATGTGCAGTCTTCAGTACGTTAGTCGTCTTTTACAACTAAGTGACAATTTGGACACTTTAAATTCGGACACAGTGTCCGAATTGACACTTTTTTATTTTATTATTTTTTCACTGACGATTCGGACACTATTAAATTATTGGAGCTGTTCAGTACAGTCAGATAAAAAAAGCTTTAAAATATAATGTTTTTAACTATAGTATATTTTCCTAAAAATTAATGTAAAGAAATCTATAGAAGTTTTTTATCTGACTGTACAAAGCAGCTATTATTGTTGGTGTCCTAATCGTCTTTGAAAAAAATAATAACATTAATAAGTGTCAATTCGGACACTGTGTCTGAATTTAAAGTGTACTAACTGTCACTTAGTCTCTTTTACGACATCCAAGGGTCAGTTGTATTTAGTGAACCGCCACCTCACAAATATACTCACTTTCGCATTTAAATTACACTCTTTATCCATAAAAGACCATAATTTTTCGAAAAAAATTATTACTCCATAGTTCCAAACAGTCTAACCTAGAGGAAATTTAATTATGGACATGCCATTCAGCACGGGCGTCCAATAAACAATCGGCATGGTATATATATAACCCAAACCGAATCAATGGGTATTGTTTGTAACGGGGTCGGACGTTTACAAATGTTACAATAGTTGCACGTAGGGCGCGGGGAACACTTCGGTATCTGGGTTTGAGCGCCATAACCGATCGTAGCAGTGATAAAAATTAAGACTGTTATCCCCGAAGGGTTACTTAAAGACTAGGCAAAGAGGACAGCAAAAGCAGTCCTCTACCATAGTGCACTTTACACCAAAAAACGACTGCACATGTGCTCAGCGTGATAGGTGGTGAACCCATTGCCTCTCTACGCTATTGGATGTATGTGCAGTCCTTAGTCCGTTAGTCGCCTTTTACGACACCCAATGGAAGAGAGATAGTATTCTTGCACCGTTGCACCGCACGGTTATTATACTACTAATATTATAAAGCTGAAGAGAAGAACTAAGCTATGTCAACGTCAAGTAAGTCAAGCATACTCGTAGGCTTTAGTAGGGAATGGTCCACGCACTGTGACAATGTGACGAGTGCAAGTGCTTGACAAGCGAGTGGAGGGTTGCGCTAGCGTTTCTGCGAGCAGATACATTTTTAACGTTAACTTTTGGGTTTAAGTATCAATATCGATTAGAGAAATGTGTAAGTAAGTACACAGCTCTGCCCTCATAATTGCAAACGCAGTACTTGCAAAATGGCGGTTTCGAGATAAGCGCGGTAAACACATTTTTTGATATCTAAATAAGAGGTCTATAATTATATAACTTTTAAAGTATACCTAAAAAACAAGAAAAAATCAAGCTCTCTTCTGAAATATGTTTCTCTTTACTTTACTGTCCCATTTAGATAAAATGCGCAATACTGCACTTTTATCTACCGTCTCGGCTCATGAGCATTACAGTATCACTAAGGCCAAATGCAGTATTCGTGTTTATTACTGCAAAATCTCCTAGCACGTGTTCAATACAAGTGTAAGCTTTAATTTCAGCAGCTATTAATATTTATTGTTAGAAACGAGTCTTTTACAATTTTTATGAGATATACGTAAAATGCTTATGCTTACAGACTTTCAGTTTTATATAAGTATATTTAAAGGGTATCACTAGACATTTAAAATTGTAATACGTTTGGACTACTTTGGCAAAATATACTAATTCAAGGACCTTACTTTACCTACATCTAAATAATTTATTAATATTTATACTAAAATTAATATTATTTAATTTTACAAAATAAATAAAAAAAAACTTACGGGACATAAAATTTATTTTGGTGTGTTTTAAAGTTAACAAAGGAACAATAATAATTGAACATACAAATTTCAGAAAGATTCCGATTGTTATTGATGTCTTTGGCGCTAACTAATAACGCTCAAATATACTTTCACACCATCTGCTCGACAATGTCAAATTATGTATGTCGTGCTCACCTAACCTGAAGTAAGTCATTTAAAACCTGAGGTCTAGCAGGGCTTAATATTGTACTGAATTTCATTATAACCCGCTGGTCATCAATGTGATTTGAATTTAGAAAAGTGGAAATCGCATACGAACATGTAACGTACGAAACGTACGATATTAGGTAGTAGGTACATACTAATTCCATGCATTCACCTTATGATCTGCACTAAAAAAATAAATTGATCGAAAATCGAACCAGACCACCACAAGATGAATATAAATAAAAAAAAATAGAACACATATTAAAAAGAGGCGCGAATACTGAAAATTGCTTTGCTTTTTATTGTCTCGTAGATGGTGTGAAAAGTAGAATATTCTCCTCAGGGATAAAGGTGCCTAGGTCTTGCGCGACCTTGAATCCCACGCTGCACTGAGGATTCTTGTCTTAACTCATAACTTACTATTATACTGTAGATACGTATTGATCAATACTTTCTGTGCTGCTTTTCATTGTTTTCACGGTTGGAGCCCAATTTGGGAAGATTTGACCAAAATTCATGTTACACCAGAGTAACCTCTACGAGAGTAAATTGTTACCGTTTAAAATTCTTTTAAATTTTTCCAAAGTAAACCAAACTTAAGTTTTACTATTCCGTAGTAATTATCCTATTTCGATAAATACGATAAATATAACTGCAAAATTACTACAAAATGCGATGCGCCGGCCGTCCGAATTCAACTTATGCTCACAGAATGGAGATTTGTAATATTATGCACAAATTTATTATCCTATTTCGATAAAAACAATAAATACAACTGCAAAGTTACTATAAAATGCGAAAATGGGCATTTTACGCAAAAATCACAGTCGAGATGTAATAGGCCTCTAAGTGTTCATGAACATGCATGAGTGATGGGAAATAAAACAAAACAGTGCAAAGTCGCTTTTCCAATTCTCTCAAGAAGTCTGAAACTCAAGGGGTTTGAGGGAAATATCATTTACCATTAAACAATTATATTATTATCACTCACTTGATATAATTTACTATATGCAAATAAAATATTTCCTATTATTTCTCTTACTTGACTGCACTGCACTGTAGAATACTGCGTTTGGTTTAGTTAGTATTCGTTGAAAATAGTGTAATGCTTAATGAATCTGCAGTAAACGTAGCAAGTACTGCATTACCTTCTAGCACATGCTCATTGCTGCAGTTTTGTTAGCAAAAGCAACATTTTTGTGCAAGTACTGCGTTTCCCGTTAAATAAAAAACATGTTTATAATACAAAAAAATATTCAAAATATTTTTTTATGTATAGATTAGCGCCTTGAAATGCCATTTTTGCAAAAAAGTGAAAATACCAAAAATGTCGATTACTGCAAGTGCAATTAGCAGGGCAGAGCTTATCGCCACACGTAAAGCGTATGTACGTATTCACCTTTACCGTTTATTATAATATTTGAAAGTTTGCCAATTTCAACGTGTGAACGACAAACGGCTCGGTGAAGGTCAGTAAGTCGATCCCATTGAGTAACACATTTAAAACTGTGTTTCAGCAAACAGCGTGTAACATCGCCTTTTCATGTGGGTAGTGTTTGCGTCATGCTTCCGAGGATCCGTGAATGAAAACTGTTTTTATTTTATTAGACAGTTTCTGTTTACAATTTTACATTGCAGTTAGAACATTTTTATAGGATCTACAGTTTGCGTAAGACATAACTACTACCTACAGAATTGACATAAGTAAGCGTGTTACAATTTTCTTTTTTTATACGATCAACACATCTCAGAACAATAATGCTTTAGTTATAATAACTAAAGCATTATTTGTTCTGAGCAACACATCACCTTCGTCCCGAAACGTCAGCAAAAATAATAAATAAAACAATCTGGAGTATAACCATATAGAGCTAAAAGTACTAGTCAATATTAACATTTATATAAGTCATCTATATAATCATCATTAATAGTTAGTCGCGGACGCGCTATCGATAAACTTACAAACAGTTCTATGCCCTAAAAAAAGTATACTAAATAAATACAGGTACATATTAATGTGAAAAAAACACAGGGAAACTTCCTGCTAAGTATTACATAGTAAGGTGTGGTTTTAGAAAACAATATAAGATCTAAAAAATTCACCTAGAAAATAAAAAGACAGAGATCTTACATCCAGAACTCAAGCAAGATCAAAAGAACAAGAAGAGTCAAATGCAAATGACCCGACAACTTAACAGGCCATTGTGAGTGCGCAAAATAAAATCAACCCTTCAATATTCATAACACCATACCCAGCTGACAACAAAAGGCATAATAAGGTGCATTCATTGCGGCATTACCGATGCGACGCGCGAATCCATCATTATGCATTCTTAGCGACGCATGCTTTGAAATGTCCTTGTACACCTAACCAACTTCTGGAGAAAACCAAAAAATTAACTGCCACTCTTAACCCCGAAGCTTAAGATTCAAGTTTGACTTACTCAAACGCAAAGTTCTATAAACGCTATCAAATTCTCTTCAACAAGTGGTAACTCTTAACACCAACACTTTAAGGGTTTTATTGGCGTTCGCTTAAGGCATTAGCGGTTCTGAAGGCAACGACAATATCTGCGGTTATGCATGACAAGGCTGTCATAATAACAGGGCAATTTTATCGTAAATACTAAATGCCCTAAGTAGTTCTTGTATTTAAATAGGCACAGACAGGCGAGTGATTGATTTTGTCAAAGGCCTTTGGAAAATCTGTTGAGGTTTTTGAAAGGGCACGCAAAGGTTGAAGCTGCAGTTGTTTACCGTTAAACTTAACTCACTCACTCACTGTTGAGATAAATGGTGGTGATTTTGTACGTGAAAAGATTTGTAACAAATATACAGCAAATAACAGATTCTTAGAAAATTGTTTTTTTATGGTAGAGCACACTGCATTTTAAAAATGAAAAAAAAATTAACTAAGTTTTAAGGTTAGGTTGGAAATTCAGTCGAAATAATATTTGTGAAGTTTACGCGATCGGGTTACAATCTAGCAAGTTAAGTAACTCACGTAATGCCAAGTTACCGGTTCGGTGGTAACCAGTTCGTTTATAAAGAAAATATTATAGAAATATAATAAGGTGGAAAAATTCTCAATTAACTTATGAATGGTGTTTTAATTTAATTCTCAATTAACGTCTAAATGCTTTAAACAGTCCTATTTTAAATCTGTATATGTGACATGTGCACAATATGTATATTAAGCACAACTCACAATCATCATTCTTATTTAGGAAGTAGTTTCACTACTTCCACAAAGAATTGCCAATATTTAAAAATTTACAATAATTATGAGAACTACTATCAAAATAATGAAAATGTTACATTAGTTAGAAAGCGCCAATCAAGTGGCCGTCTCGCTACGACAAAATAGTAAAAGCCCTACTACAGCTACTTTATTTGTCGACTACACAAAATCACACCAAAATATTGTCTGCAACGCTTAATTGCCATCCCAGACTCATTACCATCCCTCTTCTGAGAACGTATCATCACATACGAACAGCCTCTCTGTTTTCCAACCACTCAAAAATCAACCTTACCGCCTATCACATAAAAGAAACACTTACCTTAGCGTCAACAGAACTCTCATCAAGGAATGTGACAAAAGAAAGTGCACTCTACTCAAAGGTACGAAGGCAGGAGTTTGCCTATCTAAAAGCTTAATTTGGGAGCCCTACGTGCCTAACAGTTGGTGTCTGGTGCTTTTGTTTCACAAGGGGGCTGAGGTTGGAGACAAGCCTTTGTCAAACCGCTTTGTTTGGACACGCTGTCCCTATTATCTCTGTCGACATAGTATGATAGTGGGCTGGAAAGTGACGGCAGGAAGGTATGGCAAATAAGGCAACAAAGACTAGATAAATAGAAATAAATTTAAGCAATTTCGTTGCAAACTATTACTAGGTACGAAAAAAATATTTTCACGCAGTGAGTATCGCTGTATGTATTTCCAATAAATTTTTTATATTTGTAAAAATATTAATAAATGAAATAGCTGTTGTTCTTATTAGGTACCAGCAACCAGCAACGTACCTAGCGTAAAGTAGGGCACATACATAGACAGTTGTTTCATATTAGATTAAACACAATCCTGGTTGTAACGCCCGCCGTGGCCAGCGGCTTCGATGTAGACAAGGTGTCTGTCTATCTTAGACCACGTAACATATAAAATGTGAGAAATCTGAAACAATGCAGGTAAAATCCGGAAGGCACGGCTCATCGGTCTAATGACCACTGTTTTTCTAAAACCATTGTAAGTTGGACCGTCGGTTTTCTTCGAAATTCTCTCGGCGAAACGATTCCTCACTTGAAGAGGGGAGAAGGGGAGTTACAATGTGTCTGGTCGGTAAATCCACGCGAGTCGACCATTTTCTTGCGCCGTGATTACATTTTAACCTGTGGGAACATCTATAGATAGTGTGTGGGACAACTGATAGGCAATCAATCGTAAGAAAAGGCTGTTCTCAAACTCGAAACTTTAAATAATTTTGGAGAAAAATGGATTTATTTTTAGATGTTTAGAAATTACATAAATCAATTTTCATAAGATGACAAATTGTTTAAAGCAAATAAAAGAGGAAGAAAGGTTGTAACTTGTAATGTTTACATTATGTATGCTGTGTAATGCAATGCATGTTAGTAAAACATTAGTGCATTGTATTGTAATTATTTAAAATATTTTATAGAACGTTTAATGCAAATTGAGATGTGAGATTATTCTTAATGAACTGATTGTTAAAGTTAACAAGGAAGGACGGAGTAAGAACAAATGAAGTGATGCAGTTTTTTACAAACAAGAGATTTAAAAAAAATCTGGTACACTTTCTAGGTAGATCTCGATTTCGTACTGACGCACGGTAGAATAAGTCATTGATGTCAATTTAAAAAGCAGGGAAAATAAGGAAGTCGGAAAATCTATTTCCCGTATACATATGAATGAAATATAAAAATCTGCCAAAGCAATTTAGTTTTTTGTTAAATGTCAAGAGCAAAATTATGATCCGCTACTGCTGTTGACTTAAGCCAAGCGTTAGATCGAGAGTGTATGCGAGCCAATGACCTTAGTGGGTTTGATGAAATGCATCCGGACAAATCGGTGACAAAATGGTAACCGGACGCCTATGAGACCAGTGACAGATTTGGAGGCTCTATATGTTCGGTATCTGAGTCGTATCGGCTTTGAAGTCGTTGTGGTTAAGGGACCGACATGGCTCGATTCTTGAAGCCTAACGTGTGGGAAGGGAACTTAGGGAAGGCTCTTTCAACAATCGTCGTACGATGTTTGGTTACCGTTTTTTGGTTGGGTTCAAACATTATACATAGTTAATGTTTGAGATCTACATTTGATTTCAAAGCGCAAGCCCTAAGCTACGTAGTTAGTGTTTGCAGGATCCTTTTATTCACATATATTTTTTCTTTTTTATGAAGTGCTTTGTTTTAATCTCATAGAAGTGTTGAGTGCGAGTTTTATTCACCATTCGATAGCGTTAACGAAAACGAGAGTTGGTATGGCTTTTTAATGACAAACGAAATGAATTGCAATTTTTCAACAAATTACAACTATCATTTCAGAACTCTTTTGAAATTGTGATGTTTTTTTTAATTTCTTTACATTTGTGTATCATCCTAGGGATGAATCTTTGTTCTTTAGCAAGTGGGTTGGGTTTTATCGAAACTTTATAATGGTTAGGCCCAAGGGCATGTTTGCAAAGTGTCAATTCTATTGTCCAACTTGTCACAAGTATCAAGTATACTAGGTATTCCATAACTCATAATAATTATAACCAGGTTGATGTATTTCTCGCTGGAACTCGTTAATTGTAAGTGAGAGGTAATGGCAAGGTCGGTCGGTTTGTTGTGAACGAACTTATAGGTCCGTCTGTGGATATATATTTATCTCTAATATTTCCATTGTCTCTGTAAGCAATAATGTTAAGTGATTTCAGGTGCTTTATATTTTTACCGTTTAGATGGCTCAAACTCTCACACACAGTTTTGCCACCAAAGCATCGTGAAATTCAGTTTACGTTTCAAGGTTTTTTTATGCCTACTCACCTGATAAGCGACGATAAGGTTAATGCTCAGACCAACTGTTGGTCTGAGGGTCAAAGATACACCTTTACTAATTATAGGAATATTCAACCACTAAGGAAGAGGCTACTTTAACCCTTTATGTCATTGTTGTTATGACGACAGAATTCGATAACATTGCGGACAGCCAGACACCATGTGCTTGCATTATCTTATCATATGGTTTGAATCTTAGAAGAGATCTTGTGACTAGACCACGGAGGCGGACAATATTTTATACCGGTTTTTCGAAAATTACCATTTAAAAAAATAACATTTTTGGTATATGCATAAAACGTAATTATAACGTATCGTAATATAATTATAATGTGGTCTGTAAACTGTACGTAAAAACTTAAGATATGGTAGAAACTGTATAAGAAAACGAAAATGATATATGATCTAGGAGACGACCATTAAAATGAAAGATAAAAAAAGTTTTTAAAATCAAAATAAGAATATTATGTACAAAAAAGTTAGTACTAAAATAATTATTTAAGGAAAGTTAATAACACTGTTTTGTATTCTCTATAAGATTTTCAAAGAGCAAATTACAAATTATAGATATATTTAAAAATTACCCACATGAAAATAGGCGTTGCAGCTACTGCAGGGAATGTAACTACCGCTCATTCTATACGTCAACCTGCGACGTTTGACTCGGTTTCAAGACCTTCGAGAACTCCAGATTATACCTTACCTACGACTACTTAATTAAAGTTATAGTGTTGGCTACCGAACGGGTCACATTACGTCACTTTCAAGCTATTTAACCTGTCTCGCCGGTATGGTACTTGTGTCATAGCAGTTAAGTTGACCAACAAACAAACGGTGAGAATTTACCACAATTTGTAACAGTTACCTCCGGTAGTGTAACTATACTAACTACGACCGAATTCAACAAACAATGTTTGTAAACAAACAAACTATTGGCAATTCTTTGTGGAAATATCTAATGTCACTTGGATGTTTACTTTTTCTTAAGAAGGTTTACGCATTTATGTTTCCCATACAAACTACCAAGTCAAAATTTTAAAAAACCAATAAGCCAATTTTAATGAAACTTTGCATGCTAAAGTAAAATATAGGGATGTAAATAGTTCGTTAAAAAACATTTTTAAAAAACACTGAGTTATTGTGATTTTAACTTTTCCGTAGTGAACTTTAAATCGCAATAACTCAGCTAAATAAACGATTTTTGAAAATGGTTCAACAAACTATTTAGATCCCTGTGTTTTACTTTAGCATGCAAAGTTTCATCAAAATGGGTTTATTGGTTTTTAAAAATTTCGACTTGGAAGTTTGTATGGGAAAGCGAAATGCGCAAACACTCGTATGAGATTCACCAGAAAACCACTAGCAATGGTGTGGGACATTTCGATTACAGAGGAAATTTCAAAATCAGACAATAATTGCGGACATTTTAACATAACAGAAAGTGCCTTCCGTGAGCTACAGATACTTTAATTTGGTCACCCATCCGACATTGCACAAATTGCTTAACTCACATCTCTCTCACAAACCACATGCACCGTCGGTCTTCGGCACTGGAAGTTACACGCCCAATTATCATGATACTGTGAGTACTTTGACGTCATTAGTCGTATTGTCCTACTGACCGCTTGTAATACTATGTACTATGTTCGTGTATGTACTCAACAGTTTATATCGACTTAATGGTTGTGGGTAAAGGTAACGCCTGTCTTGGTGATGTCTGCAACAATATTTTGTGAAACTTTGGTAATGATACATTTTCACGGATTAAAAGATCGTTTGTTTTGGTATGGTCTTGTTGCTTTAAATTGCTGTGATAAGAGTCTGTCGATATTTAATGATAAGAGTTGTAGAGACAAACTCTCCATAGGCTGTTGTTCAAGTGGGAATTGCTCGTTAATAGGCTGAGGATGATGATGATAAAGATTAATGATATACATACATATAATCACGACCTCATCCCCGAAGGGTTAGTAAGAGACTAGGCAATGAGGACCGCAAAAGCAGTCCTCTGCCATAGTCCACTTTTCACCAAATAGCGACTGCACTTTGATGACACTATGCTGTTGGAAGTATGTGCAGTCTTTAGTCCGTTAGTCGCCTTTGAGGGGGTGTAGTATTCTTTCACCGCTACTCGCTACACATGGTTATGTCACCTAACTAACTAAAATTAACTCTCTACCTATACCTAATCTATCTACAAACATTGTACATAAACCTAGATCTATGTTCGACATCACCTTTGGTTTAGATAATTCTAAGATGGCGTCATTGAGTGAAATCAACAACTAAGGTGGCGTCAACGAAGATCGATCATAGACACCACAGCATATTAAAATAGATGTGTGTACAACGGAATAAAAATAAAAAGTGATGCGTGCGAGGAAGTTCAACATCGATAGGGTTGGCAATTATTATGAACTAGATTTTGCCCTTGGTTTCGCTCGCGTAAATTTTACGTAGTAAAAAGTAGCCTATAACCGTTTTCAGGGACCCATCTAACTGTTTTCAGGTCCATCTAACTCATTACAAAAATTCATCAAAATCAGTTTATCGGTTTAATCGTGAAAACGTAAAAACAAACTCGCTTTTTAAGGGAGGATTCGACTAAACTGGAATAGGACTTACTCCGAGATTAGTCTATACATATTCGGCGTTTAATCTAGGTATAAGACCTTATTCCAGTTTGGTCGAATACACCCTAAGTAATATTAGTTATAGGATGAAATAAAGTTTCTTGTTCCTTAGTTTCAGGCCAGCCTACTATTAACGGCCCACGCTTATAGAATGCCCCAGACATGAAGTCCGCCGTTGTAAAAGTTTAAATAATTATAAATCGTAAACCTCAAACAATACTACGAAGGTTCGTGGCGAACAAAAAGAGGAGAGTTTGGAATGATCATTGACCGTCGGTTAATAATAGTAGATCATGTCAAATATTTCGGTGGCGGAGTGGCGGCCAAATATGAAAGGTACTGAGTTCGATTCCCATGTCGGGCAATGTGAATCTTCAATTTTCGATGCATTGCCCGAGTTTGGGATCACCAACCCGCATTTCGCTAGCTTGCAGATTAAGCTAATAGGTACCTATCAAGTGTACCTATACATCGATGACATGATTCGAGTGGAACAGTTTAGAATTCATTTATTATACGCACTTAAATACGATTGTGGGCGTATGAACACAGCAGAATCGCATCTCAAGAAAGTGCATATCCAAAAGTACAATTTTATTTGGTAATATAATATGTTTTATTCGTTTTGATGACCCTACCCATAAGGCACGTTTACACGCGAGCAAACGACTGTTTCGTTTCGTATCTAAAAATAACGCCACCTGGCGGGATAAGGCGTAAACATGTCAGTGGGATGAATGAAACGCGGAACACGGATGTATTTACATACTTTTGAATACGAAATATTTTTAATCGGACTTCTTTATCGGTATTATTAACAAATGAGGTTGATGACTTATGCTCTGGAGAGGCCCTAACAAGAATGTAATGAAGAAATAAGAACATAATAAATGTACAATCTAAAAGGATAGAGGAAAGGAAATTAAAACGTTACATTAATGAATAAGAAGGACGGAAAAGGTAGGTACTAAGTTAAACAGCAGAAGAGAGACAACAAGAACAGAAAACAAAACGGGGCGTTGACAATTAATAATAATAAAAAAAACTTTCGAAAGAGTATTAATTACTCCGTAACAAAAATATATTTAATTCAGTTAGGTACTTTATTCTGTTCTCGCTAGCGACAGCCGTCAATGCTTGTTTGCCTCGTTATCGTATTCAGGCAATCGCTGGAAAAAGAACTTCAGAATACAGGCTACATCTCTTTCACTTAACTACACACCGAGACATCGAGACATTAGTTAGTTATCCATTCGAAATATTTTAAGTGCATTGTGGGATATCATATGACCCAAGTACCAAATGGCTATTAGTTAATGTGTTAAGTCCTTAGCCCAGCAATGGGACTTTTACGGGCTGATGATGATGATGAAGAAAGTATGATCATCTGCCTACAAACGTCCCACTGCTGAACTCCGGCGTCCCACATACACAATAGCACGTGAGGAGATTAGGCCATACATATTAATACATAACCCACCAGTCCCACCACGCTCTGGCCCAATGCGGGTTGGTGGGTTCCGTGAAGAAAGTACGAGTTTAATCATGTTAATACGTATAATAGAAATAATTAAAAGTAACATTTAATCATTTCTATCACCTAGTAAATAGTAAGACGAGTTAATAAGAAGCGTTTCATTGAAAAAGGTCTAATTAGCACCAAAACAAAAACAAAAAAAGCCTTAGATAAACAAGTCATGTGAGTTTACGCTTTCATAACGCCGTTTATAGCGCGTTCCCGTTTACTCGGAACAAATAAAGGGCTGGTGCCTGCATCTTCCGCCAGAGCGCGCGCGCGTCGCCTTTGATCTTCGGATAACATGCGAGCGCCATCTGTTGTGGGCGCGGTTAGACTGGCGTTCCCTTTTGGTAACGTTTTTCGGTGCAGTTCAAGTTTTTGGGGTGTACTTATTGTAACTTTTAAAGGTGGTTACTGTCGCTAAACTGTCTTTTAAACTTTGATTTTAAAATGTGGAAGTTAAACGTAGATTTAAACTTAGTGATATCAGTCTTGTTAACTTGCAAGCGAAAATAAACTTCACTGTGTTAGGACTCGCAAGCAAATGTCATTCGCAAGGTGACAGACGGCATTTTTTAGCGTAGCATTAAGCAGCTAACATACCTATCACATAATTATTAACCTACATGAGAAACAAAATAACTTTTTATACGGAACACTTAAAACTAAATATAGAATGTCAAGTCAACTAACTGCGTGCGGAGGTCGGTGACCCTTCATTTCATTTTTCCCCAGTCACAAGAAAAGAGATCATAGAAAATCGCCGACACGAATTTATGGGCGTCATTAAATATGGCCACTCGTTTTTTTTAAACAATAAATGCAACATTATTTTACGACACACGCTCACCAACTTTGTGACAACTTTGAGCACGTTAACGTATAATAAAACGGCCATTAAAATATTTATAAAAATCTTTTTCAACGGCTGGTAGTTTCAATGTCCCTACGGGAACCTACACGTAACATCGATATCTTTAGTTCGTCAGTCATTAACTTAATAGTGGTACTTACAAGTAAAAGCCTTTTAAAAACAACATTACCTATATTAATCGTTAATATAATTTGTTAGTTAAGACCTAGTTTTTTTTATCTACTTTTTAGCGAGGAACGTATCTGTAGCAGTTTTATTAAAACCTGACAAGTAGCATGCCACAAAAGTCGAGGAGCTCAATGGCGCAGCGGCTAGCGCGTTCGATCTTGCCTTCTAAGCAAAGAGATTAATTAATGTCTTTGCTTCTAAGCAACATACGCAATGCCGCCGCCCGCCGCGCCGGGACGAAAAACATCAAAACATCTCGAGGTCCTTCGTGTTTAGGAAGGTACGTAAAGCAGATGGTCCCGGTTGTCCTCGAAAGATGGTAGTCGTTAAAACCCACATTGGGCTAGCGTGGTGGTTTATAGCCCAACCTCCCCATGTGATGTTGTCCATGTGGGAAAGCCTGTGCCCAGCAGTGGGACGTTTATAGGCTGATGATTTGAATGGATTTTAAGTAGCATGTAGGACGAAAAATTAGAACATTTTATACATACATACATGTAAACACGACTATTATCCCCGAAGGGTTAGTCAGAGACTAGTGAGGACAGCAAAAGCAGTCCTCTACCACAGTCCACTTTTCACTAAATAGCGACTGCACATGTGCGAGCATGACAGGTGGTAAGCCCATCGCCACTTTATGCTGTTGGATACAGTGGCGATGGGCTCACCAACGACGACGTGCAGTCTTTAGTCCGTTAGTCGCCTTTTACGACGAGGGGTGGTAGTTTTCTTTCACCGCTACACGACACGGTTTATATCATTTTATAAATTAGACGATTCCCTTTTTGTTTTAATCTAAGCTTCGAAAATAAAATAAAAAATTAGCTAAATATGTACAGCCGTGTACCGAATTGAGTGCATCACCGCCGAAAGTTGCTCCGATTCCCCCAATATTGGATCGTATATCCTCCTTACTTATTATACTGCAATCAAGCTTAGACGTTTCCATTTGCTGTGACGCGGTCGTTGTCCAGGGCTGTCTACTTTACATGCTCTGTGTGCCGAGTCGCGTAGCAGTGAAAGAATACTACCACTCCCTCTCTTGCCTTGGGTGTCGTAAAAGGAGACTAACGGACTAAAGACTGCACATACATTCAACAGCATAGAGCGGCGATGAGCTCACCACCTGTCACGCTGAGCACATGTGCAGTCGCTATTTAGTGAAAAGCTGACTATGGCAGAGGACTGCTTTTGCGGTCCTCAATGCCTAGTCTCTTCGGGGATAAATAGTCGATATTATACATTTATATATGTATGTAGGTATGTATGTTATATGCTCTGAAACAAGGTGACACTGGCAACCCTATGCCTGTCCCACTTATCCAGTGCAACCCACTCAGATTATCTCATTCAAAATAAAATATCGACTCGGTCTAATTTCACGGAGCATTGTCTTATAAGGCACCCTTAGTCATGCTCGGAACTGCCATGTGGTGCTGAACTGTGACTCCAAAAGGCCAATACTTTTGGCAATCAACTTTTAATATTTTTAAAACGGTTCTTTTTGACCGACTACGTAAACCGTCTCTGTCGACCAGTGGCTAAGATACCGTTCTTAGACACATAGGTCCTGGTTCGATTCCCAGCGTGGGTGCATCTTTGAATATTTGGTTTGGTTGGTGGTAGGGCTTGATAAGTCCGACTGGGTAGCTACCACCCTCTCATCTAAAGTCTTTCGTTCGTCATAACAACAATGTTATTAGAATTGTTGTGTTCCGGCAGTTTAGAGATATGATAGCAAGTTCCTCAGTGGTTGAGGATTCCGGGTGAAGCGCCCTTCCACCATCGGCCGTATCGTCACTTACCATCAGGTAAGATGAAGGCCAAGTCTTACCCGTAGCCTTTATTATCAAAAAAGATTAAGGGTGGATTCGTTCGACCAAACTGAAATAAGACTTACTCCGAGATTAGTCTATACAAATTCGGCGTTTAATCTAGGTATAAGACCTTATTCCAGTTTGGTCGAATTCAACCCTAAGTGTCACAACTCTTAATTTTTATACTGTGGATTGCCATTGTAAATAAAATGTTTAAGGCACACGTCTTACGTGGTCTTACCACTAGGTTTCCCAGGCATATTAAAGGCTGTTTAAGCACATCCGAGTTTTCAGCCGCGTGTCATATTAGTTTTTTTATAAAATTCATCGATGCAAATCTTATCCAATACTATTTATAGATATATTTATTTATAATTCGTATTGATATTGCCGTACGAAAACAGTTTATTTCATCATCTAAATTTATTCCCTTATCATATTATTCGCGCACAGCTAAACGAAAGCCTCCCCTAATACTTGCCAACCATAAACCACTACAGTCTTGGGCACTTCGCATATTGCAATAAAATATGAATCGTCCAAATTGGACTTCTTAACCGTGTTAATGAGAAAACGGTTTCACGGCAATGAATTCTGTCATGATCCTGAATGTGTTATCTCGTGACCTTTGCGAAAGTGCTGGCTACGCCTATCTGCTGGGTTGGGAATCAATCTTGCTCGCTGCCTGGTAGAAACCGCAAGAGTTATGTCTCAAGCCAGGTCTAATGGCCTGAACGTTTTGACGAATGCCTTACTCAACTGGCATCTCGTTTGCTAATGCAGTTGTCTCTACTTGTTCCACGTTAATTAGTAGTTCAAGTAACAAATTCATTGTAAAATTAATAGAGATTTGTAGGTAATGTTAGTGTTTTGCTGGCACGATAAAATTCTGTATTTCTTTCCGATAGTTGAGATATAAGTTGATTTATGTGAGTTTGTCGATATCTAAAGATATAGAAAAAATGTATAATTATTATAAAAACGAATAAAATTCTATTATATAAAATAAAATGGTATTACATGAGCACGTATGTGCAGTCGCTATTTGGTGAAAAGTGGACTATGGTAGAGGACTTGCTTTTGCTTTCCTCATTGCCTAGTCTCTGACTAACCCTTGTTGGATAATAGTCGTGATTATATTATGTATGTACTTATATAAAATGGTGAAACCAAAAATATTATAAAGAACGATCCATGACATGTTTACATGAAATTACGTCCATGGTTTTAAGAGACAATTGAAATTGTTTTGCGTAGACCTTCGATCATACGGTGCTTTATTCATATTGATACTGAAAGAAGCAGTTGAAAAAAGTAGACATGAATTATAGTAAGTATAAATCTGGTTTTGCCTCGTAGTGTTGTGGTAGGATTGGAACTCTGCCCAGAATTGGATCAAACCGTTCATCGATTCCAATTAAATAATCGATCAGCGATATTTTAATTGGAATCGATCATATACATTTCCTCTTAATGATTGTCGGTTCGCGATATGGGTAATACGGTATACATGATGGATCACGGCGATGGACCATTTTTTTTATCTTAAGAGCCGTGTAGTGGTTGTCCATTATTAAAAAAAATACTACCAACCCACCCATTCTTTTGGGTGTCGTATAAGGCGACTAACGGACTAAAGACTAGAGTTGGGAAAAAGTGCTTATTTTATTTTAACGTATAAGCATTGTACGATTTTCAAAAAGCATGCTTTTAAAAATGATTTTTGCTTTTTTGCTTTTGTTTACAAAAAGCTGGCTACGTTGTGTTTAAACGAAAAACGTAAAGTTGTCTGTATGCTTTACGTAGCCAGCTTTTTGTAAGTAAAAAGCTAAAAAGCAAACAGCATTTAAGTTTTGAACTTTTTTAAATTTTTCTTTCATTATTACATTCGGCAGTATATCATAGTGGATTTGCTAAAAAATCTGAAATACTGGAAGTATTGATGTAGTTTTATAGAGACCTCATAGATGGCGGGACGTACACGTTTTTATGTGAAAAGCATAATAAGTGTAAACCTAAAAGCATGCTTATTACTTTTGTCTAAAGCTATACTTTTTTAAATGCTTTTGCTTTTAACGCCCACCTGCTAAAGACTACACATAATATAGACTCAGTGGCGCGCCTTGGGAAAGGCCTATGTCCAGCAGTGGACTGCGATGGGCTGATGATGATGATGATGGGCTCACGTTCACCACGTATCACGCTGGGCACGTGTGCAGTTGTTATTTGGTGAAACGTGGACTATGACAGTGCAATTGTGTGGGTCTCATTGCCTAGTCTCTGACTCTGATAATGTCTTAGGGTTTACGCATTTCGGTTTTCCATATAAACTTCCAAGTCGAAATTTTTAAAAACCATTAAGCCAATTTTGATGAAACTTTGCATGCTAAAGTAAAACACAGGGATCTAAATAGTATGTTGAAAACATTTTATAAAAACGTTTATTTAGCTGAGTTATTGTGGATTTAAAGTCCACAATAGAAAGTTTAAAATCGCCATAACTCAGTTAAAGAAACTTTTTTTTTTAAATGTTTTCAACAAATATTTAGATCTCTGTGTTTTACTATAATAGCATGCAAAGTTTCATCAAAATTGGCTTATAACTTTTTAAAAATTTCGATTTGGAAGTTTGTATGGAAAACCGAAATGCGTAAACCCTCTCATATGCAAAGACATATGTATATTATTATTTTATGTATGTGAAGAACTGAGGCCCTACTCTCTAAGCGCAACTGGAACTTTGTCATCTCGCAATTTGTAGTACACGGTTGTGTGTGTATGTACTAGGAGTGGGCGATACAAATCGTTTATGGTAATTAAAACTTATATTGCATCAATATCGTAAAATCCGATATCGATGCGTTCTGAAACTTATATATTTTGATAAACACTATATCGCTTCCGGAATGCGGTGTGCGTAGCTTTACTAAAACGTTATTGCATCAATATCGTCAAATCCGATATCGATGCGTATTGCGTTCTGAAACGATATAATATTTTGGAAAACACTATATCAGGAATGCGGTGTGCGTTAAGATCACTATATAATAATAATATATTGTACGTGATCTGATCAAGAATATTGTACCGTATCGCTGATAATTATTGAGTTACCATTGATCGGTAATTTGAAAGTTTCATGAAATAAAAATCATTATTATTTGTTACTAGTACGAGTGAGGTAAGGTGAGTAAAATTTTCCTTCGAACAAATCCTTTAATGATATAAGTACTATACAATGATAGACATGGTCGATACCGATATAACCGATATTAAAATATATAGTATCAGAATCCGATATCAAATATTGATATTTGCATCAAAATTTGCTCCAATTTTTTTTTATTTCACTTTTTTTAAATCCTGTTTAAATTAGTAATGTGATGTATTGTGTTTATAATAGTACTATTATCCTGACATTAAGTATATTATTGTATTTAGTAACCAACTATTTTAATTTTTTTATTTCTTCTGGAGCAAAGTAGAGTTCTTAAGCAGGAGGTAACTTTGCTCCGTAATTTCTCTTCACAAGTCTGTCATTTGATTTTTAAATGTCGAATAGTAATATTTTATCATTTTTACTTTGCTCCGATAGGACAGGGTAATAGAAAGCAGATGTATTATAAAATCACTTTTATTTATGAGAGATCAATTTTAAAATCACATTTTGTGTTCATTACAAGTTTAGGAGATGCAAAATAGATTTTAGTTTCTTTCAAATTTTCACCTTGTTTAGCGATTCAATTCTCTCACTCACAGAAAATATTAATGGCTGACTTTGACATCTGTCAACACTGGTGTTGCTAGATCAAGAAAAATATTTTCAGATGAAAATATTGGATTCTACTAAATAGTAAAGTATCAGTACGCAAAATCAGATTTAATAATTTTTCGGAAGTGGAGCATTTTTACCACCCTAGGAGCAAAGTAGGACCAGATTAATCGGTACTTATAATTTCGAATCGATTCACAAAAAAAGATATATTACCTAGCACTAGTATGTACTGCGCCAAAAACAGCAGCGCGCGTCATTGAGCTATTATTCCTCAATGGCGCGCCTGCATTGTACGACGAACGGGCCAACGAAGTTTCTCATACGCTTAGATCCTTATGCCCCCTCTTCACGTCATCTGCGGATGCGTCGGCCGACGTGAAGAGGGGGCATAGAGAGTAGGGCCCTCTGATCATCAATATGGTTTAAAAAAGTTAGTTTTTAAGACGCTACTCAGGCCTCTGATATGGATTGTTCTGATTAGCTACTGGTGATTTTTTGTCCGAATACCGACTGTAATGTCACTACACTTTCGCGATTATTGCAAAGAACGCACGAACTTTCGCGTTAATGCACCCTTCGTTTTAAAACGTGCATGTATATAAACGTAATAATTTTATTATGCTATAGTATTTTGACCAGTACTTTGCAGATGCAAGAATTCGAACGGCCCCTGATGATTTGAGGATAGCTGGGTCACTAACCCAGCTGAGTGGCGGGTGGTAAGATTACATTCATTCAAGACAAGGAAAATCTCGAAAGGCATAAAAGAACACGAATAAACCATAAGTACTGCATTTTTCAAATAAACAATGGAAAGCAATTCAAGAAATTTAAATGCTACTAGTCTTTGTGTGCGGCTTCGCTGGCGTTAATGTAGATTTTGTCGATCAATAGAGCCCCCTTCCCCTCCATTTTTAGAAGTAGTTTGATTAAAAAATAGTAGATTTTTAGAAGCGAATCAAGAACTAGTTTACCAGACCTATTTCCCTTCTTTTAAGTTTTATCAGGGTAAAATTTTAACAGTGAAAGCACATGGTTTAAACACTAACCTTTATGTTAACACAGCCTATTATTTTTAAAAAACCGCAAACCCCCAGTGTTCAGGAACAAGCTAAGTAAGCTAAATTTTGATCTATATATCGTCACATAGGTAATACACACTTTGTGTTAGAAGTTTTATTTAGTGTGAGCTAAGAATTTATTTTGTGATCAATTATTAAATACTTAAATAAATATCGTAAAAGCAATAATTTCATTTCTTAGGATTTACAAAATAATGTCTTCTGTTTCATCATAATTCAAGGTCCTTACGCCTAACATTACTATCGCCAAAGAAAACTGTCGCAAAAAATGTTACGATACAAGCAAACACTTCGCCAGCTCACATTCCGTGATTGCTAATGAATTTTCCACGAATCCGCCTCCAGTAAGGCGTAATTAACTCCCTCAATGCACAATTCAATAACCGTCTTAACACCAACACAATAGAAATCACTTTCGTATGGAGACAGCCAGTGATAAGAACAGAAAATATTGCCCTCGATTCATAAGTGATTTATTAGTAGCTACCGGATATTATACATGGTAGTATTTTATCCGATAATATTCGCTAGACACCGATTACAAAGAAAGTATTAAATATTATGATTAATGATTAATTGCGAAGTGAAAGCTCCATATTGTTTGCGAAGGCTTTAAAGGCACAGTGATATGTAGGACTGCAGATTGATATGAAAATGATAAATCCTTTGTTCAGTTCAAACTCTCCGAAATACTAAGATTCGTTTGTGCGTACTCATATTTCCATCGGTCTAGACTTTGATTGTTCATATTAGGTTACTATCACATTAACTTAAATTTGTAGTGCTTAGAGGTGCGATAAACTAATGACAAATATTGTTGTATTTCGTTTGAATGACTACCAACAACTTTTGTCTACGAGTACACATCACATACACGTATACTACACGTAACAAAAAAGATACTATAATTAAAGTATTTTTATAATTTTTTTACATTTATTTTAACAAGAAGCATTTTTATATGATGCATAAATAAAGAAAAACATAATAAAAGTATCAAACAAAAGGAACGTTGTATCAAACCAAGTACCTCAATGATCAAAACTATTAAAATTCATTTCACAATGACCAGAACAACAAATGACTCGTAATCACTCTATTTATACAACGAAAGTACAGCTCTATAATTACAGTAAATTTAATGTATGTAGAAGAGCAACAAACTTAATATATCATGCAATTTCCCATACCGCTAACCAACAATTATGAGGAGGAAATACATCGATTTATAGATACGATCGATAATTCAATTCGATTCGATGACGGAAAAATTGCGATTCTCGAAGATCGATGGACATAAATCAAATCCAGTTGAACTAGGTCACGGCTCTCGATGTCATAAGAAAAAAAATATAGCAAAATTGCATTTAATTGGAGATGACAATTTTGTGAAAGTTTTGAATGGCAGATTATACATACTTTGTGAATGCTCAACTATATTATAACAAATGAAAGAATAGCTCTTTTGATTGTTTAGTTTTAAAATAAGTCGTGTTTCAGGCAGAACCTACATTTTATATAAAAGCCGTTTTTACTTTTAGCATGTTTGTGCAAAACCTAACTATTTCTTAAAAGCAATTGCAAACATATAACGATCTATCTATAACTTCTCAACTAAACTGGTATTGCATTATTTTGTGCTAGGTACTCAAAGTTAGGTTATAAAAGTTATTTTGAAAAACAAAGTAACAGAACAGAATTTTTGTTTGTCTATATCTCACATAGATCTCATTCTCTAATAATAATTATCAGAACAATTTATAAATACCTACCCAGTGACATAATTTGACGCCGGCTAAACCTTTCAAGTATCAAGACCGGCGCAAGGTCACACAGTAGGGGCAACAAAAAAATAATAACTAATTCAAAAAAACCACTAAACAAAAAGTTGTCACTGCCTCCGGGTAACCGGTTAATATTAACAATAAAGGTAATTTTAACAATGGACAAGCTGTGTGCTATAATTAATTTTTAATGACACAAGGAATTTGAATATTAATTTGGGAAAAAAATATCGTTGCTCACGAGACGTAGGAAGTTATTTTACTATTAAAAAGTCTCACACTCAGAGGTGTAGTAGGATCCAATCTTAGCGGAGGTACTCGATTTCTATCTCGTTTGGTAATTTGGTAGTTTGGTAATTTGAGTCGAATAGTAATATAAAATTAAATTTAAATTCTGTCTGGAATAGCTGGTTTTTATTTCGCAATTCCGGTGTTGATCCCATATAGTTGTTTTGTTAGGCACTTTATAGGATGGCCTAAACAGCCAGTATATACGCATTTTATTACTTACTACTTTAAACGAACTATGTTTCTTACCATTTTAAAATTATTATCGTTTAATTACATTAGTCCATTAAACAAATCGATTACTCTGCGGACTATACATTTAACGTGACAATATCCGTTCTCTTGACACGATTGACTACTTGGTTACACATGGAAAATTATATTGATATAGCTAATACTATAAATAACAATAAAAACAACAGTTTTCACCTTGAATAAATCACTCGGGTTTTAGGTTTTTACAACGGCGGAGACGGACGTGTTACCTAAAAAGTTTTAAAATTACTGATTTAAAGTTCGCTAGTTTTTTTAGCTTAATAGTAGAAGTAGGTACCTATTTGTGTATCTAATTTTAAGAAAAACATAATATTTATAATAATGTGAAAAACATTATTTAAACCTAAGACACGAAGGCGTTCCGTGGAACCACCTATCTTTCTCGCGTTATTATACCGGCATATTTGGCTAATGGATTCCCAAAACACAATAAAGGCTAGACCTATGTTAGGTTTATTTAGAACACCTAATTTGGCTAGAGAAATTAGCGGGCATTTCCCAATGAGTAAAACTGTAGCCGTTTGGGCTTTTGTGTCAAGGAGAATTTAGTGCTAACACTTAGCATAGTATTTCGCGCTTAAAAAAAATTACGCAATGATGCTACGGTTTATTAAGTTTGCGCTGAAACAGTTTGTAACCGATTGGTCAGAGCCTAGGTAATTTCAGAAGAAGTTTGGCAATTAGAATTCACCGTTACTGAAGATCATTAATTAATTTAATAGTTTAGTTTACTTAATTACTGATAATTGGTTGGTAAAGAAGATAAACGCCTAAATCTAAAAGAACGTGACCACTGAAAAAAGGCTACTGAATTTGCGCGTATAGTAATTTGTTTGAAAGTAAATATTAATTTACTGTATCGATTTCGCCTCTACGTAGCGACGAAGACGAAGGACGATTTATTAAAATAAATCTTAACTTATTGGTATTATTTATAATGTGATCATAAGCATAATATAACCGTGACGCGTAGCGGTGAAAGAATCTACCACCCCCTCTCTTCCCTTGGGTGTCGTAACAGGCGACTAACGAACTAAAGACTGCATATATTATCAACAGCATAGAGCGGCAATGGGCTCACCACCTGTCACGCTGAGCACATCTGCAGCCGCTATTTGATGAAAGGTGGACTATGGTAGAGGACTGATTTTGCTGTCCTCATTGCCTGGTCTCTGACTAACCTTTCGGCGATAATAGTCTTGATTATAATGTATATGTGTGAAAAGAACCACCCTTCCTCGCTTACCTTCCAAGATTTTAGGGTTATTGACGATGAATTGCTGAGTTTGATACAGGGTGATCTATCCAAATGGGTCAATAGGGAGATATCAAAAATTAAAATATAAGAGATAGGGAAATCTGTACAATTGTTTAATTGTATAATAGCTAGACTTCTCTCTCTGTATTTGCATACCAATTTTTGGTTAAATATGAGATGCTAAATGTACCTACCTATATATGTAGCAACTGGTATCTACCATATTTATAGCAATAAAGAAAATAAATTAGTCGAAAAATGAATAAGGCATTACTTTAAACTACGGACTACTTTACTGAGTAAGTTCGATCGCATTCGCACTTATACCATAATAAGTACTTTTTATTAAAACTGTTTTAATGCAATGCAACGCGATAGTTTAAAGTACTTTTTACTTTAAAACTAAAATCTTGTTACACTTCCACTATTTAAACGTAACTAATCTAAAGAGTTTATTCCATCCACAACAACATCCATGATCAGAAGCATTGTAATCTAAAACATGCGTTATTCCATTACTAATAGGAAAGGGTATCGTTTTCATTGTGTTAAGTAATTTTATAGGAAGTGACAGACGGACCGACAGACGATATTATATGCGGATTGTGGTAATTGATCTTTACATAACGCAATTGAAATAAGTTAGGTAACGTCTCTGTGGGAAAGGCACTGTATTTAACTATTTAGTTTGTTAGTTTAGAAGGACTGTAAGGCAGGTAACTTAGAGAAAACGTTTTTAACATTAAATAAGAAAATGTCTTCGCTCTATCTAGGTTCTGTTAGTTTATTTACAGGTACAGTCGACATCAAAAGTAGAAGTATTTCTCTACATATATAGGATGTTTTTGTAAGGTGTCAAGCCGATGCGTGGTGATAGGGGACTACCACACATATCTATTGAACTCCCATGTATGTTCAGCGATTTTTGGTAGTTTTCGAGCTATAACTTTAACTAACTTTTTTCTTTTCTAAGTATTTTATTATAAAAATCAGTTTAAAATATTTTTTGTAATTTGTATTGACATTAGTGAAATTATTACTTAGTTGAAGAGAAATTTCAAAGCAAAAAAAGATACTTAAAAAAAATAAAGTCATTCGTCGATTATGCATACATTGCACAAATTAGTGGAGATCTATTTTTAATTTTTGTTGAGACTGTTTTGTGTATAAACAAAATAAATAAATTACTAGCTAACAGCTAACTACCACCAACTTATTTTTGTTTTATTTAAATTATTATCTAAACATGTTAAATGAGTTATCATTTACCGATGATATTTTTTTATTGTAATATCATTGCCATTTACCATAACATAAATGTTTGACAAAAACCTTGACGACCTCCGTGGCCGAGTGGTTTGCACGCCGGGTCTGGCGTCGCGCCATCTCTTAGGTCCCAGGTTCAATTTCCCATCGAGTAATTCTAGAGAAAAACTGTTTTTCTAAATCGATTTCGGGTCTAGGTGTTTTTTATATGTCCGTTATCTTACCATATTAACGAGTTTCAAAAGAATACTAAATCTTGGTTTGTTTTATTGGTGTAAAGCGTAAACAAATTTTATTTTATTTATTTTTATTTTATTATTTAAGTAGGTACTTACTTACTAGCATTGTTGTGTACTGAGTGCCGAAATGGGAATTTATCGCACTTAAAGTTCCCATTTCGGCACCTTCCCAATTCGGCATCTCAAGGGTGCCGAAATGAAACTAATCCAAGATAAGATAGCCAGTTCCCCAATAATTGAGGAATCCGAGTGAAGTACGCTGCCACTATTACTCTTATCATCACCTTCATTAGGTGGGATGAAGGATGAAAGCCAACAAGTGCTCACCTACAGAAGATTTAAATACCTACATAAGAGGGTTTACGCACTTCGGCTTCCCATACAAATTTCCAAGTCGAAATTTTTAAAGTTAAATAAATGTTTCTAAAAATATTTTCAACAATCAATTTAGATCCCTGTATTCTACTTAAGCATGCAAAGTTTCATCAAAATTGCCTTATTGGTTTTTAAAAATTTCGACTTGGAAATTTGTATGGGAAACCGAAATGCATAAACCCTTTTAAGGCTTATGCTTTAACCCCATTCATATTCTCGTCATTGCTATCTTATCTTAACTGGACAGAGCACAACAATGCTACTAATATTTTTGTTAATGGGAACAGGCTTAAGATGGCAGTAGCTAACCAGGCGGACTTAAAACAAGACCTACCACTACCCAAAGCGTGCACATGGGAATCATTTCATTTGTGATTCCATAAATAAAAGGTATTTGTTATGACTAGTTGAAAGTCTAAGCCACTATTTAATCAGATAACGGTAGGATTTTAATTCAACTTGGCATTCCGAATTTGTTGTCTTGTTTGTAAACTGCGGAAAATATAGACCAGTGGTCAAACCTACGGTCTCAGACTCAGAGGTCTTGGATTCGATGTTCTAATCGTTTAAGCCGAGAACTTCCTTCTTAATCAGTCAGGTCAGGTAGCCAGTACAAAATGCGACCCAGATTGACGTTTTCCACACAAAACGACTAGGCACAGCCACAGCGGCCGATGGCGATGTCGTAGCCAATCATTCGAATCGCCAACAGGTTTTTTTTCTGCGAATACCACTAACATCTTAGAACCGGCATGGCAAAGCATGGAAAGTACAGTTAAAATAACTTTATAATACTCACGCAACGACTGTCGGCTCTACGCTACGCCGTGATGGGATGCCTAAAATGTTATTTAGGTATTCATTTGTTTCCAAACACACTGGACGCAACACTGTCCGTTCACAAGTTTATGCACTGGAGGTTTTAATTTATGGATACGTGTTATTTGTGTTTGTGGAGAGGTCAGTTCTAAATGTGGTTGTCGGGGCACGGAGCGACGACGTGGCCCTGACGTTCATTCGGTGCAACGCCGCGCGGCGAACTGCCTGCCTTGCTTTTGCTTGCCGTTGCCGGTTGCCGGTTGCCGACTGCCGACTGCCGATGCCGATGCCGCGCGGCTGCCGCTGCCGGCCGGCGAACGGGCGGCAACGCCGAGCCGAGAGAGCGAAGTCAAACGCGAACGCTCGACTCTCATTTGTTTGGAACGCTAACTTCAGGGATTCATGGGGAATTGGGGATGTTTTGGCTCGGTTTAAAGACCTTCTAAGTTTTGTACTATTATTTATTCTGTGGTGTTGGTTTGACGTTGGTGGTGTAGAGACGTAACTACGTACGTTTCATAATACGTGTTTCACATCACATACCTACTATGGTCTAAGAAAAACTAATATTGATTGTGTATTTTTTTTTAAAGTTAGGTAAATAGTATGGAAAAACACCCTTAAAATGTTGTTATATAGTGAAGGTAGCCAGCTATCTACAAGGCGATATGTTAAATCCTTAATAACGTCGTAATTATCAGTGTAAATTACTCCCTTTTGAAATGTAAAATAAAGTATCCTGAACCAGAAGAAGCACTTAAACATTAACTTACTTTGGCACCCCCTCCTACGCTTCGCGTGGTCTTCTGCAACAATAAGGGAATCCACTCTAACTTAAGCGCCGTCCATTACTACCTCGAGCCGGAGAAGCCGTCCTTGCTCTTCCTCACCGAGACCCAGATACCCCCCTCCTGACATCTCCTACTAGCGCTACCTGCGATACAACTTGGAACATGCATTTGTGCCACGAGCCGGTCTTTGTGCCTAAGTCAGAGAGGATATGTGCGTCTCATTTGTGGTTCCCATTGGTGGGAGGTCCCAACCATGGTTTGGTCGCTGCTGCAAAATGGCATCTCGCCATAAGCAACAGCATTACCAAGCCTGGGCTAATGCGATGTCATCAAAGGTTCCAAACTTACAACAGTGCGCTCAGAAAGAGGTACAACTTTGCCGCCAGGTCCTTTAAGAAGGATATTGCCAAGGCGAACTCATCATTCATAAGTGGAATTGGCGAGAGGCTAGTGCGTCTTCCTTCGGGAACGCATGCGTTCTGGTCTCTCGTCAAAGCTATCTTAGGGAATTTTTGTCAGCCGTCTCTACCACCATTGCACAAGAACGATGACTGCCTGGCCCATACCGCAAAGGAGAAAGCCGATCACTTGGGCACTCTTTTCGTATCAAACTCAACCTTGGACGATGGGGAAAACTCTTCACCAACCATACCGCATTGCACTTGTTCAATACCAAACGTTCGGTTCCCACAAAGGTCAGTTCGTAAGGCTCTTTTTTCCCTTGATAGCCATCGATTAGGCCTGATGCTGTTTTTCCCATTGTGCTTCGGACGTGTGCTCCTGAGTCGGTGCCGGTTCTAACGCGCCCTTTCCGGCTCTCTTAGACTACTGGCGTTGTCCCGAGCTCTTGGAAGACAGCCCTTAACCACCCGAATCCCAAAAAAGGCGATCGCTCAGATCCGCCCAACTACAGGCCAATAGCCATCACCTCTTTGCTCTCCAAAGTAATGGAGTCCATTACAAACCGCCAGATCTTAAGGTACTTAGTAGAGAACCAGCTACTAAGTGATCGCCAGTATGGTTTTCGTCGCGGTCGTTCGGATGGTGATCTTTTAGTGCACCTTACTCACCGATAGGCGGGCGGAGGCAGTAGAGAGTAAAGGGGAGGCACTGGCAGTTACCTTGGACGTAGCGAAAGCCTTTAAAAGGGTATGGCACAGGGCTATTCTCTCTAAACTACTATTATACGGGCTTCCTGAGAAATTGTGTTCGTGGGTTGCCAGCTTTCTTTCTTTGCGTAGCATCAGAGTCGTAGTCGACGCTTCGTGCTCTGACATGAAGCCCATGAATGCTGGAGTCCCGCAGGGGTGAGTGTTGGATCCTACTCTGTTTCTTCGGCATATCAATGACATGTTGCATAACAACAGCATTCATTGCTATGCGGAGGACAGTACTGGGGATACGCTCTACACCGGATGAGCTATTATTTCTCTGGAAAGCGTCATCGAGAGCCGGAATAAACATAAGACTGACACCGAGAACATGTTAAGAGGCCTATTACATCTCGAATGTGATTTTTGCGTAAAATGCCCATTTTCGCATTTTGTAGTAATTTTGCAGTTGTATTTATAGTTTTTATCGAAATAGGGTAAGAAATTTGTGCATAATATTACAAATGTCCATTCTGTGAGCATAAGTTGAATTCGGACGGCCGGCGCATTGCATTTTGTAGTAATTTTGCAGTTGTATTTATCGTTTTTATCGAAATAGGATAATAAATTCATTATAAAATCTTTATTCCTCATAAAGTAACAGTTACTCTAGTATAAATTTTGCTCAATAATATTATCGCAGATAGGAGATATTCACAGTTAATTTATAGCAATTTTCGAAGTTTTTTGGTTTAGAATAAGATTTTTTTCTTATATAAAATCAATGATATCTAAAAATTCCGAGGCCGCTTCGTATTATTCGACTATATAAGAGATAACATCATAATTTTTTTATTTCACTTGTTTAGAACAGTAGTTCAATCGATGAGCTCAAAAAAGTGCATTCGCGTACTTTATGAAAATTTTTCTTTGCAATTTTGGGTTTAATTAAAAAGTTAAGCAAAATTTACAAAAAGCGAGGCCGCTAAGCACTATTCCAATAGCTATTCTACACTATTCACTAAGTCATAATTGTTAATGTATGTTCGTTTTACGCAAAAATAACAGTCGAGATGTTAGGCCTCTTAAGTCATGTCTCGAATTGGGGCCGACATAACCTAGTGCACTTTAACCCCCCCCCAAAACACAAGTTTGCGCATTTACCGCGAAAAAACTTCCCTTCCCTTCGTCGTTCGAGTGACGTTCAGTTTCGAGATCATTTGTAAGGTAAAGCTTAATTAGCTTCGAAAAAGCTGGGTGTGCTTAATAGAGCGGGTCAGTATTTCTCACCGGCCCACAGCTTACAATTGTACAACAAAGCGCAGGTTAGGCCGCATATAGAATACTGCTCCCATCTTTGGGCTGGAGCACCCCAGTACCAACTCCTTCCATTTGACCGCATTCAACGCAGAGCTGCTCGAATTGTCGACGATGTGGTTATTTCAGGTCGACTCGATCCACTGGCTCTTCGGAGAGACGTTTTGTCTCTCTGTATATTGTACCGCATATATCATGGGGAGTGTTCTGAGGAATTGTTCAGCTTGGTCCCTACCGCTGATTTCCTTCACCGCACTACACGCAATTGACTGGCATTTCATCCACATCACTTTGATGGATGGCGGTCTACTACTGTGCGTTTTTCACGAAATTTCTTGCCTCGAACTACAGTATTGTGGAACCAGTTCTCGGCGGCGGTATTTCCGGACCGTTACGACTTAGGGATCTTCAAGAAACGAGCCTATTCCTTTCTTAAGGGGGGTTAGGCGGTCAGCAAAAAATCCGGGCCCTCGCAGGTGTTGCGTGGTGCGATTTCGTAAGCGCCATTCACATTTTTATCAAAAAGTTAATAAAAATGTTGCGTTTTCTGGAAATCCAAAACAGTCAAGAAATCGATTTTAAAGGAATTATTATTGTAAAACACGGTAACGGCACGTAATGTGCATTAATATGAAATTTTATAGGTAACTTCAGGATTTTTTTCTATCGAGCAAAATGTTTCCAATTGTGTTTTGGAAACAGTCATCCCCTCACACATACGTTTTGTAAGACCTTGAAAATTTTAGTGCGAAATATCTAAAATATTTTGAATAACATAACAGCTAATAGAAAACGGCCAAATTTTCCGTTTTCACCGAATAACCGGCAACGCGTCTGCGATTCCTCTGGCTTTGAGTGTCTATGGGCGGCAGTGATTACTCTCCATCAGGTGACCCGCTTGCTCGTTTGTCTCCTTCTTTTATATAAAATAAACTTATCTGCACTGCACATAGTTAAAAATGCGACAGCGGCAGTAGCAGTTAGCCGGTGCGTGACCACGGCCGCCGCCGCGCCCCTGTGCAACTCGGAACGTCGGAAAGGTAATGTCGTACTCAGAATAATAATTCAAATTAGGTTTTATAGGTAGGAAGTTGACAAAGGAGTGTTCCGATATATTTTCCTATTTAGAAAATAATGAATGTATTAATAAAACAACGTGTTCAGTGTCACACCATCGACTCATCGACAATATATAGACCACAGATATTTATCTATGCCACAGAGTATGTTATGAGTCAATCATAGATATGGCAGTACTAGCAATTGTAGATATATTTACAACAGAATGTCTCTTTTCTACTTAATTTTTATAAGACCCCCAAAAACAGTCACTCGATGTAATTTAACGATAATTCTGTACAGACAATAACGAATTTCTTCAAATTACAGCATTCAGTGTGTTTTCTGATTTATCGATGCATAGCCCGGGTTCGTGATCGATCACCCTTGTCGAGTAGCGGTGAATAAATACTACCACCCCCTCTCTTCTCTTGGATGTCGTAAAAGGCGACTAACGGACTAAAGACTGCACATACATCCAACGGCATAGAGCAGCGATGGGCTCACCACCCATCACGCTGAGCACATGTGCAGTCGCTATTTGTTGAAAAGTGGACTATGGCAGAGAATTGCTTTTGCGGTCCTCATCCTAGTCTCTGACTAACTCTTCGGGGATAATAGCACAGAATAACTAATAGTACCTACTACGTACAGAAGGTTCACTCTCTAACGACTTTCACGCGAAATTTAAACTTATCATGTGACCTGAGCGTTCATATTCCGATAAGCAACGCAAACTCGATATCGATTTGACGTCGTGACGTCACAGAGCGTAGGGTTTACGCGCGCGCGCAGGGATTATTAGTTAAGCGACTCGGCGGGCGCTCGGTGTTGGGTGCTCTCGCGCTCGCGGCAACCTTTACTGCCATACGCCTAGGCGGCCTGCCTGGAAGGCGCGCCAAACGAACCTACCTAAACTGCGGAGTGACAAACCCCTGATAATAGTCGTGATTATACACTGAGATTTTTCATTGGTTTTGGAACCGAAACCCTGTATGAACAGGGTTTATCATCAGTAGAAGATATTTAGCTTGTAAAACTAAAAATATGAGCATAAAAAAGTCATAAATAAAATATCAATAAAAAGTGTACGAACCCTTAGTACCGCACGATCTTAAGAAAGTCAATGACCGAGGCGCTTCAAACGCTACGCCTACCCCCCGCCCCGCCGCCGGCGCAGGCTGCCGGCCGGGAAAGTTCTTAGGGGTCACGGTATACGAGCTGATAAGGAGAACGTTACTACGTGTTTTCGACAAAAAGTCACTTTTACAACTTTTTTACTTTGCTTGTATAGCAATTATTATTTCATAAATAGGTACAACACTTTTTTTAGTATTATAACGTTTTCGGCTCCAAAACCAAAGAAAAATCTCTGTGTATGTATGTACGTGATCGATCACCTACCCGCATTTGGCAAGCTTGGCGATTAAGCCATACCAATCAGTTGTAGTGATACTTAGATATCAATGATGGAAGCCTTTGCCTGCAGTAGGACAGTATACAGGCCTTACTTTACTTTTCCTTAAGAGGGTTTACGCATTGCGGTTTCCCATACAAACTTTCAAGTCCACATTTTTAAAAACTAATACGCCAATTTTAATGAAACTTTGCATGATTAAGCCAAATACTGAGATCTAAATAGTTTGTTGAAAACATTTTTAAAAAACGTTTATTTAACTGAGTTACTGATATTTTAAACTTTTATAGTGAACTTTAAGTCGCAATAGGCTCAGTTAAATAAACGTTTTTTAAAAATGTTTTCAACAAACTATTAAGACCTCTGTATTTTACTTTAGCATGAAAAGTTTCATTAAAATCGGCTTATTGGTTTTCAAAAATTTCAACTTAATTTGTATGGGAAACCCAAAATGCGAAAACCCTCTTAAGGGCCTGCAGTACGGCCACACAAAGGCGAAATGCACGGCCGAGAAAAGACCTTGTGCCCATTGCGCCAGCCCGGGCCATCAATTGCCAGAATGCCCCAACAAGACCTCTGGGGCTAAATGTTATAATTGCTCGGCTCATAACCTGCGCATGGGCACTAAGGTAGACACCGGCCACAACGCCACAAACGCCCGCGAGTGCCCCCGTATTAAGTCGATGGTTCTGCGCTTGCAGAGCCAGACTGACTACGGGAATTGAACGAATTTGTCCAAACTAAACTAAAAATTAAAATTCAAACTATTCAAAATATAAATATTAAACCTTAAACAAAATAACCTAAATAAAATAAAAACGTACAAATTTACTAAATAACATCCAAACCATAAACTGAATTTTAAAACTATAACTTAAATATAACCTAAATAATTAAAATATAAACTATAAACTTTAAAACTATAACATCTATATCTAAAATAACTTATTAAATAAATATAATTAAAATAATTACAACCTAAAAACGAACTAGAATATAACTTAAACCATATCCAAAATAACAAAAAACATAAACCAATAAAATCATAAAACTAAATAACATTTAATATAATCAATATCTAACTAAATTTTAAATTAAAACCCTATATAAATCTAAAACAATTAAACCTAAACTAAACTTAAATAAATATCCAAAATAAATTATTGGATAAAAATAAAATGCACCTAAGTAAAAATAAACTTAAAATAAACCCTTAAAAATAGAAACACTGCAGTTTTTAAACTATAAAATTTCTAATCCAGTGCTCTAAATTTTTCCCTTCTTTCTTCCTTTCTCTTCCTCTTCTTTTCATTTTATCTTCTTACCCTCAAATAGTGACCCGCAATTAAGTAAATTAGGCAAAGACCTTAAGTCTAAGCAAGAAAATTTAATAAAGTAGCTTCATTTTATTCGTCATCCCCAAATTCCCCAAAATTTACTTTTTCGACCAAATTCCCTCCTTTTTCCTTAGTAGCCTACGTTCTCGCTGGGAAATTCCTATGTACATAGAAAACCCCGAGGATAAATTGCCCAGAATAACCCTGAGTTAAGCCAACCCTTAAAAAAACCCTCTTAAGGGGACCTGCACGAAATTGTGAAAATTTACGTATTTTCAAGTTACTTGTACTATGCGCTGAATTAGTTAAATACTTGCATTTAAAGAACTTACGTAAGTTAGCCATTGCACAAGGTCGTGGCCTTGTCAAAATTTGAAACAAATTCTTTAAACAATAACAAACAATACATAAATCTAATGACTCCTAAAAACATTTTTTTTCGACAACTTTCTTAATTTTACCCATGAAACAATAACGTTTACATGAAAATATTAGTATTGATATTCCGCAGGTCACCCCCTTCTTAAAAAAATAAATTTTATTATTAAATAAAAAAATAAAATTTATTTTTTTGTTGTTTCAAATTTTAACAAGGCCACGACCTTGTGCAATGGCTAACTTACGTAAGTTCTTTTAATGTAAGTATTTAACTAATTCAGCGCATAGTACAAGTAACTTGAAAATACGTAAATTTTCACAATTTCGTGCAGGTCCCCTTAATAGGGTTTTTTAAAGGATTAGCTTAACTCAGGGTTATTCAGGGCAATTTATCCTTGGGGTTTTCTATGTACATAGGTATTTCTCCGCGAGAACGTAGGCTACTAGGGAAAATGGAGGGAATTTGGTCGAAAAAGTAAATTTAAAGGGACATTTGGATAGGAGTTTATTTAGGATTTTAGGCTATTTAGGGAATTTGAGCTACTTTATTAAATTTTCTTGCTTAGACTTAAGGTCTTTGCCTAATTTACTTAATTGCGGGTCACTATTTGAGGGTATGAAGATAAAAAGAAGGGAAGAGGAAGAGAAAGGAAGAAAGATGGGAAACATTTAGAGCACTGGATTAGAGTTTTTATAGTTTAAAAACTGTAGTGATTCTATTTTTAAGGGTTTATTTAAGTTTATTTTTATTTAGGTGCATTTTTAGTTTTATCTAATAATTTATTTTGGATTTATTTTTAGTTTAGGTTTAATTTTTTTAGATTCATGATCATTATTTTAAATGTTATTTAGTTTTATGATTTTATTGGTTTATGTTTTTTGTTATTTTGGATATTGTTTAAGTTATATTCTAGTTCGTTTTTAGGTTTTAATTGTTTTAATTATATTTATTTAATAAGCTATTTTAGATATATATGTTATAGTTTTAAAGTTTATGGTTTGGATTTTTATTTTTCTAGGTATTATTTAAGTTATAGTTTTAAAATTCAGTTTATGGTTTGGATGTTATTTAGTAAATTTGTACGTTTTTATTTTAGTTAGGTTATTTTGTTTAAGGTTTAATATTTAAATTTTGAATAGTTTGAATTTTTATTTTTAGGTTGATTTTGCTTTGAAGTTCATTAAGAGACTTATGTCAGTTTTTGTTGTTGTTGTCTACAATATGTTGGTCCTTCAAGAAGGCATATGTATCAAGTTGATGATACATGGCATATTCTTGAAGGACCAACATATTGTATGTCGTTGTCTATGCCTTCTTGAAGTAGGTATCGCAGATGAATGCTGTAATGTAGACGTAATAGATTCATCTTATTCATTTCATTTCAGATTGCAGTCGATAAGCCCACCATTGGGCTTACTATGCAAAATTCGTATGGGAATATGATAGCAACAAGATGAAACTGTGAGGTGGCTCACTTCCCTTGGGTGTCGTAGAAGGCGACTAACCGACTAAAGATCTGCACATACATCCTACAGCATGAAACGGAGATGGGCTCACCACCTAATCTATCATGGTGAGAACATGTACAGTCACGAGCACCAATATGTATACACTTTGATTTATTGTTACAATTGTTTACATATATCTTTTTTATTAAAGTTTTGCATTCACAATGCTATATAGAAATAGGATAAAATGTTTACTAGAAAAAAAAACAACCAGTCTCAGGAAAGCTCGAACGGGATTCGAACCCGTGACCTTTGGATTGCCGGTCCACTGCTCTGGAGCGTTCGAGCTTTCCTGAGACTGGTTGTTTTTTTCTAGTAAACATTTTATCCTATATCCATATAGCATTGTGAATGCAAAACTTTAATAAAAAAGATATATGTAAGCAATTACGTCTTTATCGATTGTTAAATACTTGCAATATTATTTCTTTCGAATGTGAGGGTAGACCACACTGACGTAATACCGCTCGGCTGTCCCAAATATTAACACAGTAAGGGACAAAATACCTTTTTTACAGTAGAGTCAAAAAACACATTTTTGACCAGCCGTACGTTATTACGTAATATTGCACCAAAGTAACTATTGTATGTCATAGAGATGATTGTTGCCTATGTTTATGCGTATAAAGACATCAATTTAATGTACGTGTGCATGTTTTATGCGACTTACTAAATTTCAAATGGTTATTTTGACCTATTATAAACCAACATACCAAATAAAAACATAGCAAGAGACCTTACTAACTTGTGTTATGTGTACTAAATAACGGATAAACATGCTTAAATGTACTTTTTTTTTAATACCTATACTTAATTAACACATCAAACTTACACCCAGACCAAGACAAATGGACACGTTCATGCACTCAAACATTAATTTGTCTTTTATGGGAAGACTATTAGTATCCTAACCACTCCGCCAAACAGGTCAATTAAGATAACACTGAGAATAACGGAAATCAAAAGCTATATTTTATTATGTAGTACATAATAAAAAAGGGACAATTTGAGGGTGGCAGAAGAATTATATTTACAACCCCGCCCGAAGTAAGTACTTAAGTACTACATAACAAATATCGCGTTTGAGTCTCGTTATTATCAATATATTATGTATAATATAACAGAAACGAAAGTTTAAAATCTAATTTTACTATGAATTGGTTAACGTGTAACAAATAACCCAAAGAAGAAATAAAAATAATTATAGGTTTGTATTATCTGCATTTCGGACAACTCCTACACCCAAGGCAGCTTCTAAAATCTTTCTAATTCGACCCATAATTATAAAAAGATAAAAACAATCTGTGAGTCCGCTTCACAACTGTATTCGGTTCACACCACAGGCACTGCCACAGGTTTCAACGCACTCTTACGCCGATGTGATGACCGGCAGACGCTTTGTTATCTTTTTCCCTCGACGCCCCGCACCCTTCTCCAATAAACGGCGCGCACTCTGCAGTTTCCCGCCAAATACGAAACACAAAATCTCATGTTGAATGACGATGCGCGTGTGCCTTGCCGTGAAAAACGTGGTTTTGTGTGTTTACGCGACTTACTGTGTTTCATATTGGTAGCTGTCCCTAACTGTGATTTTGTTATGGGAATCTTGTGTCAGTCCGTGCCCTTACTGTGTTTTGTCCTTTTGTAATTCCGAAACTACGGCCTTCTTTTGAACAAGGATCTTTGCATATTGTAGGGAATTACTGTGTTAGTAGCATGGTGTCAAAATCTTGATTTTAAATACAATGTCCCTTACTGTGTTTATTTTTGGGATAGCTGCGCTGGCTGGCAGCGTATTAACTACTAGAAAAAAATTCAATGAGTCTTTTGGGGTCTCGTTAGCTTGTTTACATATTTTTGCTTGTGACTGTACAGTTGTCAAACTGGTTTGTTGTTGAAGAAAAGTGGAGAATGGCAGTGGACTGCTATTGCGGTCCTCAGTGCCTATCCTTGTATGCTTTAAAAGAGTTGATTTTATGATTGAAGGTCCTAGAAGGAAATGGTTGGACGAGCTCGATTCCTTCTGCAATAAGGGTTGCCAGTCCACCTTTTTTTACTACGAATAAAGTATTTTTATTATTTTTTGGAACAAAAATAAAGTACATAGCATAAAAAAGCGTAGTTATTTATTTGTCCTTACAAACGTATTTTTTGTTGCTCTTTGCGACAAAATGCAATCTCAATGCTTCTTTGCAGTCAAAATTCTGTGGATACCACTACCAATGTATTTAGTCTCAAAAGTACTCATTACCAGTAACGAGCTAGTAACAATCAGTTTTACATAAATAGAATATTTTAGCGTACTTTATTGGTGTCGTAGATTATAAAGTACGCGTACTTGAAAAATAGGACAATAGGTACTCTATTTTACTTTAGAATACGCGTGGCAACCCTATTCTGCAACGACTGGACATCAAACCTACTAATCACGAAGAGTTCCACTCTTCGTCATTAGTAGAGGTAAGGGTGACCTTTGTCGATATGCTGCTGATCATAATAATAAATAATAAGTGAATCGATACTATGATTTCATAAATGAAATAGCTAAACTGCTCTATTGTACTTTTGCTATTTTACTATGCGTAGGCGTGCTAAGCGTGATTTCATATCGAAATTATCAACCGCTTCAAGGCCGTCCAGGTAGAGTGTCTGTCTGTACAATGTCGTCCTAAAGTAACTTAACTATATTTTTTTCTTAAGTTCTTGTCTTACAACCTGAATGGGTAGTACATAATGTTTTTGGACTATTCGAAAATACCTCTACCTACCTACTTTGAATAAAAATAATAATAATAATAATAATGTTTATTTTCTTTAACAATAGTTTTCTTATACTTAACTATAACATGGGTTGACTACTTCTTTTAAGTGCCTACATTAAGCACCTGTTACAGAAGGAGCCGCTCTTCCATAAAACTATAAATGAAAACAATAAAATATAATAAATAAACTTTTAAGCAATTATAAATATTTAAATTTAAAAAAAAAATGACAAAAATCTAAGTTTTAAGCGCTTCAACATACCATATTTTTTGTGTGCGTGCATGCGTGCGTGTGTGAGTATGTATGCGTGTGCGTGTGTGTGTGTGTCAGTGTGTGTGTGTGCGTGTGTTTGTGTGTGTGGTTGTACGTTTATTCCAGTAGTGCCTCAATGTCGTCATAAGTCTTGGGTTCAAACCATTTCGTCAATAGTTTTTTGCACTCATAGTATGTCTTATCATATATATTTATCTCCCTATTTATTACATTGTACAGATGTACTGACCGTTTATTATATTGTCTATTAGCAAATACGGTGTTGGTTCTAGAAGCTCTAGCAACAATATCTTTTCTTCTCCTGTTCATGATATCCGAGTTGTAAGGTAAGGATTTGTGTTTCTTTAAGACTGTTTGAGTAATATATAGCTTTCTTACGTGGAAAAGGTTACTAATTTGGTAAAGACATGCAGTCGAGAATCCCATCTTTTTACAGTACATAACCTTTAATTAGGCTACGTTGGGCACGTTCCACCTCAAGAAAACGGGTTTTCGCCGCACCCCCCCAGACCGGTATGCAATATACCAATATCGATTGCACCAACGAAATGTAAATTTCGGTAAGAAGATCCCTGTTTGGTTTCCGCCGGCAGGCATCCGCCCTCGGCACCACATACCTCAGTGTCTTAAAAATCCACATCAGTTTCCTGAGTCTTGAGATAACATGCTCCAAATGAGGATACCAAGACAATCGCTGATCAACATAGACGCCCAGGTATTTTACTTGTTCAACCCTATGGATTATCGGGCAGCTGCAGTTCTCTCTATTAGATGTGGAATTGCAGTTATGTATTTTTATTCTTAAGTCATTTACTGGTTGTTTATTGTTGTAGACACTAAAACAGATATAATTAGACTTAGCGGTGTTTAGTGTAAGAAGGTTATACTTAGGCTTAAGGCTTAACCACTTACTTATTTGTTCCAAACCACTTTCAGCACTTTGCTTTACGGCATCCCAGGAATCAGCACTGAAAACTATAGCAGTGTCATCAGCGTATGAAAAAATTTTAGCTTGTTTTATTTCCATGGCACAAAGGTCATTAATATAAATGAGGAATAGCGTGGGTCCAAGAACGCTTCCTTGTGGAACGCCATATGTCACCTCCACGTCTCTGCTAGTGTAAAGATCTAGTTTCACTCTCTGTCGCCTGTCGGACAGATAGTCCTTGAACAATTTAAGGGGTATTCCTTTTAGACCAATCGCTTCTAGTTTACTTAACAGGATGGGGATAGACACAGTGTCAAATGCTTTTTGTAAGTCAAGGAATACTGACATGCATTTATGGTGACCATCAAGTCGCCCAGCCACAAACGAACTCAGAGCAGAAACCGCATCCTCGGTTGATCGTCCCTGTCTAAAACCATACTGAGTGGGAGACAAGATATTAAATTTGTTTAAATATTTAAGCAATCTTGTGTTAAGTATTTTTTCCATTATTTTAGAGATTGCAGGTAAAACAGAGATAGGTCTATAATTACTGACACAGTTGCTATTTCCTGCCTTGTACACTGGAGTGATAATAGATTGTTTAAGTGACGGTGGAAAAATTCCCTTGCTAAAACCTAGATTAACCAGGTGAGTTATAATCGGTACAATTTCTAATCTTACATGCTTGAGAAAGGTGGTAGGGATATTGTGCCAGCAAGGGGCACTACTTGATTTTAGTGACATTAGTATGCTACTGACCTCATCTTGATCTGTGTCCAACAGGACAAAAGAGTTTGACTGTTTTGGCAAATTACGCAGATAAGCATTACGATGCTCAGCAGGAACCTGTATTTTTTGTGCTAGTTGTTTACCAATATTCGCAAAAAAGTCATTAATATAATCCGCTGAGGCAGTTGGTGATGATTTGACACTAAGTAGTTCTACTTTTACTAGTATTGGTGATATTTTTAATGTTCTTCCATAATAGCTTATTATTGTTAATTGATTTATCTAACAATTCTCTTTGATATTGCCTTTTGATTTTTTTTATAAGATTATTGCAAAAGTTTCTATATCGAATGTATGTTATTTTATATACTTCGTTGAAAGGTTCATTCTTAACTTTTTTTACTTTTTGTAGTTTATTTCGGTTTTGAATACAACGTAGAATTCCTGGTGTGATCCACGGTTTAATTATACGGTTTTTTTTTGGTATTTTCTTAATGACAGTGTTTTTTTTATTGTTTCTGTTAAATTATATATTAAACCATCTATCACCAAGTCTGGATTATCAGAAAAAAGCAATTCTGTAAGGTTTCTTGCTTTTAGGTCCATTAAAGCGGCATCAAAGTTTATAATTGTTTTCGTTTTGCTTGCAGTTAGACGGGTTTTAATTTTTGATATAGTGAGAAACGTCGTGTAGTGATCAGTAGTACTTGTATGCAATACAGCTATTGTAGCACGGAATTTAGTTTTATTTATTTTTAACATAAAATGGTCCAAACAATTTTTTTCTCTGGTCGGTATTGTATGTCCAGCTAATAAACCGTAGACTGCCAGCATATTCATGTAATTAATGCGGTTTTGTTTTTCATGAGGGGGTTCTATTGACTTTAGTGTAATATTAATATTAATGTCACCCGTAACTATAATACTTTTGCTAGATTTGACAGTATCCAGGTGAGTACTAAGGGAGTTAATAAAACCATCCGCGTTAACATTAGAAGGAGATCGATAGATACACAGAATGGTATTATTTAAAATTTCGAGTTGGAGACAAGACGCTTGAACAAGTTTTATTTCGTTTACTTTATGTTTTAGGGTACTTTTTACGTAAATAACTACACCGTCGTTTTGGTTAAGTTGAGACTTAGTGAAATATGATTGATAATTAGATAGTTGTGGTATAGGTTTATTATAGTCAATTCTGCATTCTGTCAAAGCAATTACATCCGTGTCAAATGCAAGGTCAGACAGAGTCAACAAAAAGTCATCAAGATTTTTATAAATACTCCGTATATTTTGGGAGATTATTGTAAAATCACTTTTACCAATATTAACGTAATTCTTAAGTTCCGCGACGTCACATTCAAATGAGCGTGCTACTTCTAATGCGTCTAATTCATTAATAGTATTTATTATGTCCCCCATTTGTGTTTTAAAATACATAATCGTGTTATGTATATATCCGAATGTTTGAGTATGATAGGTGTGTAAGTTGTGTAACAGGTGTGCGTAAGTGCATTTTTGTGTCTATAACTGTAAGTTAATATGTTGTGTATATTAATAATGGTATGTACATATGTGTGTATGTGTGGTAAGTGAGTAGAATACAAATCAAACACTGAGAAAATTAAATCTGTTCCAGAAAACATAGCTCTACGTAATAATAAAATAAAATATAAACAAGCATTGGCAATGTTTCTTAGGTAAGCATTCTTAAATACAGTCTTATTAGACAGATAGTAATAATATGGTAAAAATATGTGTACAAAATAACAGTAATTACAATTTAATAAAGTGAGTATTATAAAAGCTAGTCAATCCTTATTCATAAGCTGTTGCACCTGAGCTTCCGATTTAATGGAGATGATAGGGGACTTTTCGTCTTTGCGAACATAAACTTTGCCGTAGGCCGTCCAGCAGAATATATATTTTTTTACTCTAGCAAGGTCTCTGGCCAGAAAATGTAGGCGGGACCCCTTAGCGGTAAGTTGCTCCGATATAAAAATCGGCGTATCCTCAAAAGAACGAAAACCCAGGTGTTAAGCACATAATTTTGATTTGGTTCTAATATTAAAGGTCTTACATAGTCTTAAAATGTTATTTTTTACTAGTGTTGATGAGGTTTCAACAATTTTTGGTGCGTTCTTTAGGTCCTTCTTTCCGCGAGCCCTGTCCTTAATGTCGCCTTCAATTATGTTTCCTCCTATGGTCGCAGATAAACTTAGAACCATCTGTACCAAGTCGTCCTTGGATTCATTGTTGTTTTTGGGTGCGTTTTTAATTTCAAAATTACATTTACGCGCTCCCATCTGCAGGTTTTCAACTTTCACCTCCAACAAACTGATATATTCTTTGTCTTCTTTGATCGTACCTTCCAATTGGCTAACCTTTTTACTCAATTCGTTGTTTTGGGCAGTAAGGGAAGCGATAGCATTCTCAATATTAGAATTTGTATGCTTAATCTCCTGCAAAGTTGGTGCAATGCTTTTAATTTTACTTTGCTGAGCAGCGAATAATGATTCTATCATCTTCTTAATATCCTCCTTGAAGCTGTTTAAGTCATTCGTCGTGACACTTCTACTCCGCGAGAAAACAAACTGGGGCGGAGTCACTTGGTCTTGGGACTCAGGGCTATTTTCTGTATCACAAACAGACATATTAGCTTCCAGGCTCATTGTTGGCAGGTTACAATAAAATTAGATGATATCAGAGCAATAAATACTAAATGACTCCGTGTAGAACAAACAATTTTTGTAGGTGCAGCACGCAGGACTCTGCGTAGCGCGTACCGTAGTCTCAGCCGTAGCAGTTGCTACGGTCAGAAAGAGCGAGACGCCCGATACGGGAGTGGGGCCACTGGGGCGCACGCAGTAAGGTGTTATTACCGAAGAAATGAGATGTAGCTGCTATTCGCTAATTTCGGCCCTGTCGAGCTCTGCGTTCTTGGTCCAACGGATTAGGCGCCGACACTCACCCACAAACTCCGGGTTCAAATCACCGCACGGCAAAAATATTTTTTCAACTCGTTGCTCGATGCGGGGCTCCAACGACGGCCAGGCAAAGCCACAGAAAGGGCGAAGTCCGAGAAAGATAAAAATTTTAAAATTAATTTCTGAGACAAAATTTGCACACGTCCAATCTCATTAAACGCCAGAGCGGAAGAGCGAAACAGAAAAAGAGCGGAAAAAGGTTTGGCCTATGACTACCTATGTCTAAAACTGCCACATTTTATTTTTATTTTACAACTGGTTAGTACGTAAGTCTTCATCTCCACCGGATGGTAAGTGACAATAAAGGTACTATGTTTCCGAGACGGGCCGCAGACTGCAACCGCAGGCGACATTGCGGCTAGCAGTTGCGGTTGACCGCAGTGCTGCCTGCGGTCGCGGTTGCTTCTATTTCCAAGCGCGGCTGCATGCCGCGGCTGCACAATGCATAGAACGATGCCTCAGCCACTCCATTACCTTTGTGCGAGACAGACTGTCGAGAAAAAGTCGCCATTTTTGTACGTGACACGTGTAAACTCTCTGCAGTTCGCGAGTTTCGCGACACCACTGACTGATGCAGTCTGCGGTAGCTGCGCGCCACGGCCGCAGGCCGCAGTGTCGCCACGCTTGGAATCAATTTCATAGAGATTCATAGAAACCAGTAGCGTCGCTTGCAGCCTGCAGCTGCAGTTTGCAGCCGGCGGTCCGTCTCGGAAACATACCATAAGGCCGAATGGGAAGCGCGCTTCACCCGGAATCCTCAACCACTGAGGAACTGGCTATCTTATATCAAACTGTCGGAACACAACAATGCTATAACCATCGTTGGTATGGCGACAGACTTAGACAAGATAGTGGTAGCTAGCCAGGCGGACACACAAACCCCCCGCTGGGAGTCGAACCCGGGACCTCTGGGTTTAAAACCGGTGACTTAGCCCCTAGACCACAGAGGCGATGCCACAATTTTAATATAGTGTGTTCTCAAAAATAACGCGTTATGGTAAATCTTAGCTTAGCCTGTGGCTTAACCGTTCGTTGTATTTCAGTGTGCACGCTTTCGGAAACATTATAAAGGTTAATAATAAAAATATATTAATTTTAAATTACGTTAAACACTTACGAATCGCCCAGATTTTTTCAAATGGGCACAAGAGACTGATAAAAACACAAAGCACTAAAAATAATACTTACTTACCTATTCATTCGATGACAAGTTAACGGTTGGCATACCCGCAGCTTATTGCATTCGTTAACCAATAATTAAGTGTACAGCTAAGCTCTGCAATAATAACGCATAATAAACGCAATTGGCCTACAAATATATTCATACGGACTCTCAACTCTCTAGGCAAGGTGATCCGGGCACATAACTACATAGAGACGGTAACACGAAGCAGGTTTTTGCGCACTTATTTTCGGCCCATACATACGTAGATTCACGTCTATTATCACCAGAAGGGTTAGTCAGAGACTAAGGCAATGAGGACCCTGGGTTACTGAGGGTACTGGCACCTCGAGAGCAACCGTTAGGTTATGCAAGAAGTGCCAACCGACTCGCGCTGGAGACCATCTGCGTTAGGTCTTGACGCCGAATCAGTGCCCGCCGAAGCGCGCTCTTCATTCGGTATTCATAAGACTAGTGTCTCGGGAGAGTTTCCCCGTGAACACGTGTAGTTCACTGCCTATTTTCCAGGTTGCCACTGCTCGGGTCGTCGAATCCCAAGTGTCCACCTTGGTCGCGGAGTAGTAAGCACACTCACTTCTCGGAACCCATCCGGGCGCCTAGCCAGTTCCCACGTCCTACGCGGCTGGCTGGACCGGAGGCTACGGCATCTAGGGGGCTGCCTCTACTAGTTCTCCAGACTAGTACCGGAGATGTCAACACCAATGTTCAACGAGAACCATCGGACAAAGCTGCCAACTATAAGGAAAACTCACGTTCCCCGCAGGACTTTTTGCTTCTGGCCCCTCGGAGATCGCTACTAGGCCCCGCTCGCTGTGCGCGAGTTTTGAAGTCCTGGCACACAATACCAGGACAAACGAACATTCCCAAGTTCTACAGCTAACCACGAGCCACTACGAGTCCAACCCACGTCCGGACCCCGCCGGAGGCGCCGGTCATGGCACAACCAGCGGGGGGCATGGACCGGAACCCCGTAGTACCTCCGAGAAACACAGCCGGACCCGTAGTTCTGCGATACCCTATCTATAGGGGTCAGTGGATATGGACCGCAATCCGTAATCCGTAAATCCGAGGACCGTAGAAGCAGACCACTACCATATCCACTTTTCATCAAATTACAACTGCAATTGTGCCCAGCGTGACACCTGGGCCCTTATTCTGTAACAATTCCTTGTTTCAAAACCACGTTAATTCTTTAAAAAAGTTACGATATCTTCCCAAAAACGTATGCGTTTGACGTTTGTGCGCGGTAAGGTTTAGGTGAGGAATCAATAGATTGCGATACAGAATCAGGGCCCTGGTGGTGAGCCCATCGCCGCTCGATGCTGCTGGATGTATGTGCAGACTTTGTTCCGTTAGTCGTCGAGAGCCGACGACACCCAAGGGGTTAGTATAGTAGTATTAGAATAGAAAAGAATACATTTTATTTGCATTTTGCTGGGGTACATACATACATATTAGTTATTAAAATATTTTCCAATACTACTCCTCCCAATCAGCCAACAACGATGACATGCAAATTATTTGATATATCACACATAAATAAAGGAAGGTCAATTAACTACACATTATTTTTAAACAAGTTAAATTACTCTGTGCATTATTTTAGTGAGCCTCTACATCACAGGGCTCAACGTTGTGGCCCTAGTGCTGCAAACGCCTGATAAAAAAACCTCACGCACTACGCCCCACGCGATGCCCGTTGTCATGTAGTCTTTTAGATAGACAAGGGGGCACCACCAACAACAACCACCAACAACCACCACCACCATTTACCACCTTTTCTAAAATATCACTTTGGTAGTTAGTTGCTCGTGTTTTCACCCCTTGTTCACAAAAATGGAGCTTTGTCACGGCCTTCGTAGGACACGCCCCACCAAACCATGACAGATACTGGGTGGTGGCCTCTTTCGACCTTCGGAATTTTGTCAGTAGCTTCTTGGGACCTGTGTGCATAAACTAAAGGGGCTAAAGTCATTCACGTCACGTCGGTGCCGGTGGGTTTACCTTGAGACCCTACACGTGACCCCTGGGTGGTGCTAAATGAGTGACACTGCTGCGTGGTAGAGCCACGCTGCGTTGCAGCACGAATTGGGCCAGCTCGCCCGGAGTAATACCACCCTCTCATGGAATATCAAATTTTCTCAAAACCAGAAACGCATCAGTGACTAGTCTGGTTTTGTGTCCATGGGCGGCGGTGATCACTCCCCACCAAGTGACCCGCCTACCTGCTCGTTTTTCAACTTTTCACATAAAAAAGTTTAGACTTTTTTATGTGAAAAGTAGGAAAGTATAGAATGGCTGCCAGATTAAATCAAAATACCGGAAGATAGGTGACTAGCCTCTAGCGCATGGACCGCTTAAAACACCTGTTTTACAGGTACAGGTACAGTACGGGGACCTCCCCGTCGGTCGCCTAATTTCAATCAGTCGCAGTCGCAGGTGTGGCAGGACTCAACTCTGACGCACACTAGTGTAACACGCTTGTCTCGCTCAAAAACAAATTGGTTTGTCTCTTTCCTTTAATATCGTACAACGTTAAATCAGAATCACAGCTTTTTTTTTGGAGTGTGCTTGCTGTCTGTTGCATATCGCAGATGAACTGACATCGTAACCGGGCTTGTTTAGGGGCGGCGAGAAACTTCCTGGTTCCTCAAGCCATGAGACCGAAAATCCCCAAAGAGGTGGTGTGAGTGTGCGTTCATATACCCTTCTCATCAGAAAAATCGAAACACCTTGCAAGTTTATGTTTTGTAAGGATTGTCAGAAAAATGTGTATATTTAGGAATATATGTCAAATATCGTTTAATAGTGAATAATATGTGGTTTTCAAAACCTAATGTTAATATTCTAAATTCAAATTAATTTTAACTCTTTTGTGTTAAATTATTACAGAAACCATAAAAACGGAAATGTTTCGATTTTTCTGATGAGAAGTGTAGTTGTGCCCGTTTTCAGTTGACGATTTGAAGAACGTGCCATATCTTACGCTATTTTGATTTAATCTAAGGTGGCTGCTATAGTTATAATACATCAATGCCTGAGAAATAACTCTTATTAAACTCGAATAAATTAATGCGGACTCTCAACTCACCGGCAAGGTGATCCGGGAATTAGAATAACTCCTTCGCAGCGTGCACTGACGAATGACACAACGATTCTATCGATTAATATTAGATATTCGATTTATAGTCGGCCGCAGTCCGCACTACGGTGAGAATTGTTTTGATAGCCTGAATAATTGGGATTACTTACAGTGTGTTTATTGGTAGCTGGACGGAAATAAGCGGTGTAACATGCAGTGGGAATGTTGCGTTCTGTGGGATTAGCTTTGGGTTATGTAGGGTTGCTTCATTTTAGGCGGAGCAACGATCTTCGCAAGGTGGCTGGCAAGAGCTGAATGGGCAGCAACACTGAAAAAACGGTATTCAATAATCTTGCATGAAAGCAAATTGCATTAAACCAAGATTATGGTTGCCTCATATATATTGAAACATATATTTTCTTACATTAAAAAAATAATAATTTTAAACTGATATTTGAAATAATCTTGAAATAAACCAATTCTTGATTGATTTAAAATAATACATCTTTAACCAAGAATTATAAGTATTCTTAATGTAAGTTGATAATTCTCTTGATTCAAGCTTAGGATGTATTTTTATTTCAAGAAAATATTGATTTCAATTCAGATAAGTTTATTTTAATTTGAGAAAATTATATCCTTAGACCAATAACTAATATTTTAAATTTCAATGTATGCTACCTTCATTATGGAAAAAGTTTTCTTGTTACGGGAAAAATATTCCTTCATTCCTTGCAATAAAGAGTCTTAAATGCATTTTAATGTTAGTACTTATTAGTTTTTACTTTACAAAAAACATTCTTGCAGGAAACACCTGTCCTCTATTGATTGAGACTTTGAGAAGAGTACTGAAAGAATACTCAACTCAGTAACTCGACAGACCAAGAATAATCCAAATATACTTGGAAGGAACCTCAGTGCAATGCAAGATTCGATACGTTAAAAAAAAACAGATCCGTACTTATACTATTGATGAAACGAAACCATAGCGCGATGCAGGAATCAGTACAGCGCCATCTAGGGCGTCATTGTTGTCGTCACTTTGTCCACTAATTAATTTTTCATCTGGCAGCCACAGGCCTAATCTCAAACAGTACAAACAGTTTTAAACTTGCTTTGCATGGCGCGCACACTCACAATATCGTTAGGTAAGCGTGGGTTGACATATCAAAAAACTATTATTGGTAAAGATAACTAGTTACTGAGTTAAAATATTTTTATCTTTTTTCAATATTTTATTTAATTGAAACAATGTACTATAATATTTTGTAGCAAACCAGGATGTTTACTCAAAACAAAATTAAATGTCATTAGTTCAAGAGATATTTTTTTAAATTTGCTCATGATATGATTCAAGATAATGTTTTCTTCATCTAATGAATTGTATCATTGTGATAAAAAAACTTTCAGTTTGAAATAAGTATTTCATTGTATTAAAGCAATAACATTTGAACTTCTTAGATTAATTTTACTTATTCTTCATTGAAAATATTTTTTCTTGATTGTAAAAATGCAACAAGAAAATATATCTTTTGTTTTAAGACTGCCAATATCTAAAAATGAATAAACATTACTTGTATTAAGACAATTTTCCTTAAAATAACGTAATATGTCAAGAAAACTATTTTTCTTGCTTTGAGAAATCCTTTTTATCTGTGAAGGAGCACATCTTTTGTGTTCTTGGTTTGGTTTGTGGTAGGTAGGGCTGTTAAGTCCGCCTGGCTAGCTACCACCATCTTATCGACGACCTCCTTGGTCGAGTGGTTTGTACACCGGTTTTCATGGTGTCGCCATCTCTGAGGTCCCGGGTTCAATCCCCGGTCGGGACAATTTAGAAATTATTGTTTTTCTAAATTGTCTCCGGTCTGGTCTGTTTTCTATGTATAATAAGTATATATTCAAGTATTTTAAGTATGTTTATCCGTTGTCTAGTAACCATTTAACGAGTTTCATAACGAATTAAGCTTTATCTCTTGGGCTAGATAATTGGTGGGAGTGTAGGAAAGTTTATATATTAATTTATCTAAGTCTGTCTTCATAACGACGATGTTTATAGCAATGTTGTGTTCCGACAGTTTAGAGATGTTTAGCCAGTTCCTCAGTGGTTGAGGATTCCGGGTGAAGCGCTCTTCCACCTCCGGCCTTATCGTCACTTACCATCAGGTGAGATGAAGGTCAAACGCTTATGTCGTGCTCAGTGGCGTAACTCTTGGAGAGGCCTATGTCCAGCAATAAACAAGTAAAGGCTGATGATGAATTAACTGACATGGTTTAGGTACATTCAATTTCATAACTTTTTACGGCAGAACGGCGGCGTTGCAAAACTTGTGAATTTTTGAACATGTTATGTTTTTCTGATCCCATTTCTTTTTCTTTTTTCTCGACTTGCCGATGAAATGTTGAAATGGTTGCTGGCTGACTTGCTGCTTTTGCTCGAATGAAAGATTCGAGCGCATACACACGAATACTAAACGAGCGAATATATTACAATTACCTCTTTTTATTTTTCTATAACAGCTGCCTATTTATAGTGTGGTCAATATATAAAAAAACTAAGCAATATGACAATATGCGGGTGGTGCTTGCAGCGATCAATCGTAAAACATTATGAGTTACGACTTTTTAATATTTTATAGTGTGGCATTGGTCCTTGAATCTATTGCGAATGATCGGAGTGTTCTATTACTGCTGAACGAAAGCCTCCCCTAATAAACGTCAACCATTCTTGAAACGAAACGTTGAAAAAAATGACTGTCTTAGGTGGGAGGGAATCGAACCCACGTTCTTGTCAATCTGGGCAGCTGCGTTGATCACTCCGCCACCGAGGTATTGGTTAGACTACCTAGTCAAAATTTTCGACTTTGTTTTATAGAAGCGCGATAATTATGAAGTGTTTCGCATCGGGTTACTCGCATAATGACTAAATACGTACTCGCGTATTGACATACACGCATTTTGACTTACACGCATATTGACATACACGTATTTTGACTTACACGCATATTGACTTACACGCTTTTTTACTTACACGCATATTGACTTACACGTATATTGACTTACACGCATGTTGACTTACACGCATACTGACTTACACGCATATTGACTTACTCGCATATTGACTTACACCATCATTTAATTACACACATACATAATGATCACGACTATTATCCCCGAAGGGTTAGTCAGAGACTAGGCAATGAGGACCGCAAAAGCAGTCCTCTACCATTGTTAGGGTTGCCACCTTTTTTTAGGATGAATAGAGTATTTTTTTATTTTGTTAGAACTAAAATAGAGTACATAGCATAAAAAAGAGTACTTATTTATTTATTTATCCTTAAAAACGTATCTTTTGTTGCTCTTTGCAACATTGAACAAATATTTGTCTTTTTGAAGATATTTACAGCCTCTTTGCAATCATAGTTTAGATTAAAATTGTATAATCAACTCGTTTTTTATTAAATTTAGGGTAGCTCTATTCCTTTCGTCTCTCCACTTTACATTCATAAGAGAGAAGACTCTCTCAGTGAACTCTGAAGTACTCATAACTAGTAACGATCAGTTTTTCGTAAATAGAGTATATTGGTGTGGTAGAGTACGAGTATTATAGAGTACGCATACATAAAAAAGAGTACAATACTTATTTTAGAGTACGGGTGGCAATGGCAACTCTAGCCATAGTCCACTTTTCACTAAATAGCGACTGCACATGTGCTCATCGTGACTAGTGGTGACCAATCGCCGCTCTATTCTATTGGATGTATGTGCAGTCTTTAGTCAGTTAGTCGCCTTTTACGACACCCAACCTAAGGGAAGAGAGGGGGTGGTAGTATTCTTTCACCGCTATCAATTTGAGGCTAATAAAGCGGCAGAATGAAGACATTAATCCAGTAATTTCTATCCGAGTCCACCTGTAATCAAAAGATGTCGTTTCGTACCGTTACGAAAATTCAACTAGTGTTCATAATAACAACTTTTATACGCTTTATCAGCCATAATATTTAATTAAAACGCCCGTTCAATTATACGCTTGTTTTAAATGCTTGGTTCCCTTATATTTAAATATTAAAGGCATCGTTTATTTTAAGCCTATAACTATAATTTTATGTGCTATAAATAAAATACTACTACAATGTCTTTAATCTTAAGTTACTAATTGCAAGCTGTAGTTATAATTGTTTAGTTCGTAATATTCGTTAAATATTTTCTGTTTCTTTAGAATTGTTTAGTTTTTTTTTACTTACCTATATTAGCTTAATTAACATTTATAGGAACACGTTCGTTTGCCGGAAGTGGGTGTTAATAGCTGCAACGCAGTTTTACACTATAAGCAATCCGTAAACATTATGTATTTCTGTTAAAATTTTCCAAATAAACTTTTTATTATTTATTATTACTACTTACCGAGTACTACTGACCCATCTCTTCCCTTGGGTGTAAAAGGTCGTAAAAGGCGACTAACGGACTAAAGACTTACACATGCATCCAACAGATTAGAGCGGCGATGGGCTCACCACCTGTCACACATAATGCAGTTGTAGTTTGGAGAAACGTGGACTATGGCAGTGGACTTCTTCTGCGGTCCTCATTGCCTGGTCTCTGACTAACCCTACGGGAAAAATAGGCGTGATTATATACATATGTTATAGGTATGTATTAGAGATGGGCCGAATGTGGTTTGAACCGAATACGAACTTCAGCCGAACATTCGGCAAAAAATTCAAATTTACCCGAATTTCAGCCGAAGTTCGGTTCTTTTCACTACGCTTTCTCTATTATAACTACAACACGTTCTAAACTAGTTTGAGCGCTACCTTCAATTCTTAGTATTGCATCCCGCTCGCAACCCAGCCGCAACCCGCAACATATTCCCTTGTCTCCCGTCCCGGCTCGCCGGTCATCAGCTAATACGTTATCCACGCGACAATTGCGTTATTGTTTACATTATTATCTACGTGAATTAACGAGGTAAAGTAATAGACATATCTTCGTGTTTCAAATGTATAATGAGTGTAAGAAAAGATCAAGTGTTATTTCTATATTTTCTTGTAGGTACCGAAAGTTCGGCATTTGAACCGAATGTCGGCCGAATGCCGAAGTTCGGTTCAAGCTGCCGAAATTCGGTAAAACCGTATGTGAAACGAATTTCGGCCCATCCCTAGTGTGTATATAACCATTATTTTACCAATGACTTGTTTCAGTGATGGATGCTTTTGTGTAGCACAGCAATTGGTCCGTATATAGGCTATTTACTACATTTACTGCTACTATAAAAATAGAGAAATGAATCTGAGCGGCGAACACAGAAGAAGTCATTTTCTTTCCGCGATTAATTCCAACCAACCGCGTACCTTTAGGGGGCTAATTGTCTAACTCCAACACCTATCGCAATATCTTTCAAAGGTATAACACTAGTTCACACCAGGGGCCCAAGTCTGCTAATTTACGAATGGCATAATTGAATCGCAATTGGATCGCATTGTAATTGTTTGACACATTTGGTATTCTCTTACTCATTTAAGAATACCAAATGTGTCAAACAATTACAATGCGATACAATTGCGATTCAATTATGCCATTCGTAAATTAGCAGACTTGGGCCCCTGTGCAGTAGCTCGATGGCGCAGCGGTTAGCGCGATCGGCTTGCGATCTTGCTCGCTAACCAACTTTCGAGCCACTGGATGGGTGACCAGATTAAAAACATCTGAAGCTCCTCCGTGCTTCGGAAGGCACGTCAAGCCTTTGGTCCCGGTAGTTGTCGTAAGATGACAGTCGTTAAAACCTACCAACCCGCATTGGGCCAGCGTGGTGGGTCATGGCCCAATATCCCTACGTGCTATTGTCCACATGTGCTAGTAATTTAGTGCAACTAACGTAGGTACACACTTTTCACAGCTATATTGACCTGACCCATATGTCTTTAGCAATATGGTACGAACTGGTCGTCTGTATCAACTTCTATTGGTGACTGTGACTGACATTGCTTCGCTTTTATAATTATTTTAAAATTCGGTTTAATTAAGCAAACTATCTAGGAACTTCCCGCGGTCGACCACGTTTCAGTGAAATTCGCTTGGCACACTATCCACGCTTTGAAAAGTCCTGACAAAAAGCCGGACATTTAGATAAAAGTCCGGACTTTTTAGTCACAAAATGTAAACATTACTCACTTTTTATACTAAAAAGTGAGGAGTAATGTTTCCTTCACGAAATTGTGAAAATTTACGTATTTTTAAGTTACTTGCACTATGCGCTGAATTAGTTAATTACATTAAAAGAAACTTTTTTTAAACAATAACAAACAACACATAAATCTAATGACTCCTAAAAACATTTTTTTTCGACAACTTTCTTAATTTTACGCATGAAACAATAATTCTTACATGAAAATATTTGTATTGAAATGCCGCAGGTCACACCCATCTTAAAAAAGTAAATTTTAATTTTTAAAACATACGCGTGATGGTTTTGTACATTTCGCAGAATAAAACATTGCTCTAATCAAATTACTAGGTCTGAAATTTCAAAGCAGAATTGTTCTAATTTTAAATATCAATATGATTGATTTTACTTTGAAGTCTCAAGACATAAGTCAGTTTATGCGATCACGCGGCACCGCGCGGCACCCACTTAAGTTTTTGGTTTTAGATAAATACTTATTTGATATTACTTAAAATGTAGATTTGTTACTCATATTCCAAAATCCGGACAAATTAAAGAGCCGGACAAAGTCCGGACTGGAGTGTAAAAGTCCGGACATGTCCGGACTTCTCCGGACGGATGGTAACCTTAAGCGAAAGCGAATATCGCCATAAAGTGGTCGGCCGGAAAAATCCTCGATAGTACTTCTACTCGACTTCATTACTATAGCACAGGTGCAAAGTAGACTCACCTTTGAAAGGTATTGCGATAGGTGTTGGAGTTAGTCAATTAGCCCCTAGCGGCTCGCCGATGCGGTCGTTTCCTGCGAATCGCACTATTTGGATGATGCAACTTGTTCAACTTGAAACTGATTGAGGACGCGGACTCGTTTGATTCAACGGCTAGAAAGGTAGCGTGAGCTGATTCATATGGTGCTTCCGATTCCTATGAACTGATATAGAAAAGTGTTAAGCTACACACGGGAGGACATCAAGGGGTGGATCCTACAACATTCGATATCAACAATCTACCGTTGATTATTTATAGAATTTCAGTTTTTCTAAATTAATTTTAGCTGCAAATAATGAGTACACGATTGTACTAACTAGGTAAGAAACAATTACATGGGTGTTATCACTCTTTAAAAAAATAAGCTTAAAAAACTATGCAAAATGTCATTCAGACGCTTGAAGCCAACTGGGCTCCTAGAATAACATAATTATAAAAAAAACTACTACTAGGACCAAAAAATTTAAAAAAATCACTGTGACTTGATGAATGTCCCAGTAAGTTAATTGATATAATAATTAAAAATAATTAATATTTTGGAAAATAATTCAATTCAAAGTTTTGTCACCGTAAATCCGTCATTCAGATCACGATGACATTTCGACTTTTGAAAATTTTTAAATTTATGTTTGATCGTGCCGTGACCTACCGAAACCTCACTAAACACCCGCCCATCGACCTGCCTTCATTCGTCGACCGTGATCACTGAGAGAAAGGCGTTTGATATTGATATTTTTTTAACCAACTTTCGTTTGAAGCATTTTGTCACTAATTTATGTCATTCCGTTTGAACGTATAACTATAAAATTATCAACCATAAGTAAATTCTAATTTATGCATTTATTAGACCCTGGTGCCCAACGATAAATGTGTGGCGTTTTACCTATTAACTTCTTACTTAGCAAAAATTTTAATTAAACATTGCTAGTCTTGTCATTACGTTCAAAAGCCAAAGAAATAAATAGCCTACTATTAAGTTAAAGATTATTATTTTTATTTTATAATCAGATTACGAACTTAAAGTCCTTAGGTGTTTTTGAAACTTAGTACTTTACGAATTAAAAATTATCTTGATCTCGAAGATGCTACTACGGATTTGGAATATTTTTTTATTGGGTAAATATAAATCAAAGTTGTAATTTATGTTCCTTAATAGCACCTAATTATTCCTTGCTTTTTATATTGCAGTTAATACATAATTGTTACCTATTATATCTAAGAGATAAAGTATTGTTACTGTTCTGTTACTGTAAAAAATCAAAGCCTTGTTAATTCTACGACGTATATTGTTGTTTATTTTTGTTTCGTGTTGTATTTTTGTTTCGAGTTGTATTTTTAATTCGACTAGTATTTTTGCTCCGAGTTTTTTTTTTAAATTTATTATTCACTATATTATTTTTTGAGTAGTATTTGTGTTTGAGTTTATCTTGAGTAGATTTTAGAGGACCTAGAACCTTACGGCGGCGTAGTTATCTTGCATTAACCCTGAGCATGGTCTCCTGATAAGACTGAAACTGATCGGCCTATCCGGCAAAATCATACGTATTATTAAAATAATGCCTAAAAATATATTGTTATGGTTATTCAAACTGACTTTTAATATTAAGTAAGTACTTACTTAGGTACTTACTATTGTTATTTTAATTTTTTTTATTGAATACGAAGTATTGATAGTTTCTTTTTTTTATTAAGTTTGTATAATCCTTATAAGATAAATAAGATAATTACAAGAATTAACACCTACATGTATTCATAATAGGGTGGATCCTACAACATTCGATATCGACAATCTACCGTTGATTATTTATAGAATTTCAGTTTTTCTAAATTGTTTTAGCTGCAAATAATGAGTACACGATTACACTAACTAGGTAAGAAACAATAACATGTGTTTTATCACTCTTTAAAAAAATAAACTTAAAAAACTATGCAAAATGTCATTCAGACGCTTGAAGCCAACTGGGCTCCTTAGAATAACATAATTATAAAAAAAAAACTACTACTAGGACCAAAAAATAAAAAAATAACTGTGACTTGATGAATGTCCCATTATGTTAATAGATATAATAATTAAAATAATTAATATTTTGGAAAATAAATCAATTCAAAGTTTTGTCACCGAAAATCCGTCATTAAGTTCACGATGACATTTCGACTTTTGAAAATTTTTAAATTTATGTTTGATCGTGCCGTGACCTGCCGAAACCTCACTAAACACCCGCCTACCGGCCTGCCTTCATTCGTCGACCGTTATTACTGAGAGAAAGACGTTTGATATTGATATTTTTTTGACCAACTTTCGTTCGCAGCATTTTGTCACTACTTTATGTAATTCCGTTTGAACGTATAACTGTAAAAGTATCAACCTTATGTAAATTCTAATTTATGCATTTATTAGACCCTGGTGCCCAACGATAAATGTGTGGCGTTTTACCTATTAACTTCTTATTTAGCAAAAATTATAATTTAACATTGCTCGTCTTGTCATTACGCTCTTAGTCATTACGTTCAAAAGCCAAAGAAATAAATAGCCTACTATTAAGTTTAAGATTATTTTTTTTATTTTATAATCAGATTACGAACTTAAAGTACTTAGGTGTTTTTGAAACTAAGTACTTTACGAATTAAAAATTATCTTGATCTCGAAGATGCTACGGATTTGGAATATTTTTTTATTGGGTAAATGTAAATCAAAGTTGTAATTTATGTTCCTTAATAGCACCTAATTATTCCTTGCTTTTTTATATTGCAGTTAATAGATAATTGTTACCTATTATATGTAAAGGATAAAGTATTGTTACTGTTCTGTTACTATAAAAACACAAAGCCTTGTTAATTCCACGAAGTATATTGTTGTTTATTTTTGTTTCGTGTTGTATTTTTGTTTCGAGTTGTATTTTTGATTCGAGTTGTATTTTTGCTCCGAGTTTTTTTTTGTTTTGAATTTATCTTTCACTATATTATGTTTTGAGTAGTGTTTGAGTTTATCTTTGAGTAGACTTTAGAGGACCTAGAACCTTACGGCGGCGTAGTTATCTTGCATTAACCATGAGCATGGTCTCCTGATAAGACTGTAACTGATCGGCCTATCCGGCAAAATCGTACGTATTATTAAAATAATGCCTAAAAATATATTATTATGGTTATTCAAACTGACCTTTAGTATTAAGTAAGTACTTACTTAGGTAGTTACTATTGTTATTTTAATTTTTTTAATTGAATACGAAGTATTGATAGTTACTTTTTTATTAATTTTGTATAATCCTTATAAGATAAATAAGATAATTACAAGAATTAACACGTACATGTATTCTTATTACCTACCTATTGCCACTAAATACCTTCATTCATTTACTGCAATATGAAAATGTCATTACACTCCTGTAGATGTCATTACATTCACGGCAATAAGTAAAATTTTCTTGATTACTCAAAATCTACAAGAGATAACATGCTCCAAATACTTGTAAAAAGCTGTCAGTGGAAGATAAAAAATGCATTAAAAATATATTTTTGTGAGATCCACCCCAAGTTCAACATGATACCTAGTACTACATGGCAACAACTATTATTACGTACGTCATAGATACGGTCTTTTGCGTGGCTGTGGGGTGGGAGATCCCATTGCAGCATTGCACAAGCCAGGCATAGATATGCCAGGAGCATATATTGAAATTCTATTGTCTCTAGTCATACGGCAGCCTAAATATTAACACCTCAGAATAATAAGTAAATTATAGAAGGAGTCCAAATAAGACTCGTATAGTTGTCCTATTTTTTTCATTGAAAGGAACGAGACAAATAATTTGCTATAACGTCAAATGTAAAGTGAAAAAAAAGTTGGGTACCTGCTCACTAACCGAATTAAAAAGCGATCCTCAAAATGTAATTCGAAGGGTAATATTTGACTATATACCTCAATGGACATTGGCAAGGGCCAATACGCCCGTGTATTTTACATAATATTATGTTATACTAGCGGCCGCTCGCGGTTTCACCCGCGTGGTTCCCGTTCCCGTATGAAAATCTGGATAAAAAGTATCCTATGTGTTAATCCAGGTTATAAACTATCTGTATGCCGAATTTCATCCAAATCCTTTCAGTAGTTTTTACGTGAAAGAGTAACAAATATCCATCCATACTTACAAACTTTCGCGTTTATAATATTACTAGCGGCCGCTCGCGGTTTCACCCGCGTGGTTCCCGTTCCCGTAAGAATATCGGGATAAAAAGTATCCTATGTGTTATTCCAGGTTATAAACTATCTGTATGCCGAATTTCATCCAAATCCTTTCAGTAGTTTTTACGTAAAAGAGTAACAAATATCCATCCATACTTACAAACTTTCGCGTTTATAATATAAGTAGGATTAGGATTACTTACCTTTACCAAACTACCCTAGGCGATCCTTCCCATTGGCGGGCCGTGTCGTAGGGTGGAATTCGGAGTCTGCTGTCTGTGGTCCCAAAAAAGCTTTAGTTATAGGCTTACCATACGTCCTGGTTTGACCGGGATTGTCCCGGTTTCAAGCATTGGTCCCGGCATCCCGGCTGGTTTGATATTTTGTCCCGGTTAACCGTAAACGAACGTACTAAATGCTATAGAAATAACTCGAGTAACTCTGTAATTAATAACTAAAGCAATGTCATTTTCTGCTACAGCGGCCTTACGGTGGGTATCTTTCCTTTATTGTATTTACATAATCTGTCTATTTAATAAATAAATAAAACATTGTTCGGTTGTAGCACAATGTTTTTTTTCTTCTGCGTCACTTTTTTTTAAATTTTATTTATTTTATTTTATTCAGAAAACCAACAGCGTTTACAAACAATTCATCTTAAATAGTATTAACTTAAATTAAGGCCAATTACAGGTTTTATTAATGTAACAAAAAGTAAGTTGTTGAGCGTAAACTAATAATAAATTAGATAAAAGTAATCGTTGAAGACTCTTTTTAATTAAACTGTAAGTATAAGTGATGAATTGAATTTTTTCTAAATAATTTAATTCTTATAAGTCTTGCAAGAATAAAAAACAATAAAACAATATACCCATTTAAAAATCACATCATTAGGTAGGTAAGGTCTCTACAACCAATCTTGAACTTTATTGTTTGGCTATAAGGATCAATATTCATTGGAGAAATTTGACAGTTCAGGGTAGGTTGATCTGACGCCGTGTGTACATAAGAACATTCAAAGTGACAACACAAATGCAGCTCACAAAATAATTAAGTAGTTTTAACGTTTCATTATCCTCGAGTTTATTTCGCAAAAAATCAATATTACGAATAACTAATGGTATACATAAGAAGATATTGCATTATGATATTAATTAAATTCCTGTAAAAATAAATAAATAAACAAATAATAATAATAAAAAATAATAAAATATTAAATAAATACAAACAAATACTTACACTTCTTATTGTATTTTTTTAAATTTATTTTTTCCTTGCAATTGTAAAACAAATAATTTTATGCATCTTTAGCCCCTGCCAAGGCATTAACTATAGCTTTCTTCAACTGCTGTTTTGTACAGTTAAATATATCAACACCACCTTCGTGAAAGAACGGAGTTTTTAGCATAGTTTGTACGATGGTGAGGCACATGCAGCAGGGCGGTGACCGGCGGTGTGGCGCGTGCGGCGCGTGGGCGTGCGGTACGATACTCTGGACACCAGCTCGGAGCAGTCTATCTGGCTACGCACAATGTCATATATTAATGACATATCCAACATAATCCGTCTTTGTTGTTTTTTTGCTCCTGTCCCGGTTTGGAGTTCCAAAATTATCGTAAACCCATTCAGTTGGTATGCCCGCTCTTCTCCCGAGTCCCTGCCGAGGCCTTCGGAAAGGGTCAGAGGCGTAGAGCATTCGTTGGTTGAATGCTCTAAGGTCAGAGGGCTTATATAGACAAGTGGCTAACCCTCCCCCCTGTATATTCGTAATTCGTTGTACACTGCTTTATACTGTGCCAATTGCTAGTGAAAAATAGAGCAGCGCGCGCGCATTGTACGACTAATTACGAATAGACAGGGGGAAGCGTTTGCCAATTGACAACGGGAGGGGGCTGTATCCGTAAATTGTATTTCTCCTCAAATAGGATTTCTCCTTGTGTGACTATGAGGTTCATTCTCGAGGGCCTTTCGTACCTTCAGTTATAATTACAGTTAAACGTCACGATTATCTGTGGACGCGGCATTTCCTTTATTTACCTACGGCTACCGGTGCTGGTAGCGGCTTCTGTTTTATCCGATCGTAAGGGGACAACGTCAAATAAATAAAATTATATAACAAATTGAAAAATAGATTTAGGTGTCGGAAATCCGGGATCAAATAAGGTATGTTTGACCGCTATCTTATTGTGTTCATTATATTGATAAAGTAAAACACCTTGCATAGGTAGGTACATATCCGAAGGATTAGACAGAGAATTAGGCAATAATGACCGAAACACCGGTTACTGTCCACGTTTCACCAATTAATATAACTGCACATGTGCTCAGCGTTATATGAGGTGAACTGGTAAACCCACCGCTCTATGCTATTGGATGTATGTGCAGGATTTGCTAATTTCCAAAAAAGTTTCATACAAACTTTATTCCCCATTTCACGCCCTTCAACTTTTATTTTCGCGGAAAAATTTGGCCTGTACCCTCTGCATCTCCATCCATTCCCCATCTCATTCTCTAATTAAGTTAAGTATCAAAATCGATTTAGCGAATCAAAAAAAAAAATCTTTTAGGATGTTACTAAGAGGTTTGATGATACAGAAATGTTATAAAAACATAAAGTAATCAAATATTATAAAACCATTTAATTAAATAATCATTATCCATTTAACGTACCGGCAGCTAGACGTTTATAGGCTGATGATGACGAGTCATAGATCATAGACCAACAATTAATGAACTCAAGCCGTTTAATTAATAAATCATTATCCAGTTAACCTGACGGCAATAACCTGGACATCCAGTGGTGGTCCGTAGACTGGAAAAGGTAATTTCAATAAAGCCTACATTGTGCCAACTGCATTTCCAGATATCATCTACTATAAAGATAGTGGAATAATTATTGGCTTCCTGAACGAGCAAAATTGTGATTTTATTACGGTTTTATTAGATTAAAACAGAGCTGCACTCAGGGAGGAGTAAAAATTAAAAACGAACAATTTATTTTGCATCTTTTTATATTTTGCTAGCAGCGTGGGAACTGAGCCAAATTCTACATTAAGTAAAAAGTATAAGTGAAAACCAAGTTGTAATTCCAAGCTATTTATTATCCTAAGGAATAAAAGTAAATAAAAATAAAGCCAATGGATGGACGACAGTACATGGATGGGTAGATTGGACCATAACCCGCCACGCTGGCTAGATTTTAACGGACGCCATCTTACGGCAACAAACGAGACTAACTCCTTTAGTGCCTTCCAAAGCACTGAGTAAAATTTTATTGTGGATAAATTTCTCAGTCTCCCTTTAACCACGGAGCCTGAGAAGGCCTCTAAATGCTCGTTTAAAGGTGTGTGTGAGCATATAGTTTATAGTAAAAAAGGTTCAATGTGTTCTCGTTACCAATAAGTTGTAGAAAATGCGCCAATTTTCATAACGCGGCCTTGTTTCGTCCCTGCATTGTACCGCTTTGATGCCTCCGATACGAATTTCCTTGACAGAACCTTGAAGGGGCAGTAAGTATGCCTTCAGTACAGCTTCCTACGTTCTCAATCGTTTCATATATTAGGTTGTTTGTAACACTTTAATGCTACGCCTGTGCACCATTATCATCATTTCTGTCGCCCACTGCTGGGTATACGCCTCCTTTATTTTGTGCAAGTCCCTTCTGTCTTGTGCCAATCACATCCAGGTGTTGCCAGCGGTCCTGAAGATATCCTGTGAACCCAACGTGCTTTTGGACTGCCGCGGTTTCCTTGGCCAGATTTTGGCCACCACCCATATAACACACGCCTGTAGATCAACCTATCCAAATCTGTCTAATTTCTCTAATCAATATTGATCCTTAGCCTATTCCTACTAGTGACTGAGTTCAAAATGTAATTTGATATTTTGTGGTAGGTAGGTTGAAATGCGGCTGTAAATATTGTGCATACCTGTAATTCAAATGTATACCTGTCTTTGTTTATTTTATCTAGGCTTCTTTAAATGTTCTGTGTCTGTTTAGTTGGTAAGCCTTTTATAATAAATAAATAGGTACGAGTATTTTTTTTAAATACTCATACATATACAAGTCAATTAATCTAAAAATGTATATAAAAATATATTGATGAAATTATGAGATATTGTATTACTGCGCTGATCTGACCCGTTCAGCAACCCTCGCCGCGACAGCACTGGCCCTACCGATGTGCGAGGAAGGGAGGAAGGTAGCACTCACCGTTTACGAATACAAGCGATCCGAGTAACCGCAACAAAATCTGAGACAACTTGTCGTCTCACGTACTTATAACGAATTTAAAACAATACCTTTGTGGTTTTTTAAGTACAAAACATAGGATAAGATACAAAAAATCATTACTCACGAGAAACAAACCTTGCGAATCATTTACATTGGAGATTCGGTATTTCAGAGATACTTTTTGTCACGAAGATAGAAAGTCCCCTGCCATGTATTTGAGAAAAGGCTTGTTTGACAGGCATTTGACAGAAATATGTTTACATATTCAATACATTTAAAGTTTGACCATATGTAAAAAGTGTTAAGGTATCGAACAGTAGCAAACTTTTAATGCTCTTCTCACTGAAAGTATGACTTTTTCAATGGAATATCCGAAAAACTTGGTAAATGAGAATGTGCCAAATACATTAAAAGAACTTACGTAAGTTACCTGATCATTGCACAAGGTCGTGGCATTGTTGAAAGGACAATGGCGAAAATGGACCTGACTATGGGCACAAGTCAATTATATTCTAAAAAATATGCTGTTATTAATTAACTTCGAAAATACAAATAATATGCCTTAAGAACTTCTAGTTCTAGAGAAATTAATTAATGCGTAAAAATAATTAATATGAATGGGAAAACTTAATCATAGCTTTTGAACGGTTTTGACCATAGACAATAGATCTTGACGACGATGTCAAATTCCGTTTCACGGGTAGGTCTACAATTTCACGTGCTTGCATGTAATACTCCCACCTTACACTTGCCTTACACTCGTCGAAAAAAAAGGTTATAGTATTCTACTTAGACAAAAATAGATTTAAGTATTTTTAGAACAGTATTAATTTGCTGAAAATGATACAATAAGTAAACGAAATAAAAACCAAATAAGTGTTAAGGGCTTGCTTCTTTGACTTGCGTGTAAAGCAACGTCACTGTTAAAATCGAATGACAGATGTTATTCAATGATTTTTTTTGCAGTCGTCAGCAATGATATTATATGTCATTAGTCGGCAGTCGATCTTGCGTTTGCTCCGATACGTACTGTGCGACAATTTATTAACATTTCTCCGGCTAGTAATGATTTAATATTATTCACCTTGGGAACCTTCGGATCGAAGTTGGGAACATACCAAATCCGACAGGCTCGGTCCTATTATGGAGAACATGTGCGTTTCCATATAAATGTATCAGAGTATCGCTTAAAAGATAGTGGAGATAATACGTTGATAAGAGGGAAAATTAAATCCAGTCACATTTCAAGAAAACAAAACTATTTATATTATATATTAATAGAAAATAATGTATCTGGAAGGGAAGGAATAACAGAATATTGTTGCAGTTGTTTGGTAGGTCGTCGAACGATTGGGTGCTGTGCACATTGTCATGACTGCAGTCATGACCGTGGTGTGGTACCTTGGGTCGGCCAGGCACCAAGATAACATAATAGCAGCACCAGCAGGTTTTTTAGATAGTGTAGTTAAAAGAGACGATTTTGAATAAATCTTTAAGTAAGTATCATTCATTCATAGTGTTTTGTAAATAAGCATCCTCTTTATTTCATGTCAAATACCATTAATTACATTTCTCTCTCTCTCTCTCTTATCACTATTTACGTAGTTATCAGATAGTTAAGGTCAATTTAAGTTAAGAATTTAATCTATTAGTTCGTTAAAATGTTTTTCTAACCTCAAAAGCTCAAATTTTTTAAAATATATCTCGCATTTGTGAAGTTTTATATTGAATATGAAGGACACTAATTCTAATTATGTTAGGTATCTAATCAACACAAAACTAATAATGCCCATGGTCATTGAATATCAGGTCCAGCTAGTATGGGATTTTGCCAATGTCCTTTTAAACAATAACAAACAATACATAAATCTAATGACTCCTCAAAACTTTTTTTTCGACAACTTTCTTAATTTTATGCATGAAACAATAATTCTTACATGAAAATATTTGTATTGATATTCCGCAGGTCTCCCCCGTCTTAAAAAAGAAAATTTTTATTTTTAAAACAAACGCGTGATGGTTTTGTACATTTCGCAGAATAAAACATTGCTCTAATCAAATTACTAGGTCTGAAATTTCAAAGCAGAATTGTTCTAATTTTAAATATCAATGTGATTAATTTTGCTTTGAAGTTCATTATGAGACTTATGTCACTTTATGCGATCACGCGGCATAGATAAATACTTATTTGATATTACTTAAAATGTAGATTTGTTATTCATATTCCAAAATCCGGACAAATTAAAGAGCCGGACTAAGTCCGGACTGGAGTGTAAAAGTCCGAACATATCCGGACTTCTCCGGACGGATAAGCGAATATCGCCTTAAAGTGGTTGGCCGGGAAAATCCTTGATAGTACTTCTACTCGACTTCATTACTATAGCACAGGTGCAAAGTAGACTTACCTTTGAAAGGTATTGCGATAGGTGTTGGAGTTTGTCAATTAGCCCCTAGCGGCTCGCCGATGCGCTCGTTTCCTGCGAATCGCACTATTTGGATGATGCAACTTGTTCAACTTGAAACTGATCGAGGACGCGGACTCGTTTGACCCAACGGCTAGAAAGGTAGCGTGAGCTGATTCATATGGTGCTTCGGATTCCTATGAACTGATATAGAAAAGTGTTAAGCTACACACGGCAGGAAATCAAGTTCAACAGGATACCTAGTACTACATGGCAACAACTATTATTACGTACGTCATAAATACGGTCTTTTGCGTGGCTGTGGGGTGGGAGATCCCATAGCAGCATTGCACAAGCCAGGCATAGATATGCCAGGAGCATAGATCTACGATACTAACAATTGAAATTCCATTGTCTCTAGTTTTACGGCAGCCTAAATATTAACACCTCAGAATAACAAGTAAAGCATAGGAGTCCAAATGATACTCGTATATAGTTGTCCTATTTTTTCAAATGGGCCATAAACATTGAAAGGAAAGAGACAAAATAAGTTGCTAAAACGTCAAATGTAAAGTGAAAAAAAAAGTTGGATACCTGCTCACCAACCGAATTAAAAGCGATCTACAAAATGTAATTCGAAGTGTAATATTTGACTATATACCTCAATGGACATTGGCAAGGGCCAATACGCCCGTGTTATTTACATAATATTATGTTATACTAGCGGCCGCTCGCGGTTTCACCCGCGTGGTTCCCGTTCCCGTATGAAATTCTAGATAAAAAGTATCCTATGTTAACACATAGGTTATAAACTCCACGTTATAAACTATCTGTATGCCGAATTTCATCCAAATCCTTTCAGTAGTTTTTACGGGTTACCTATCATAAATTCGAAATTTGCCTGTACGAATTTTATTTGGCCGAAAACGTTTTGTAATTTTTTGCTTTCCATAATTTTCTTTTTACTGAAAACACAATTTACAAAGTTTAGAAATGCCAATTATCGATTGTTATTTTTTTCAAAATCTATATATTTTGAAATCCCACTCAACGTTTGGTCGAAGCTATTAATGCTAGACGATTCATTTTCCAGAAACACGTTTCCAATATTATTAAAATAAAACATTTCAAATACAATCCATAATATCATCGAACAATTTATAATCGTAGTAACGTATAAGCATGCAAACAAGCATGCATCATGGAAGCAAGCATGCACCATGCAAGCAAGCATGCAGCATGCAGCATGCAAACAAGCAAGCAGCAAGCAACCAAGCATGCAGCAAGTATGCAGCATGCAACCAAGCATGCAGCAGGCATGGTTTCTGTCACGGCTCCGGCGCTGCGAGGCTCCGACGGTCCCATGCGAGCTTATCGTCGCAGATGGCTTACGCTCACCACCTGCTCCTCAGCTCGCGGGCCGCCTCGCCCCTCCGCGCTTACGCGGGCTTGAATTACATTCTAGCGTAGGGCAGACAAGACTACGTGGAGTCGGTTTTGCCGCGATTCGTTTCTGTCACTGACTTTTGAAACACAATCTTACCGGAAACATAAAGTATTAACTTTTTAAGACATTTAAGATTATTCACCTAATAATATGAATATATGAAAAACCTAAAAAAACTGGGTATGAGTATGATATTTTAGAAGAAAAGTTACTTCGAATTTTAATACTTCTAGATATTAAATTTATTGTAAACAAAACATCTTCCAAAAGAAAAAAAGTAGTTTTGATAATCGGCTAATAGTTTTTTGGAAAATGAAACGTATGTATGATAAGTTTATGGATTAACAAAATTACGTAAAAGCAACGATCTGGTATTTAAAACTTCGTCATACCGTTTTCGAACAATTGAAATTCGTACAGGAAAGTTTCGAATTTATGATAGGTTACCGTTTTTACGTGAAAAAGTAACAAATATCCATCTACACTAACAAACTTTCGCGTTTATAATATTATTAGGATTTTAGCGTGTGCATTATCGCATTGTTTGACAACAAACGGAGTGCCCACTCAAATGTCATAGCACTCCTTCTATGCTTTAGTTATTATTCTATGATTAACACCTAAAGCGCTATGGCAGACACCGGTGACAGACAAACGATTGAATATCAATTGTGTCTGGTTTGTGGCAGTGAATGTGACATGGTCAGAGGGCAAGTGGAAAACACTCCCCCCTGTATATTCGTAATTCGTTTTACACTTCTTTGTACTGTGCCAATTTCTAGTTAAAAATAGAGCAGCGCGCGCGCATTATATGCACATTATATGTAGTACGACTATTACGAATAGACAGGCGGAAGCGTTTGCCACTTGACTACGGGAGAGGGCTGTATCCGTAAATTGTATTTCTCCTCAAATAAGATTTCTCCTTGTGAGACTATGCGGTCATCCTCGAGGGCCTTTCGTACCATCAGTTATAATTACAGTTAAACGTCACGATTATCTGTGGACGCGGCATTTCCTTTATTTACCTACGGCTACCGGTGCTGGTAGCGGCTTCTGTTTTATCCGATCGTAAGGGGAATACGTCAAATAAATAAAATTATATAACAAATTGAAAAATAGATTTAGGTGTCGGAAATCCGGGATCAAATAAGGTATGTTTGACCGCTATCTTATTGTGTTCATTATATTGATAAAGTAAAACACCTTTATATGTACTTAATAATAAGTTTTCATGCATAGGTAGGTACATCTCCGAAGGATTAGTCAGAGAATTAGGCAATAATGACCGAAACACCGGTTACTGTCCACGTTTCACCAATTAATATAACTGCACATGTGCTCAGCGTTATATGTGGTGAACTGGTGAGCCCACCACTCTATGCTATTGGATGTATGTGCAGGATTCGCTAATTTCCAAAAAAGTTTCATACAAACTTTATTCCCCATTTCACGCCCTTCAACTTTTATTTTCGCGGAAAAATTTGGCCTGTACCCTCTGCATCTCCATCCATTCTCCATCACATTCTCTAATTAAGTTTAGTACTCGTATTAAAATCGATTTAACGAATCAAAAAAAAAAATCTTTTAGGATGTTACTAAGAGGTTTGATGAGACAGAAATGTTATAAAAACATAAAGTAATCAAATATTATAAAACCATTTAATTAAATAATCATTATCCATTTAACGTACCGGCAGCTAGACGTTTATAGGCTGATGATGACGAGTCATAGATCATAGACCAACAATTAATGAACTCAAGCCGTTTAATTAATAAATCATTATCCAGTTAACCTGACGGCAATAACCTGGACATCCAGTGGTGGTCCGTAGACTGGAAAAGGTAATTTCAATAAAGCCTACATTGTGCCAACTGCATTTCCAGATATCATCTACTATAAAGATAGTGGAATAATTATTGGCTTCCTGAACGAGCAAAATTGTGATTTTATTACGGTTTTATTAGATTAAAACAGAGCTGCACTCAGGGAGGAGTAAAAATTAAAAACGAACAATTTATTTTGCATCTTTTTATATTTTGCTAGCAGCGTGGGAACTGAGCCAAATTCTACATTAAGTAAAAAGTATAAGTGAAAACCAAGTTGTAATTCCAAGCTATTTATTATCCTAAGGAATAAAAGTAAATAAAAATAAAGCCAATGGATGGACGACAGTACATGGATGGGTAGATTGGACCATAACCCGCCACGCTGGCTAGATTTTAACGGACGCCATCTTACGGCAACAAACGAGACTAACTCCTTTAGTGCCTTCCAAAGCACTGAGTAAAATTTTATTGTGGATAAATTTCTCAGTCTCCCTTTAACCACGGAGCCTGAGAAGGCCTCTAAATGCTCGTTTAAAGGTGTGTGTAAGCGTATAGTTTATAGAAAAAAGGTTCAATGTGTTCTCGTTACCAATAAGTTGTAGAAAATGCGCCAATTTTCATAACGCGGCCTTGTTTCGTCCCTGCATTGTACCGCTTTGATGCCACCGATACGAACTTCCTTGACAGAACCTTGAAGGGGCAGTAAGTATGCCTTCAGTACAGCTTCTTACGTTCTCAATCGTTTCATATATTAGGTTGTTTGTAACACTTTAATGCTACGCCTGTGCACCATTATCATCATTTCTGTCGCCCACCGCTGGGTATACGCCTCCTTTAGTTGCAAGTCCCCTCTGTCTTGTGCCAATCTCATCCAGGTGTTGCCAGCGGTCCTGAAGGTATCCTGTGAACCCAACGTGCTTTTGGACTGCCGCGGTTTCCTTGGCCAGATTTTGGCCACCACCTGATCAAATCTGTCTAATTTCTCTAATGAATATTGATCCTTAGCCTTCCTAGTGACTGAGTTCAAAATGTAATTTGATATTTTGTGGTAGGTAGGTTGAAATGCTGGCGGCTGTAAATATTGTGCATACCTGTAATTTAAATGCATACCTGTCTTTGTTTATGTTGTCTAGGCTTCTTTAAATGTTCTGTATCTGTTTAGTTGGTAAGCCCTTTTATAATAAATATACAAATATTTTTTTTAAATACTTATACATATACAAGTCAATTAATCTAAAAATGCACATAAAATATATTGATGAAATTTTGAGAAGCTCAGCGCAGCAACGGCTGCGCTGCTTTACGCTGAGCTGACCCGTTCAGCAACCCTCGCCGCAGTGCCGTATCACCTGATGGTTGACCAAATTGAACATACCTAGTCCTCCTCCTTGCTGCGGAAGGTATGGTAAACAGTAGGCCCCAGTTATCGCATTGCTGTGTCACTGGATTAATGTCCAAATTGAAAAGATTTTAAGCTTCTCCGTGCCTCGGAAGTCACATAAAACCGCTAGTTGTCGTCGGAAGCTGGCAGTCTTTAATACCAGCGTGGTGGACTACCCCCCTATATTCCCATGTGGGAAGGCCAGTGTCCAACAGTGGGATGTTTACGACCTGATGATGGAATGATGCCGTCGATTGTACTCCTGTATCTGCAGATTGGTTAGAATTATCATTTAACTGGTGCTGCCACCGACAGCCACTTCAGACATCAATTAAACTTGTAATTTATCAAGTGCACGTTAATTTGAACAGGACCGGACTCGGCACTAACTAGTAGGGATCAAGTTCATTTATTATACATGCAAGTAGGTCATGCCTACTGTTGCAAATGTTATAAAAAATAATCGTTTTAAGGAACACACAAACAGTGTGTTATCCAGCTATCTAATATAATTTGCCTTTAAAGGCAAATCCCAGTTTGCTGACTTAAATCCTACAAGTTAAGAGTAGTTGGTATTTTGTTGGTAATTTGTCACTAGAGAACAACCAATTCTTTTAGAACGATAGGTACTATCGTATCGAGTAAAACTAAAAATCAATTTTTAATAGAGAAAAGTGTTTGAATTGAAATAAAATTTTATTATTGTCGTTACGTTTAAAAAAATGCATATTATCCACATTATGACTAAAAATACAGGTCTTTTAAAGCTCCAGGTTAAATTTTAGGAACTGTTTAAGTCCAAATCCGTTTCTGTTCCTATCATTTAATATACACTGCTTTATCTAGACCAGTCTAGGCAACCTGTAGTGTAGACCTACATAGGTTACCAATTACATAATTTCATTGGCCGATCAAAGTCAAACGACTATTACACAGAATAATAATGTTTATATAACCTACTTAACCTACCTTTTGCATCGAGTTTTACCACATTCCTGTACTTGTAATTTCATCGTAGAAATTGAATTTAAATTGAATTTTATATATTTTCTGTGTTCTTGTGTGTTGTGTTCCGTGTCCTTTAATCAATTAGGCAGCAATATCATTTGTATAAGAGATTAAAGTATTAATTGCTATAAATCCCGGCTTTGATCTAGTCTACCTGGATTGCACTAACAATATAGAGTATCTAGATCTTAACGTCGCATTAACCGCCTTGCAGAGTCAACTTGATTTATACTGATAATTTAAATGGTTCAAGTTATAAGCTCAAAGATATGTTGTTGATTATGAGAGTAAAATTAACTTTATCTTTGACACGTTTATTATCTACAGCCGGGCATAGACCTTCCTGCATAGACAACACATGAGGTACATCTAAGTAGTCGAGCCGCAAAATCCTCGCAACGCACTTGCAAAAACCAAAGAAGTCGCAGATATGCGTTGCCGGCCTTGAGTAAGGAGTAGGAGACCATTGGTACTACCGATGGTCTTACTGGTAGTACCACGGGTAATTTTTTTTATTCTGTCTAGTACCACGGGAGATTTTACATTACCCCTGGTACTACTTCAATTTAATATTTCCTACAAACGTATTACGAGGTATGCCTATGCTTTTAAAATCGAGTGTTGTAGAACCTTTTTCAAATATGTAGGTACTTACTGGTTAGTTGAAAGTTTTTAATTTACGCTTTTTTTGTTTATTTTTTTGTGTTTATTTATTTTAACTTTCATAACTAACTACTTACGTATTTGAAAAAGGTTCATCAAGGTATGTCAAACAATTCTGGTCATTTCAACCGTAACAATCATTTGAAAATTTCATATGCTAAGCTACTTTTGATGCTGTCTGTACCAAGGGTAAGAACAGCCTTTGAGGTAGGAGTAGGAATTGTGGAAGGGGAGGGGGAGTTGGGAGAGATGGGCCTCCGGTACTTCTACTCACCGGACGAAATATACCGACAAAGAGTGCCATTGTTTCACGCCGATATTTCGGGAGAGGGTGGAGGGTATTATTACGCCCACGGCCCAATTCGTGCTGCAACCAGGGGGGTTACTCTTGAACGCAAACTTAATCTCAATACAATCCCAATGCGATTAATATGTATCAAAATATGTATCGATATTGGGATAAGTAAAATAATTCCGGAACGCCATCTCGATAATAATTTGTTCAATCAATTTCCACGCAATTTAATTCCAATGTGGCGCTATTGTCGCTTACAAAAGTGCCATTTGACATTTTTTAGATTTGTAATTGGAAATTGATTAATGCAATTGTGTTTCAAGAGTAAGGCTTGCCAGGTGTTGAGTTTTTTACCGAACTGTTCGGTATTCAACTGCGTGTTCGGCGTTCGGTATGACGAAAATACCGAAGTATGAATGGTTTGGTATTTTTGAAGCCTTGTATATTACATATTTAATTGCAAACTCAAATCAACAAAGTGTAGGCGCGCGACGACGCGCCGGTTGCTAATAACTGGGCTGGTGCACACTGTTCTTCCTTGTATGGGAAGGTTGGCCATAATTATTTATAAATATTTTGGAGCAAATTTTAATAAAAATACTTAATCGTTTTTCATTAGAATATTATGTGAAATTTCTTCAATAAATGTTAAATTTAACAGCAAATTCCTTCACCAGGGCATGTTTGGTAATTTTATAGATTTGGTCTGGCAAGCCTGGCTGCAACGCCTGCAACGCAGCGTGGCTCCTACCACTAATATTCCATTTTTATGTTTGTCATACGTTTCATATCTGTCGTTGTACCTGCTTATCCCCTCCCCTCCCCATCTGTCATGAAGTCTCCTAGAGGTTGTTTATAATTGAATTTCTATTGTGTCTTGTATTACGACAGCTCAGCTCTTGTGTAAATATTTTTTTTTATTTATTTTAGCCCATATTGTCCCACTGCTGAGCAAAGGCCTCCCCCAAACCCTTCCACGCATCTTTATCTTTGACGCTTTCCCACCAGTTTCCCACAAAGGCATCGAGATCGTCTCGCCAACGTTTCCGCGGCCGTCCCGGCCCACGCCTCCCGTTATCAGGCACCCAAGGCGTGATGGTGTGTGCCCATTTCTCTGGTTGCACTCGACCAACGTGGCCCGCCCAGTCCCACTGGGCAGTCCCACGAGCAAAGCTGTTTTTCTCCCTACGTCAGCAATTCTAGTCATAGAACGCAGTATGGTGTTGCGAATAAATAAAATTGAAAAATAGAACACTTGTGAATTACACCGCCTCCTGGCAGGCGCCTTCGCCGCCGCGTCAGAATACCGCATACCTACCTGTCCGAAGCGAACCGCAGACGCACTGAAGGGCCTCTGTCCGCGGATTTAGATACCGCCGGACTGGAATCCACACAAATGCGATTATGCGCAATGTTTGCGTGCCGGCGCTGCTTCTTTCTATTTTGGGAAACGGGCTAATAACTGGATGTAGAAACGTAGATGCAACCGGCTTGATGGAGAGATATTGATTGAGTCGCGGCAAAGAATTGGCTTCGTTTGGCTGCCTTTGTGATGAAAATTTTATCTCACCTAAACCTTGCATTAAGCACTCAGTTGTGTTGAGTGTAGTGCACTCAGTACATAGTAACTATCTGTGACTAAGTAGCTGTACCTTATAATTACAAGACGGACTTAATAATTACAAGATATTAATTATTTTAAGACCTTAGAGATAAATAAAAAATTGTGGCGTTTAACATATCGACCGAGCCCTACTAAGAACTAAGCAAAGTATGCGCTTAATCCCGGGTGCTGTCGTGGCCCGTTATAAATCTGCAAACCATGCAGCCTTTATAATCCAGGAAACTGTAATAAAGTGCAGAAATAAGGCTAACACCATCAGAAATTGACATCTCGGGATAGCGTCTGTAATACGGCTTGGTCTTAGTAGCCAATCCGCTACGCACCTAATACGAATGAGGTTTGACACTTGCAGGACTCTTCCTGTCTTCGGCTTTTTTTTGTAATCCGTTAGGGAAGTGCTTACCCTACATAGCATTTAACCATGTCGCGTAGCGGTGAAAGAATACTACCACCCCCTCTCTTCCCTTGGGTGTCGTAAAAGGCGGCTAACGGACTAAAGACTGCACGTACATTCATCGGCATAGAGCGGTGATGGGCTCACTACCTGTCACGCTAAGCACGTGTGCAGTCGCTATTTGGTGAAAAGTGGACTATGTAGAGAACTGCTTTTGCTGTCCTCATTGCCTAGTCTCTGACTAACCCTTCGGGGATGATAGTCGTGATTATATGTTACCATACATACTATCGAAGAACTCCTCGGTCGACCACCGAAATAATATCAATTCGCCAAAAAATAGTCGACCCGGAAGTTACGTAATCAAACATCACGACCGTTTTCCGAAATCGAATGCAGAGACCATACAGCTTTCCATTTGCTATGACTCTCACACTTATTTTGCTAAAACATGGCTAAAACTATCAAAGGAGAATGACCAAATCAGCATATTCGATATCTATTGCGTCTTAATCATTCACATATCAAAAGTGTTCTCATAAGTTATAATGATTACTGTTAAAAAAGGTTTTCTATAGAACGCCGCGTTAAGAGTCAAGTGATACATAAATGCTGAGCTGAACTGATAGTCATACGATAACAGTTGTCATAACCTCAAAATACCTAAAAAGTCTTAAGCTAAAAATGAAGATAGCTTCCGACTCCCGCATGATATTGTAATGTAATTTTTTCTTCATAATTCAGAGCATTGCTGCTATTGATTACTATTTATTTCATTAAAGCGCTGTGTTACGCTAGCTAGCTAAAATACTAGCCTAACTCCCATAGTAAAAAGGTCATTATCCTTTATCTATACATGGTTTTTGCCCGTCTCGGTTTAGTCTCTACCTTTACCGCCTTGTGGTTTAGTGGCTAAGCCACCGGTTTCAGACCCCAGGGGTCCCGGGTTCGATTCCCAGCGGGGGGTACATTTTTGTGTGCTCGGTTTGGTTGGTGGTAGGACTGTTAAGTTTGCCTGGCTAGCTACCACCATCTTGTTTAAGTCTGTCGTCTTAACAAAGATATAGCATTGTTGTGTTCCGACAGTTTGAGATAAGATAGCCAGTTCCTCAGTGGTTGAGGATTCCGGGTGAAGCGCGTTTCCACCTTCGGTCTTGTCGTCACCTACCAGCAGGTGAGATGTAGGCCAACCCTTACCCGTTGTAGAATAATAATAAAAAGACTTCACCTTAAAGTACGTTCGCCGAGGTCTTCCCCTATCCTATTTAGGCACTTATTGCTTTTGAGAGCGGCATGATCTACCACAAGCCTTACAGGATAGTGATAGCTGGTCCAGAGTTGCTTTGCTTGATCCTCTGTCTAACTTAGAAAAACCTAGTCTATCTAGGTATATAAATAAAAATAAAAATATAAATAAATATATAAATATCACATCATAACGGCTGCACCTATTTGGCTAATTCTTTTTTTGGTGTGTTGCAATTATTGTCAGGACAAGGTTTGTTTGTAAGACATTTTTTGCTATTTTTTTAATAAAAAGCGTTCACTGCCACAATGTGTTCCGGCTGTTATCTTCAAAGGTACTTTATTACAGGGGAACAGATTGTAAATTTAATTGTAACCTGCTAGGCTTGACGCCGACAGTTGCGTAGGGCGCGCCCTCCGAGAGATCGCTTACGAAATGCGCACGCGCCGCGCTGTGATTACGCAGGGCTGCCACAAATGAGGTGATAAATTAGTTTTAGTAGTTTCTGTGTCTGCGCCTGCCGCTGCGACAAACATACAGACATACAAAAGTTACAAAAAATGTTGTTTTGACTTCTGTTGCTCTAAAACGGCATTACTTCGTATTAAGATCATAGTTTTTCTTCAATATCTATAATGTACGGACTTCGGCCTGTTACAATTTTATATGCAGGTATATAAGATGGCTGCTAAAAACCGCAAGAAACTTCGGGCTGGTCAGGTTAAGTGTTTTAAACATGACAAAAATGGAATTCGTGTTTTTTTCATTTTTAATGAAATAATTCATTTTGTGAATTTTAATTGGATAGTCTTTGAGTATCTAATTTATTTTAAAGCATACGGCCGTCTGTTGACCCGTTCGCGTCAACTGGGCGATAAGTACCTACGAAAAAACACTAATTCCTTTTTTGTCATTTTTGTCATCTATAAAACATTTGACCCGACTAGCCCTTGAAGTTTCTTGCGGTTTCTAGCAGTCATCTTATAAAGATGTTCATTTACGTTGCAAAATAATACACACTACAAGTACCTAACTATGATATGAGATATAACTATTATAAGTAGGTACCTATTAGGTACATTAGGTTGTCGAACTTCTATGTACATTGCAGGCCCGGGCGCGCGCTTAAATACTTAAACAATAAATACAGTCAACATTGAAACAAATTTTTGCTATTAACAATCGGCATTAATATGACTTTATTTATTCACGCATTTATTGCTCTTGTAGTACTTATTGCGTAATCAGTGTCAGCAACCCTTGCGCCAGCTTAAGGGCATTACTAACTATCCATGAGGCTGCCACGGAGTAACTGTGAATGATTTACAGTGTGTTCCGAGCCTTAAGGCAGGGATTTCATTGGCCCAGTAGACTTTCAAATTAATGACTGCTTGCATTTATCTTCGCAATGGAGCAAGACAAATACCTTTTAGATTCATGCACTTGAGATACCGTATAATTGTCCGGGTAAGTTATTGTGGGGTGGCATTAGCCGTGTAAAGGCGCAGATAACAGCGGTCGCTGATTAATTGACATCGACAAAGGTGCCGTTAAGATTTTTTTTTCCTTTTGATATCGCTTTTTTTTCTTCGGTTCTTTGAGACATATCTGAGCTTTAAAGTTTAATAATGACTGCAAAACTAAAGTGTATTTTTTGTGGAAAGCAAGTCTTACGCCGCTCGCAAACCCGGTTACGCTGTAAAGAGAGGAGCCAAAAGTGAATCCCTTAAAATAAAGATTTAATATCAGATTTTGTCGGCGCCTTAACAGCCTGATTCTATTACCACGCCTATCGTAGCCATCAAAGCAAATTAGGCTCTAGGAATTAACTAGTTGTGTAGGTACTTACTTAAATACAATATTGTATTCAGAGGCAGAGAGAGGGCATGGAAAATTCGGCCTGGAATTCTGGAGGTAGGATAATGCCCAGAGTCCCAATAGGACCCAAATAGTAGTTGTCTTAAAGCCGTGTGGTGGCGCTTCATTATAATAGAATACTATCACTTCGCTTAGGTGTCGTAAAAGGCGACTAACGGACTAAAGAATGCACTTACATCATAAAGCGGCGATGGCTCACCACCTGTCTGAGTCAGCGGATGGGTGACCCTACAGACATTGGACTCGGTTGTAGTCATAAGATTAGTTAGGCAGTTAGTAACACCCTAATCCCCATTGGGTCAGCGAGGTGGGATATGCTTCACCACAACTCATGTGGGAAAGGCAGAGCCTAGTAGTAAGATTGATATAGATTAATGATGATCCAACATGCAGCTGTTATAAAGGGCACTAGCATTCACATTATATAATCTACCCCATGAATAACCAATAAAATCGCGAATAAACAAGCCTATTAATAGTCCAATGAAATGAAATGAACGTGTAATGAGAAATTTTACATTGAAGGATTAAAAGAAACATTATTGCTGCTGAATTAATTGATTTCTTACCGATACACGTCTACGAATCCTGCATCATACGGTTAAAACAAATCAAAGATAATTATGAAGTTCTTATACTGCTTTGTTATGTTATACCATTGTGAGTATTTTAGTTTTTTATTCCACAATGGAGAAAAGCTCATCTTTTATCTCACCCATTGGTAAGTAATGAGAAGGTCGTAGAAGAAAGTGCTTGACATTCGGCATACTCATCTACCGAAGAACTGGCAATTTTATCTCCAACTGTCAGAACACTACAAATTTAACGTAATAGTGACAGATTCAGATAAGATGGTGGTAGCCAAGAGGACTAAAAACCTCTATCTCTCAAATATGTAATAGAATCTGCAGCGAATCGAACCCTGGTTCTGCTATGCGATTCTCTAAGCGACACATAGACGCTGCGCGCATGGCTGTGATCTGCTGTCTCTTTCCAATTCTATGAATATAAAAGAGACAGAGCGATTTCTCAGCGCTGCGGCAGCCGCAGCTATCAAGGCTTTAGCTTAGAGAATCGCACGGCTGGGTCTGAGGCCGATGGTCGAATCACTAGATAACTGGTCCGGTAAGAAAACATAAATATTAAAAAATAAAGCAAGAATTTTAATGGTATGATCGAAGGGTATACTTACCATTGAAATGTTAAAATTAGTGTACTTTACAAACTTTAATATATTTCAGATGTTTATTCTAAAGACAATTACGATATTGAAGTAGAAGGTACTTTGCGTGTCGGAGGCCAATTCCTTAATGGATTGACAAAGGACATTACCATTAGAGCGTTAGTACCGCCCGAAGGCAACGAAGTCTCTTCCAATGATGGCGTGCCAAGATCACGTAAGGCGGATTTCAAATTGACGCCAGAAGTAACACAATTTATGGTTCAAATAGCAGAGGACGGCGTAAAAGAAATTGAATACATTAGTAGATATTTACAGAAAAAGTTCGAAGTTAAAGATGATTTAGTAAATACGTTTAATGATGTAGTTAATGATTATGAGATCCAGTTAAAAAACTACATGAATTATGCCATAAGAGAAGAAGCAAAGTCAATTATTGATAGAGAATACCTATTCTTAGATATAATCGCCGCTTCAAATTTAGTATTGTACAGTGAAGAAAGAAAAATGTTAAAGATTATCTTTGATGACAAAAAATACAATGTAACCCAAACTGACATTCTTGTTATCACTGAAATAATTCACAAGACCCGTGTCGATCATATGAAACAGGAAATGGACTATTTGTGTGATAAGTTAAATATTTGTAGGCCCTATCCAGGCTTTTGTGAATATGTAAGTGATTTAATCGGTGAAGTTCTCAAGCTTGGTGACGCTAAGCTTTATTATCTGATTAATAATTTCAAACAAAAAATGAAGGACAGGATTAACTTTTTCAAGGCTTTTATCAAGGAAAATGTCCTCGAAATGATTGGATTGAAAATTGAGGCTTTGACGGTAGATTTGCACAACGTAAAAGATTTGTTGGTTGGTGTGCAATCCATTATTACATCGAGGTACAAGTTGATGAAAACTAGTGACGTGGAATTAAAAATACGAACCAAAGCAGTTCGTATTTTGCTAGATGTCATTGACAAAGCATTCAATAAACAGAGAGATGAGCTTACCGCCATAACTTTTGATACGACTGTAAAAGCATTAGATCAATGGAAGGCGGAATCTAGGAATGAAGTAGACATGCCTATCAAACTATTCTTTGAGCACATAGTTGGTGTTTTAAGGGAGAATTGGGATTTAAAGACTAGAGAAGAAGTGATGACATTGACTGAAGTTATGATGTTAGGCAAATCGGATGATCCAGGTTTTGCTGAACTGTTTTCACAAGGTTCGGCGTTAGAATAAGTACCTCAAAACACTGTAATCAATATCTCAATAAAGGTGTGATTTGCTGTGTAGTAATTTTATTGGAAAAGTGGCTAAACACTCCTTAAATCCTTCCTTCCTTCCTCCTTAATCTGGATCACGATCCGATTCTTAAACATATTTAACGAATATTCCATTATATTGAGAAGTAATCCTTACAGAAGAAAGATCAACGTCGCATAATCCACTGAACCTAAAACACTGAAATTTTGCAGGCATATCACTTACATAACAAGAGATAAATCGGGTTTTTTTATAGATTTTCTAGGAATGATGGATACGGATACGGATGTTAAGGGGAGGTATTTCGAGCGCTTCCCTCTCGTTCTCTCGACGGTACAACGGTAAGGGACGGGTATAACAGCGAAGTGGAGCGAATAATCGCGTTTTATATTTTAAAAAATTGATAGATGTAATAAATAAAAAACCATCGGTTATAATAACTCAAGTTATTTACGAGCTCCATTTTGGTAAATGACTCATAATATCAAATGACTTATTTTAAGAATAAAACCTGGAAAAGAAGATAAAATGACACAAAAATATGTAACTTTGTGAATTTATTCTATCGAGCCAACTTTATAAAATCGTGTTTTCATCGGGTGTATTTCACAGAATAAAGCCTCAACAATATTTCATAATTTTCGCAGATTTTAATTTTATTGTTTACTACTTCAAAAAGTAATTCTAAGTACGTGTTATTTTAATTTTTCACTAACACCTAGCCTTAAGTGTTAAAGAGTATAAGAAACGGTAGCCGCTAGTTCATTAATAAGCTTTGAGTCCGTGGAAACAATCAAAACTTAAAAATACAAGCATATTACTTACTTGCAACTAGTTATTTAATTTATTCATACATTAACATCGTCAAGAATGTGCAATTCAATACCAACAAAATCATAGTCAAACGAAAAGGCGTTATTAGGTTTCGGAAATGCGATTAGTGAATGAATTAATTCTATGTTATGACTGACGGTACTGTTGACCAAAGTGATTTGAAGAAGTTGTTTTATTTAGTTTAAGTCCATGATAGGTTTTAATTGGGAACATTAAAAAAGTTCAGATGGCGGGTTTATTAATACTAATAAGTACGTATTAAACAAATCTTTGGATATATTGATAAACCTACCTACCTCATTATTTGCGTGCTCTACGGAGATATATAGACACAAAATTTTTATTTCAAAGATTTTCAAAGATGATCTAACATCAAAATAAACAAGTTGACTTTTTTGTCAACTGTTGTCTCAAAATGTAAGTGAATCTGTGACGAGGTATTCAACGAAGCCGTATGTGAACTGGAGTGGTCATTGACGGGCAGGGCACACGAGCTGAATAACGATAATCGTTTAACGGCCTTCTAACTTCACTGACATTAGCTGCTATATGGTATATTGAACTCAATTACGATGTCCAAAACATTACTTTTGAATGCAGTCATAAATGATATGTTTTTCACAACTGCATTACGTACCTACGGAATGTCTCTGCCACTTTCGGCAGGATTCTGAAAGGTGTAATTTTGGCCTTTTTTAAATCCGAACCTGCGACAGCTTAGAGTGGCGATGGGCTATCAGTGCTATCACTGGCTATCACGCTAAACAAATGAGCCGTTGTTGTTTGGTGAAACTCGGATTGCTAGCAGTGCACTCCTTTCGAGTTCCTCATCATTGCCTATGTCTCTGACTAACCCTTTGTGGATAATAATTTGAGCTTTAAAGATACATGCATACGTATGTATCTTTAAAGCTGTAACATTAAAATTATGCTATAATGTCGCAAAACTTGCTTTGTGAGGCTGACTCACGCCAGTCCCGTGTCGTTTGGAGTTATTATTTTTTATTTGCATTCTTCATGAGTTGAAGTTCTTAATCCAAATAAAAAGGCTGTCATTGAAACCGGTTTAGTTGAATCTCATTGACGCGAACAAAGGCAATTCTTTTGTTTTATTATATATGATTTTTTTTAAATATAGAACACTTTTTTGTGATCATAGTTAGCAATTTTATGAAAGGAACAGTCAAACTTTTTGATTGATGTAAAAAACTTACTTACCTTATTTACTCATTTTTTTCTTTTTTTTTACTATTTAGGATGTTCAATGAATTAGATGCTGACCTTACCTATCCACTATTAAGTAAGACTTCATCTGATAGCATTATTATGACAAATCCTCAAAATATTTCTTAGATTCAAGTAATAATCAGGTTGTATTGCCACTCTTGTTTTTTGTAAAATATAATAAATACCACTGCATTTTTATGCAAATTCCGAAATGGCCACCCACCCAGTTCACCTTGGCATCTAAATTACTAAATTATTGAGTTATTTCTGGTTTATTAAACACTAGACTAGATAGGCACAAGTGATTTTCCGTCTGTCACCAAGGTTACAAAGTTAATGCTGGGATTGCTAACATGGAGGAATTGTTCCCTTTACGTCGAGTCCCTTTACGTCGAGCCGAGAACCTTGTCTCGCTTCTATTACTTACCTCTACGTCGAGTCTACAATATCTGTGCCGTTTCTACTCCCATAACGTCGAGTTTATTTACCCGACTTTTACTACCGTTACTCTCGTAGCGACTCATTAAAAGAATACTACCACTCCCCTCTCTTCTCTTGGGTGTCGTAAAAGACGACTAACGGACTAAAGACTGCTCATACTTCCAACAGCATAGAGCGGCGATGGGCTCACCAGTCTCACCACCTGCCATGCTGAGCACATGTGTAGATGTAATTTGGTGAAACGTGGACTATGGCAGGGGACTGCTATTGCAGTCCTCATTGCCTAGTCTCTGACTAACCCTTTGAGGATAATTAGTCGTGGATCTATTTTTTTTTAATTTTCTACGCTCACACTAATTATCTAGCCCAAGATAAGCTTCTATTAAAACTCGTTTGAATGGTTATACTAGATAACGGATAAATATACCTAAACAAAGAAAAACACCCAAACCCAAAATCAATTCAGAAAAACAGTTTTCTCTGAATTGACCCGACCGGGAACTGAACCCAGTGTAACGGTACAGCATGAATGGTATCCGTCCGTTAGTAAAGAATGTATGGGAGTAGCACTAAAATTAATATTAATGCGTAGCACCATTAATATAATAAGCATGAAAAGGGAAAAATAAACTAGTTTAAAATAAGGGACATGTGGACAAGAGGCTTTACTTTAAAGGTAGTAAGAAGGTGTCAATGTACTAGGGCCTTATCATTATTTTGAATTTCGCGGGGACTGCTCCGTGTGCCCCTTGCGACATAGGCGCCGTCTAGCGTGAGTTATTAACTTGAGCTTCGCGTAGGATTGTTAGGTTGGCAATGGATTAGAATGATGTGGTTGGCTAACGTGTCCCTTGCGACAGGAAGGCGCCACCTATGGTCGGAATACTAAACTTTTTATAATTTCACAAAATACAGAATTATTGGCTTAAGTGGGTGGTTATTGAGAAGGAATTGTTGATGGAAGGCTACATCTAGATGTTCAAACATGTAATATTGGCTATCTAACGAAATTTGGTTGGATTATGGAAAAACTTTAGAATTGCGCGGCGGACGGCGGCAGTGAGCGAGCGAGAGGTTGAGAAAAAGATAGAGGGGGGAGGAAGATGTTATCTCCACGTGGCGCAACACGAAGTTCGCATATAACAAATAATAAGAGACGTGAAGGCGAGGCGCCAGGCTGGATTAATTCAAACTAGTAAGGTAGGGATAATTAAGTTACGGTGCTAAATAGAAATTACGATGAAGTGACGTGGGTTAGGAGCGCTGAGGGGACCTATCTAGGCAAGTAATCTGTTACCGTAGGCCAATAAAATTCTAATTGTTTTCCTAAAGTTGTTACCAATTAACTATTCATTTTAAATAATTAGCAGAAGTGTGGTAATATCGTACCATCATTACTTTGGAGTACCTAAAAGTCTAGACTGGTTTCCTATTACAAGATAAATACTAAAAGTTATAGCAAATAAGCATAGCTGTACTGTGGTGTGTGATTTCTAATACTGAAATGACCAAACAGGCATTTTTAGCTTTCCCTGGAGTACGATACGGCCTTATATTGCTACACTCTTCCAAGTATTATAAATATACATCCGATACCTATTGGTAAAATATAAGCTGATACTAAACAACTAAAACCAGTTTAAAACTTAGGTTAATTCGTTGAAGCTGCGAATCCACCTTAATTGGAAAGACTTTACAAGCTATGAGCTCCTACTATTATGAAACATAAAAATAATTGATTGATAACAACCTACTAATTAGCCTGATAATACAGTCTACTTATACCATTTGAATTCACCTTATAAGTTATGTTCTTACTTCTAATAATATGAAACATAGAAATATTTGATGGGAACAATCTAAATCAATCAGACTAATACCTAGTACAGTCTGCTTTATACCTATTAAAGTGAGTAAAGGATAACTCTTAAATATAATTGATTTAATTATTAACAGGGATAATTACCCGATTTACTACCTACTAAAAATATACTAACTATGATTTAGTAGCCTATTAAATAATCACTCAGTCTGAGAGACAGGGGTAGAAATTAATGGGAAATAATCAACTTAAGTTCACTTCCTAAAAGTTAAGGATATTGAATAAATCAAACATCTTTTAATAAACTTAAGATGTGATAATCTACCAATGCAGCCAATCCAATGTAGTTATATTGGTACTTTATAAGATCTGTATAATAAATACTAAGAGTAAATAAAAGTAATTTTACCTTTATTAATAGCATTCTATTTTAGCCACTGCCTGAAGTGGGTTTTGGATAAATTATCCACCCTTTATAGAACTGAATATTAATTTTCTAATAAGACAAAAGACAGTCAGTTAATAATATTACATTGGAATATCTTTAGACACAATAATCAGAGAAATAAGTGGGTCCTGTTGAATGTTGGCTTCCCACCTCTGTTCAATAAGTGACATCATAAGACATAAGTTATTGCATTGAATAATTAAGTTCTTAATGTGAAAAGGATATCTGGATGATAGCAAGCCTTGAGATAAACTCTATTGATTTATGTGGAATAATAAGAATTTAAATGCTAACACATAGTTCATAATGTAAGATGAAATTAAATTTCGAGGAGAGATGTAAATTCTCAGTTTAAAGAATTAAAGCCGCAGGCTAATTAATGTTAAAGCCAATGTGACGGAACAATAACTACACAATGAGATGTATAGTACGCTATGGAGCGGCGGTGGGCCTCATAAATTGCACAAGGCCTTTTATGTATCATGCTATTGTTAATAAATAAATAATACCTGCAAGCTAAGCTATCATCTGATTATCTTTGAGTGGTTAACAAATCTTCCCCGCAGCTGCTGTGAAGGATTTAGGTCACAGTTCAGACGGAGTCATTGCTAGGCTACACATATCTAGGATATTATTTATTGACTGGTAGGTAATTAGATCAGGAGGAAATAAATTAACACAGGGTTAAGCCAATTACTAAACTTTCACGAAAAGAACTTGAGTTACTTAAATGCGGTTAACAACGGAGGGTTCACTAGACGATCTGGCCAAAATAGTATTTATTATAATATTACATTGCTTGACTGAAATTCACCGCAAATAGAATTAAGCTATTTTAAGGTTCCATAATCATACAAACACTATACACTCTACAAAACCTCCAGACACAATCATTAGTTTGTAGATAAATTAGGTTAAATAGTTTTAAGAATTAGATAATAAGTTAAGTTAAGGTAAAGGCGGCGATGATGTGTGTATGTATTATAAGGTAGAGAATTAGGTTAGGCGGAGAAGTTACACCGGGCCCTCAGAGATGGCGCGATCCTAGCCGGGTCTAGCGCTAAGCACTTAAACCACCTTAAACGGAGGTCGTCGTATGTTGCTTATTATGTCGGCCACGGCTCGCCCTGGCGGCATGTGAGAGAAGTACAGGTGTTTTTAGTGGGTATGCCCCACGGACCACTTATATGCCCCCATCGGGGGTGAGTCCTACTTAACCATCTGCGTCTACCCATTTTTAACATTTTTAAATGTTTTTTTATGTTGAAAGTAATGTCTTCTGTCCTTTTATGATGAGGGCATTTTCCAATTTGTATTGACGCTGTAAAAGAAAGGGAGAAAAGAATAGCACTTGCTGGGTTTCTTACCGGTTTTTCTCAGTACCAAGGCTCCCGCCCCATAGTTAAGACTTACGAACCGATGGCATAGTGACATTCATAAGTGCTCAATTATTGTAGCCTAAATTGAATAAATAATTTTGAATTGAATTGAATTAGCCGCCTCTGTAGTCTAGTGGGTAAGCTACCAGGCTTATATCCTGAGGTCCCGAATTCGATTCCCAGCGAGAGGTACATTTATGTTTACTTGGTTTGGCTGGTCGGAGGGCTTGTTAAGAGGAAACACTACGTCGACGTGGAATGCAAAATTCTTATACAAAACACAGAAAAATGACGTTTTGTAGTCCCCTGTTTCCTCCTTCAGAACTGGACCAATTTTTATTACTTTTTCAGCATCGGTTATAGAAAGAGATTTTCTATGTCTGTATGTTTGATTTTTTTGCATTATGTCATTTATTTAATAACCAGGTGCCTTCAAAATTTAGCCAAATCACTCCGTTTTAAGGCGTCATAAAAAAAATCAAACATACAGACATAGAAAATCTCTTTCTTTAACCGATGCTTAAAAAGTAATAAAAATGTAATGGTGAAAGAATACTACCACCCCCTCTCTTACTTTGTGTGTCGTAAAAGGCGACGTAAAAGACTGCTCAATTGCACATACATCCAACACCATAGAGCGGCGATGGGCTCACCACCCGTCACGCTGAGTACATGTGCAGTCGCAATTTGTGTGAAATGTGGACTATGGTAGAGGACTACTTTTGCTGTCTTCATTGCCTAGTCTCTGACTAACCCTTTGGGGCTATTAGTCGTGATTTTATGTCACCCATCGCCGCTCTATTTGTTGGATATATGAGCAGTCTTTAGTTCGTTAGTCGCCTTTTACGACACCTAAGGAATTATTTTAGTTATGCGCTAGTGACGCAATATACACGGCTCTTTTGTTATAATGTCATTAGCATTGTTAATCTCGACTTGCTGTTGACTGTACAACAATGGCGGGTTCAAAATACTTATAAAGTCTGGTTAAAGCACTCCGTTTGGCACGTGCCGTTCACGATTGCGGTTTACTGCCAATTTTTACAATCCTTAACTAAGGCAAAGTGTACATGCTGTTACATTTAAGATGTTGTCCCTCTTGGGGAAAAGGAAGAAAATCCCAAACGCAAGCTTCAGTGGGTTTGATGTAAAATAAAACCATGGAATGTTTCACGGCTAGGTAGTATATTGTATGAGAATCAATCCTAAAACACCCTAAATTCAGTTCAATAACAATAAATTAAAAATATAAATTTTAATTTTTTTTTACTACTATTTATAGTTACTATTTATTTACTATTTAGGGTTAGTAACAATTTTTCTTAAATATTTAGTTAGCTGGTTAGCATTGACATTTGCTATTTTAACTTATTTGGCCGAAAATACAAAAAATCGCGATTTGGTGAAAAGTTTCAAACCAATTTACAGTCTCTAATAATCCATCACGCACAAAGAAATTTGGTGATTCGTTTCTTTGTCGCACTTATAAAAGATGGAATAGTCTACCAGCACACGTATTCCCTCCTACCTATGACATAGGGTCCTTCAAACGAGGCGTGAAGAAGCACTTTGTGGGCCGGCAGAGTGAGGGTGACTGATGCTACGTCTCTGACGCTGCACGAGTTGTCCTCGCGCCTGGACTTCATTTCCACTTGACATCAGGTGGAGTGGGGTCATTTGCCGGGCTTAGTATAAAAAAAAAGTGGACTATGGTAGAGGACTGCTTTCGCTGTCCCCATTGCCTAGTCTCTACTAACCCTTTAGGGATAATAGTCGTGATTATATGAATGAATAATGATGGCTAGGTTCATCAGCTGGCGTGTGTACCTCAACCTTTACAGTAGCCTATGAAAGCAGCGAGTACAGCGATTCCAAACAATATCGAGTGGCCAGCTGATTGGCGCGCGTTTACAATCGATTGTTTTGACTGTACCCGCCCGCGCTTTGTGTAGTCTGTTCAAACTCTGTTATGCTCGCATATAATTAATCTTGCGAGAAATTCCAATTTTCCAATAATAAGAAGTTTGTTTTTTCCGGCAAAAAGATGAAAATAAATTTTAGCCGGAATGCAAGATTTACAATCTGTTTGCACTCACCCAGTTAAAGAAAACCACTGCTGACACCGAGCAATAATATTATTGGGCGTTGTAACAATATTGTTCTTTAATATTTTGAGACGTAGTTTTATTATGCTTATTTAAAAAAAATTACCAACCAACCTCGTTGCGTGGCGGGGAAATAATACTAGGTACAATGGCGGACTCCATCGCTTTACCATTATAAGGTCAAAATCCCTTGCACACCGCGTCGTCTATTTGGTACGGGCACGCACCCGGGCGGTCGGTGCGCTTCACACGAAAATCGCTGCAAAGTGGTAAAGCGACGGTGACCCCGACCGTACCTCTCTTCCGTGTCGTAAAAGGCGACTAACGGACTAAAGACTGCACATACTTCCAACAGCATAGAGCGGCGATGGGCGACCTGTTACGATGAGCATAATATGCGCAGTCATATATTATATGCAGTCGCTATTTGCTGAAAAGTGGACTATGGTGGAGGACTGCTTTTGCTGCCCCCATTGCCTAGTCTTTGACTAACATATATCTTTGACTAACGGATAATAGTCGTGATTATATATGTGTGTATGTTCCGTAGGCTGTTGGCGGGAGGTTTACCCTTAAAACCCCTACACTAAACTGATACTGGTATAGCCACGCTGCGTTGCAGCTTGCAGCGCGAATTGGAGCGGCTCGCCCGGCGTAATACCACTCTTTCACGGAATATCAGCGTGAAACAATGGCACTCGTTGCTGTTGTGTATCGTCCGGTAGGTGTGTACCGGAGGTCTGTCTCTCCCCCCCTCACAATTCCTACTCCTTTAGGCTTACCATAGTTTTGGAACTCCAAACCGAGACAGAGGACCGAAAGACAAAAAAAAGGTGACGCTGAGGAAAAACACATTATGCTCTACCAAACAATGTTATATTTTGTTATTAAAAAAAACCAGATATGTACATAAAGTAAAGAAAAGATACCCACGGTCCCGAAAGGCCGCTGAAGCAGAAAATTACATTGCTTTAGTTATTCATTACCGAGTTACTTCTACGGCATTTAGTACGTTCGTTTTTCTTAATACACCGTTCCGACAGTTAACCGGGACAAAATACTAAACCGGCCGGGACGCCGGGACCGATGCTTGAAACCGGGACAATCCCGGTCAAACCGGGGCGTATCGTAAGCCTATACTCCTTCCTCAAAGATCCTATTCCTCCCTCAAGGTCGGCATCGCATAAGCGACTCCTCTAATTTTGCTGGTGTCCATGGGCGGCAGTGATTACCTTCCATCAGGTGGACCGCGTGCTCGTTTGACTCACTTTCATAGAAAAAAAAACAACTTCTGAATTTAATTAAGTTTATTATTTATCATTGTCATATTTATACGTACATACATATTATATATAATATTACGCGTCCAATATAATGCATTCAGGGCGCTGTTGGGGCTGCCGCGATACTGCAGCGCATCGGGGGTGTTTGCTGACATATATGTTTGGCGCATACAGACGGGTTCCATGCCATCATGCGCAAGCGGGTTGCATCTCTGATGAGGCGGGTGCGCGGCGGTGCCAACAGCCTCCTGAATACTGTAGCGGAGAGGGTGCACAGCCCAATACTGAGGTCAACACTGGGTCACGTTGCACGTGATGCCAGGACTTTGGGCTGCAAAGTAAGAGTATTAGGTTATTACATTAAATTACACTAACATAGCATATTAGTTTTAATTGTATTTTGTATTACTAACACACTATGGATGTATGTCTGAAAATAAAGAGTTATTATTATTATTATATTATCACGACTATTATCCCTGAAGGGTTAGTCAGAGACAGGCAATGAGGACATGCTCTATGCTCTGGTGGTAGTATTCTTTCACCGCTACGCGACATATTATTTGTCATTGTCTTAATTATTCAATCATGATAATCCCCGTCATCATCATTATCATCATCATCAGCTTATAACGTCATACAGCTGTGCTCACTTAAATCTACTCAAAACCCACACAAAGGTGGAATACTTAATGCTGATGGAGCTTAACGACTGCCTTTTTATAACAACAACTGGGACCAACGCCTGAAAATGCTTCTGAAGCGCGGAGGATTTAGGGATATTTTTATTTCCACACCCATCAAATCATCATCATCAAACATCGCGAAAATTTCTTAATACGTGCAAGATCTCAACCTAAAACAACTACTAAAGAACGAAGAAGTTATGGGAAGCTCCTCGTTAGTAAGACCAAAAATGACTTTAAAAAAGGATAAGAAGGTATCTACTAGGGGTTCCAGTCCCGGTTCTCTGGAGGAAACGGGATACCCGGTATCTACGCTAACTCTGGTACCGGGAAAATCGGGAAATTCGGTACATTTCGGTACTGAGATTTTTTTTTACCCCAGATGTAACTAACGTTTTTTGATAATGGATCATTGCGCAAAATAAAATATTACACAAAATGTTTATAATAAAAAAGTTTTGTCAATTGTTGTTCTAGCTGTGGAATCACTTTGTCGAATTTAAAAGAGTCTAACAATGGATTTTTATCATAAGTGTTTTAAGGTGAGTAAATAATATAAATTCATGTTTTTATATACATTTTAGCGTTTTTATTAACGCTTAAATATACTTAAGTAAAATTTTTAAACGCTGAAAAAAGACGACAACCTCAGGCGGGAATCTAACCACGCACCTTCAGCATTCCGGGCGGCTGCCTTAACCACTTGGCTACCGAGGTCTGGTTTTCACCCATCATGCTTATGTTTTTTAGTCAACATTGCTTCATCTTCTTCTCTCTTCATATTTTAAAATATATATTACTTAGGTAAAACTTTTAAACACTGAAAAAAGTTTACTTAAATATAAATTCGTCCTTACCGAGTCCGTTCAAACGGCGACAGACTCCCTTCTCCAACGGATCCCCTCGGCTGAGATTGTGGTATTGGGAGACTTCAATGCCTACCACGTCGAATGGCTAGGTTCATGCACAAGTCACAACTGACCACGCGGGTAGAGCCGTTCATGACTTCGCTTTGGCCTACAGTCTGTCCCAATTGGTAACCAAACCTACGCGGGTTCTAGATTTGGAGGGCCATGCACTTTGCTTATTGGACCTTCTGCTGAGCTGACCTCGCACCCAGACGGCTATCCAGTTTCTGTTGATGCACCACTAGGCTTATCAGACCACTGTCTGATTCGTAGCACTGTGCCTCTCACAGAAACTTTAAAAACGTCCAGTCTGGCATTATAGGTCAGCGGACTGGGATTGTATGCAAAGTTTCTGTGCGTCCTACCCCATGGTGGCGAAATTGCTTCTCGCTGGATGATCCTGATGTCGCCGCCGACCCTGTCGTTGATGTGATACTTACTGCAGGAAATGGAACTTTTTAATCCAAACTCAGTGGTTCCTATTGGCGGCAGGTCCCAACCATGGTTTGGTCGTTGCTGCAAAATGGCGTCTCGCCAAAAGCAACAACATTATCAAGCCTGGGCTAATGCGGTGTCATCAAAAGATCCCAACACCAGTGCGCTCAGAAAGAAGTACAACTTTGCCGCCAGGTCCTTTATGAAGGACATTGCCAAGGCGAAGTCATCATTCATAAGTGGAATTGGCGAAAGGCTAGTGTGTCTTCCTTCGGATACGCGTGCGTTCTGAGAGCTGAGTGTAAGTTTGTAAATGTGGAAACGTTACTATCGCGTTTAAGTTAAGTTTTGACAGACAGATCTTAATGCTAAGTAAATAAGATCGAGAAGCAAAACTCTTGACACAAACGTAGAAACGTTTGCACATTTACAAACTTACACTCAGTTCTCAGGTCTCTCGCCAAAGCTATCTTAGGGAATTTTTGTCAGCCGTCCCTACCACCATTGCACAAGACCGATGACTGCCTGGCCCATACCGCAAAGGAGAAAGCCGATCTCTTGGGTATTGTTTTCGCATCAAATTCGACCTTTTACGATGGGGAAAATTCTCCGTCCGGTTCCTACAAAGGTCAGTTCGTAAGGCTCTTTTTTCCCTTGATATCTATAAGTCGAGTGGGCCTGATGCAGTTCCTCCAATTGTGCTTCGGACGTGTGCTCCTGAGTTGGCGCCGGTTCTAACGCGCCTTTTCCGGCTCTCTTACTGTACTGGCGTTGTCCCGAGCTCTTAGAAAACAGCCCTTGTCCACCAGATTCTCAAAAAAGGCGATCGCTCAGATCCGTCTATAACTACAGGCCAAAAGCCATCACCTCTTTGCTCTCCAAAGTAATGAAGTCCATTACAAACCGCCACCTCTCAAGGTACCTAGAAGAAAACTAGCTACTAAGCGATCGCCAGTATGGTTCGGCAGGTGATCTTTTAGTGTACCTTACTCACCGATGGGCGGAGGCAGTCGAGAGTAAATGGGAGGCACTGGCAGTCAGCTTGGAAATAGCGAAAGCCTTTGACAGGGTAAAGCACCTGTGCTATAAGTAATTGTTGTACTGAGAAGGCTCTTCTCTCTAAACTTCCATCATACGGGCTTCCTGAGGAATTGTGTTCGTGGGTTGCCAGCTTTCTTTCTGGGCGTAGCATCAGAGTCGTAGTCGACTGTTCGTGCTCTGATATGAAACCCGTCAAAGCTGGAGTCCCGCAGGGGTGTGTGTTAGCCCACACACAGACACAGATGTCTTCGTCTTCTGCATATCAATAACATGTTGCATAACAACAGCATTCATTGCTATGCGGACGACAGTACGGGGCCGGGGGTAACGCTCTACACCGGACGAGCTAATATTTCTTTAGTAACGACCTCCTTGGTCGAGTGGTTTTTACACCGGTTTTCATGGTGTCGCCATCTCTGAGGTCCCGGGTTAGATCCTCGGTCGGGTCATTTTAGAAATTGTTATTTTTTTATGTTGTCTTTGGTCTGGGTGTTTTCTATGTATAATAAGTATGTATTTGAGTATTTTATGTATGTTTATCCGTTGTCTAGTGACCATTTAACGAGTTTCATAACGAAGCTTCTCTTGGGCTAGATAATAGGTGTGAGTGTAGGAAAGTTATTAATTAATTAATTTATTATTTCTCTTGAAAGCGTTATCGAGAGCCCGAATAAACTTGTGACTGACACCGAGAACATGTTAAGTCATGTCTCGAATTGGGACCGAAAACCCTTCCACAACACAAGTTTGCGCATTTACCGCGAAAAAACATCAATTTCCTTGATACCAATCCGACTATTGGAATACTTGGCGTTGATATTTCGAGTGACGTTCAGTTTCGAGGTCATTTGGAAGGTAAGGCTAAATTAGCAAACAACAAAGAATTAATTTATATGGAATTATCAAATCATTGGAGTGCGATGATGATGAAACAGTACGGTGTAGGGTACGGGTACATTAGTTACAATTTTTTCCCCAGTAAATAGTACCAGTGACGTCACGGTTGAGAACTCAGGAGAAAATTTGGTAACGCTACGAAATTTGCCTGGATTGCAACTAAGTAAGAGCATAGGCCGAGGTTACCGGAAACGACTATCGCAAACGCGGAGCCTAATATTGGCGTAATTTTAAGTTATAACAAAAGTACCGAATTTTCCGGGAAACGAATTCTCAGTTCCGGTACTGCGTAGAAAAATCAATATAGCGGGAAAATCGGTATCGGGAATTCCCGGGAGCATGCCCTAGTATCTACCTACCAATCTACTTAAAAAAATATATTATTATACATATTTATAAGGGGATGCTCACGGCACTAACTAACTGTATCCTAATTTCAAAGATGAATGAACTTTCCGAAAAACAATAAGTAAACACACAAATCAAAACCAAAACAAATCAAAATTGTGATATACAGCAGGAACAAATTTTCAGAGACGTCAAGTTCCTGAAAACATAACGCACGTTTCTCAAAACCACAAACATGCAGTAATTTTGAGAGACTGACGCATTAAAAGCTTATTGCAGTTCATTAAATTAATTTGAAAGGCACGGGGAACATCAAAGCAATCACAAATACCAAGTTTCTTCGTTTGTAGAGTTTTTGGCCTATTTTTATGCCATTTTAAGTGGAAATAGGTCAAAGATTTCATTTCAAGAGATAAATTAAATTCAATAATTAAATTTGAAGTGTTGATTTGAGACGTCCAACAGCATAGAGCTTCAATGGGCTCACCACCTGTCACGCTAAGCACATGTGCAGTCGCTAATTGGTGAAAGGTGGACTATGGTAGAGGACTACTTTAGCTGTCCTCATTGTCTCGTCTCTGACTAACCCTTCGGGGATAATAGTCGTTTCAATATGTACCTATGTATGTATAAACGTTTAGGTGGAATTAAGTCAAAGGTTTGTCTTCAAACGTCAAATAAATTCAATTTTTTTTTATTTGATGACCTCCTCGGTCGAGTGGTTTGTACACCGGTTTTCATGGTGTCGCCATCTCTAAGGTCCCGGGTTCGATCCCCGGTCGGGTCAATTTAGAAATTATTGTTTTTCTAAATTGTCTCGGGTCTGGGTGTTTTCAATGTATAGTAAGTATGTATTTAAGTATTTTAACTATGTTTATCCGTTGTCTAGTTACCATTTAACGAAATTCATAACGAAGCTTCTCTTGGGCTAGATAATTGGTGTAAGTGTAGATTTTTTTTAAAATTTTAAATGTTGATGTGAGTCATTATATTCATAATGGGTGGACAGGAGGTGTGTGAGAGAGCGGTTATGTCCTTACTGAAATATTGTTGTTGTATTATTTTGTTGGTTAGTCTTCGAGTTGATATTTATCGTCATTCTGTCAGTGTTAAACAAAATAATAGGTATTTATTTTTTAAATTGTTCTGGTTGGTGGTTTCTTTGGTGTTATCAGGTGTTATCATAGGAAGGACCAGTCTACAGGTGTTATGAGGCTTGGAGGCGATGGAGGAGCACTGACTTGCTCCTCTGTACGCGTCCACCCAGTGAGAGAAATTTAGATTGAATGACGCCGATAGATATCGAGTGTGTAGCATCCTAGCTGATCCCAAATATTACTCGATATATAAGGTGACTAATAGAAACCGCAAGAAATATGGCGAAAATGACAAAAAAATGAATTCGTTTTTTTTCATTTTTAATTAACTAATTCATTTTGTAAATTTTAATTGGATAAATTTTGAGTATCTAATTTATTTTAAAGCATACGGCCGTCTGTTGACCCGTCCGCGTTAGCTGGGCGATAAGTACCTACGTTGACGGGTCAACAGACGGCCGGCCGGCCGGCCATTGCCCCCGTCAGCTGGGCGATAAGTACGTACGAAAAAACACGAATTCCTTTTTTGTCATTTTTGTCACGTATAAAACGCTTGACCTGACTAGCCCTTGAAGTTTCTTGCGGTTTCTAGCAGTCATCTTATATATCGGGATAAATATTGCCGATAGAGAATATCGAGCGTGTAGCATGCGCCTATGTATTCTATTGTAGGGGGAAGGCCTTCATCATTGAAATCATTAATCAATTCATTGCTACAATTGTAACCGCCTCTGTGGTCTAGTGGCTATAAGCCACCGGTCTCAGACCCAGAGGTCCTGGGTTCAATTCCCAGGGGGTACATCTTTGTGTGCTCGGTTTGGTTGGTGGTAGGGCTGTTAAGTCCGCCTGGCTAGCTACCACCACCTTATTTAAGTCGGTCGCCATAACAACGATGTTTATAGCATTGTTGTGTTCCGACAGTTTGAGATAAATAGCCAGTTCCTCAGTGGTTGAGGATTCCGGGTGAAGCACGCTTCCACTTTCAGCCTTATCGTCACTTACCATCAGGTGAGATGAATGCCAAGCACTTACCTGTTGTAGATAAAAAAAACAATGAAACAAAAGATAAATTATGCCTAAATTTACTGCTTATTTATTTGCCTGTGTTCAGTATGTAACTAAAAGAAAGATAGGTAAACTGTAAAATTACAGTACCTATGTAATTAAAAGGAAGATAGGTAAACTGTAAATTTACAGTACCTATGTAACTAAAAGAAAGATAGGTAAACTGTAAAATTACAGTATCTATGTAACTAAAAGGTAGATAAACTGTAAAAATTTCAGTTTACCTATCTTTCTTTTAGTTACATAACTGAACACAGGCAAATAAATAAGCAGTTATTTTGGGCTTAACCTCTTGAGGATCGTAAAACCAGACACAATTAAAAATCAATTGTATCACAACCGCCGGCGGTCTCATGATCCTTGACCTATTAATGCCACTTTTGTTTTCAAGGTGAGAATTGATGGGCTTAATCGTAATCACCACGCTTGACAAATGCGGGTTGATGATAACAAACCCGGGCTATGCATAGAAAAAATCTGAAAACACACTTAGCACGACCTGAGAATTGAACCCGGGACATCGACGAGCCAAGCGCTTGACCACCAGGCCACTTAGGGTGACTGAGGCGTTCCTGTTAGATAAAACTAAAATATGTCATGGCAGCGCTTCTCTCTCGCTCTCTCGAAGGTACAACGGTAAAGGACGGGTATAACAGCGAAGCGGCGTGAATAATCCCGTTTTATATTTTAAATATTGATAGATGTAATAAAAAAAAACAATCGTTTATATTCCATCAATTTATCTATGAACTTCATTTTAGTAAATGACTCATAATGTCAAATCACTTATTTTAAGAATAAAACCTAGAAAAGAAGATAAAATGACACAAAAATATGTAACTTTGTGACTTTATTCTATCGAGTCAACTTTATTAAATCGTGTTTCCATCGGGTATATTCTACAGAATAAAGCCTCAACAATATTTAATAATTTTCGCAGATTTTAATTTTACTGTTTACTACTTCAAAAATTAATTCTAAGAACGTGTTATTTTAATTTTTCACTAACACCTAGCCTTAAGTTACTCGGTAACGGTGCGTCTCACGGTCGCCGGTTCGATTCCCCGCATGGATAAACCTGTTGGGTTGGTTGTGTGCGAATGCCAAAGCGACATAGTTTATGTCGCGGTAATAAGAATAAGTGCACTTTTTTAACATATAGATACGTAAGTTTTGGCCGTCTTGTACTACATTCAGCACAAAAAAAGCTGAACCTAGGAGCACCGATTACCTACGTAATGGTTTCTCTTTTGAGGCTCTGTAATAAAAAAACCGCATTTAAATTAGATCTTATAAATCTTTAACCAGAATAACCGTGTCGCGTGGCGGTGAAAGAATCTACCCTTGGGTGTCGAAAAAGGCGGCTAACGGACTAAACACTGCACATACATCCAAAAGCATAGAGCGGCGATGGGCTCACCACCTGTCAGGCTGAGAACATGTGCAGTCGCTATTTGGTGAAAAGTGGACTATGGTAGAGGACTACTTTCCCTGTCCTCATTGCCTGGTCTCTGACTAACCCTTCGGGGACAATAGTCGTGATTATATGTATTTATATGTATATTTAACAAGAATACACCCAGAGTAAAGAAGCAAATGTTGTGTTTCGTCCGGCCAGTGAGGGTTCCGGAGGCTCATCCCCACCCTTCCATACCCCATCCCCCTCCTCTCACAATTCCTATCCCTTCCTTAACCCTATTCCTTCTTTAAAGGACGGCAACGCGCCTGCGATTCCTCAGGTTTTGCGGGTGTCCATGGGCGGCGGTGATACTCTCCATCAGGTGGCCCGCCTGCTCGTTTGCCTTTTTCTTTTATAAAAAAAAGAAGCAAAATAAGTGGGTCAGGATCGTGACAAATAGGCGTGATGTATGATATAATACATCACACTAACCGAAAACAGCCATCATTTTGCGTCAGAGAACTCGGCGAAGAGTTTCAAATACGATAACTTTCATTTGTTTTTTGTTATTTCTAAATTGTACAAACAAACGAGCATCAATAACGATTGTAGTTTACGAGGAAAATGTACAAAAACAAGAGCACTGAGAGCTGTCAACGTCTCGGGCGAGCCGGCAAATATTTAGTAACGCACGCAAACAGGCGCCTTTGTAACGAGGTTGATGTACTGTCAGCGCGACGTGTGTCACGGGCAGGAGTCGCAGCGAGTTCGGTAACTAGGGTTTTTGAGTTGTATCCTTCGATCACTTATTAAAACTCAGCCGTGTCGCGGCTTATTAAAGAATACTATCCACCCTCTCTCTTCTCTTGGGTATCGTAAAAGGCGGCTAACGGACTAAAGACTGCACATACATCCAACAGCAAAGAGCGGCGATGGGCAGTCGCTATTTGGTGATAAGTGGACTATGGTAGAGGACTGCTTTTGCGGTCCTCATTGCCTAGTCTCTGACTAACCCTTCGAGGATAATAGAATAGTACTATTACTTATTCTGTGATAATACTCGTGGTTATGTGTATTTATCACATATTAAACTATACACAATCCTATACTAATGGCATTTTTGACCTATACATTTAACTGATTGAATGAAACATATAAACGTCTCAATGCCGGGCTCGGGCCTTAATTCCCACATGCAAACAATGTTTGGATCAGCATGTCATGCTGGTCCATTACGTGTTGGTGATTTTAGCGACTGTCAGCCTGCTCTCATCTCACGATTATCAACAAAAACCTTTAGGTGCATAAAAGCAAGGAGGAGTTCAAAATGTTTACTTTAAATCCATAGTGAAAGTTACTTAACAGGCAAGATAGCAATCCGAACGACTTACCTTAAAAACATAAAATATTAAAACACTTCTTGTTTTTTGGTTATCATTGTTAAGTGTACCTTTTAATAACTTATAATAATATGATTATATATACTATCTATCGAATGCAAGGGCTACAAAACAGTGTTTAATGTTAGTCACGCTTTTTACGTACGTTTATAATATTTTTTCTTTCTAAAATTATTGACGTAAACTGCGATTTTAGACAATGTCTAAATATAGAAATATTTTGTGGTAAGAAGACTATGACAGCGTGTAAATAATACTTAGACAACAGTAACTATGAAAAATACTGAAAGGTTTTTAGACAATGTCTAAATATAGAAATATTTTGTAGTAAGAAGACTATGACAGCGTTTAAATAATACTAAGACATTTATGAAAAATACTGAAAGGCAACCTTTGTTGCAACACACATCGTCAATAAGAAGCCATGTCTCGTGACAATACACAGCTGACTCTTTTCACCAACAAATATCATGTAAGTATTGTGTAATATTTTTGTATCTCAATGATATTAGTGTTACGTAAACTCTGGTCTATTTTGCTTTTATTAACAGGGCTGTCATAGATTAGTATTGTTTAGGGTTATCGAAATTATATTAAACTGTTATCTGAGAACAAACAATTACTTATAAACAAATTATGTTTAAAATACTATATCAAGTGCTAATAAGAGTACCTACGCACAAGTTCTCACAATGGCAGTTATGCCATCTCAATAGCCAGAACTGCAGTTCGCTTCTGTTTTATACAAATCACGACATTCATAAATGCGCGTAAAGTCATCATAATAAATCATAATGTCACACAGAATCTTATTTGACGAAGCTCCACTAAAACAAACCAGATAAGATAGCGGAAAGACAGCTGCAATGCCTTTAGTCTCGCTCCTGCTATGGACAACTTCGGATATCGCGAGATGAGTTATCCGACGACCCCACAGTCACCAGCGCATACACCAACGAGGCCGCGCTTTAGGAGAAGTTTCAGCACCAGAAACTCAAGCATGAGAAGCACCGCACAAGAACCAGAGGAATTTCCACTGAATACAAATTATAAACAAGTGCGCAACATCGACTTGCTCGAAAGCGCTCGAGAGCCAGGAAAAGCCAAGGAGTATTTGTTCGTTGGTCCATCACCGCCGGCTGAAGATGCTCCTAACTTGTATCACAGTTACGATGTTCTCGCTCCAGATCCTGAAGCAAGGTTGACAGAGGAATCAGTGAGGAAAGGTCTGTGTGAACGCGCTCTCACATTAGGAGCCGGAAGGTTTTTCGACGACGTAGAATGTGGATTGATCACCTCAGAAAATATTGCAGATCATATAAGCTCTGCTCCAGAAGTGGTAGTGAACCTGACATTATTGTGGTCCGCCTTTTTAGGTCGTGATGAATTGCTTCCCATAATTTTGGAAGCTAGTGCTGACTTACACTATTCAGAACCAGCCGGGTTGACAGCTTTGCATTTGGCTGCCTTTAGTGGGGCTGGCAGAGTCGCTGCTTTCCTTATTTCGCGTGGAGCTGATGTAGACTACGCACCAAAATACTTCACTCCACTACATTGTGCTGCATTTGGAAACTCTTTGGAAGTTGCTGAGATATTAATTGCAAACGAAGGATCACTACATGCAGTGGTACAAAGAGCTGGATGTGAAGATAACCTAGTACATTGTGCTGTGAGAGCGGACGCAGTAGAATGTATGGAATTGTTTATAGAACGAGGAGTAGATCCAGGATACGTAACGTCAGGAGGGTTGAATGCATTACATCTTGCCGCAGAACTTGGTGCTCAACGCTGCTTATCTTATATATTAAAAGAAACAAAAATAAGTGTTAATGGAGTGACGAAGCAAAGAGATAAGGAAAGTACTGCATTGCACTTGGCAGCTGCTAGAGGTTATGCAGAATGTGTTGAGCTTTTGTTAGCGGAAGGTGCCAAGGCAAATACTAAGAACCACAGAGGATTTACAGCACTTCACTTAGCGGCTAGGTGTGCCAGCGTGGAATGTGTCGAAATTATTTTAAGAGATGGTAATGCTGATGCGAACATTGAAGATTTAGATAAGCGCACGCCTCTACATGCTGCAGTAAATAGATTGGAACGTGCATGCGATATTATTGATGTGCTGCATAGTTGGGGAGCTCAGGTAAATAAAAAGGATGCTTACGGATATTCACCTCTACATATTGCTGCGATGGACGGTTTAACGCCATGTGTTGAGACCTTAATCTTCCTAGGAGCAGATGTAACTTCAAAATCAAAGAAAGGTCATACTGCATTGAGTGTAATTGCTAGGAAATCACCAAAGTCATTGGCTATTTTACGCCATAATTTGGACAGTGGCATATCACTTAGCCGCTCAACAGAGGGCAATGAAGAAGTGCAGATTGAATTCGATTTTGGAAAGTTATTAAAATTTTCATACCCTCGTGAAATTACATATTTAAACAGTTTGATTGATGAAGGCCAAAAGGACATATTGCTGCATCCATTGTGTTCAGCGTTCTTGTTTATGAAGTGGCGTAAGATAAGAAAATTTTACTTGGCTAGATTAGTTTTCTTTTTCCTTTTTGTGTCCTTTTTGTCTATCTACGTATTAACTGCTGTAGTAAAAACTTGTACAGGTAAACATTCAAAAAAATACGGCGTACCAAATGAGCTCTGCCAGACACAGTCAATATTAGGGGTTATTCTTAAAAAGAATCCAATAGAGTTTGAACGTTGGGTGTTAGTTGGTTTATCTGCATTCGAAATTGTACGAAAACTTACTAGTATTACTGGATATTCAAGTATTTATCAATATTTTACGACATTTGAAAATTTAATGGAGTGGTTTGTACTACTTTCTGTATTTTCGCTTTACAACATAACATCTTTACAAGACTACAGCTGGCAAAATCATATTGGAGGGTATGCAGTTTTAGGGGCTTGGACTAATTTAATGTTAATGATGGGTCAACTGCCAATGTTCGGAGATTATGTTGCAATGTATCAGAAGGTTCTAACAGAATTTCTTAAGTTACTGTTGGCTTATGTCTGCCTTTTGTTGGGTTTCACTATCTGCTTTTGCGTTGTATTTCCAAATGAAGAAATGTTCTCAAACCCGTTAATGGGGTTTATAAGCACATTATCGATGATGGTTGGAGAGTTAAATTTAAATATTCTTATAAACGACCCTATGGCTGAAGATCCGCCTTTAATTTTTGAATTATCTTCTCAAATTATATTTATTCTGTTTCTCATGTTTGTCACTATAATCTTAATGAATTTGCTTGTCGGTATCGCTGTACACGATATTCAAGGTTTACGAAAAACTGCCGGGTTATCAAAACTAGTGAGGCAGACTAAACTAATACTATTCGTTGAAATGGGTATGTTTAGCGCTTGGCTGCCAAAATGCTTGCACAAGTACGTGTACAGAACTGCTTTGGTATCACCAGAAGCCGGAAAAGTTATTTTGATCGTTAAACCACTGAATCCAAGAGAAAAGAGATTGCCTACTGATATTATGATGGCTGCTTATGAATTAGCAGAGTTGAACAAGGTAAAATCGGGAAGATCGGTGAAAGAGATGCTATATAAGAATAAATACTCATCTAAATTCAATAAGGAAGCTCAGCCTAGTGATCATAACTTTAACTTAGAGATAAGAGGTATGGCGGAAAAAATCGACCAAACAACGTTTAATCTAAAGAAGATAGATCAAGAATTGAGGCATTTGAACACACTTTTGGGTGAACAGCAAACTATGTTACAAAATTTATTCAAGAGTACCGATTTGGTTCCGTACTCAAGATCACCATTTGTTTCAACACCATCTTACAGTGAAACTCCTCCTGTTTTCTATCGAAGTAATAGCACAGTGTTTAGATCGATACAGCCAAACGACGGACATGCCTAAACAATGCAACTAGATCAACCTGGGTCACAGTCCTTAGTTGTATACCAATTCAAGGCCTGGCTGATCAGCGAGGCCTAGAATACATACGACACATGTGTCGTGTATCAACATCGAAGTCATTACGTCACTGTGTGGATTAGAACACTGTGTTAATGGTGATGAAAAGTGGTACAACGACGTAAATAAGTTGTTGCTACACGATTCAGGGTATTTTATTTGTTGATCTGACGGCAATCTATAATATTGTTTAAATCAGGACTTTATTGGAGTAGAATGAGAAGTATTTTATAAATATTTGTACATAACTCAAACTTTGTCAGCTTAATATTAATGTATGTTAAACTGTAACAAATTAAATAGTTAGTACTTACTTAAATTTATTACTATAGTACCACTACTATAATTTACTTAATTGTTTTGAAAAATTTTAAGCAACATTGTGTAATATTGTACTGCGTAATTTTATTATGAGAGTTCTGAAATAACGTGTGTAAATTGTTTTGTTATCTGATGCGGTATTTACATAACTATTATCAAAATTCTTACTAAAGCTTTCTTGATGTGCCAAAGTATAAAGACGGTTGTGTGTTTTGGAGATAAGATGAGCACCGTGACTGAATAACCTTGCTAACGTGTCTTGAGTAGTCTTGACGTAGTTAGTTCAGGATCAATATGTGTGTGCGTGTGTATGATGTATGAGAATTTATTAATAAAGCTATTATTGTTTACATTGTGTAACGTGTACGTTTTTTTAACGTCTTCTTTAGTAGCCAACTTAGACCATTTTATTTGATCTGAGGTAGAAAAATAGATATAATATCACATAAAGTTGAACACACGTAGAATTGTACAACGAAAAATCTTCAATTTGTTTTTAATTTTGCACTAGCCGCTTAAATATTTCCTCTTGAGATTATTAAAAGTTGTTTAAAAGTTTTGAATAAATAGTTTGAGATTAACTCCAGATAAAATAATAAAACAATTTAATGTTCTTATTTCTTTGGTTCTCATAAAATTTATCGTAACCACTTTTGATTTCGATAAAATCTTCATAGTCATATTTGTCTGCGGATTATTTTCTCCATCTCTTATTAGTTATAGATGTTCTCCACTGACCTCTCTGGATGAATCACCCTGTGTACCGTTGGAATCTACACGTCTCAAGCTCACTCTTGAGTATTATTTCGGACGCGGCTTCGGGCGGCGGCGGTGCGGCGCCTGGGCCTTCGTCTCGCTTTGCAAATAACGACTAATTGCGTATGCAATAGTATGCATGCCATCACAGGGATGAAATTATTATCATAATTCAAAATACAATATTTTTTATAATCATTATGATCAGCATTTCCAGCCCATATCGACCCTGCTGGGCGTAGACTGTGGCTGAGAGACCCTGTTATTGACCCATCTGGCAGGTGGTTTGTTGCTTTTGGAAAATATTTTGCACTTATTAGACATAGTAATTACTAATTACAACATGCAAAAAGTACCTATTTAATTTTGGCAGTGCTAATAACTTAAGTATTCCTTTATCAATAAAAGCTGGCCTAAATCTAAAAAGTAAAGCCTGTACAACAGTCTCACTTCTGGGATAAGGCCTCTGTAATTGAAATCAAGTCTTCGCTACAAGTGATAGGTTTTTACTTAGTGGAAGAGCCACGCTGCGTTGCAGCACGCATTGGGCCGGCTCGCCCGGCGTAATACCACCCTCTCACGAATATTCGGCTTGAAATAATGGCACTTGGTGCTTGGTGTTTCGTCCGACCAGTGAGGGTTCCGGAGGCCCCTAAACCAATTCCTATTCCTTCCTTAAAAATATTCCTCCATTAAAGGCCGGCAACGCGTCTGCGATTCCTCTAGTTTTGTCCATGTCAGCCATTTCAGTCCATGGACGGCGGTGATTACTCTCCATCAGGTGACTTGCCTGCTCGTTTGCCTCCTTCTTTTATAAAAAAAAGGTATTGGCTTGATCACCAATCAGCACGCTTGCTAAATGCTGGTTGGTTGATTACAGACCCAAGCTTAGCAGCAAACAATCTGAAACACACTTTGCGCGACAGGAATTGAGCTCTGTCAGGTTATCTGACCGAGCGCTGAGCCTCTCGGCCCCGAGGTGTTAATCTAAAAACTACTTGTAGGCATTTACGTTTTTGTATTTTGTTGTATGTCCTTGGCCTTTGATTTAATCATAACTAGGTAAACTAAGTAAAGTATTTAACACGTTAAGCGCCAAGTGTATCATCCCTTTAACAGAAGCACAGCGGTGTATACCAGATGATACGTGAAGTCACAGTTCTAACACAGCACCGGCATAGTGAAAAATATTATTTCATACATTCTCTATGAATTTTGTCAAAACGAATACGTCCGTGATTTGCCGGTGGCGGCACTGACACTGAGAGCATTATCACTGACAAGTGGGGATGCGTTCATAGAGAATGTATGAAAAACACTGTGCCGGTACTATATAATAATAATAAGTGTTGTCAGTGACGCGTGTGAACCTATCGAGACCATGCAGGCTATAAATATAAGTACTGCTGACGTAAGTTGTGCAATTCGTACGGCCCAAAATTGGAAATGCCCAGGAACGGACGGATTGCACAACTTCTGGATCAAATGGTTTCGATGTTCACACGAGTTACTGGCGACGCAATTCCAAGAAGCCATACAGCTCGGCTCACTCCCAAGTTTGTTGACTACTGGTGTCACTTTTCTGCTCCATAAATCAGGTAGTACCACGGAACCGAAAAATTATAGACCCATCACGTGCTTACCTACTTTATACAAGCTCCTTACATCCATTCTGAGAACAAAAATTAACACGCACATTGTTGCAAACAATATTTTGGACATGACTCAGAATGGATGTAGGGTTGGGTCCCGTGGTACTAAGGAGCTTCTCCTCATTGACATGACCATATGCCAGAAGGTCCGGCGTGGCAGAGGGGCTCTCTCTACAGCCTGGATTGACTATAAGAAGGCCTATGATTCGGTGCCGCATTCATGGTTGGTGAGGATTTTAGAGTTATATAAAATTGATGTAACTTTAAAATCCTTTTTGATATCATGTATGCGGCAGTGGACCACGGTCTTGTGTCAACCAGGATGTCGAGATAGTGCTTCTGCCACGCAGGATCTTATAAGGATAGAGCGTGGCATATTCCAGGGCGACAGTCTGAGTCCTTTATGGTTTTGCCTAGCTTTGAATTCTCTCAGTACTTTGTTGAGAAATTCAAAGTTAGGCTGTCAACTGCGGAGAGGGGGTGAAGTTATGTCGCATTTGTTGTACATGGATGACCTCAAATTGTTCGCACCAAACCGCCAAGACTTGGTGAAACTGCTGAAAATTACTGAGACTTTCAGCAGTGCCATCAAGATGGAGTTTGGTGTGGATAAGTGTGCGGTTATGCATGTACAGCGTGGGAGAGTAGTAAATTCAACCAATTTACAACTCTCCGAAACGATAAACTTCAGATCTCTCTCTGAAGTTGAAACATATAAATATCTTGGTATGTCACAGTCTTTGGGTGTTGTGGATGGGGACATAAAACAGTCATTACGGGAGCGATTCTTTTGCCGCCTAAGAAAAGTACTTAACAGTCTTTTATCGGGTGGCAATAAGACGCGTGCTTTTAATGGCTGGGTTATGCCTCTCCTCACATACTCCTTTGGCATACTAAGATGGACTCAGACCGAATTGGACGCCTTGGATAGAAGAGTCCGTCAAATGCTCACGACTTCCAGAATGTTACACCCGCGCTCATCTGTTATGAGGCTGTACATCCCGCGGAGATGTGGGGGTCGCGGCTTTTTAAATGCCAAGGACCTACATAACCGTGAGGTGTGCAGTCTCAGGGATTATTTCCTTAACAGTGAGTGCGGGATGCATTTGGATGTCGTGGCAATTGATAGACACTTTACGCCGCTCTCCTTGGCAACAGAAAACTGGCGCAAACCAGTGGTGCTAAGCACTCTCGATCGCAAGGACATATGGCAGAGCAAGGTGCTACACGGGCGCTACTATCGGGCTCCAACTGGGCCTGATGTAGATTTGCCTGCCTCGGTGAACTGGCTACGTTTCGGTGACCTCTTTGGGGAAACCGAAGGTTTTGTTTGTGCTATTGAAGATGAAGTTATCAAGACGAATAACTACCGGAAATATATTATGAGGGACGGTACGGTCGACATCTGTCGGGCATGCCGCCGTCCGGGAGAATCACTCCGACATATTATTTCCGGTTGTTCTCATCTTGCTAACGGAGAGTATTTGCACAGACACAACAAAGTAGCCAGAATAATTCACCAGCAACTTGCTCTCCGATATGGCCTTGTTGAATCAGAGGTGCCGTACTATAAGTACGCACCTGCGCCAGTTCTCGAAAATGGTCATGCAACGCTCTACTGGGATCGCTCTATCATCACGGACAGGACTATTGTCGCTAATAAGCCTGATATCGTGGTGATCGACCGATCTCAGCGCCAAGCAATATTGGTTGATATCACCATACCTCATGACGAGAACCTCGTGAAAGCCGAGAAGGACAAGCTCAGTAAGTACCTTGACTTGGCTCACGAGGTTACCGCCATGTGGGATGTGGAGTCAACCATTATTGTACCGATAGTCGTTTCGGCACACGGCCTTATAGCGAAGAGCCTCGATCAACACCTAGAGAGGCTCTCGCTGAAAGGTTGGGTCAAAGGTCAGATGCAAAAGGCAGTACTCCTTGACACGGTACGTATTGTCAGGAGGTTCCTCACTCTGCAGCCCTAACCACCGATAGCTTGGGTCTATCCCCGCTGCCGGTGGCAACCTAGGTTAAGTTTTTTATAATATTTTATATTGTAAATATGTTTTTATATAAAATATTGTAAAAAAAGTTTACTTAAGAAATATGTTAAATAAAAAGGATAATAATAATATATTTATTGAATAGACAACAATGATCCATAATTGTTAGTAAAAACTTAAAACTAATTGTTAGTATTTAATTAGCATATCATTACAAAACATTACATATTATTTAATTAACATATCATTACATACATTTTAATAAATAATTTAAAATTAATAATAATAACGAATTAAATCCAATTGTATTATACTATAAATTTATAACGTAATTAATGTCAAACAGTAATTTACTTAATCAATTCAAAATAAATTATTTAAAAAATGAAATAGAATTAAATGTTATCAATTAATACAATGTAAGTATTACAATTATTTATTAAATTTAATGAAATTTACCGAATCAAAAGACAGAATAACAATAAGAAACTGGGTTGGGCTACCGGGCAACATGCAGGCGAATCCAGTGCTGTAAGATAGGCGAGTCCCACCTGTCGGCGATTGTACTCAGGATAGTGTGGCGGCTGGCTCGAACGCGTTCTAACATGGAGGCGCAGCGCTTGCGAACTACGGCATGAAACCCGTCAACCCGCGCCTCCGCAAACATCGCCGATGCGCTGCAAAATCGTGGCAGCCGCAACAGCATCCTGAGCGCATCGTTGTACTGAACGCGAAGGGCGTTGTATGCCCTTTGCGTATAATTGACCCACAGACTACACGTGTAAAACGACTGACAGTATGCTCTAAACAGCGTCATCTTTACCTCATCATTACATTGTGCAAATCTGCGAGCCAGCATATTACATCGGACAGCCAAAGCCCTTCGCTCCCGCTCAATATCAAGATCATCCCTAAGATCTGCAGTGACCCAATGACCCAGATACTTGACTGCTGTAACTTGGTTGAGAGGAGTTCCGGACAATAGAACCGGAGGCACGTTAGAGTAACATTTGGCGCCGGCCTTGAACACCATTAACTCGCTCTTCTTGGCATTATATCTAAGTCCATGTGCCGCCGCATACCGCTCACAAATACCAACCAGTCGCCTTAATGCAGCAATCGACGGACTCAGCAACACCATGTCGTCTGCGTAACTGATATTATTAATACACACCCCGTCTACATGACAACCGACCTGGGTGTTGCTAAGCTCAACGATCAACTGATCAATGTACAAATTGAATAACTTCGGTGATGTTATTCCTCCTTGCCTGACACCACAGTCAAGTCCGTACTCATCTGAGTGCGAACCTGCTCCAAACCATCTCACTTGATTTTTCTGATGCTGATACCAATATTGGAACAAGGAAACAACTTCACTGGGCACACTGGACGCGCTGAGCTTGTTCCACAGTGTACTGTAGGAGACGAGGTCAAACGCTTTTGAGAGGTCCAGGTAGCAGGCATAAACCGGGGTTTTTCTGTCTGAATAGTACCGTACAGTATGCTTAAGCGACAGAATCGCACTCTCCGTAGACAAGCCGGCCTTAAAGCCAAACTGTGCGTCATGCAATTTAAGATATTTGTCAAGCTGTCGATCAAGCAACCTGTCAAGCACCTTTGCAATAATTGTTGCAAGAGATATTGGTCTATAGTTGGATAGGTCCGAACTATCACCGGTCTTGTCCTTAACAATCGGCGTGACAATAGTCTTCATCATACCGCATGGCAGGTGGGAGTGCCCGATACAGAAATTAAACAGCATGGTCAATACTTGCGATAAGTGGTCGCCTGCATGCTGAAGATGTTCAACACTCAGACCATCGTGGCCGGGGGATTTTCCTCTCACCATGCCTTTAATCGTGGATCTAACCTCCGCGGGCGAGAAAATAACTGTACGTGCCGCGCCTTCATCGGTCGCGCGCGCTGACGCTGCTTGAGCAGGTCCTAGGGGAGAGTCAACGCGAAAGTGATCTCGAAACAGGTTTGCGATATCCTTTGGCTCACGCACGCCAGCCACGCTCACAGGAAGACTCGGTTTGGGATTTATTTTGCTTGTAGTTTTCCAAAATTTTCCAAAGTTATTATCTTTATGATGCTGGGCCAGAATTTCCATTTTGATTTTATCCTGATTTTTCTGACACCAACGCAGTTTTGATTTAAATATTTTTCTCGATTTAACCATTGTGTTATAATAACTACCAGTACTAGGCCTGCCATAAAGTTCCCATATTTTAAAATCGAGTTGGGCCGCCCTGTAAGCGCCCAAGACATGCGTGTTCCACCCCGCCACGGGCCTAGCATTTGTTTTGGACTTGCTGACATTAGTACACTCCGCAGCATGAGTAAGTATAGTTACAATTCTATTATACAGGTCATCTTCTATCAGTCTATGTTCCTTATTGTCACAATTTTTGTCACCGCAGTCAGACAGTTCTAACGGAAAATCTACCTCTTTCAGATTAGAATTACAAATTTCGTGGTACTTATTTATTTGGCTAGGATCCCTGTAGCCCCATATTATTTTATTTTGTATAAACTTACAACATTCAATTTTGGGTCTAATTAAATCTAGATTACATGTAATCAATAATGGCATATGGTCCGACCAGTACACGTCCGTTAACACTTGAGCGCCGCTGACTGCCCGGGCCGCCGCCGCTGACACAACACAGTGGTCGAGCCAGCGCCGGCAACCGTGAGCCTCACTCACAAACGTATAAGTATCTGTAGGCAGCATCAATAAGTCCATACACGACCATGAGTGCTCAGAGCAAAAGTTCAATAGTTCAGAGTGGAATAACTCACCAGGGTGGGCGTTAAAGTCTCCCAGCATAACAACTGATTCAACATTGTTACCTTCAATTATTGCACTAATCTCACTCAGACAACTAGTAAACTCAGTAAGATTGTCACTGCAATCCGTGGGCATATACACTGAGAAAAGAACATATCACGATCACAGAGACTGACTTTTATTGCGACTAAGCGTGAACCATGACACTGTATGGCACTCACTGACGGAAACAAGTTTTTACGCCACAGCAACGCCACTCCGCCTCTGATTATTCCAGCACTAGTGTCTACCGCTGATTTCCCAACGTAGGCGAAGCAGGGGTCTATCCCGGCAAGAAAGGATACGTCATGAGGTAGAAGCCAGGTCTCCTGTAACGCGACGACATCAGCATCCTGACAAAGCTTCCTCACACAGTCCACCGAACGAACTACACCCTTGCAATTAAAACTCACAAATTTGGCCTTCATTTACAGTTATTTTATTTATGCACTGTGTTACATTCAGTAGGTTGGTTTGGTTTCCTACTGCCAAAATCAACGAACCGGCGAAACAATATACCGTCGGGCCAAAAGTCTTCTTGCAAAAATAAATTCAATTTGTGGTTGGGAACAAATATTTTGTACGAGTCATACTGCTTGTTGCTATTCACATTTTGTTGTTGTACATTTACATTTAAATTAGTTTTTTTCATAATATAATCCGAAATGTCGGTAGTGGAAATGTCTTTTGCCACATTATAAATGTAAATAGGTAAACTAATTTCCGCGGCACGAAATTTATCATTAGAGCTGACATTCGCCTTTCCAGTATTACTTAGGAACTGATTTCGTATTTTTCTTTTTTGTACAACGATCCATTCATCCCTTGGTTTTTGTACTTTCCAACTGCCCGTGCGAGTTATGTCGGCCAATGTCTTTCGCTGCGATAGGTCAGCTGTTTTGTTGTTGACGGGAGCTAGCTCGCTATTAACGGGACTGATGTATGACTCAGTTAGTACTTGCAAGGGCGGTGACTGAGCTGTGGGTGGTGGGAGTAATAAGGGCGACTTTTGGATACCGGACACGATGTGACCACGACTTGACGATTTTGTGGTCAACTTCTCGCTGTTGTGACTATTCTCATGAAGGTTACCCATCTCAGCAGAATCAGATGTCATTGGATAAAAGCCCATGGGGCCACTATCACAACTGTGGTCGTTTAAAAGGTACTGGTCCAGAACTGTGGCTTCACTGATATGCGTGAAGCAACCTTTAATGTATATCTGCAGGGAAAAGACTTCCATAAAAAGGATTGACCTCGGATTGCTATAGACAGGAAACAAAATGAGAAGAATGGAGGCATTTGCGCTGCCGTGGTGGGACACAGACTCTAGTAATACATACATAATAGTCACGACTATTTTCCCCGAAGGGTTAGTCAGAGACTAGGCAATGAGGACCGCAAAAGCAGTCTGTGATGGTTTCTTGCGCTCGTTCTTTGCCACAGTTAAAAAATGACGTCCTGAATGGGTGGTAGCTTAGATGAATCCTGATGATGATGAATCCTCCGTGCTTCGGAAGGCACGTTAAACCGTTGGTCCCGGTTGTTGTCGTAAGATGGCAGTCGTTAAAACCCACTAACCCGCATTGGGCCAGCGTGGTGGGTTATGGCCCAATATCCCCACGTGCTATTGTCCACGTGGGAGGCCTGTGCCCAGTAGTGGGACGTTATAGGCTGATGATGATAGATGAATGATTGGTCTCGCTGCGCTCGACTAGATACCGCCCTATCTAAAAACCACAGCTCCGTAAATGCGGCAACTCATCTATGACAATTTGCAAGAATACTGTCTTTCTTATTTTTTTGTCGTATTATTTTTGCACAGTTTTATTACGTAAACAGGCATTTTACTTTGAATTATGCCCAAAATTTTATTAAAAAATTGGTACGTACAATTAACACCGATAACAGTGTGACTGGTTCTCGGGTACGCCGATTTCGGCGTAGTATTTGTTGCCGCATTTTACAAGTACGACAGAGGTATGTAGTCGAGCGCAGTGAGTGGTAGGTTAAAAAAGATTTGGACGATTCTAACTTACTTATTAATTGAGTTTATTGAAAAATAAATATATTAAATATCTTTCGACTTTTGACTTTTGACTTTTTGAGTCCTCTGCCATAGTTTACGTTTCACCAAATAAGAACTGCACATGTGCTCAGCGTGACAGGTGGTGAGCCCATCGTCGCTCTTAATAATCAAATATAATAATAAATTATATCGATGGCAGCCCTGCCACATTCTTCTCAAGTCCGTTTATTTATGAAGTAGGTAGCTAATAAACCAGGTGACTGCAAAATGTCTAATTAGAACGATGTGGCGGGCAGGTATGTTTTTGAAGCAAATGTCCTGTGTAAATCATATATCTAGGTATGTTGAGAGGCATTCCATCATCAACTGAATGTTAGGCCAATATTTCAGTCTTTAAAATATTTCATTCAAGTCTGCCTGCCACCTTTGTGGTCTAGTAGAATGACTATTTAAGGTGTCAGACAGAGGTCACGGGTTCACGTCTCAATGTGGTACACAGGGTCATTTTGAAAAATACTAGCAACAAACGTTAAAGTAAACAAACAAATATGTAATTAATATATTGTATCTTTTAACGCCTCGGTAGCCAAGTGGTAAGCGATATACACAAACTAAATACTAGAAATAGTTTAAACTTGTAATTCCTACATTTCGACTTCAGAAAGGTTATGGATCATTTATGGGACAAGTGTCATAATTTACAATAAAATCCCGAACGATGTTATAATTTTGCCCTTTGACAAATTTAAGACACATGATAAGGACAGACTTTTAGAAAAGGGCTATTACACTGTAAGCGATTACATCAATGACAAAAATGCATGGAATTAACATTCCTCTAGTTTCGCACACATTGTTCTAATGCGTTCATAGTGCCCGAGTAACACTTTTAGATTCACTTTTGTTTTTATCTTTTCTTTTATATATTTTTTTTAAGATTATTGATTTTATAATTTGGTAACGACATATTGTTTTGTAAATGTCGTTACTTTATTATAAAGCTGTGGAGTTTCTTGCGTCCGTTCTTCTCCACAGCTAAAACCCGTTCTGAATGGGTGGGGTGAGTGGGTGGGTCGTATGCCTATCCATCTATGGAAGTAAAATTAAATTTAGACGATTTAAAATGCTTATTTTAAGCTTACTGAATAAAGAATTTTTGATTTTTTGTAAAGCGCTTGGGCCAAGACCCGGGTGACCCCCGGGTCTTGGCCCAAGGGTTTAATTCCCAGGTCAGGTAAAAATGCGTTTTTTTTTATCGACAACCCGCATTTTTGGCTTGCGTGGTGATTAAGCTAACACCAATCAATTGTAGCGATATGACTTAATTTCAATAATGGATGCCTTTGCCCAGCCCTGGAATTTGTAGACTGCACTTAGGGTTGCCAACTATACTCATAAAAACAGTATTATACTACCAAGATCAGGAGACTCGTTGAATTCTTTCTAGTAGTAGATGATTTACGCTGCAAGCTTAGCGGTTAGAGCAGTGGACCGGCAATCCGAAGGTCATGGGTTCGAATCCCATTCGAGCTTCCTGAGACGGGTTGATTTTTTTCTAGTAAACATTTTATCCTATAGCATTGTAAACACATTGGATGATTTGCCTCCTGATCGATTGCGATCAAGGTCACTTATTTGGACTGATGAGTGAACCAAACACAAGAGCTCCGTAAATGAAGCGTGGCAATCGGAATGGGGCTTATTCGAGGGTAAAAATGCAGGTCTAGTCACTGGCCGTACAAAAAGCAACCCGGTTTTAATGCCAACAGAAAAGCGTGGACCCGGTTAAACCGGTTCAGAACCAACCTCGGGAGAACAAATCACCACTTCACAAAAGGGGTCTAAGAGAGTCACCAAATTGCGACTGTGGAGCACCTGACCAAACTTTTTCCCACGTTGTGAATGAATGCCCACTTCGCTGTTTTCCCAAAGGCATCGCCGAGCTGCACAAGTTCACCGCTGACGCAGAAAGCTGGCTGCATGAGAAATCTGGACATAGACATTTGATCCAAGCAGGGATTGCCATATGCTATGATGATGATAGCATTGTGAATGCAAAATTTCAATAATAAAAGTATTATACTGTTTTTCACTACATTATACTTTTTACTGTTGAACAAAAATTAAGTACCTATCCAAAATAATGTTTTAGTATCTCTGTGCACTGGCAACCATATACCTGTTTAAAAAGTAAAAAAGTCGCGAACGTTGTCGGCGCGGTGCAGCGCAGCCATATTTAAATCTTTAAAAAAAATAAAATTCTGTAATTTTTTCTAAAATACTGTTTATCTTTTTTATCTTACCTTAAAATACTTTTTTTTAAGTCTCTTGTCAACCCTAGCCGCGTTTCATTTTTCTTTAATGTTTAGATATTGCATCCTTGACCCTAACACTGGTTTAGGCGCAGAATGTCCAATTCGCAAAATGTCCAGCGGTCGCAAAAAGTTCAAGTCGTCATTATTTATTTAATTTGTCCGGCACAATAAAAATAACTCGGGGTGTGTTAATTTATAAAATTTTCTAATCTACCTATATTTACCATAGTTAGTGAAACAGCGTCGTTACATAACAAGAAACATTTTCATCCAACACAACGGTCCTCCGTTGCGTTGGTTGACGAATGATTAACCTGAGTAATTTAAGAGAGTACTCTTTTTTCTTTCATTTGGTCTCAGTCCAGCGAACCATTCATCATAAGCTGGAATGCAATATTAGCGCTGGTGACATCTATTTTTGGGTGGATTCTCATCATTTCTGAGATAGGGTTGCCCTCTTAGCAGAATATTGAACATGAAACTGTAATATTTCTATAATTATTGTACACCTTCTTTTTTCCTTTGTTTTTTTTTATATTGACTCGTCATAGTGACCTCATCCTGCCTGATGGTAAGCAGCCGATGCAATCCAAAATAATGAGAGTGCTCCCCACTGTGGAATAAGCACGGTAACAGCGCACCCATTCATAACGGCCTGCATAAATGCCGTTTCACGCCCCGCTTAAAAGACCCGGGGCTATAGGAGCTGGGAAACACATGCGCCGGCAGAGCATTCCAAAGCCGAATGACCTTACACAGGAACGGCTTGCCAAATTATTTGGTACGAGTACCTACTGATAATCTGTACAGTATGAAGGTGGTTCCTAAGACCAGCACGTGTAGTCCGGTAGAGGAAAGGAGAGGGCAGGATTAGATCAAAGAGTTCTTCAGAACACCCACTGTGGTAATTCCGGTAGAAGACACTGAGAGAAGCAATGTCTCTACGCAGCTGGAGGTCCTCAAGGGAGGCCGTAACCTCAGCGACTCTAATAATGTGTACCGCTCGCCTTTGCAGTCTATAAAGTGCATCGAGGAGGTATTTAGCGAAGCCGTCTCATAGATGGGAGCAATACTCCATACTCGATCGCCCCTGAGTCTTGTACAGCAAACAGCGCTGCTCGGGAGTGAAAAACCGCCTCGTCTCACCATATTGAGAATACCCAACTTAGGCTCGGACTACATGCATCCGGAATCAGTCCGGCCCGGGAAAAAACCAAATTCGGCAAGTAATCGACTACACGCGCTCCGTTTTGAATCCGGAGAGAAATTTACTCAGTCGGTCTCTAGCACTTGCGCTGGATAGTCGTCCAGTCGACAATGGAAAGTTTAACTTTAGTTGAAATTGTATGCTTAGCTGTAGCCGTTAAGAGGCCTATTACTTACATCTCGACTGTGATTTTTGCGTAAAATGCCCATTTTCGCATTTTGTTGTAATTTAGCAGTTGTATTTATCGTTATTATCGAAATAAGATAATAAATTCATGCTTAATATTACAAATTTTAACCGCCTCTGTGGTCTAGTGGCTAAGCCACCGGTTCAGACCCAGAGGTCCCGGGTTCGATTCCCAGCGGGGGGTACATCTTTGTGTGCTCGGCTTGGTTGGTGGTAGGGCTGTTAAGTCCGCCTGGCTAGCTACCACCATCTTATCTAAGTCTGTCGCCATAACAACGATGTTTATAGCATTGTTGTGTTCCGACAGTTTGAGATAAGATAGCCAGTTTCTTAGTGGTTGAGGATTCCGGGTGAAGCGCGCTTCCACCTTCGGCCTTATCGTCACTTACCAGCAGGTGAGATGAAGGCCAAGCGCTTACCTGTTGCCGATAAAAAGAAAAAAAAAATCCTGCGAGGATAAGCTGAGTTCGGACGGCCGGCGCATCGCATTTTGAAGTAATTTTGCAGTTGTATTTATCGTTTTTATCGAAATAGGATAATTAACTAAATATAAAATATTTATTCATTATGAAGTAACGATTATTCTGGTATAAATTTTGCTCAATAATATTATCGTAGATAGGAGAAATTCTCGGTTAACTTAAGCAATTTTCGAAGTTTTTTGGTTTAGAATAAGATTTTTTTTCTATATAAAATCAATGATATCTAAAAATTCCGAGGCCACTACGCACTTTAAGACTATATAAGTGATAACATTCTATTTTTTTAATTTCATTTGTTTAGAACAGTAGTTTTTAGTTTCATTTGTTAAGAAGATTGAAATCTAGGAGCTCAAAAAAGTGCCTTCGCGCATTTTATGAAAATCTTTCTGTGCAATTTTGGGTTTAATTAAAAATCTTTATTATTGAAATTTTGCATTCACAATGCTATATAGATATAGGATAAAATGTTTACTAGAAAAAAAAAAACAACCAGTCTCTGGAAAGCTCGAACGGGATTCGCACCTGTGACCTTTGGCTTGCCGGTCCACTGCTCTAACCGCTAAGCTACCAAGACCCCTGAAGACTTTTGAATTTTTTCTAGTAGTGCTGCAAGCCAGCGGTATTACGGTACTGTGAAGTGTGTGTGCGTGTGTTTTTTTCTAGTAAACATTTTAATTAAAAAGTTAAGCAAAATTTACAAAAAGCGAGGCCGCTACGCATTATTCCAAAAGCTATTCTACATTATTCAATAAGTCAAAATTGTTAATGTATTTTTGTTTCCGAGATCCGTAACGCCAAAATTGGCCATTTTACGCAAAAATCGCAGTCGAAATGTAATAGGAAACAGACGAAAGTGAAAATATATTGGGTTCATCATTTTCACATAGACCGCATAACGGAATATGTATTCTACAAGTCTTATACAAAAATTAGGTTATTTCCTGATAAATTCTACGAACACTACTACTAGTAGGTACTATTATTTATTCTGTGCTACTTCTACTATCACCATAATGAAGCGCTCGGAATCAACTACTATTTTGCAGTTTTGCTTGCGCACGCGACGCGACCGACCGCTTCGAGCGTCTGTCATCGACTGGCGCGTGATTCCTCCGGACCGGACCGGAACGGACGTTTCTCGAGTTCTCGTGTGGTCAGCTCCATACAACTTCATACGATATTGATAGGCCCCGCCCCCCGTGCCGAAAAATAACGGACCGGGTACTCGGAGACGTCCGGAGCATGTTTCGGTTGCTTCCGGGTGAAAATCGGGATCGGAAGGCCCCTGATCACATGTAGTCGATGCAGTAAAAATTCATATATTTGTTTGAGCTACGGAATGAATCCGGGGCCGTGTTTTTTCGGGTCCGTGTGATTCCGGATGCATGTAGTCCGAGCCTTACAGGAGGCAGTCAAAATAACGCTCTCCATGTAGCAATTTGGATTTAGTTTTTGGCCGATGTCCATGCCAAGAATGCTGAGGTTCACCGAAATGGGTAATGGAGACTTTGTACACGTTTGACACGTTGAGCCGTTTGAAACGTATAAAAAATAGCCATAATAAATAGTGTGCCAACAAACAATTAATTACTTATGTCAAAGTATTATTTTGCCAAAAGTATTTATGCCAAAGTTGTAGTGCCAAACTATATTAGGATAAGAAAAATTGTCGAACGAGAGAGACTGTCCTCATTGCCTAGTCTCTGACTAACCCTTCGGGGATAATAGTCGTGATTATATGTATGTATGTAAATGTGTTACTTCAATTAAACTTTCGCTAGGTTTCTGTACACTTGTCTACCCATTCACTATTCGTTATTGTAGCGTTCAACGCAATAGAAGCGACATTGGAGCGTTTGCCACTTGTCTATCAATATGGGGGTTGCACAGATAAGTAGTAATGTTAGTAGATCTGTGAAATAACATATTCCATTTTATTTATAAATAAATTGTATACAATTCTCTAGGAAATTTATGTAATTCCTAAAATCGCCTGTAAATGTGTGAAATAATTTATATACCTAAGACACATTTCCTAGGAAATCTATACATTTCCTAAATAACAATTGGAAATGTAAAATATTTAACATATCAATGGGTACGCGGGGATAGTGGGGATACTAGCTGCCCTACTTCCTGTAGGTCACGTGATAGGTTAGAAAAAGACAATCGCAAAGCGCAGCAGCGTAGCGATTGTCTTGAATTTCGAGGTTATTTTTTTATTAGACAACAGAAATACTAAAACAGAAATTTAAGACTTTGTACGGTATGATTGTTACCTGATTGTCCCAACGAGGGCCTTAATAAAAATTATTATACTGATTTTAACAACGTGTTTTATTACGCATTCTTTTTATACATTTTCTAATACGATATTGGAATTATATACAACTCCTAGTAAATGTATACATTTCCCAGGATAAGTGCGAATTAAATAATTTTTAAAACAATATTTTACACATTTCCTAAATGGCTTCGGAATTGTATACATTTCCTAGAAGTTATATACAATTTCTAGATTTCATACATTTCCGGTAACACATACATAAACTCACGCCTGTTTCCCGTAGGAGTAAGCAGAGACTATATAAGATGACTGCTAGAAACCGCAAGAAACTTCAAGGGTTGGTCAGGTTAAGTGTTATAAACATGACAAAAATGACAAAAAAAGGAATTCGTGTTTTTCGTAGGTACTTATCGCCCAGCTGATGGGGGCCGTCTGTTGACCCGTCGACGTAGGTACTTATCGCCTAGCTGACACGGACGGGTCAATAGACGACCGTATGCTTTAAAATAAATTAGATACTCAAAGACTTTCCAATTAAAATTCACAAAATGAATTATTTAATTAAAAATGAAAAAAAACACGAATTCCTTTTTGTCATTTTTGTCATGTTTAAAACACTTGACCTGACCAGCCCTTGAAGTTTCCTATCTAAGGCGCCTTATATACCTTATATAAGGCGACTGTTAGAAACCGCAAGAGGTCTCATTGCAGACTAACGTAGGTACTTATCGCCCAGCTGACGCGGGCGGGTCAACGGCCGCTGCCCGCGCTTTGTAAATAATCGTTATTTTTAATTGTTTTTCATGTTCTATATCTTATGGGTTTGCTTTAAAATAAATTAGATACTTAAAGACTATCCAATTAAAATTCACAAAATGAATTATTTAATTAAAAATAAACAAAGCACAAATTTCTTTTTTGTCATGTTTAAAACACTTGACCTGACCAGCCCTTGAAGTTTCTTGCGGTTTCTAGCAGTCACCTTTAGATCGCCATCAGCCACGGTTCTTGCACATTTCTTTCGCTTCATCAAATCCATCAATCTTTCCATGTACGCCTGGCGGTTTTAGTCACTGCGTACACCAGCCTTTTTTATCAACAAACACAACAAACCCCTAACTGCTGTCCACAGGTTACATACTGCGGTACAATTTTAGCGGCTAGGCTTATCTTAGCGCACCTAAATTAGGCGTGTGACGTGTGAAGAGTGTGTGTCTATTTGCGCGCACTGAATCAGTGTAATTATAAATACGCGCGCGTAACACAGGGCCGGTGATTTTATAGATTAGTCTTTGAAATGTAATAAATATCTAATTAGATTAGTGTTTGAAATGCAATATAAATCTAATAAATATCTAAAAACTAATCGATGTCTAGTCATATGTACTCTTATATGTAAGGTATATATCAATTAAAATGACACCCAGACTTTGTGACAAGTCATAGTTCATACTATCAGTCCGTCCACTAATTTGTTCAAATAGTTTTTGTCATGAATTTTGTACCTACTTATTTTAATGTAATTTAATTGTACATTTAAAAAAGAACTAAGTACCTGTGTTGGGCTTTTATTATTTTGTTGTACTTATACTAGAGCTGATAGAGCTGATCGCTGGAAAAACCTGGATGCGATAGACTCAGAACAAGAGAAAATGGCATACACGGAGGAGGCCTATGCTTATCAGTTAGCTGACATGATGATTTATTTTTATTTATTTATTTTATTTATTAAGGACAACCAACAAAACATACACCAAAAAAATTACAAAAAAAGAAACATTGAAAAAAAATCTAAATCTAAGTGCTGTCTTACTTAAAGGCGTGGCAGCCTTGTTGTGTTTTGTGTTTGTTTGTTGGTTGTCCTTAATAAATAAAATAAATAAATGCATTATGATGTAAGTACTTGAGAATTGAGATATTCATGCGAGCTGAATGCGAGCAGGACCACTCGTTCTGGAGATTCTGGTATTCCCCAGGAAATCTCCAGAATCCCGGCTTCTGCGTTTCACATCCTACGTGACAATTGTAAAACTTTCGAGAAACAGGATGTATCCTGTTTTGTTAGTGTAGATACCACAGCTATAGTTGACAATCAGCTATATAGTTGATTGATACCAGATTAATATTTATTCTGTGATTAAACGCCGAATTTGTATGGATGGACTAATCTCGGAGTAAGTCTTATTTAGCGATAGGTAGCTCGCGAGCGCTTTGTTTAAAAGAGCCGGCTCACTTATTCTAGCTCAACGTATATCTAGCTCACTCCCGTTCAATTTAGCTCAGTTAGCTCAGTGTTTCATCTGAATATGTCGGCTCGGAATCGAGAGCGGCTCGGCTTGATAGTCAAAAGGGTGAGGGTGTCGCAAAGGGGGTGCAAGACAAAATTTTCTGTTGATTTTTATATAGAGCCTTAAAACTACAAACTTTAAAAAAATTTAAAACTTTTTATAAAAACGCGAATATCTCGAAAACGGTGCGTCGTAGTTAAAATCTAACAAAATTTTGACCCCCCTGTAAAACCCCGCAAGAACTTAAGCGGTATCCGATGAACTTAACTTAATTTTCTTATTCTTGTATGGAGCTAGATTTCTGTGGTCTAATAAAAAAAAACACCTCGAAATTCAAGACAATACGTTGCGCTTCACGCTATGTCCTGAACAGTACACATAAACGACTCAAGAGCCTTCTATCTTCATGAACTACACTACACTGAGCTAAATGAGCTACTGAGCTCGAAGATCTTTATAGCTCTTGACTGGGCGAAGAGCCGTATAGTATAGCTCTTATCTCTTCAAAGAACTAAATTTCTCATGACTAGTCTTATTCCAGTTTGGTCGAATCCACCCTAAGGAAATTAGAAATTAGGTTAGGTAGGTAGTAGGATAGATATAGTGATGGGCGATTGTGAATGACATTATTCGAACTATTCGATTGTAGAAGTCATTCGAATTATTCGAATAACTTTACAAATCATTCGATTTTGAATATAAGCGAGAAGCGAATAAGAATGTATAGCGTCGTCTCATTCCTTCCGATTCAAATTTCATTACTACTAGTTTATCTAGTCGAATATTCAAACCATCGAACTAACTTGTACGAGGGAATAAAAAGATAAACGAAATAAATGTGTGTAAGAGAGAAAGAAAAAAGTATAACAATCATGGCGTTTGCTCTTTTTGCATTCCCGCCAATCGCGCCATTGCATTATTCGATTGTTCCTTCGAATATCAAATAAAAGTAGACTTTATGTTACGATAGATAAAGACCAATTTTGAATGGCATAGTGAATGAGTGAACTAGCGGTTTCATTCGAATTTGCAAACTAGTGATCGATTGTTTTTGTATTCGATTGTTAATATTAGTTGTATCAAACCATTCGATTGTACGAATCAGTAACAATCGCCCATCTTTGATAGATAGGATACCGTAAATAACAGCAATCCCTCAAAAATTTCTCATTAAAAATTTTAATAAGAAAAAGAATGGTCATTACTTTAGTCTCACTTGACTCATATATAAAACGTAACAGCATCATGATAGCGCGATTCAGAATGCCACAACGCCATCTATGAACAACTTTACCAACTAAAGGTACGACAAAACTTGACAACTGACACATAATAATATGAGGTTTTTTGACGGGAACTCGGAAGTGAAGTGACATGCCCGCAGTTTTTTAATGTTTTCTATGTACACACTTACATACATATAATCACGATATTATCCCCGAAGGGTTAGTCAGAGACTAGACAATGAGGACCGCAAAAGCAGTCCTCTACCATAGTCCACATTTTACCAAATAGCGACTGCACATGTGCTCAGCGTGACAGGTGGTGAGCCCATCGCCGCTATATGCTGTAGGATGTATGTGCAATCTTTAGTCCGTTAGTCGCCTTTTACGACATCCAAGGGAAGAGAGGGGGTGGTAGTATTCTTTCATCGCTACGCGCTAAGGAAAACCATGTGTTTTGCCTTAAACCCAGTTCCTTAAACGAGTAGTTTTGCCTAATACCCGTTGTATTAGCTACAGGCGCAAGTGAATTACGTTCCTTATAAACAAACTATGTATTTTACTAACGGATGGGAGGGATACCAGGATATACTTTAGCTTATATATTTACTGTGCAGGAACGCTTCGTAGCCATATTACCTTCGTAAAAAAGCGTTTCTCTAAAAAAAAAAATGTTAGTTAAATGTCAAATCTATTGTTGTTGTACTTACGTCACGGACGGGTAAAAAAAGGAACTCCGCGTCACGTACTTAAACAGCGACCCGCTTAAAGTAAGAGTATTATTGTAAGTAATTATGCAGCACCCCCTTGGCCCTTACACAAAGGTAAGCCGATCGGCCGTCATTGCGATATCAAATGTCACCGTGACAGTACACACAAGCGCGCTTAAGAGGAAACAAACACTACGTCGATGTGGCATGCAAAATTCTCATACAAAACACAGAAAAATGACGTTTCGTAGTCCTCTGTTCCTCCGTCAGAACTGGACCAATTTTTATTACTTTTTCAGCATCAGTTAAAGAAAGAAATTTTCTATGTATGTATGTTTGATTTTTTAGCATTAAGTCATTTATTTGAATAAAATCACTCCGTTTTAAAGCGTCTGCAGAAACATTAAATGGCTGGTTTAAAAAAAATCAAACATACAGACATAGAAAATCTCTTTTTTTAACCGATGCTGAAAAAGTAATAAAAATTGGTGCAGTTCTGAAGGAGGAAACAGGGGACTACGAAACGTCGTTTTTCTGTGTTTTGTATGAGAATTTTGCATGCCACTTCGACGTAGTGTTTCCTCATAAGGATTTCTTCACTTATTATTAGTATGGCGGCGCGAAGTACTTCTTTTTATACTTGTCCGTGACTTTACGTTAGTAATTGTTAGAGATAGTGAAAATGTCAAGCTCAGAGCTCAGTGACAGTGATCAAAAGTGATGTAGAAATGTTGAATTGGCATAAGTAATCCGATTGGGATGAAGACATTACGCGACATTCCAATTTTTACTTTTAAAATTATTAGACCGCGACTTAAAAAAAATGATTTCCTATTTTTCTCAATTATATCGGCAATGTAATCTATAATTTGAGAATCAATAACTTTATGAATTAAACATATTAATTAAATTTTCTATTTATCAAAAATTACTAATTAATTCATAACATACTACTACTGTAATTATTACTATAATTGCGTAAAAAAAGTGCTCATAGATGTTGGAAAAAAATTTGAATTCTAACTTTGTGTTTTGTGTATTTAGCATGTTTTGTATGTTTCTTGAGTGATTGAAAAAACTTTTCTGTGAACTAGAAGGCATTTTTTATTATTTTTATGTGAGACGACTATGTCATGCGCAATCGCTGGGAAGTAGCGATGGGTAGCTTGCGAGCGAGTTGTAAAAAATACCTACTAACCTATTCTAGCTCAACGTGTATCTAGCCACAAAAAATTCGTCACCGCGATTTAAAAATGGTATATAACGGTACAGCGCCATCTATGAAGAAACATCGGAACTACATACATTAAGGAATTTGGTAAATTTCAACAGTAGGTACGGTTGAAACTGTTACTGTACCGGTACTGTTGAAATTTCCTCATAATGCAACAGTACAAAACTGACAATTTTTAGTGACGTCTGCATACGTTAACAGTATGGAACGAAAATTTTATACGAAGTTTAGGAGATATAATAAGATCATCATGGTAATATTTAATGACAATTTTATTATAATGCCACAGTACAGAACTGATATTTTTTTGTGACGTCCGCGCACGTTAAAAGTATGGAACGATAATTTTATAAGAAGTTTAACATTTATTATGAATATCGTGGTAATATTTAATGACAAATAGTAATGTTCTTTTATCTAGTACGTATCAATAATTTATCTATTTTCATGTTATTGTCTTAGTATATAATGGTAAATCTACAAGGACGTCATGAGAAATTGACATTCTACGATTAACAGTTCAGAGCCTGCTAATCAATAGGTCTGTCATGATAATGTATTATAATGAAATAGCAGACTAACTTTTTAATTAAACCCAAAATTGCAGAGAAAGATTTTCATAAAGTGCGCGAAGGCACTTTTTTGAGCTTATCGATTGAACTACTGTTCTAAACAAGTGAAATAAAAAAAAATATAATGTTATCTCTTATATAGTCGAATAGTGCGTAGCGGCCTCACAATTTTTAGATATCATTGTTTTTATATAGGAAAAAAATCTTATTCTACACCAAAAAAACTTCGAAAATCGCTATTAGTTAACTGTGAATATCTCCTATCTACGATAATATTATTGAGCAAAATTTATACCAGAGTAATTGTTACTTCATGAGGAATAAAATTTTATAATGAATTTATTATCATACTTCGATAAAAACGATAAATACAACTGCAAACCCGGAACCCTCACTGGTCGGACGAAACAACAGCACCAAGTGCCATTATTTCACGCCGAATATTCGTGAGAGGGTGGTATTACGCCGGGCGAGCCGGCCCAATGCGTGCTGCAACGCAGCGTGGCTCTACCACTCAAATAAGTTTTCTAAATTTGAAACCTCCAGTCAGCGAACTTTTTCTCTTAAGGCATTATTTTTGTAACTTTTACACTAAATAATTAAAATTTTAACTGTTTACGACTATAATTATAACTATATTATAAAATTTAAACTATTTACGACTATAATTTTACTTAAATTAGTTACCTATTTGTACATCTTGTGTTAAAATAAAAAGTATGGAATTTGAAAGCTATTGTGTGGGTAGAATACAAAAAAGTTACATGCAAATTCAAGCTGTTTATTTATAGTTCATAAGCAATACAAAACTCGGTTAGTGATAATGTGTTACTCACATTTGCGTAAAGAATATTTGCATTTCCGATATTAATAAGAATATAGAATTGAATGGTTAATTTAGTGTAAAAGTTACAAAAATAATGCCTTAAGAGAAAAAGTCCGCTGACTGGAGGTTTCTTTGCAGATTGATTGTGGCTGACGTAAGGACGGTAGAAGAATGTTTTTTGTTTTGGTGAACAGAACAATGATAGATCTAAATGTTAGTACCAATTAATACTTCATCAGACGTAACTTTGGTAAATATCCCGCTGGCTGGAGGTCGGTTAGAAAAGCCTATATTTCCGTTGTTTTCAAGGAACAAATTCTGTCTTTAGCATAATTCAATAGAACAAATATAGATCTAATTCCCTGCATCACTCATAAGTCTACCAGATAGGTGATCCCGCTGGGTGTAGACACATGATGGGCAATCCATTCAGGAAGCCTTTTAGCTGTGGAGAAGAACGGGCGCAGGAAACTCCATAGATTTATAATAATATAGAAGTAACGACATTTACAAAACAATATGTCGTTACCAAATTATACAAATTACTAATATGATATGCTCGTACATGTACTACCCATGGCCATACAAAATATTTGTCATTTACATAATCTTTATAATACCTAACCTTTACTCATGAGGGTTTTTTTAACATGAGTTTTAAATGTATGTAAAGGCATTTAAGTAATATTTAGTGGAAGTTTGTAATAAAAAAATGTTACACATTTACCCAAGAAAGAGCCACCTTGTTTTATGAAGTCTAAAACTAGTGACGGCAAGCTTATTTTTCCTACGAGTGTTTAGGTTATGAAGATCACAATTTTTAAGAAATGTCTTTTCATACTTCTTGACATACATAAGGTTTTCAAAAATAAATTGTGATGCAATACCTAGTTAATATATCGATATTTTTAAACACTTTTTGAGTGAGTCTCTAGACTTGAAGTTTTATATGGCGCGGACTGCCCTTTTCTGTAGAATATATGCATACGCAGTTAAGAAAATAAGGCTTCTATTCTAACTGATATTGAGACCGCAAGAGTAGTTTAAGAGACAATACATCGTCAATATTAGCAGCGGAGCCCCACAACAGTAAGCCATAAGACATCACACTATGGAAATAACTAAAATCTGCTAATATTGACGATGTATTGTCAATATTAGCAGCGGAGCCCCACAACAGTAAGCCATAAGACATCCCACTATGGAAATAACTAAAATAAACTACTCTTGAGGTCTCAACATCAGTTAAAATAGAAGCCTTATTTTCTTAACTGCGTGTGTAGCTGAACTCAGTCTTCCTGACAAGGTATCAATATGTGGGTCCCATTGTAAACGTGAATCCAGTTTAATGCCTAGAAACACAGTAGTATCTACAAATTCAACTACATTATCGTTCATCTTAATTTGTGTGCTGACCTGTCCTAGATTAGATAAAGAAAATTTAACACACTTTGTTTTTGCTTAAATTCAGTAATAAATTATTAATAGGAACCAATTTAATACCTTTGAAAGTGCACTATTTACATCGACAACATTTTCAAGGCCTCTTTTAACATTTAAAATAAGAGACGTATCATCTGCAAATAGTACAGTCTCACACAAGTTTCTAGCAAAGTAGGGCAGGTCATTTATGTAAATCAAAAAAGTAATGGTACCAATATTGACCCTTGGGCCACGCCTATAGTTATGGGTGCTCTTGAAGACACAGCACCATTAATAACAACTTTTTGAGTTCTATTCGACAAGTATGATTGTATAAGGCTCAGTGCTATTTTTGAGACACCATAATGCTTTAACTTATTAACTAAAATTTAATGACTAACGCAATCAAATGCCTTTGAGAGAACACAGAAAATACCTATTGCATCTTGCTTACCCTCCCAGGCTAGAAATTGGTCTAAAGTTAGAGGGGTTGTTCTTGTCATCAGCTTTAAACAATGGAACTTTAAGGCACCTATTGAAAATATCGGCCACTTGAGGAGCTAAGGAATTAATAATTAATTAAGCAACATTTGTAGAAATACCCCACAGATCTTCTGTATTTTTAATATTTATTGTTTTAAAAGCTTTTTAAAATGGTGTCAGTGTTTATATGTCTAAAACTAAAACTGTCACCGCACTGATCAACACTTGACTCGAGGAGAGCGACAGTAGTATGAGAGCAATAACTAATATTAATTATAGTAATGTCCATAGGTATCCTAGAGAAAAAATCTTCAAATGCACCAGCGACTGCGCTATTTGATTCTATTATTTTACGATTGACTTTAAGTGAATATGAACGGTCCTTAATTTTTGTTTCACCAGTTTCTTGGTTAATAATATTCCATGTAGTCTTTATTTTGTTATTCAAAAGTGTAATTTTTTTAGAAATAAAATTGGATCTAGTATTTATGCAGACTTTTTTAAATAATTTTGAATAGTTTCCAACATATTCAATAAAGTTTGGATCTTAAGAAGTAGATTTTAATTCATACAATTTTCTTCTATTTGCATAAATACGTGTGTCGGCAAGCCACTGAACTTTTTCTTAGAATTATTTAATAATTTTCTGTTTAAATGTGTTGTTAAATTAATCCCGAATGCAACAGAAAACTTTTGTATAAGTATTATCTGCATCATCAATAGGTGCTATTGAAAGAGAAGAAAGTTTTAAGTGAATATTGGTTCTAAATTTTCCCCTCCCTTGGGTGAGGTGTCGTAAAAGGCGACTAACGGACTAAAGACTGCACATACATCCAACGGCATAGAGCGGCAATGGGCTCACCACCTGTCACGCTGAGCACATGTGCAGTCGCTATTTGGACAAAAGTGGACTATGGTAAAGGACTGCTTTAGCGGTCCTCATTGCCTAATCTCTGACTAACCCTTCTGGGATAATAGTCGTGATTATATGTATGTATGTATGTATTATATTACATAAATGATTAATAATTAAAAAGTAATCTTTTATAGGAGTGCAATAATTACTATCATTGCCATTGCATCAATGTAAACAATTGCGTGGACGTAACTTTAAGGGCTGAAACTGCGTTAAACGGGCGCCCGCGCGGCTTCATACAAAAGTGGCCCGTCGCGGGGAGCCGCGCGGGACACCGTCGCGGGGCGGCGGGCCCCGCGCCCGCGCAACGGAGCCCGTCTGCTCGCGACGGTTTCCGTTGCGGGGGCACGCGCGGGACGCGCGGGATCCGCCACGAGAGATCGCGCGGGCTAGTTTAGATAGTGGCGCTATGTGATAAGGGCCGCACGCGCTGACAAAATGACTTTCGACACAGAAAGAGTGATAATAGAAGTACAGTGTCACCCTATCATATGGGACCAGGCAAATGATTTATATAAAGACCGAGACGCGCGAACAGCAGCATGGCTCGAAATTGGCAAGGAATTATTTGAAAATTTCGATAATTTCAGTAATGCAGAAAAAAAACAACAGGTAAAGATTTATATGTATTATATTTTGTTTAACTAGGTACTAGGTTCTTAAATATGTAACAAATACTGACGTAAAGTTTAAAATCTAAATAAAATTAACTGCATTTCAGACCAAATATGTTATATTGTCACCAAATAGATAATAGGTACCAATATTTTATGCCTCGAGTTTTAATTTGGTAATTTTTGCTATCTGTTGTCTAACAACAATAAATAACCTCAAAATTCAAGACAATCGCGAAGCGCAGCAGAGCGATTGTCTTAAATTTCTAACCTATCACGTGACCTACAGGAGTAGGGCAGCTCGCAAGTGGTGCATTATTAGGTATTTTGACCATTTGGTATTTGGTAATTGTTGGTATATCAAACTTTGGTGTTACAACTATAAACATTTTAAACATTAGGTAATTAGTCCTATCGGTATTTTAATCTTAGATATTTTGTTGGTATGTATTAGTTGCTTAGGTATCTTAAAACATTGGGTATTTAGATTTTAGTGATTTTAAACGTTTAAAAACCTAACATAAATACCTACGTAGGTATTTATGTTAGGTTTTTTAATTTTAGACATTCAAACACCCTTCGAGGACTTTTTAAAAAAATACTGCGATCTTGCCACGACAACTTACCATCAGTGACGAAATAATCAGCGAATTTATCGCGTATTGTGTATGCGTCTCTTTGGGTGTTCCCAAACCCACTGTCGATGTCATGAATATGGCGTGGTGTGGTGACAACATCGTTGATATTATTAACCTGTTGTCTAGATCTAATAAAATTATGCAGAATGCATATCGCCTTGGTAAAACAAATGGCATTTTCTTTTGAAACGTTTAAAGGACGATGAAGTATTCGAAATTTATTGGCCATGATACCAAAAGTTGATTCAATATAACGCCGCGCTCTTGTTAGCCTCTAATTAAAAATCTTTTTTTTATGATCCAAATTGAGAGCTCGAGCATATGGTCGCATTATATGGCTAGATAGTCCAAATGCTTCATCTCCTACAATAACGTAAGGTAATGGTACGGTTGCTGCAGTGTTGGTCGATTTATTATTGAGTAGCACCGGTAACGCTTTAGTAGGAGGAATATCCAACAAGTCATCATTCATTTGTTGGAACAAGCGACTTTGAGTGAAAATTGCAGAATCAGATTCTTTACCCTGTACACCCACATTTATATAAGTAAACTCATAATTTGCGTCACACATTGCAAGTAGGACAATAGAATAGTAATGTTTATAATTGTAGTAAAGTGAACCGCTGTGAGGAGGTTTTATAATGCGTATATGTTTTCCGTCTATTGCACCAATACAGTTGGGAAAATTAGCTTCTCTCAAAAACATTTCTGCTATCTCTTCCCATCGCTCACGTGAAAATGTTGGAATGCAATCTTTCTTCAACTTTTCATTTATAATTTGACAGACTTCTTTCACAATTTTTCTGATTGTGGTTAATCCGGCTTGATACTCCACATGTAGGTCCACGAAAGTATGTCCGCTTGTCAAGTACCTTAAATAAAATATGTGTTTTATCGTTTCAGTCTCAAAAGTGCAATCTCGTTGGAAGACTGCAAGAGATACCTACATGAAAGTGAAAGCAAGCAAAAAAAAAATAAAATCAGGTTCGGGTGCTAAAGCAGGAAAGAAATACATTTTTTATGATATGTTGACTTTTTTAGATTCGAATTCAAGTCATGAAGCAGATGAATCCATTGATAATCCGAGTGCAGAACAAGACTCATTAACAAACGATAATATCACAATTGCTAGCACCAGCGTCCAAAATTCAAATCATGAAGAAACAGATACTGAATCGTCAAATACATCTCGAAAACGTAAACGCGCACCATCACCAACCGCTTTTGAAAAAGAATTGTTGCAATGTGTAAAACAAAACAATGTTGCTAATAATGACGAAGATTTAAATTTTTTTAAATCTTTAATACCAACTGTCCAAAAATTTAGTACATTCAAAAAATTATCATTCCGAACCAAAGTGTTAGAAGCTATGATTGACATTGAAAAAGAAACAGTTATTACACTGGATGATTTACCATCACTTAATATACCAGAAACGCAAAATACATCTAGTATGATTGATTTAGCATCACTTATTATAAGATCAGAAACGCAAAACACAGATACAATAGAAGATTAATTACTGGTGCAAAGTATTCTTATTATATGAGAATAAAGTAATCAAGAATATTATTAGGAGTGCATGACAAAAATATAATCAATGAGCATCAAAAGAATACGATAATTAGTTATAATTTTATAATAGTAAGAATGTACGAGTTAATGTATGTTATTAAATGTATCATGATTGAATAAAGAAACAATAATATAATTAGTAATAAAATAATGAGAATAGAAGTGTGATAATAAATGTGATTCAATAGCAAATAAATAATGATAATTTGTAATAATAAGAATATATTATAAGAGTAAAGAACTGTGATTAAAAGCAAAGAAATAATAATAATTAGTATTAATAATAAAACTATACGAGTAAAGAAATAATAATATAATTATTATTTCTTTACCTTTGTTATTGTTACCAACCTGAACCTTGTTACCAGTAACCAAAAACAACAATACCAGTTTACCTTTTGTAATAAATAATACATAATGAAAATGTGTGATTAAAGAAGTGTGATAATAAATGTGATTTATGTCATGAGCAAAGAAATAATGATAATTTGTAATAATAAGAATATTTATAAGAGTAAAGAACTGTGATTATCAAAGAAATAATAATAATTAGTATTAATAATAAAAATATACGAGTAAAGAACATGATGATGAAAAAATAATTAAATTAACTAGTACATAAAAGCAAAAATAAATATGATGAACAAAATTGCATTTTTTTTACTTACCGCATTGTTATTGCCAGCCTCTCCATTGCTGATATGACTGATATAGCTCTTACTCTGAGATTGTTGACTTTCAAATACGGTTCCAGTTTTGAAAATAATTCATCATAGACTTGAACCGAAACTTTAAAACGCTTATAAAATAAATTTTCATTTTCCCTTAATTTACTAAACTTTACAAAAAATTCCGCACATAGCAACCTAGATTCAATAAAAGGGCTTACTGGTTGTCGTTTTTTTTGTGCTAGTCGTCGTTTTGCTAGGTAATAATATATTACGTTCTCCATCGATACGACTGTACTGTACATGCACACTGTTAAAATTGAACTGGAGACACAGTCGGTCGGGTCTCCGCGACGGGCCCCGCGACGGGCCCCGCGACGGTCCCCGTCGCGTGTTCGACGGGGTCCGTCGCGTGTCCACGCGCGTGCTCACGCGACGTGCGCCCGTCGCGGGCGCCCGTTTAACGCAGTTTCAGCCCTAGGCGTTTTCATAACAGATAAATAAAAATATCAGAGGCGTCACTACTATATTTGTCTTGCTTCTATCTAAGCGCTTTTGAGTTTTGATACATTGTTGGACCGTTATTCGTCGTACATTGCTGTTTGTGTGCAATGTACGACATGTACCTACTCTATTCTCTTGGCATGTATGTGTACACAACACAGTCGCCCTAAGAAATAAGTTTAACAATTTCTAATTTTTGCCCCAATGAAATAATATCCTTCTTGCTTCGGAAGGCACGTTAAGCCGTTGGTCCTGGTAGTTGTCGTAAGATGGTAGTCGTTATATCCTACCAACCCGCATTGGGCCAGCGTGGTGGTGGGTAATAGCCCAATAACCCCACGTGCCATTGTCCACGTGGGAGGCCTGTGCCCAGTAGTGGAACGTTTATAGGCTGATGAAGATGATATAGATATGTCGCAGTCATATGATGAAAACAAAGATTTGGTCAATTCCTTATGTGATTTGATCAAATCACGGAGGATGTTAAAATAACAACACAATTTTATCATTTCCCTAAAGAAATCTAGGGATTTAAACACCACTAGAACATAAATTGCCCGACTCGTGTAGGTCACGTGATAGGTTAGAAATTTAAGACAATCGCAAAGCGCAGATTTTCTTGAATTTCGAGGTAATTTTTTTATTAGACAACAGAAATATATTTTAAAGTGTAAGTCATAAAAAAGTAAGATAATAAGGTTGACATGTGAACATAATCGTTTTCTTGTACTATTAGTAAGGATAAGCAATCTCCTGCAGGCATTAAACATAGTAGCAAGAAGATCAAGCTACTATTATAGCTATAACTACAGCACCACGTATAGGAACCTGAACCCAAACTAGAAATATATAGTAACAGCCCATACTACAGATCAATTCTCATTTATAATAAAATCCCACAAACTTTAAAAAACGAAATAATTATAAATCATTAAAAAAAACTAAACCGGTAGGTACTTATCACAAAAATGCTAATTCAATACATACAAGAGTTCATGTCTGACAAAGAAAAAAATATATAAAAACGTTATTCACGGAAAGCTCACCCTTGCAACTTTTATTTAGTATAATTTTTTTTGTTTTTTTTTTAAATATTATTTAGCAATATGATATTATTATAAAAGTTAGTTTTGTTTTATGTTAGTTTTGCGGTGCCCTAACAGGGTATGTAATGTAACAGGCCATCATAATATTGTTATAATTACTGTGGAATGAAGAAATGCGGAAGGTGCGTGGTTCGATTCCCGCTTGAGGTTGTCGTCTCTTTTTTCAGTGTTTAAAATTTTACATAATTACTGTATTAAAAAAAGCAATAAATAAATTAATAAAATAGGCAGTTTCGGCTGTCCATGGATTTCAGCGATGACATGATGACGTGGTTTGTTAGGCAAAAGTACGGAAGATGTATATGTATCAAAATATATATTTGAATTGTTCATTCCTAACAATGACTAATTGACTAGTAACTAGCCAATATTGTTTACTTGTTAGAGTACAAAATTAAATACAATACAGGCCTTGTTACTTGTAATATAAAAAATATAAACGTAGGTAGGTACTTATATGTTTGAATTTTCATGATAAGACTTGAGAATTATTCAATAGATTATTGATAACCTCTTATGGGAGGGTATAAAAGCATATTCTGGTAATAATTAAATTCAATACAGTAGCGACGAAGGATTACATCATGGCGTATCACATTGTCTTGGCCCTGGCACTTCTAGCAGGTAATAAAATTTTCGATGTACCTAAATAACGTTTGCTATTAGCGTGAGAATACTACAAACCTAATCTCTTCTATTGAGTGTCGTAAAAGGCGACTAACGGATTAAAGACTGCAAATACGTTTAACAGCATTAAAAAATAGATATAAAATATGAGGCGGGGGGGTCCATATTGGGTTGCATAAAATAAAAAGGCATATTTTAAGGCTGCATAACGGTTTTTGGCATACTCTTCGTTTCGCATAACGTTCATTCAGAATAAATCATTAGGCATACTTTATTTCCCAATAACTTCTTTTATGATAATGATAAATAAGCCTCAAATGTTCATGCATAAATGTTTTTAGAATAAGGATTACTAACCATAACATTTATTGGCATCTCACCCTATGGCATACAGATTACAAGTCATGTCAGATAATCGTTTGTTATTTTTTTCAAAATCGTTATTTTTTTGTATCCCACTTAACGTTTGGCCGAAGCTATTAATGCTAGTTGATTCATTTTTCACAAACACGTTTCCAATATTATAAAAATACAACATTTTAAATAATTGAAATCCATAATATTATTATCATCGAACAACTTGTTATAAAAATTAAAGTAAGGTTTAAAGCATGCAAGCAGGCATGCTGCATGCAAGCAAGCATGCAGCATGCAAGCAAGCATGTGGAGCATGCAAGCAAGCTGCAGCATGCAAGCAAGCATGCAGCATGCAACGAAGTATGCAGCATGCAACCAAGCATGCAGCATGCAACCAAGCATGCAGCATCATCCAAGCACGCAGCATGCAGCAGGCATGGTTTCTGTCACGGCTCCGGCGCTGCGAGGCTCCGTCGGTCCCACGCGAGCTTATCGTCGCAGATGGCTTTCGCACACCACCGCAGCTTCGGCTTGCTTATTATATAGAGATTATATAGATTATTTTTCTTTTTTCCAGGCTCCTGCTACGCCAATCCACAGAGGATCGTGGGCGGTCACCCCACCACAATCAGCCACTACCCCTCCATCGTGCAGGTGGAGTCTCAGGGGGTTGCGTCCGGTACCTGGTCGCAGTCCTGCGCCGGTAACATCCTCACCACCAGACATATCCTGTCGGCGGCTCAATGCTTCTCTGGCACGTATGTACCGACCAATGTTTATAGCATTGTTGTGTTCCGACAGTTTAGAGGTAAGATAGCCTGTTCCTCAGTGGTTGAGAATTCTGGGTGAAGCGTGCTTCCACCTTCGGCACTTACCATCAGGTGAGATGAAGGCCAACCGCTTATACATATAATCACCACTATTATCTCCGAAGGGTTCAGAGACTAGGCAATGAGGACCGCAATAGCAGTCCATAGTCCACTTTTCACCAAATAGCAACTGCACATGTGCTCAGCGTGACAGGTGGTGAGCATATTGATGCTCTATGCTGTTGGATGTATAATAAACTAGCGGCCGCTCGCGGTTTCACCTGCGTGGTTCCCGTTCCCGTGGGAATATCGGGATAAAAAGTATCCTATGTGTTAATTCAGGTTATAAACTATCTGTATGCCGAATTTCATCCAAATCCATTCAGTAGTTTTTATGTGAAGAAGTAACAAACATACACACTCACAAACTTTCGCCTTTATAATATTAGGGTCATAAATAAATAAATTTTCCTAGTCAACGGATAAACATACTTAAAATACTTAAATACATACTTATTACACATAGAAAATCCCCCGACCCGAGACAATGTATAAAAACAATAATTTCTAAATTGACCCGACCGGGGTTTGAACCCGGGAGCGCAGAGATGGCGACACCATGAAATACAAACCACACACTCGACCAAGGAAGTCGTCAGTCATGTGCAGTCTCTAGTCCGTTAGTCACCTTTTATATAGTTAAATAACATTAACCATTCTCTACGTTTCTTGGTCAAGAATCAAGGGTCAATGTTTTCCAGTTTGCGACCAACAAAACCTTCTGCTAAACCTACTTTAAAGATTATTTCTAGAAGTTTCTTCTAGTTTCAAGATTATCTAGAAGTGAACTAAGCTTAACCATCTCAGTACTCAATATACTCAATATTTTTATTGCACTTCCAGTCTCTACCACCTACAGATGGGCGGGTGGGTAAAAATTAGGGTGGGTAAAATTAGGAGGAAGGGTAAAAAAGGGTATTTACCCATTTATACCCATTTATACCGGGTATTTTTATTAAACACCGGTTAAAAATTGAATACTGTCTATAATACTATCCTTAAAACGATCTACGATGTTAGTTTCGATCTTGACCATTGAAGATAAAATATTGATTTCAAATAAAACACAGTTGATTATATTTAAAATCTTTAATCAACATCTATTTTTAACTAAAACACAACAAAATGGCGCAGATCTAGCTAGTTGAAATTCACTTCGAATGAACATGTTCGCGAACGAAAAATACCACGTGGAGTGGGGGGCAAGAGGCTGCGTGCGGTATTATGGGGACTGCTAGAAACCGCAAGAAACTTCAAAGGCTGGTCAGGTCATGTGTTTTAAACATGACGAAAAAGGAATTGGTGTTTATGCCATTTTTAATTAAATAATTCATTTTGTGAATTTTAATTGGATAGTCTTTGAGTACCTGGCTAATCGGACTCAATGCGTCACAATCTCAAAGCTGGTTGATGGCGAAATGCTGCCATTCCAATCTAGCTACCAAAAAGTGAAAAACGGCGTCCCACAGGGGAGTATCTTAGGCCCTATCCTGTTCATTCTATACATAAATGACATAACGGAAATAACTAATCACAAATGTATTCTATACGCTGATGACATAACGATTATTGTGACAACTAAAAAGGCAAATAATTCTATAATCAATCATGAAACTGACATTAATAACACCACGGACCGAATTATTGAATGTTTAGTTAAGAATAAATTAAAAATTAACATAGGAAAATCATTATTTATACAATTTAATCATTCTAAACATAATAAATATAATTTTAAATTAAAGGTGGACAAGATCAGACAATAAAACAAACATATAGAAAACGTATGCCAAAGGATAAATAAATTTACGTACGCTCTTCGTCAGGTTAAAAATATTACCAACAATAATGACTTATCGTGCTTATATAGAATCTGTGTTACGTTATGGTATAGTACTGTGGGGCAATGGTACAGACTGCAACAGAGCTTTTATCGCGCAGAAAAAGTGCATTCGAACAATTGCGGGAATTCGAACGGATGAATCATGTGAACCTATTTTCAAAGATCTTGGTTTACTGCCATTTCCGTCTTTGTACATATACGAAATTTGTAACTTTGTTAACAATAACATGCATTTGTTCAAGAAGTCTTGTGAGACACAAAATTCACGCTCACGTAGAGATCCTTACAGACTAGTTTTAAATGACATACCAAAGTCTACTAAATACGAAAGTCTACTAAATACGGAAAAAGCTGTCTCGCCATGTGTGTACGGATTTACAATAATATTCCGAAGGACCTTAAAGATTTGAATAATTCTTTATTTAAAAATAAATTATATAAATGGCTTAATGTAAACAATTTTTATAGCCTAAAACAGTTCTTTGCTAAGTCAGGTAGGTAGGTAACCAAAAAATATACTGTTAATTAGTTTGTTTTTTGTCTCTGTTATTTCTCAATTTTATTGTCTTATTATTATATATTTGTTATTGAAATTAGTTACATGAAGATTAACTTCACCAACATTTGCACTAAAATTTGTATGCTGTGTAAAACAAGCAAAACATGAGATCAAATAAGGTAACTAAGTATAACATCTCACCATGTAAACCATGTTTTATGCAAATAAATATTCTTATTCTTATTCTAATTCTTATTCTACCAAATTTATTTTAAAGCAATAACATAAGAAAAATGAAATCAAAAACAATTAAAAATAACGATTATTTACAACGCGCGGGCAACGACGGCCGGCCTGCCGACTATCGTCTGTTGACCCGTTCGCGTCAGCTGGGCGATAAGTACCTACGTACGTCTGCAAAGTGCAATAAGACCCCATTTATTTTCTTTTTACAACTGAAATGAAATGTGCGTGTTTAAGGTGCAGTTAAGTCCAACGACTATCGATAGCATCAAGTTATGTTATGGTTCCCATAACGCGCATAAAATGAAAATATTGTTATTAATATATTAATTATTAATGATGTTGCCCAAGCAACTCGCAAGCCAACTCAACACAATACAGCCCTGAGTCCAACCGGGCGTGAGCCTGGCGAGCGCTGCCATCAAGGCACCAAACGCAAACAGAGGGTGTAGGAAGCAAAACAGTCTCTGGTTTGGGAGCAACGCGCAGGTGGGCAACAATTTCCTATTGGGGACCCGAGTCCCCTCCTCTCCTAGTAGGACGAGGCGGGAGATGGCCTTGCGCCAACGGATCCCAAGCACCTCCATAAGTGGAGTGGATAGCCGAGCTGATGGGAGAGGGGGTGACGTCGAAGGCGAGGAGTTCACCCGATCCCTGCCACGAGCATGGGCGCATACAGGGTGCTGACCGAACCACGCTAGCGTAGGTTATCGGTGCCCAATGGCACCCGCTGCGGGTCGATTGTCGCCTCCATAGGTACTACCTCTCCTAGACCTTCTCCTCGAAGGGACAGGAGCATGAGTTAGAAGATAAGAAATGGCCTCCCGATCGGGCCTTTTTTTTAACTGTAATTATTATTATGTTAAGTGTTAGATTAAAAATGAAATAAAACTCGAATTCCTTTTTTGTCATTTTTAAAACACTTGACCTGACCAGCCCTTCAAGTTTCTATGCGGTTTCTAGCACTAGCAGTCAACTTATATTTTGCGCGTGCGACGTTGCTAGTTTGCAGTAACAGGGAGAATGATAATTACATTACCCACTTTATACAGCGTCATTTGAATTATATGATTTTTATGAAATAAAATAAATAAGGCCGGCGGCCCGGACGGGATTCCAGCTAGACTACTTAGGGTCTGTGCACCTGAATTGTCTCCGATTCTAACGCGTCTGTACTGCCTTTCTCTTCTTACTAGAGCGGCCTCATTCCTGGAAGCTTGTAAATGCCAATATGGCTTTCGGCGGGGCCGTTCCACGGGGGACCTTCTGGTGTACGTTACTCATTGCTGGGGCGAGGTAACCGAGAAGCATGGCGAAGCGCTTGCCGTGTCGCTTGATATGTCAAGCCTTTGACCGGGTCTGGCACGCTGGCTTGCTGAGAAAGCTTCCAGCGTACGGCATCTTTGCTGATTTTCGTGTCTGGATTTTGGACTTCCTAAGTGAACGGTCAATCAGAGTAGTCATTAATGGCTGTTCTTCGGACCTCATGGCTATCGATGCCGGGGTCCCTAAGGGTTCCGTTCTCTCTGCTATCCTTTTCTTGGTGTATAATAACGATCTGCTCAAGCCGGGAATTGTTGGGTATGCAGACGACAGCACGGTCACAAAGAGGTATCTGTCTAGCGCAAGGGTCGGAGAGGAAGTTCGTTTAACGGAAGGAGTCCTTTTAACCTGGCTCCTACTTTCCGGGGTGTAGATGTACCAATTACCGACAACTTCGATCTCCTCGGCATGAAGTTGACCTCCAATCTCAACATGGGCAACAACATCGAAATCAACGCTCAAACTGCGGCGAAAACGCTGGGTTATAAATAAGGTTAAGCGATATTTCACGCCGGGACAGCTTCTAACTCTATATAAAGCACAAGTCTGGTCGTGCGTGGAGTATTGCTGCCACCTTTGGGACGGCTAAGCAAAATATCAACTTGCCGCGCTCGATTCAATAGAACGCAGAGCCAGGAAACTTATAGGTGCCGATAAGCTTGTGAAAACCAAGCTTCACAGTCTCGCTCACCGTCCGTCGCTCAGTTGCGTGCTTGTCAGATTTTTCAGGTTGTACTTCGAAGAGTGTGCTTTTGAGCTACACGAGCTCATTCCACCGTCCCCTTTCTAGTATCGGGAGTCCAGACGTACGGCGGCTTACTTACCACCCTTTTGATATTCCACTCATACGCACCAAGCGCTATTCGTTTTCATTCATAATGCGTACAGCCAAGGTATGGAAATCCCTACCGGCGTCTGTGTTCCGGAGTGCATATAGCCCAACATCTTTAAAGCCCAAGTGAATAGGCTGCTTCTGGGCAAGCTCGCTCCATCGTCGGATTCTTCTTAATCCTACGGATAAGAATGTGGCCAAGAGCAAGCCCATCTATTATAAAAAAAGTAGTTTTTAAGGAACCGGGAATAGGCAATATTTATTGAATAATAATTGACTTCGTAATTCGTATGTCAAATACCTAAAAGAACAAGGAATACCAGGGTGCACGTCCCAGACATGATAATATAATTACAACAGAAATTGAATTAGAAATGATAACTAACGTATGAACATTTTGAATATCTTAGTAAACAAAAGTCGTGCCTCAGCTCGAAAATGAATAGAATTCCACTAAGTATTAGACTTAGAATTACTTAAAAATATGCTTTAGTCGGTATGTAATAGTATCTATAACCAAATTCAATACTTGGTTTAAATTAAACTGAGTTTAATTTTTACCCGGTATAAATTAAAAATAGGTGGGGAAAAATAGGTAAAAATGGGTATTTACCCACAAGTCGGGTATTTACCGGGTAAATGCCCATCTCTACTACTAACCAATCCTTCTGCTAAACTTACTTTCAACATTATTCCCAAAAGCTTCTTCTAATTTCAAGGTTGTTTTTAGAAGTTTACTAACCTTAACCATCAACGTTTCCAGGCTGTACCAACCGAGCTTACGCCGTATCCGAGCTGGTTCCACCTATCGCAACGTGGGTGGTTCCGTAGTCTACGTCCAGCGCGAGATCAACCACCCGACCTACGGCATCCGTGGTTACGACGGTGACATCAGCGTGGTGGTCCTGGCTGGGGCTCTAGAGTACAGCCCTCTCGTCCAGCAGGCTACTGTCATTAACCAGGGTTTCGCCATCCCTGACCACATGCCTGTAGTGAAAGCTGGATGGGGCAGAACCACTGTGAGTTCTTTTTATATTTCTCTTTTTTATGTGAAGATACAAATGAACAGTGGGTCACTACCGACGCCCATGGACACCCGCAAAACCAGAAGAGTCGCAGATGACTTTTATTATTTATTTATTTATTTAATCTTTATTGCACATAAAAAAAAACTGCAAAAGGCGGACTTAACGCCACAAGGCATTCTCCACCAGTCAACCGGTAAGGATGTGGAAGACCTAGGTAAGGCAATAAATAAAAAAAGTTGCATTAATGAATAATAAACGACTACTTACAACCAACTTCATAAATAGAATATACAAAATACACAGATCTACAAAATTACTATATACTTACATAACAAAGATTCAATTTATAATATAATAAATAAATAAAGATTTAACATAGATACATAAATACATAGGTATACCTATAAATACAATACATCAGATAGTGTGACATCTAGATGGAGTTTAAATAGTGTTCACGCACAAGTCTTTTGAATACCATTTTACTCTGAGCACGACGGATATTTAATGGCAGAGCATTCCAAAGGCGGATAGCACGTAGAGTAAAAGAACTGGAGAAAGAAGAGAGAAGCCAGAATGATGAGCAGGGATTTGAAGAATGAGGTTGTTAATGGAGCGAAGGTCACGGTGATGGGAGGCTCCCAGAAACTAAAACCTAGATTTCAGGTATCCTGGGGTTTGTGGATCGTTAAGGATGTTGAAAAGCATACAGACAACTCTAAGGTTCCTACGCTCACGAATAGGTAGCCATTTGAGTTGTCTTGACTTGCCGGCGTTAAAGGAGTAGGATTTTTGAGGAAAGCGTAGGAATTTTGAGAGTGGGGGGGATAGGAGAGATGGACCTCCGATACTTTCACTCACCGAACACAGCAGCAAGGAGTGCCATTGTTTCACGATATTCCGTGAGCGAGTATTACGCCGGGCGAGCCGACCCAATTCGTGCTGCAACGTAGCGTGGCTCTTCCACACAGAACAGCCACTCTCCTTTTTTGTTTTATTCCTTATGCAAAATAGCTAGCTAAATAGTAGGATACCTCTTTGTTTTCTTTTCTTGTTTAAGACCTTTGACGGAGGTATGTGATTACAAACTTAAAGATTTACTGACGTACTCAGAGACGTCAATTAAGTTTTAATGTCCTTTAAGTCTCTCGCTGTCACTTTCGTAGATATAGTGTTAAATAGAGAAGGAAAGACATTTAATTGTTATTTAAACTTATTGACGTCTCTGAGTACGGCAGTGTGTTGTAGCTTCGACGCGGTACTTGAGTATCACTATAAAGTGATTTATAGTGATACTCAAGTGATACCGTAACTAAGGTACTGCGTAAACGTAGATACTTTCTGTTGCCGAGACGGTACACCATCATCAAATTGTAGCGAAGACCTTTATTGAAGAAGTTTCGATGGAGGCATTTGCCCAGCAGCAGGATATTTTACAATACTTTTTCATGGTTAATTTTTTACTTTGTTCTGCTGTGCTGGTAGCGACTCATTGATAGAATACTAACGCCCCAGCTCTTTCCTTGGGTGTCGTAAAAGGCGACTAACGGACCAAAGACTGCACATACATCCAAGAGAATTGAGCGGCAATGGGCTCACAATCACAACCTGTCACGCTCAGCACATGAACAGTTATCATTTGGTAAAACGGGACAGTGGCTGTGGACTCTTGGGGATAACAGTCGTGAATATATGTTAATTTTTTACTCACAGCAAGGAGGTCAGGTGTCCGAGGTGCTCCAGGACGTGCACATATTCTCCGTGAACAACGCCATCTGTCGCTCCCGCTACGAAACCCTGCCCAACCCTGGCGTCGTCACAGAGAACATGATCTGCGCTGGTCTTCTGGACATCGGCGGCCGCGACGCTTGCCAGGTCTGAAACTATTGCAGGGGTTTTTTTATACCACCACCTGCTCTACGCTTTCATCATCATTTTTCAAACTTGTTTAATGGTTGACCAGATAACGAATAAACATACACAAACATAGAAAATACCCAGACCCGAATTCAATTTAGAAAAAAAATTTGACCCGTTTGTTTCCGTAGTCAATTTAAGGACTTCCATGCAGACCATAAATTAGTACCCTAAACCGACGAGCATGTATGAAGAATGTTATGAGAGTATGTAACAATGCAGCTAAAGCCTTCTTCGTTTTCTGACCTCTTTTCCGAATAACATTATTTTATATCTAGTTTTAAATTCAAAATTCAACTATTACTTGTCTTCTATGCTAGCCTCTATTTTCATGTAAAAAGTAGTTCAGATTCATCCGCGAAGCTAGAAAAAGCTCCTTTTTTATTGTTTTTGTTTAGCCTGCCTTGCAACCCTTGGATAGGATGGGGTAAGGCAAAAAAATACACCCTTTCTAAACCCGTACAGCTGTACTACACGCACACAAAGATTGCTAAACATGCACACTAAACTCGGAGCACACTGAGCTATCTTTTTATTGACGCTTGCGTGCGTGCTAGTAAAGATACAGCATGTTTCATGATGTGCATTATTTTAATTGATATAGTTTGTTAGAAAACATAACTTTGAAAAATCACTATAAAACTGGAGCCCATTTTTTGTCATTGTATTCAGAATTATGTATTGATATCGCCCTTAAACGTTCGCTTATTGATTTTGTTAGACCCTGTATGTATGTATGTAGACTATGGAAGGTCATGACCGGCGGGAAGGTATGTTATTAATGATTGTATTTTTTGTTTGTCAGGGTGACTCCGGAGGCCCCCTGTACTTCAGCAACATCGTGGTAGGCATCGTGTCCTGGGGCCACGGCTGCGCTAACGAGGACTTCCCAGGAGTCAACACCGCGGTATCAGCTTACACCAGCTGGATCGTGGACGTCGTATCCAATAATTAAATTCTAAATAAAAAATATTTAATAATCAGCAGTTATTTTATTTTAAAATACGTTCCTAGGTCATTGAGCTAATATTACTACGTATAGAGAAGACACCGCTCACCACTGCTGTGTTCCGTTCAAGTGCGGCCTACCGGCCGCACTTTCGAGTGATTACGCGTGATTCGAGCGATTGTGGACCTTGCGGCTGCACCTTAGTTGCGCACAAGCTTGTTTCGCGTTGTCTTCTCTAGTTTATTGTACCTCAATGACCTAGGTAGTAAATTATTATATTTGAGTTTTTTTTTGTGCTAATAGTGTATGTATAGTATGTAGCATTACGTCTATGGTATCATGTCACACTCTGTTCCAACAGTAGTATTAGCACCTCAGAACAATAACTAAAGCATATTGTTCTGAGATTCGCACCGTCTCGTCGCGGTCGTCGCGTCGCCGATCCAGCCATGCCCTCCCTCAACGGCCGGGCGGGTAGACGCTGCTGAAGAGCCTTAAGCTTTTGTCTCTTGATCGTAAAGCACAACGCTGCGGTATGCGGCATCTGTGCTGTGCCCGACAAATAATTGTATAAAAAACGTCTAGTATGGTCTTTTGTTTCGTAGCAGTATGCGTCAGCGGCGAAGGGCAAGCGCGGTGAAGCGGGGGGCGGGTTTCACGCACTGCGCGGCCACACTGGTCCACTTTTGCAAAATACGAGACATTCGCATCAAAGTCAATATTTTAAGTTCAATTTTTTTATGCGTTCTCCTCTTTTGATTGCAAATAACTTTTACTGATTACAATTGTTTTAACACGTTCGCGGACACTCGACTCTATTTAGCAATACCATTTGGACACTACATTTTTGTATGGAATATGACACAACGGTTATAGCCTTCGCCTGCTCTAGCCGTTCCGTCACTAGTAAACTATATAGAAGTATATACATTTTTTTTAATGTGACACGTCATAGTGACAACATCCTGCCTGATGGTAAGCAGCCGATGTAGTCCAAAATAATGAGAGCGCTCCCCACAGTAGAACAAGCACGGTAACAAGCGCACCCATTCATGACGGCCTGCATAAATGCCGTTTCACGCCCCGGTTAAAATACCCCGGATTATAGGTACTGGGAAACACATGCGCCGGCAGAGAATTCCAAAGCCGAATGGTCTTACAGAGGAACGACTTGCCAAATTTTTTTGGTACGAGTGCTGATATTCTGCACAGTATGATGGTGGTTCCTAAGACCAGCCCGTGTAGTCCGGGACAGGAAAGGAGAGAGATTAGATCAAAAAGTTCTTCAGAACACTCTCCGTAGTAATTTCGGTAGAAGACACTGAGAGAAGCAATGTCTCTACGCAGCTGGAGGTCCTCAAGAGAGGCTGTAACCTCAGCATCTCCAATAATGCGTACCGCTCGCCTTTGCAGTCTATCAAGTGCATCGAGGAGGTATTTAGCGGAGCCGTCCCATAGATGGGAATAATACTCCATACTCGATCGCACCTGAGTCTTGTACAGCAAACAGCGCTGCTCGGGAGTGAAAAACCGCCTCACGTTATTGAGAATACCCAACTTACGGGAGGCAGTTAAAATAACACTCTCGATGTAGCATTTTGGATTCAGTTCCTGGCCGATGTCCATGCCAAGAATGCTGAGGTCCACTGAAATGGGTAAAGGAGAGCTCTGAAGAGAAGTAAGGAAGGGAGTTATCTTGGACGAGAATGCACAAACCTGGGTTTTTCTGGCATTAAACTCGACCAGGTTTTCAGATCCCCACTTGGAGACACGATCGAGAGTCAGGTTCAGTTTGGCAACCAGTTCTTGCCTTTTCAACACGATATCAGCTTGCTTTGCCGCAGGATGTCCTATGTACCGCTCATGCACCGTACTGTCATCCGCATAACAATGAATGTTGCCCAAGGACAACATGTCATTCATATGCAGAAGAAATAGAGTAGGTGAGAGCACAGAACCCTGCAGCACTCCGGCATTGACTTTATAGAACTCGGAGGAACTACCCTCACAAAGGACACGAATCCTCCACTCTTCTAAAAAGTCTGCAACCCAGGCGCACAAACGGGGCGGCACACCGAAGGCCGGCAACTTGGAAAGAAGGGAGCGATGCCATACTCTATCGAAAGCTTTGGCGACACCAAGGCTAACTGCCAGAGATTCGCCATGCTTGTCCATCGCTTCACCCCATGCGTGAGTAACGTACGCTAGAAGATCACCCGTTGATCGCTTGGGTCTGAACCCATACTGGCGATCATGGAGCAGCAAGTGATCCTCTAGGTAGTGAATGAGCTGGGAGTTAATTACCCGCTCAAACACACATACATATGACATAACGGCTATAGCCTTTCTTAATCAATTAGCCTATGAATGCAATCCATAATGACATTTGGTATTCGTTAGCTCTTTCAATTAGAATTCTTATTGACAAGATATGGTCCATGGTGCTGTAACCGCTTCTAACCATAAGTTAAAAGGTCAAAACTATGTACAAATACCTACCTACCTGCCTATCCCATAACACATAAATACAGACCTATATTTATCGCAAATACTGTATTAAATGTTTTTTGTTATCGAGATTACACTATTTTGATTTCAATATAAGTAACAATTTATTTATAATAATTCAGAAAAATTAAGTAAAGTTACCGTCACAGCAGAACAGAAACCACGCGAAACACACTCCTCCCAACACCTTCGCTCTCCACGGGGCACTTGCCGGCCGACTGAACAAATTGCCATACAATTCTCGCTGCTATGACAGTTGCGTCAGTGTGCGTGCGCACACATATAATGGTAGTAGTAGTGACATGTTCGAAGGTGTAAAATGGCATGTTATGTGATACCTAGCGATTTGCAAGATTCGTCTGGGGGGCACTAGATGATGAAATGTATGGCAGTAGTAAGGAAAATCGTCTTCTACAGCGGTTGTGCCCCTGGCGGTCGAAAAAAAAACACTGCTATAGACGGCGTGTCACTCTGAGTAAGTCTTTGATGACTGCTATAGCCGGTGCGTCCGCGAACGTGTTAAATAAACTTATAATTTTCGAGAAAAAAAAATTGAAATATTTTTTTTCACGGAGGAAAAGTGATTGACGCATGTAACTCCGTAATGAGCTGGGGATTTGCGTTGGATCTTGGTGAGTTTGGAGATCTTATCATTCTGTTTGTTTGTGCATATCAACACTGGTTGACGTGCTTTCTTATTATAATGGACTTGGGAAAAATGAAAAAAAAAGTTCATTTTTACTTTATACCATTTTAGAAATCGTTATTCTAAAACCAATAGTTTTTATTTCACTTCGATACGAGAAGTATTTACAAAGTTATTGTACATAAATAATTGCATAAAACACTACTACCTCGCTTAGTTCGCTGGCACTCGACTGACGTGACGTTACGTCATCGTATCCGATAACCCCCGCCGCCGCTCTTGCCGCCCGCACCCGGCTGGTGTCCGATTACATTACTTAACTATTTGCACAATTAATTATTAAGTAATCTGTGGCACAACTGCACTGGTTCAGAGCAGACATATTAATAAAACAAAATCAAGGGCGCGTATTTTGATTGTCACAAACACAATAGCGCGCGGTCATTTTTATGAATCTTTAAAAAATAATTGTGAAGTATTTCGAAGGGCTACAGAAAAAAATTTATAATAATAAAATGTAAATATTTAAAAAATAAATAAATAAAAATACTTTTTCCAAGCTCATTGCGCTAGCTAAAGTATCTTTCATATTTGTTAATTTTTTCGTATTGTTTAATCGTTACTCGATTGTGTTGAATTTTCAATTTTTTTTTGTTTGTTTTGATTGTATTGTTCGATTCCTAATTTTGATAATTTTGATTTTTTGTTTGTGGTTTTCTCTATTGATTTTCTCGTTGTTGCTGGTTTGTTACTCGATTTTGTTTAATTTTGTTTTTTTTTGTTTCAAAAAAGTCAATTATCTTTACATTCAAAATTTTCTGCAGACATATTAATAAAACGAAATCGAGGGCGCGAGTCGCGCCACCCGTGCGAGAGAGAATGGAATCCGATGACGTCACGCCGCGGGTTTCGCGCGTATTTTGATTGTCACAAAAACAATAGCGCGTGGTCATTTTTATGAATCTTTAAAAAATTATTGTGAAGTATTTTGAAGGGCTACAGAAAAAAATTTAATGTCATATTTTAAGTATGTTCATATGTGTTCATATTGTAAATATTTAAAAAATAAATAAATAAAAATACTTTTTCCAAGCTCATTGCGCTAGCGTATCTTTCATATTTGTTAATTTTTCGTATTGTTTAATAGTTACTCGATTGTGTTGAATTTTTAATTTTTTTTGTTTGTTTTGTTTGTATTGTTAGATTCCCAATTTTGATGATTTTGATTTTTTGTTTGTGGTTTTCTCTATTGATTTTCTCGTTGTTGCTGGTTTGTTACTTGATTTTGTTTAATTTTGTTTTTTTTGTTTCAAAAAAGTCAATTATATTTACATTCAAAATTTTAATGTCTGTCAGTAAAACAGGATCATTATTTAAACTGAACTTAATTTTTTTTCAATAATAATATTATATCACGTTCATTTAATTTAAATTTTATTATGTATGTACTAACATAGCTCTTAAGTCCATTTGTTACTAACCCTATGAGTCCTTGTGGCTTGAATAAATAAATAAAAAATCAAAAATTAAAAAATAAGAAAATAATTAAAATTAAATTAAAACGCAGAAATAGATCAATCCTGTTTTACTGACGCACATTTGAATGTAAAGACAATGAAAATCGAGTAACGATCAAACAATACGAAAAAATGAACAAAAATAAAATATACTTCAGCTAGCGCAATCGTAAAATAAGATAGCAAGTCAACCATTGTTGACGTGCACAAACAAACAGTCTCAGACAGTTTGTGCTCCAGTGAGCACAAACACTAGAACCAAAGTGGCCGACAACTCAAAGAATTAGCAAGCTGAAGTGGCAATGGGCTGGTCATATTAGCCGCAGGACCGACAACCGCTGGGTAGACGTGTTCTAGAGCGGAGACTGCGACACAGCAAACGTCGTGTGGGGCGCCCTCCGGCTAGGTGGTGCGACGACATACGCAGGGTGGCTGGCAGCAGACGAGCCGAAGATCAAGATCAGTTGCATGCATTGGGAGAGGCCTAAGTCCAGCAGTGGACTAACACGGGCTAATTATAGTGATGTGCACAAACTGTCTGGGACTGTAAACTGTGGCTTGGTATATCGTTGCCTGTGTGCAAGCGAGATGGTAAATTAGAGTAAAGGATAACCTAGGAATTTAGAATTTATTACTACTTACTTAAATGTATAAGTAATCATTTCAATAAATGTTGGGTGCTGCAACGTACTCATTATTTTAAGTTTCATTAATTTCGGGCGACATAAAATGCTTTTTTAATATTATAAAAACATATTGTTCTATTTCAAATGTTTAAGCGCCTGTAGCTTCGAAGACTGCAAGGATACAAAAAAAAGTTGTTAACATTTATCATAGAGAATGATAAGATCTATAAACCCACCAAGATCAAACGCAAATCCCCACCTCATTACGGAGTTATATGCGTCAATCACTTTTCTCCATACAAAAAAATATTCGATATTATTTTTCTCGAAAATAATAAGTTTATTTGAAAAACGGCTGTCATTTAGTATGGAATCGCTTGACAGTCGCGCTGCTAGTCGCCTGATGTAGAGGTGAATAGGTTCGGGCGGGGCGTCTGCGGGCCTGTAATTTCTATTTGCCGTCCTGCGTGTGTTAGGTCGGCCGGTCGCGGGTTCGTGTTGTGGTGGTTCCTGAAGGAAGGGAGTCAATAGTGCCACACTAATAAAAGTAAACCGTGTCGCGAAGCGGTAAAACTTTACATACATCCAACAGCATAGAGCGGCAATGAGTTCACCACCTGTCACGCTGAGCACATGTGCAGTCGCTGTTTGGAGATAAGTGGATTAAGGGAGAGGACTGCTTTTCCGGTCCTCATTGCCTAGTCTCTGACTAACCATTCGGGGAGAATAGTCGTGATTATATTACGTATGTAATGAAAGTCACTGTTACAATAACATTATAGAATGTGCACTGATTTGCTTGATTGGTTCAGATACAGTATTCACACTTAAAATAGGTTTTACTTCACACTCAACTTCAACACAAGACGGCGTCTAAGCCCACGCTTCGCGAATAATTAAGTTTTGCACTTTTTAGAACAGGATTCTGCGTCTAACCGAAAGTCCTAGACTTACTATAATGACACAATAGTTTATGGGAAATTTGTGGTAATAAAACTAGCTAAATATGCGTGAGACTGTATTTGTGCCCAAACTGTATTGTCTAACTGTGTTTGTAAATTTAGTTCCGAATTTATTAAGTGTTGAAAACTCTCATTAGAACTATCTATTATCTTTTCTTTAGATATATCTTCTATATTTTATGACGTTATTTAACAATTCATTTAAAAATTAAAGATTTTATTAATGATTCTAGACCTGTGACTTTTTCTGTTCGCTTAGCAGAAAGTACGTTATTCATTGTTTTTATAACACAATTTTTGGAGATACGAAGAACACCGACGTTATGAATGTTTACTTCTTCTCTTTGTCCATCACAAATAATAGATGCAGTTACTGAGTCTTTACATATGAATAGCCAAGTATAGGTCATATACATTTGTTTCCATATTACATCAGAAGTAATTTTATAAATTTTTCAGAGGCATTGAGTTTGATTTTTAGCTTTGCTCTTAAAGAGTTGTTCAACAATGCAGTTCTTATTGAACTGCATGTTCTTCACGGCCACAGGAGGACTACAAATAAAATTTGTATTTTGCGAATACAGTTATGTTCATTGTTACAATATGTTGTATTAAGACAGATTGAATGATGAATGTATCAGTTTACAACATTTGAAAGAGTCAAATAGCAACCCCGTCATTCAATGCTTTTTACCTGATCATGCTGTAACTACGTGAAGACTCCAGCACCACCAAACTTCGCGTAGTATTTAACGCGACTGCTAGAAAGGGTTCGGGCAACAGTCTAAATGATTTAATGTGTAAGGGCCCTAACCTTCAGCAAGACCTACAGGCATTAATACTGAAGTTGCGTCAGTACCGTTATGCCTATACAGCCGATATCAAAATGATGTACAGACAGATCTTAGCTAGTGAGGTAGACTAGCAGCTCCAGAAAATTATCTGGAGAGAATCAGTAAACCTATGGTACCAAATCCGCACCCTTTCTTGCTATGATGACTTTAAAGCGTCTAGCTTCAGATGAGAGGGAGAACTTTCAAACATTTCATGGATGACCTAATCCATGGTTGCCATAAGATAGAAGTGGGCCAGCAAGAAATGCTACTGTTAAATCAACTTTTAGATTCAGGAGGATTTTATTTACGCAAATGGGCATCGAAAAATACGAAATTACTACAAAACATTCCAAAGATAATTACGGACAGCGACATATTATAATCTCTGATAAAGATAACGGGCCACATGTGGAGTGGCTCTTTATCTTTATCAGAGCAATGTGAGATTAAACAACAGAGTCTCAATTATACTACAAATCAGGAAGTTAAAATGTCATCCCATGTTTTAATAAAAAGAGAAGATGCAATGTAGTAATAAATCAGTTATTGCAAAACTATAATTCATTTAACAAAATTATTTTAATTTTAGCTTGGATATTTCGAGCATTGACTGACACCGTGTCGAACGTGTGAAACGACCTGCATATACCTATCATGCAACATGCATCAATTATATGTTACGAAATTACGAATCATACGACATGTACAATTTGGGTGCGCATTTTTTCACATAACTTTTTAAGTCCTATTATCGGAAGTCCGAAAATATTTCTCATACTATTTTACATCATAATGTTCACTCTTCATAAAAATATTTAATACTAACGATCGAAACCAATAATCATCAGAATTCATAATATCTCTAATAATACACCTTCTAATTACTATTTTTTTTTGATATTTTTTTTTACACTAACGACCGAAACACCTAATCATTCTAATACATAACGCCAATTTTCATAAATTGGTTTCATACTAATATTTGTTTTCATATATTTCTTGATCATAAATGTTTTTATGAGCCACCCGCTGTAAAAAAAAAGTTAAGTATGCAAAACTATAGTTCCGTTGGTTAGGTTAGGTTAGACTTGTGACAAACAACTTTGTAATTTTAATAAATGCTGTGTGCTTGCATGCATGTTGAATGCATGTTGCATGTTATTTTTAATACTGCATGCTTGTATGCATGCCTGCTGGCATGCTTGCTAGTATGCTTCATGCTTGATGCATGCTTACTTGCCTGCTGCATGCTGAATGCATGCTTACTTGCATGCTGCATGCTTGCTTGCATGCTGTATGCATGCTGCATGTTTGCTTGCATGCTGTATGTATGCTGCATGTTTGCTTGCATGCCGAAGGGTGTATGGGGGCTATAAAGAAAAAGTTAAGTATACAAAACTATAGTTCTGTCGGTTAGGTTAGGTTAGACGGGACGGGGTGCAAATTTGGGAACCTCCTCGTGGTATTCTGGGCATCGCACCCCCTTCAACGCGCGTCCCTTCTGGACCGCACAGCGGGTCACTCTGACCTGCGGGGGGGATCTCCACGTGCGGCCCACTCTGGGTCGCACGCTCGCCGCTCACTCTCGAGCGGCTTTGAGGGGAGTTTTGACGGCGCCCCTTCTGGGCGTCGTTTCATTGCAAAGGTGCCGTCGTTGCGGGGCGCGGCGACGGGCGCCCGTCTTCGGATGGGTTGGTGGGCGGCAGACAGCCCACCCCCTAGCGACCAAAAGGGATGGCAAACTTTTCATTTCCGAATTATAATGGAAAGTTCGGATATGAAAGTACGTTTGCGCTACGACCCGGCTAGCACCCGGCGCGTGGAGGGTACCGGGCCCCCACGTGTGAAATGTGTTACCGAAGACTGCCCTGAGGTAGGCGACCAGGCCTCAGGGGTCAGTAATGCCTCTGGAAGGAGTGGGGGGATTGTGCCCAAGCGGGGCGTAGTAGGTGATGGGTCCGGGAAGTACGTTGAGGCCGGGGACGCGACCGGGGAAGCGTCCGCTCGGGTTAATGGCTCGAGCGGCATGGAGCCGGCGGTGCCCGGAGGTAGTGGCGTCAGTCGTCTCGACTTTGCGCCCGAGGTGGAGCGGGAGCGGGTCCGGCTTCTGAAGGACACGGAGAAGATCGTAGTCGATCTTGTCGAGGAGACACGGAAGCGGGCATTGGTCGACTCGCGGGTCGACTTGAGCGACTCCGACAAGGTCGTGTTGAGAAAGGCGACCAAGATGAGGAATAAACCCAAAAAAGTTGCAGTAGAAGGAAGTGGAAGTACCCAACAGGTGGAGTGGTTGGGCACCTCCATTGGGATTGCCGAAGCGAAAAGGGCGGAGAAGGAACCTTGGTCGGACGAGGATGAGGAGGAGGAACTTCGACCCAAACCCAAGACCTCCAAGGCCTCTGAGGGGCTCATAACGCGGGAGGAGGTTGACGCCTACAAGGGAAATGCCAAGGAGGCCAGGGAGACGTGGTATAAAACGGATAAGGAGCGGCACGGCACTCCTCATGACAGGATGATAGCTCCCTACCGGGAACACGTGAATAGTTTGTCGTCCCCGGAGATGTTCGAACTGGCCTATAAGAGCTTCCAGCAGGTTAGCGACACGGTGCACAAATCTGGCAATATAAAGGGGACATGCCGTAAGCTCATAAATGAGGGGATGAACTCGCTGGCGGCCGTTTTGGAGCAGTGTGCCGTCTTCGATGAGGAGGCAGCAGGCAGAAAGCTCTTGGCGTACTGCATGAGGATGGAGGCCGAGCTGAAGAACATGAGGCGAGAATGTAGGGAACTGAAGAAGTCGGTGGAGGAGCTGGAGAGGCCGATGCAGACCCGGCAGAGAGCCGCCCAACAGAAGGAGGCGGAGAAGGAGGTGGCACCATCAATCGGCGACGTGATAGAGGGACTCAAGAGGGACGTTGTAGAGGTCCTGAAGAAGGATGTCCTTGAGTCCCTCGGAGGCATGCTCAATGAGCGGATGGATGCCTTGGAGAGGCGTCTCCCGCGCGAGCCACCAGTGAGGTCGCCACTGGCGCACGAGAAGCCGAGGACGGAGGCCAGCTATGCCGGGGTGGCTGCAGGACCCCCCAGCACCCCCCCAATGGAGTCGGCACACAGCGCGCCCGTATGGGGTAGCCCCCTGCTGCCCCAGAGGGCACTTATGAGGAAAAGGCCACCTGCGCCTGTGTGGGAGGGCCCGCCGCCGCCTCAGAGAGCACCCGAAGGGATGATGCCGCGACCAGCATCCCCTGCCCTGGCAGCGGCTTCCAACACGCCGGCGAACGAATGGAGGCCTATCCTGTCGATGAGTGCCAGGAAGAGGGCCAAGAAGGCTGCAACCGCGGCTGCCCGAGCCACTGGGCAGAAGAGAGCGACCGCCGCGGGTTCTGTCCCCGCGGTTAGGCTGGTGCCGCCAAGATCGTCAGCGGTGACGATCACCCTGAAGCGTAGGGCGCGACCTATGCCTCGGTGTTGGAGCGAGCGATAGGCGCCATCAAATTGGAGGAGTTCGGGCTGGAGTCGGTCCGAATGCGGAAGACGGCGGCTGGGGGGCGGAAGCTGGAAATTCCAGGAGCGACCAGTAGGCCCAAGACTGACGCATTCGCGACGCGACTCCGCGAAGTCATCGCAGAGGAGGCCGAGGTCCGTAGGCCATTCCGGACGGCCGAGCTCCGGCTGGTCGGCCTTGCGGATGAGGTCATGCCCGAGCGAGTAAAGGAGGCCATCGCAGCCAAGATGGGCTGCCCGGCGGATCAGGTGACCCTGGGAGGAGTACGTGTTGGACCATTGGGCACGAACACCATGCTGGTCCGCCTCCCGATTGTGCAGGCCAAGGCTTTGGCGGATGCGGGCCGCCTGACCATGGGATGGGTGTCCGTGCGGGTGGTGGTCCTGGAGAGGACACCCGTGCGGTGTTTTAAGTGCTACGGTGCGGGTCACACGACCTACACCTGTGACTCAGAGGCGGACCGTAGCACTTTATGCTTCAGATGCAGCGCCGCGGGACACTGAGCGGCGGAGTGTGTGGCGGAGAAGCCTAGCTGCATCGTGTGTAGGGAGGCGAAGCTTCCGCATGAGCACCACATGGGGGGGAGGACGTGCAGGCCCCCCATAACGAAGCACAAGAGGGCCCCTTGGACAAGGGCCCCCCCCAGCGGAAAAGGAGGGCGTCGCGCCCATGGACGTGGCAGAGGTGTCAGCGGCACCGGGTGATCCACCGGAGGGTGATGCCGGGCGTCTGGCGGAGGTCGTTCTCCGCCCCGACTAGTCGGACGCCTGATGGTTTTTGTTAGTTTAGGTTGTAGTTAGGTATAAGTCTCAGTCGAGTGGGCACTGGCATGGGTATTTAATTATATCACCCCAAGTGCCCACGTAAACCGTTAAATGTTGGGCGCGATGGACAGCATTGCCCAAGTGCTGTCCAGTGTCGAGTGTTGTTGTTATTTTGTGTTGTTTTACTTGTTTGTGACGGTCGTGTTAGTGTAGTGTTTGTACAGTGGTTGTCCTTTCATGGGCCTGGTACTGGAACCCACGTGAATGCCATGATGAGCAACGGGGCGCTTTTCTAAGGGCGTCCCCTTGCTCGGAGCGGACGCGGAGGGGTCTAGTACCAGTAAATGTGCGTTGTACTGTGGTTGTCTTTTGGGGAGCTGGTGCGGAAACTCTATGCGAAGCCATGATGAGCTACGGGGCGCCATAAAAGGCGCCCTCCTGCTCGGAGCGGATGCGGGGAGTCCCGCGCCAGCATATAGGTGTATCTGTTGTGTTGTGCTTGTGTTCGTGGTTGTCGTGGTTGTCGTGGTTGTCGTTTACATGTTTTTTGGTAGGGCTAGTGCGGTGACTCTCTGGGAAGCAGTGATGAGCGGCGTGACGGCTAGAGGACCACTGTCCGCGGTCGTCGTGGTGTCAGGCTGTCTCGGAGCAACCCTACAATGGAGTCCCGCATTAGTAAATTTCGTGGATGTCTTGTGCGCACGCCTGCGAAATCGTGGGCGTGTTCGTCTCCGTGTTGTGTCTTGTCCAGCGAATTTGTGTTGTGTCGGTCCGCATGCCCGGGTAAGCCGGGCGTGTCAGTCCAGGGTATTTGTGGTCTGCCCCCTAAATGGGCTGTTTTTTGTAGTGCCTCGCGCGCGTAATCGCCGTGTGATGGCGCGTAATGGCTGCCAGGCAGCGATTATAGGCTAACACACGGCGACCGGGTGACTCTCGCGTGGTCATTGCCCCCGTGGATTAGGTCCCGTGACCGCCACCTCAGCCTTACGCTCTCGGAGTTTGGTCCCCCGGTGATTAGTGGGTAGGCCCCTCCCTCTCGCCCGACGATCACGTCGTGGAAAGGGGGACAGGAGAGTCCCACATATCCAGTCTCCCTTCTGGAGGCTGGAATCCATAAGCAGGGATTACACCGGGTAAATAAATAAAAAAAAGTTTAGACGGGATGGAATAAAGGAGGGGGGCCGCAGGCCCTCCGACCCCCTCTTATCATAATCATAAGTGTGTGTATTAAAAACAATATTATGAGTTTAAATATTTTCTTAGTAATAACATTATTAATACAAAGAAAATTATGGTAATTGTCTGTTAAGAAGGAAACAATTATGAAAAAAAGATTATGAGTTTAAACCTTCTATTATATGTCTGTGGCTTAAACTTGTTCTTAGTAATGACAGTATTTATAAAAAAATATGATAATTGTCTGTTAGGAGTTCCGATAGTTGTAATAAAATTTAATGAACAAAAAAGTATGAGGACAAAAATTATGAAGAGTGATTATTAAGGACACAAATCGGTAGAAAGAAAAAATAGGAATAATAGTTTTAAAACTCAGTAATTAAACGACATAACCCCATCGAGTATGGGCTCGTTTGATTAGTCTTGACGAGTACTTTGGAGCTAGATGGTAACCAGGGTCTGATGATGGAGCTGGTAGATGGCCATAGGAACTAAGTAATTAAATGACATAACCCCATCGAGTATGGGCTCTTTTGATTAGTCTTGACGAGTACTTTAGTGCTAGATGGTAACCAGGGTCTGATGATGGAGCTGGAAGGTGGCCCAAAGTTTCTAAGTGACATTGAAAACTATAGTTGGTTTCACTACCCCCACGGAGGGGAGGTCAGTACATGGCTGCGGTGGTCAGCCAAACATGCTCGTGCTGCGGGGTTACTACTCACTGGGCGTTCGCGAAATTCTCTCATTTTCAATCATTTTCTATACTCGGGCGCAAGGAATATACGGAGCGCAAACGTTTGTCCTATTATTGTTTTGGTGATCATAGCTATCAGACTTGTCGGAGTGTTCCACTTTGTAACGGGTGCGGTTTGTTTGGTTTATGTACCCAAAAAAGAGCTAGACGATGTGCGCAAGTATACAGGATGGAACTTTTAAATGCCCCCAGAGGGAAAGTACTTTAAACAAAGGTCAGGGTGGTAATTAGTCAGACCCAGAAGAAGATGGTGGTGGGCTCAGATTGCTGCGGTAGGCAAGAATAGAAAATTGAGGCACATGTAGTAAAAAATAATAATTGACTTCTATGTATTTGGGAAAAAGGATCGCAAATTGCCTAATTTGTGCATCTACTTTTGATGCTGACTGTTCTAACTACTTTTATTTTTAACTGATTACTAGTTTAGTTAGTAGGTAGGTACTTGGCTACCAATTACAGTTAACATGACAATAATAATATGTAATTATTTAGGACAACATGGAAAAAACTAGTAAAATGGATTATGTAAGATAAGATTATCTATGATAATATTAAAATTATTTCGAAGGAAATAATCAAAGCAGTAATCAATCAGTAACAGCCGGTGTACAGTTCCATTGCAGAGCAAAGGTCAGTAAAATAGATTAAGTAGATAAGATTATCGATAATAATATTTTGGTCACATCAGTTGATAATGAAAATACATAAGAGACAAACAACTGTAGAATGCGGTTTTACAGTTCCGTATAATTTTTTTTATTTTTATGCGAATGATATTTTAAAAGTACAATAACGAGAAAACCTTTATAATATTTGCAATGTACCTTTAAGATGTTAGACTTTCATGACAACCATAATTTGCTATAAATTTTATTAAAATCCTTGCTTTGTGGTGGGATAAATACTAAGAGGTATGCTAACCATTTTAGAAGGACCTGTTAATTAACTTGAATCTCATCGGATCTCGATGTTAAAAAATACAACAAACAGATTGCTGTCCTTGTTTATTTTAATGTTTACTGCAAGATCTCAATTAATTGCGAATCGTCCAACATGTGATGTAGGTAAGTAAAATTTCTTCTATTGGATAGCCTATTCATATTACAGAGATCTGTGCAAAGCAGTGGGGCAATTTTGATGACGATGAGGCTATAGGAAAATTATTATGGTAATTAATATTTTTTTTCGATTTCGCTGGTATGGGACGCGACTTGTGTAGACACTCTGGCTCCCTCCCAGATCCGTGCGAGGCGGGCGAGGCAGCAGCCGCAGCCGAAAGTCTCAAGCAGCGCAAATACGAAGCTCTTGGCGAGAGCTATGTGTTTGTGCCGTTTAGGGTGGAAACGCTAGGACCGTGGGGGCCAGAAGCACGGCGTTTTGTTAAAGATCTATCGAAACGCCTTGTCGAAGCCTCCGGCGACCGGAGGGTTCGCAGCTACTTTTGCCAACGACACGGTAGTGTATATATTCTCTGCCTACGAGTTAGCTTAGCCATTCAAAAGGGCAACGCTGTCAGCCATTTGGTAACTTTGCCGCGCGGCAGCGGTTCTCATAGAGATATTTTTATTTATAAGGTATTTATAGGTTTTAGTTTTTAAGTTATTTTGTTTTATTAAGTAAATTATACTTAGTAATGAGTAAATTATATGTAAAGCATATTACATAATCGCTAGGTATCCTATAAAATTTCGTAGATAATTATTATCATCATCAACTCAAAATTGCCCCACTACTTTGCACAGATCTCTGTAATATGAATAGGCTATCCACTAGAAGAAATTTTACTTTCGATGATGTGGCATTTGCACAACTGTACATTCGATCTTATGGCTTTCGCATATTTGTAATTTCGATTAAATGGCCCAACGGCTTAATGGCGTTTTGTTCATATGGCACTTCGATTATCTGGCGTCGCACAAATGGCTTTCGCTTATATGTCTTTCGAAATCGGGTCCTAAACCCCTGGCAAACGCCTAACGATTCCTGACAAAAATTACGGTTTTTACGACGTAACTTTTGCTTATTTCAATCCCAAACATTTTACTTATCGATCTCTGTCATTTTGCCAGAGTTTGCCATTTGTGTAGGCCCTCTGGACTTCGAGTCAATGAGTTTCAACCCTGCGTACACTACACAGAAATGTTTACGCCACAACGTTTGTCGCCAGAAGAGCATTCGAAACTGCATGAGTCAGCTCAATGCGGCCACAGAAGGCAAAGCGGACACACCCAATTTTTCGGTAACTAAAAACGATAGCGCGACGTTGCCTTTGTGCCTTACAGCCAACCTTCCGCCCCGCACACCAAGCAGTCGTTCGGTGGCGATTGGAGTAAACGCATTGCCGCAGCGATATGTGCAAGGAATTTGTTCATTTTGTTAAAAAAATACAGGTAAAGTTCAACCGGTTTTGATCAAACCTCTTCAGAATTTAATATTTTTATTACACGTCTATTGTTACTTACCTATTTGGCTTTGAATGTGTAACATTTCTTCCGACATGGGATAAATAATGTGAGCTGAGTTTATTTTTTAAAAAAGGTAAAGCGGTCCGGGCAAAGTGGCCAATTAATAAGGGCAAACTTGGCCGCTTTAATAATTTATGTTTTTGTGTATTACGAGTACTTATGATTAGAATGTTTTATATTTTTTTTGATTTAAGTACGAGTATTAGTTAGTTGTTGACAACAACTACAAAAGAAAAACTACGCAGGGGGAACTTTTGGTACATGGATTTTAGTAAGAATGTATGAAGACTGAAATTATTGTTCAATTTGAAACTTTATTAGTTACTTTTTGATTTTATCTTAAATAAAGCTTTTTTTTATTTTTGGTGTTTTGTATTTTAAAATTAATTTTTTTGTTATATTTAGGCATGACCACTTTGCCCTTACCCCCATGGCCGCTTTAGGCGGCCAACACGGGCAAAGCGGTTTTTTGACTAGTATTCGTAATTTACAAATTAAAATAAACCGTTTAAGTTTTTGCAAACGTGCCTACACGTTATGAAAGCTTATTAAATTCCCTTTCTTTTGATATAAATAACTTTTTTTAAATTGTATCTATAGTTGTATTTTTTTAAAGTCAAAGTTAAGGTGGCCGCTCTGCGCTGACCTCCCCTACCCTATTGAGTGTGGTGCAAATGCCGTAACAATTAACTTTTCCGGGTTGTCGCCTTCTTTCCTGTCTTGTCTTAAGAATTATTGTAACTGGATCAAGAATCTCACTCTAAGACGTTCATACATATAATCACGACTATTATCCCCGAAGGCAATGGACCGCAAAAGCAGTCCTCTGCCATAGTCCACTTTTAACCAAAAAGGGACTGCAAATGAGCTCAGCGTGACAGGTGGAGAGCCCATCGCTGCTCTAAGCTGTTGGATGTATGTGCAGTGCAGTCTTTAGTCCGTTAGTCGTCTTTTACAACACCCAAGGGAAGCTCTACTCCAGTTAAGCAAATACCACAGGAACTCTAATTTCCTAGGCTCGTGCTGTCATACGGCGCAATCTACGTCAGTATGTATGAATTAAACTTTAAATGAATGAGACACAGATAAACGATAAGTTTTTGTATATTAGTATAAAAGACGCGGACACTGTTGTGGATTGCTTTGGACAGTGCCGACGGACGAAATGGCGCATTTGGTACTGTTGACCTTGGCTCTCCTAGCAGGTAAAGTAATTAATTCTATACAATTAATTATCTTAATTAATAGCTTCGCAGTAAACGCATTAAGCCAATTTTAAGTACCTACAGTGCTTCTACTTTATAAATGTCTTTCTGCACTGTAGTATTTGTAATAATAATAATAAAAAAATAATAGTAAAATTAGGATTGTACGGTTGCGTTGATCGATTTAAAAGCTGTGGGAACACAAAAATGCGGTTACATTTATGTTACTATGAGATAAGATGGTTAGTTAGTTAGAGATAGTTACCCCGGCGGCGGACTTGCTTCCAACCAAACCGTTATCAATAATATTTAGGCATCGAACTTAGGATCTGAGACCAGTCACAAAATTTGAGTCGGCAAACTAGTATGTCACTTAATTAAGTTTTTTTTTATTATTTTGGCTTTACTCAACAACACTGTCTCACGTGTTGATTTCTAAAGTTTAGGTCTCGGAACCGTTCGCCCCGTAAGTTTCGCCCCTCATACTATAAATGGACCCGTTCACCTTTGAAATGTTAAATAGTTCTGTTCGCCCCTTATTAATACATAAGTAAAAGTACAGTTGTCAAGAAACTGGTTAAATTCTTAGTTCTCAAAAATAGTGGGTAACAAGGTAAACTAAAGGACTAGGGTAACATGCCCAGTGTGCCGGCCCCCTCCAGTGCCCGGCCGTGCGACTTGATTTTTAAATAAAATAAGAATAGTTAAATGAATTTGAACCTAAAATCAATCCTCTTAAAAAGTATTTTGAATTACCTACAACATAGACACAGCGACATCTACGGCAAGCTAAATTTTCTACGTTTAGTTGTCATCTAAAAGTGGAGGTCAGTGCACGCGTGACAATTTAACCAAAATTTAATAAAAAAATTTAGTGCAGAGGTGTTTTCAACTGGTTAGTGCATGTATATTTTGTTATAATACCAATAAAATTTTATAATTTATAACACGTACGTATGTCTATTTACATGATTTAGTTGTTAAATATGACTTTTCAACGCCCGTTATTTAAAAAAGATGGGGGCCGGTGGTCTGGATCAGAAAATGGCTATTTGCAGTGTCCGGCCCACCCCGGCCGGACACTAGCAATAACGGTACCATGATTTTTATGTATTTAATAATACCTATGGTGTTGTAAAGTGTAAGTAATGTTAGTAGTGACAGGCCTTAGCATTAAACCTTAGTTATGGCCAGTATCCGGCCGCCAATATCAGCAGAGATAAAAATTATAGGTAAAATTACTTGTATGAGAATAGAATGGCCGGAATACTGGTAGACCTTATAGACTATGACCGGTTAGCCGGCCCCTCAAAATGACTAAGCGGCCGGACACTGGCTATGGTACCAGTATCCGGCCATTATCTACTAATAAAAAAATTGTCTGTTTAATAATATTTAGTAACGTTTTATTATTAGTAAGAGTTTTATTATTATATATGCACTTTTATAAGTATTACGTTTTGTTATTTATTTGCAATTAATATTTAGAAAAAAAAGGATTTAATTTAATTATTAGTGCTGGTTGCAAAGCAAAATCCATTAAAATAAATAGTAGATTTGCGGTTCATACAATCCGCAAGTAAATCCGTAGCACATTGGCTGTCAATAATCCTTAGATTGTGGGATTATTACAATAAAATCCTTATTCATTTGCTCTGAGAGTTTATTATCCATTCAATAGCTGTAGGTTTATATTTAGGTGGCCGAACACTGGGTAGCTAGTGGTCGGTCACTAGATAAGTGTGGCCGGACACTCGCAAAAACGTACTTTTCTGAAAATCTTTTATTTATATAAAAACTGGCAGTTTTTGTATATTATATCAGTTTTAAAATTAATCTTGAACATATTTCTGGCATAAAAGAAATATATTTATATACTGAATCCTCTAAATCAGTTATATATAAGTGAATTAAGTCAGGTGAGCGCTTAAGAGGCCGGAGACTGGGCATGTTACCCTATCGTAAATTAATTTAAGTACAGGCACAACAATTAAACCAATTTAATTATAAAAATGTTATAATTTTAATCAAAGTAAACCATCGAACTGTACTGTTTTTGATCTAAATATTACAAAGGGCGCTTCAAAAATATCGAAATTATTTTCGCCCCGCATTAAGAGGCCTACACTCAAATGTGATTTTTGTGTAAAATGCCCATTTTTGCATTTTGTAGTAATTTTGCAGTTGTATTTATAGTTTTTATCAAAATAGGATGATAAATTCATGCATAATACCTATTACAAATCTCCACTCTGCGAGAATAAGCTGAGTTCGGACGGCCGGCGCATTGCATTAGTAATTTTGCAGTTGTATTTATAATTTTTATCGAAACAGGATAATAAATTCATTGTAAAATGTTTATTTCACATGAAATAATAATTATTCTGGTATAAATTTTGCTCAATAATATTATCGTAGATAGGAGAAATTCACAGTTAACTTAAAGCGATTTTCGATGTTTTTTTTGTTTAGAATAAGTAATTTTTTCTATATAAAATCAATGATGTCTAATAATTCCGAGGCCGCTATACACTAACAACTATAAAAGAGATAACATTCAATTTTTTTTATTTCATTTGTTTGGAACAGTAGTTTAATCTAGGAGCTCAAAAAAGTGCCTTCGCGCATTTTATGAAAATCTCTCTATGCAATTTTGGGTTTAATTAAAAAGATAAGCAAAATTTACTAAAAAGCCTGGCCGCTACACACTATGCCAATAGCTATTCTACACTATTCAATAAGTCAAAACTCTTAATTTATTTTTGTTTCTGAGATCGAGAACGCCAAAATTGGCCATTTTTAGTAAAAATCACAGTCGACATGTAATAGGCCTCTTAAGAGGTGAATGTCAAAGTCAAAGTCAAAGTCAAAATATATTTATTCAATAAACTCAATTAATAAGTACTTTAAATCGTCCAAATCTTTTTTAACCTACCACCCATTTAGCACATAATTTTTTTTACTGTGGCAAAGAATGGGCGCAAGAAACCACAGCGCACAAAAGCAACGACATTTACAAAAAAAAAAGAATATGTCGTTACCAGGTCAATAAAAATATGAATTTAAAAAATAATAAATGATGCAATACAAAAACTACAATACAATGAGTATCAATTAAATAAATACAATTAGAAATAGCTGTTGGAGTGCTTGGAGCATTTCAGATCCAAGCTGTTTTGTCTTCTGTGTAATCTGACACTTTATAATAAGCTTTTTTATAATGCTTTTCTTTGATTTTGATTTTAAATTTATTAAGATCTAATTTCTGAATATCATTTGGTACTTCGTTGTAAAATCTTACACACAGACCCTTAAAAGATTTTTTTTTATGGAGCCTAGTATAAGGTACTGCTAATTTGTTCTTACTTATAGTGTTTACATTGTGAATATCACTGCCATCAATGGGTACCTTGGTAGGGTGCGAAAGTGTATTTTTAGGAAAAGGGGCAAAAAATGAGGTTCGAGACCAAAGTTTACGCGAACGACAAAAGAAGGACTCATTACCACCAGCACATCTTTGTCACTATAATACATACATATAATCACGACTATTATCCCCGAAGGGTTAGTCAAAGGCTAGGCAATGCAAAAGGAAGCGAGGAAAGCAAAAGCAGCCTTCTACCATAGTCCACTTTTTACTAATAATCGACTGCAACATGTGCTCAGCGTGACAGGACAGGTGGTGAGCCCTTCGCCGCTCCATGCTGTTATCTTGTCCATTTTTAGTCCGTTAGTCGCCTTTAACGACACCCAAGAGAAGAGAGGGAGTGATAGTATTCTTTCACCGCTACGCGACACGGTTATTAGTTTTAGTTTAGGTACTTATCGTCCAGCTGACGGGGTCAACGGCCGGCGCGCGGCGGGCCGGCCGTCTGTTGACCCGTCAACGTAGGTACTTATCGCCCAGCTGACGCGGACGGGTCAACAGACGGCCGTATGCTTTAAAATAAATTAGATACTCAAAGAATATCCATTAAAATTCACAAAATGAATTATTTCATTAAAAATGAAAAAAACACGAATTCCTTTTTTGTCATTTTCGTCATGTTTAAAACACTTGACCTGACCAGCCCTTGAAGTTTCTTGCGGTTTCTAGCAGTGACCTTATATGTAAGAATGTATGTTGACCTACCGACGTCAGGTCTGTACTATTACGAAAATAAGTTTATAAACAGACTGATTGCATTCCCAGGCTTCAGCTACGCCGGCGTAGCCAACCGTATCGTGGGCGGCAATCCCACCACCATCGACCGGTACCCGGCCATCGTGCAGGTGGAGTTCCTGGGCACCTTCAGCGGCACATGGTCCCAGTCCTGCGCAGCCAACATTCTCAACTCCAGATATGTGTTGTCCGCTGCTCACTGCTTCGACGGCATGTATGTACATCGTCATCGTCACCCTATAAACCGTCTCTGTGGTCCTGGGTTTGATTCCCGGCGGAGGGTGCATCTTTGTGTACGTGGTTTGATTGGTGGTAGGGCTTAATAATATAAAAGTAAAAGTTGGTAGTAAGGCTTAATATTATACTTATAAAACATCATCATCAGGCTATAAACGTCCCACTGCTGGGCATAGGCCTCCCACGTGGACAATAGCATGTGGGGATATTGGGCCATAACCCACCACGCTGGCCCAATGCGGGTTGGTGAGTATTTACGACTGCCATCTAACGACAACAACCGGGACCAACGGCTTAACGTGCCTGCCGAAGCACGGAGGAGCTCAAGATGTTTTTAAATTTGGTCACTCATCCAGCGACCCGGCATTGCGAAAGTTGCTTAACGAGCAAGATCGCAAGCCGAACGCGCTAGCCGCTGCGCCATCGAGCTCCTCATAAAAGATACCATCATCTATCTGAAGTCTGGGACCCATCAGCATTGTGTTTCGACAGTTTAGAAATAAGATAGCAGTCCTTCAGTGGTTGACGATTCCGCATGAAGCGCGCTTCCACTTTCGGCCTTATCGTCACTTACCATCAGGTGAGATGAAGGCCAAGTACTTACCCGTATTGTATAAAAAATAGCCTATCGCCACCCATCAATTACATACTTCCTACCTACATACATAGAAAAGTGAATTACCAGGATATATTCTATCGATGATACTACAAAACAGAATGACCTTTAATAGCTGAGCTGTTGTAGTATCAGACACAATAGAATTTCAATTGTTAGCATACTCTAAGAGTCTTTGTCACAGAAAAAGGGATAAGTAGTGTTAAGTACTTATTATATTTACCTTATCAAAAACTAAACCTTACTTTTCCTAAGAAAGGTTATAAAATTAAGATCGTGTCTAAAATAACAGATTCTACCAGCCCCATTTACGCCGCATCCGCGCCGGCTCCACCTACCGCAACACCGGTGGCGTGGTCATCGTGGTCGAGAGGGAGAACAACCACCACACTTACGGCAGCAACGGGCTAGACGGAGACATCACCGTGGTCCGACTCACCGAGGCTCTGGTCTTCAGTCCTGTGATCCAGCAAGGCCCTATTATCAACCAGGGGGGAGTGGTCCCTGATGACCGCTCGGTGGTGCACGCTGGATGGGGTGCAATCTCGGTAACAATTCATCATAAACTTAATCATATAGGGCACACATAGAATGCAGGTTGGCGAGTTAAGAATTCAATTTAAAGATAATAAGTTTGTCATCTCATCGTCCATATGGTATAGCGGCTCACTGAAAGAATACTCCAACCCCTCTTCGCTTGGGTGTTCGACACCCAGGCGTCTTATTACATACCTCGGTGTTACCTGCAGATTTTTGATACCGCGGTAATACCTGCGTTTACCTTAATATATTTAATCTTTACTGCATATAAAAAACTGCAAAGGGCGAACTTAACATAACAAGGCATTCTCTACCTACCAGTCAATCGGTAAGGACAAAGGAGACTTGAGGTACCTAAGGCAGGAAATCAAGGTCAACGCCGAAGTTCGAGCGACCAACCAATTCAAAGGTATTGAACCCGACGGATGTCGAACCGCGCACATGACCACTTCCCCGAGTCGTTCTAATACAATCATATCATTACTCGGATGTGCCGTCTCTATAATGACATAATGAGCGAACATTCCTCTTCATTAGATATTTTTTGCAGTGAACTGCATGCATTTAGAGGCAAGATTCGGACCATTTTATGTACCAATAATAATGCCTAACATAGTAATATTGCAGCTCTGCCTTCGTTAATTTCTACTGACTAGAGTTTGCTATAGGTTTGGTTTAATTTAGACAATCACTCATTTTAGTTTTAGTTTTTACATGCCATGTACTTATTTTACTTTAAGTTTTTACATTTATATTTTGTTTTTTCTATTTCCACATGCCTAATAATTTGGATCATTTTGTGCACGCATCCTTAGAGTTATAATCTAGATCAATGTTTAGTTTTAGAATATTATTGTATTACATGATTGTAACTTCTTTTGTGTGCCTTTAATAAATAAATAAATAAATTTTCCCTACAGCAAGGAGGACCCGTCTCTCCCGAGCTGCGCGATGTGGACATCTACACGGTGAACTTCGAGGATTGCCGTGACCGCTACCTCACGCTGCCGACCCCCGGCATCGTCACTGAGAACATGATATGCGCTGGTGTTCTCGACGTCGGCGAACGTGATGCTTGCCAGGTATGATTGGCTTTTTCTTCTCTCTTTTTTGTTATCATGGATAGGTACAAGAGTCACTGATGGTTAAACAAACTGCTTCTTTGTCAATTGACCGTGTTAGGTCATCATTTTTCAGCAGTGACATAGGTGAAATTTGATTCTGACTTATGGTATGACTTACTGATCTTAGGTACCTACTGCGCTCATATACTCGAATTAAATTAAATCCTCATTATTTGTACACTATCTTGTACTACCAGGCAATTTTACAATGCAAGGAAATTTACAGCGCATTCACAACTAGGCTTTGGCGTCTCTTTGGGCAATGCTGATTTTTCTTTGCATTAATATAATAATTTGCCACCAAGAACTTATAACAAGTTCTTTAATAGTCACACACCAGGGGGCTGATTGCCTTACTTCAACACCTATCGCAATACCTTACAAGATAAAAGCCTACTTCGCGCATGTGCTAATAATTTAGACGAGTAGGTAAAAGTGACAGTTTTGGAAAATTATCGTAGCGGTGAAAGAATACTATCACCCCCTCTCTTCTCTTGGGTGTCGTAAAAGGCGACTAACGGACTAAAGACTGCACTGCACATTCATCCAACAGCTTAGAGCGGCGATGAGCTCACCACCTGTTACGCTGAACTCATGTGCAGTCGTTATTTGGTGAAAAGTGGACTATGATAGATGAGGTCCTCATTGCCTGACTCTGACTAACCAACAAGGTATAATAGTCGTGATTATAATTATGTACGGTCGGGATCACCGTCGCTTTACCACTGCAGACATTTTCGTATGAAGCGCACCGATCGCCCGGGTACGTGCCCGTACCAAATACCTAGACGACGCGGTGTGCAAGTGATTCTGATCTTTATTTGGACTGGTAAAGCGACGGAGTCCACGATGGTACATATGTATATGTATAATCATAATCATAATCAAATCATAATCTTCCAGGGTGATTCCGGCGGTCCCCTTTACTACGGTCTCGATAATGTGTTGGTGGGAATAGTGTCGTGGGGCCATGGCTGCGCCAACGCCACCTACCCAGGAGTCAGCACCAAGGTCGCTTCGTACGTCGACTGGATCGTCTCCGTCGCCATATAAGTTTGTTGGTGTATGTAATGGACTCTAGTTATTCGAAACTACGCTTCTTTTGAAAATAAAGTAAAGTGTTTTTTTTTTTGGTTTCGTTTAATTTATCGCAATAGATTTGCGATAGTATCATTCAATAATAGAACCGCTGCTGCTGCAATGCAATCAAATTAGGTAATTGTACTTTATAGAATTGCGCTCCGTAGGGCTAATCGAAACAGATTCAGTAACTAAAGAATTGAAATATAAAACATCTTACCATAAATCAGTTCTTTTTAGAAGGTACTTTCCCACATTCCTTAAGGGGTGGAGGGGAGGTTTGTTTAAAACATAAGTAGTAATACATAATAATATTGGGACAAACCTATCTTTAAATAATAATTATGTAGACTAAGAACTAAGATAATATAAGGATTTCTTGATAAAGATTGTCAAGAAGAAGAAGGTGCAAACATGACATGTTTCCTTACCTCCTTCCTGCTTATAATTATAATCTTTTTAAACCACCTATAAACTACATGATATGCAAATAAACAAATAAGAAACGTTATTGAAATCGAGTCATCGCTGCATTTAATGGGTAAGGGCATTTTGGGGGTTAAAGTTGCTCGTGTCCGTAGGTTTACCCTTGAGACCCTACACGTGACCCCTGGGTGGTGCTAAATGAGTGACTCTGACCGAGTGGTAGAGCCACGCTGCGTTGCAACACGCAATGGGCCGGCTCGCCCGGCGCCTCTCACGAATATTCGGCGTGAAATAATGGCACTTGGTCACAGAATAAACTTAACCTTAACGGCCAGCAACGCGTCTGCGATTCCTCTGGTTTGCGGGTGTCCATGGGCGGCGGTGATTACTCTCCATCAGGTAACCCGCCTGCTCGTTTGCGTCCCTCTTTCATATAAAAAAAGCATTGAAAACACCGAAACCAGATCTTCAGTAGAGGAATCGGGTGAAGTGCGCTCCCACCATCAAGTGAGATGAAAGCGAATTAAGTGCTTAACCGCCGAAAATAAAAAAAAAACATTATGTGTCAGTGAAATAGAGCTGGTTGCTGAAATAACCTGGATAAAATTTAAGGTGGATTCTAGAAACCGCAAGAAACTTCAAGGGCTGGTCAGGTCAAGTGTTTTAACATGACAAAAATTAAAAAAACAGGAATCGCGTTTTTTCATTTTTATTTAAATAATTCATTTTGTGAATTTTAATTGGATAGTCTTTGAGTATCTAATTTATTTTAGGAAGTGTCTAGCCTGCCACCCTCGGACCAAAGATATTTGGTCCGAGCTGCCACCAGTGGTTTTTTAATAAAAAATAATGTACTGTCAGTGGTAAGTTAAGGAATAATGTTATTGTGCCGTAAGTTATTAGGTATTTCAATTTGTTCCTTAAAGCAAGCTATTAAAGTTTAATTTTAAATATACATTATGGTAGCGTAGTGAAATAGTTCAATAGCGGCAGACTAACATAAAAAGCTATTCTGCCGATTTCTGCCACACCTTATTGGAATACGTATTTTGTAATTTCGAGGTTATTTTTTTTATTAGACAACAATAACAATACATATGACCTACAGGAATAGGGCAGCTAGTATTTCTGTTGTGTAATAAAAAAAATAAACTCGAAATTTAAGACAATCGTTACGCTGCGCTTCGCGATTGTCTTAAATTTATAACCTATCACGTGACCTAAAGGATGTAACGGTACAGAATGAATGGTATCCGTCCGTTAGTAAGGAATGTGTGGGAGTAGCATTAAAATAAATATTAATGCGTAGCACTATTAATATAATAAGCATGAAAAAGGGAATAATAAACTAGTTCAGAATAATGATCAATGGTCTAGCGCTTTATCTTTAGTTTGAATTTCGCGGGGACTGCTCTGCGCGTCCCTTGCGACATAGGCGGCGTCTAGCGGAAGTTATTTACGTAAGCTTCGCATAAGGTTGCTAGTTTGACTTCTTTATTTTGAATTTCGCGGGGACTGCTCTGCGCGTCCCTTGCGACATAGGCGGCGTCTAGCGGAAGTCATTTATTTGGGCTTCGCGTAAGGTTGCTAGGTTGACTAGGACTTTATTTTTATTTTGAATTTCGCGGGGCTTTGGGGGTCGGCAAAGTGGTTCACCTACGGGCGGACGCCATCTATGGTCGGAATACGGAACTTTTGATAATTTCCCAAAATATAGGATTATTGGCTTAAGTGGAGGATTATTAAGAGGGAATTGTTAATAGAAGGCTACATTTAGATATTCAAAGATGAAATATTGGCTGTCGGACGAGATTTGGTTAGATTATGGAAAAATTTTAGAATTGCGCGGCGAAAGCGGCAATGAGCGAGCGAGAGGTTGAGAAAAAGACAGAAAGAGAGGTCGGATGATAGCTCCACGTGGCGCGACGCGAAGGCGGGGGGCATCGGGGAAACGGCTAGCGATTGGTTGAAGGGAAGAAAATTGGACTCGCGCGGGGAAATCTTAGGCGCGTGTGGCGCGAAAGTTAAGATGCTTAGAAAAAGGGCGGAAAATTAGCGGACATTGAGTTTTGGGACGTCTGCGGTGCGGACCAACTTAAGAGTGCGGTACGACTCATACGGGAAAAATAGCGTCCGAGCTTTGATAGTGCGCTAAGTGATATTCGAGCTGCGATGTTAATTAAGATTTGTGAAATTGAAAGTTATTAATAAAGTAAACTATTGCGATCGCAACTCGAATCCGTTAACGGAATGAAGTATTCTGGGGTACATCGGCGGAAACGAATCACGGTGGCAACAAAAACCTATGTACCTTTCAACAGACTTCGGTCTGGATGATCTTTGATTGTATTTAATAAGATCGGCGTTTTACATCATTACGCTAAACAATACACTATCTTCGACGGAGTAATGGGGGAGAGACAGTTGTCTCCCTAGTGAAAGTTGAAGATAGGTCAGACACCATTTAGCTGGAGGTAGACACGTATGACCCAGTCCAATCTCGAGTCTACCTCCGTACATACAGTGTAGTGATAGGAAAATAACACACTGAGTATACTGGCTCGACTGATAGAACATTTAGGAGTTAGTTGCTTTCAGGGGCAATGCGACTCTCACCACACACCACGAATTTAAATTAAATGAGGCTTGGCCTAGTTTGCAAGGTACACAAAAGGGACTGTTAGTTCGGCAAAATATAGGCATTTTCAAGTGAGGAAAGTTGTAGGAGTCTATAGGTAGGCGGATATATATATGGTTAGTTATTAATTCAGACTAATAAGGTAGGGATAATTAAGTTACGGCGCTAAATAAAATTATGATGAAGTGATGTGGGTCCTAGCTAGGCAAGTAATCTGTTACCGCAGGCCGATAAAATTCTAATTGTTTTCCTAAAGTTGTTACCAATTAATTATTCATTTTAAATAATTAATAGAAGCATGATAATATCGTACCATCATTACTTTGGAATACCTAAAAGTCTAGACTGGTTTCCTATTACAAGAAAAATACTAAAAAGTTATAGCAAATAAGCTTAGTCGTACTGTGATGTTTGATTTCTAATGCTGAAATGACCAAACAGGCATTTTTTAGCTTTCCCTGGGATGCAATACGATCTCATATCGCTACACTCTTCAAGGTGTTAAAGTTTTACATCCGATACCTTAGCAAAAATAAGCTGATACAAACTGAACAACTAAAACCAGTTTAGAACCTAGGATAAGTCGTTGAAAGAAGACATTGCAAGCTATGAGCTTCTAATAATCTGAAACATAGAAATAATTGATTGATAACAACCAGCTAATTAGCCTGACAATGGTCTACTAATACCATTTGAATAGACCTCTTAAGATATGTAAGTACTTACTTCTAATAATATGAAACATAGAAATATTTGATGGGAACAATCTAATCAATCAGACTAATACCTAGTACAGTCTAATTTATACTTATTAAAGTGAGTAAAAGATAACTTCTAAATGTAATTTATTTAATGATTAACAGTGATAATTAACTACCTACTAAAGGTATACTAACTATGATTTAGTAGTCTATCAAATTAACCACTCAGTCTGAGAGACAGAGGGTGGAAGTTAATGAAAAAATAATTAACTTACATTCACTCCCTAAAAGTCAGGGATGTTGAATAAATTAAACATCTTTCAATAAACTTGAGATGTATTTATACTTTATAAGATCTGTATAATGAACACTAAGAGTAACCCAAAGTATACTAACTAATGATAGTATTCTATTTAAGTTCACTTCCTGAAAGTCAAGGATATTGAATGAATTAAACATCCTTAATAATCTTAAGATGTGATAATCTGCCAATGCTGCCAATCCAATGTAGTTATATTGGAACTTTATAAGACCTGTATAATAAATACTAGGAGTAAATAAAAGTAATTTTACCTGTATTAATAGCATTCTACTTTAGCCACCGCCTGAAGTGGCGTTTGATTAAATTATCCACTCTTTATAGAACTGAATATAAGTTATTGCATTGAATAATTAAGTTCTTAATGTGAAAAGGATATTTGGATGATAGCAAGCCTTGAGATAAACTCTATTGACTTATGTGGAATAATAAGAATTTAAATTGCTAACACATAGTTCATAATGTAAAATGAAATTAGAGTTTGAGAAGAGATGTAAATTCTCAGTTTGAAAGAATTAAAGCTACAAGCTAATAATTAATGTTAAAGCCAAACTGGACGGGGCCATAATTAAACAATGAGATGTAATGGCACGCTATGGAGCGGCGGTTGGAGCTCATAAACTTCCACAAGACTCTTATATTTCCACAAGACTTTTAAACTTCCACAAGACTCTTATATTTCCACAAGACTTTTAAACTTCCACAAGACTCTTATATTTCCACAAGACTTTTAAACTTCCACAAGACTCTTATATTTCCACAAGACTTATACTTCCACAAGACTTTTATAATCCCACTAAACCTTTATATAAATTGCACCAGGCTTCTTATGTATCATGCTACTGATAATAAATAATAATACCTACGAGCTAAGCTATCATCTGATTACCTTTGAGTGGTTACAAATCTTCCCCGCAGCTGCAGTGAAGGATTTAGGTCACAGTTCAGACGGAGTCATTGCTAGGCTACACATATTTATGTTATGATTTATAGACTGGTAGGTAATTAGGTCAGGACAGGAGAAAATAATTTAACACAGGGATAAGCCAATTACTAAACTTTCACGAAAGAACTTGAGTTACTTAAATGCGGTTAACAACGGAGGGTTCACTAGACGATCTGGCCAAAATAGTAGTTATTATAATATTACATTGCTTGACTGAAATTCACTGCAAATAGAATTAAGCTATGCTAAGGTTCCATCTTCATACAAACGCTACACACTCTACAAAACTCCAGACACAACCATTAGATTGTAGATAAATTAGGTTAATTAGTTTAAGAATTAGATAATAAGTTAAGTTAAGGTAAAAGCGGCGAAGATGTGTGTATGCATTATAAGGTAGCTAGTAATATAGGTGTGAAAGGCATTAGATTTAGGTTTAGATTTAGGTGTAGCAATTTAAAACTAGGCCGGGGAGGTTACAAAAGGAGTACATTATTTTTTATTAAATAGCCACTGGTGGTAGGCTAGACACTTTGTTTATTTTAAAGCAATAACTTAAGAAAAATAAAATGAAAAACAAAAATAACTAGGTATAATAAAATTACAACGCGCGGGCAACGGCCGGCCGTCTGTTGACCATTGAGTTTTAATGTACTACGTACTAGAGAAGACGTCTCAACTAGATTGTTTGTAACACGCGTTAGAGCCAGCTCGCTCCAACTATAGTAGTCTGTGGCAGGCGCTAGACGCAACAATACGTGTGTATTCTGTGTTCTATTTTATTAAAATATACCTTTATGTGTGCTAAAACAACTCAGGAAATACAAATAAAATCAAAGGAACACTTTTCACCTGGAAATACGTACTTTATTATCGATGAAACATGCATTTGAATAATTATTTTATCAAATCGTCGAGACATGAAGCGGCGGCCATGTTTCGGTAAAGTGCATAGAGTAACAATATTTTCTGTTTTGTTACAACTAGGTAGCTGTAGATACGGTACAAGTATCATTGTAGCTTGTGCACATTTATTGTACGGGACGTCTTCTCTAGTTTATTTACCTCAATGCTGTTGACCCGTCGGCGTCAACTGGGTGATAAGTACCTACGATGAGACCCCATTTATTTTCCTTTTACAACTGAATTGAAATATGCGTATTTAAGGTGCAGTTAAGTCCAACGACAATCTATAGCATCAAGTTATGTTATGGCCACATTTTAACTGTAATTATGATAAGTGTTATGTATGAGCGTAATTTCAATTCAATCCTAAGTAAGCCTACGTATTGCTGAGTCTGAGTGGTAGAGCCACGCTGCGTTTCAGCTTGCATTGGGCCGGCCGGGGCAATACCACCCTCCCACGAATATCCGGCGTGAAATAATTAAGAATCAAACGAACTTACCTTGTGAAGTTTGATTCCAATTATGCGAGGGTCTCAACCGAAGACGATTACTTATTACATGCAGCAGTACATGAGATGGTGCTATCTTCTTCACACTTTTAGATATATCCTAAAAAGAAATATCTTATTTCCGTTCCCTGCACTGGCAACCCCGCGTCACGAGACGTCATTATTTCAGAGAATTTTGTGTTATCCTCCACAATTTTTTATTTTATTTTTGGGTTGGGAGGGATGGGTTGACGTAATCGTCTTCGGTTGAGACCCTCGCATAATTGGAATCAAACTTCACAAGGTAAGTTCGTTGGATTCTTAATTATACTTCGGGTCTCAACCGAAGACGATTACTTATTACATGCAGATGTTCAGAGCATTGTAATGTTAACACAATAAAAATAAAAAATTATGTCAATTTAAACTTTACAATATGTAGGTAGTTTTTTATACTTGCGTAAGCCTCCTTTAAACCTTAAAAGATGTATTTAATGGCTATCGATGCATTGGTCGTTTTCTAAACAATGACTTTAACAATTTCATTTATTTATTTGATTAAGTATTATTATTTTGTTGTAAATACTGCATTGACGAATTCATTCTAATTTGTACCTAAACATTTCTCCAACAGTATTAACAAATACATTTAAGTGACTCAGCCCAGCCCACAACAACTCTGCGAAACATCTCCAGACTAGATCTGTGAGCAGTGTGAGCCGTAAATGCCGAGCGACTACGTGACTGTGAGCCCCAAATACAGACAAATATCCGTATCGGCATGTCGTCCACTGTCTTAAAATCTTTTTTTTTTTTTATCTGCTACAAATGTTTGTGACCGCCTTTTTATGAGGTTGGCACAGCCAGCAACAAATAACTGGGATTCTTACAAATATTGGACAATCTATGAGCGGTTGCTAAACACGGGTCCTGAAGTCTAAATGAAGTCGGTAATTTCAATCACAATCACATAATTTTGTATTGATATATTATTTTTGATTAAACTAATAGACTGCCTTTTTTGAGCAGAAACAATAGAAAATATAGTGTAAGAATCATAAGTGACAAATCATTGATTATGATCTGATTCTAAGGATAGTCCTGGAAATATGGTTTAATTAATATGACATTTGTGTCCCATGTTGAATTGTATTTTTGATTTGGAGCAATAAATCTTGTTACCTGTTATGTGTTGTCGTGTTACCTTGGGGCTCAAAAGGCGTAACCATCAAACAGGACTTTTAAGGAGAGCCAAAAACTGAACTAAAAAATTTGTACCTGTTTGTTACAGTTTTGTTGTTATTGATCATAAAAATATTTGTTTATTTATTTATTATTTAATTAATTAACACGGTTATATTACCAATTACATTAATTAATCTATATGAATTACAAAGAATAATAAATACTATTAAAATTAAAACATTAAATTAAAATTAGACGTTACATTATTATCATTATTACGAAATGATCAATTAAATTATGATTGATTGATTTAATCATGTACGGATTCATGCATCCCTCTCACAGAATAACAGGCACTCAGACAGTATTTCCACCCATCCGTCCGCAAATACATCACAGGTAGGGTTGGCCTCAAGAAGATCGTTAAGCGCGGCAAGTGTGCGTGGGATTGGCGAATAGCGACGCGCAGCGGTGCGGGTCGGGGGCACAGCAAATAGTTTGTGCTTTCTACTCCGCCGATAGTAGTCAGGCGTAAATAGTTAGCACAACTGGTTATTCAGACTTGGTGCATCAATATTGCCACGTAGTATTTTGCACATGGTTGTCATCTGATCCTTGTTCCTCGTTACCTTAAACGAATTGTAACCTAAGCAGCTCAAAATAAATTTGGTCGGGTAGATATACGGATAGTATCCATTGGTACGCTTGTAACGGTATCTGAGAAAAGCCTTTTGTACTTTTTCCAGTAAGAGCACAAAGGTACGCTCATGTGGATTCCAGACACATGAGTTAGTTTCCAGTTTGCTTCTTACAAGAGCACCAAAAATAAGCCTCACAACGTGCTGATTTTGAAAGTCCCGGGAATTCATCAAAACAAAACCCAATCGCCTGAAGGAGTCTTTTGCCAACGTGATAATGTGATCATGGAATATGAGTTTTCGATCGAATGTGACCCCTAAGTCCCTCATCACAACCGATCTGGTAATAGAGTTACCGTTAATCGAGTAGTCGAAATTGATTGGGTCTTGCATTCGACCAAAAGTCATTGCGTAGCATTTGGATGACTTAAATTCCATTGAGCTCCCGAGACTCCACTCGTGAACCGCGTCAACGTCTTGCTGCAGTGCAACACAATCGGCTTCTGACTTGATCTCAACAAAAAGTTTCAAGTCGTCAGCATAGAGCAGGCACTGAGCGTGGGTGACAACTTTAGGGAGGTCGTTGACCATCAGAAGAAACAAGAGGGGTCCAAGTATCGATCCCTGGCTTACTCCGGAACGCGTGTGGTAGGGTTGTGACTCATAGAGACCGAGTTTTACAAATTGCTGGCGATCACGAAGATAGTCTGCTAAAAGGCGCAGGAGACCGGGAGCAAAGCCTATAGTGACTAACTTTTCCAACAGTTTATCATTGTTAACCCTGTCAAACGCCGGAAGTCGAAGTAGAGAACGTCAACCTGAGATCTCCTATCAAGGCATCCGGAAATATACTCAACGATAGTCAACAGGTTTGTATCGACGGATCTTTTTTGTCTGAAACCATGCTGTTCATTACAAAGGTATTTATGCACCTGAGGGTATGCGTACTTGTGAATTATGCTTTCAAATACCTTAGCTGGGGACGATAAAATTGCAATTGGCCGGTATTCCTCAACCTCAGTTTTATTTGAAGTTTTGGGTATCGGGATGACTCGAGAGATTTTCCACTGGGAAGGATACTTACCACTTTGCAAAGAAAGGTTGAAAATGTGACAAAGAGGATAAGAGACACTTTCCTTAGCCTGTTTAAGTAACACAGGACGAATCAAATCTGGTCCTATAGAACTACTTGACTTTAGTTTCTTAATTCCGAAATGAACATCACTAAGTTTAAACTGAAATATGTTCACGTAGTTACTATTGGAACTTTTATCGTTACGGTTCACTGTATCGACATTTAATTCCGGTTTGTCAGGCAAAAAGACGCTTGAAAAATAAGTTGCAAAAGCAGTGGCCGCCTCTACACCAGATAGTGTTTGGCCCTTATAGGTCACGCTAGGATCAAAGCCACCCTTAGTCCGTAAACTAGAGACGTGACGCCAAAAGTCACGAGGGTTCGTTTTTAAGTTCTCCTCAATATGTCTTAGGTACGAACTGTACGCAGCAGCAACGCGAGACTTAAGATCTGCTCTGAGATCAGAAAAATATTTGTACGTACGTTCACAGTTAGTACGTTTCCAAGAACTATGCAGCTTGAGCTTAAGTTTGATGTCACATATTATATCACCGGTGAACCATACAGGATAACGTTTGCCGAACTTACCTCTGCGTTGCTTTTTCGGAATACATAAGTCAAAGATTTCGTATATGGTGTTATAAAAATACTCAGTGGCGGTGCATACATCACTAGCTTGTAGAACATTGTCCCATGAAGCTTCGTAAAGATAAAAGTACATTGGTTCATAATCACATCTTTTAAAGTTCTAGTCTTTATCTGGATTTATGTTAGTAGGATCGATAAGGTCTGAAGAACCAGCTGTACCAACCCTAATTTTGATGTCCAATGGTGGATGGTACGCATCAGGTAGCACCAAACCATCTGTAGCAGTGACAGTTACTCCATGGACATAAGAACTCTGTCTGACCAACACTACGTCTAGTATACCATCACGCAGATTTCTCACATCATTCATCTCAGACATACTACAAAACGATAGAAAAAAGCAATAATTATTATTAACATTCGAAGATGCACTGTTTAAATTAAGATCACCAAAAATTATCACAGGTGCTTTCAAAGTATTAAAGCCTTTAATTAATTAATAAAGCCTTTAATTTTGCAAAACCATTGCATATAGTCTTTGTCGCTTGCACTAGACTTAATGTATACAGTACACATGTAGAAAGGGCGGCCGTGCCAGGAAAAACATGCCCAAAGGTCCTCACCACTATCAGTCTCCAGATCTTGACGTCCACGTTGCATTATCGGGGTGCGTGCTGCAAGTAATACACAGCCACACGGCATACCTCTATCACGGCGTACTATGTTCCAGTCGCCACACAAAAGCTCCGCATCACTCACAGAACTGTCAAGGAATGTCTCAGTGATTGCCACAAGATTGTGCTCAAGTAACGCCAAATTATTACGCCAAGTACGAAGTTTAGTTTTAAGTCCTCTCACATTCTGGTAAAATGCGTGAATGGTGGAAACCCTATTGTCCTTCCGTTGAGACACGAAAGGGCTAGTTACTGTATGGGGCAACGACAGTCCCGCGAGTACTGCTATTAGTATTCAAAGCTGCCCTGCGATATGGAATCCATTTCTTTATTTTAGCATTTACCGGCCAGACATCGACTGAAAAACCACACGTCATAACAGGACACCGGAACTCCAATCTTATAGGACTTATATTTCCCTCTAGTTGTTAGCTCGTCAACAGTACACAGGCCTTCAGGACACAGCTGGAGAAGGTATTGGCGAATTTCATCAACACTAGACTCCATATTCCACAGGTGTATGTACTTTCGTGGTTCGACTGCTTTGAGTGACGTCACCGTAGGACCTGCGGCCCCACACATAGATATTGGTCGTGACTTCTTTCTTCTTTGAACGTCTGTCCATTGTTCATCCTCCGTCACATGATGGACCGCAGCAGCAGCATGGTGAGATTTACCTTCGACACTTTAACAGGACTGTGTAAGGGTGCCGCGATTGTCACAGTCACCGTTGATTCCCTTACTTCCGCCAGTATCGGCCGGTTTGCTAGAGCGCTTGGGGTAACGCCTTTCTTAGATTTCCGAGTTTTAGAACCTACAACTGTCTCGGTACGGCTTGGTAAAGTTGGTGATTTGTACGTTCTGGGAGACGGCAGCCACTTCACTGTTTGCTATTTCATAACATTTGAGTTTCCCTGCGAGCAGCTTCACCTCAGAAGCATAGACTTGGACACGTGACATGTGTTCCTCAAGTTTTGCGTCATAGCCCGTAATAACCGACACTGCATAGTGTAAATGGTCTTTAAGCTCACTAATTTCCCGACGCAAACTCATTATTTCGTCCGATTCGGCAAGGTTTGGTTTGGTTTGGTCTTCTGGTGGTAATTTTAGAAGAAAATTGGTTTTTCCGGTACGTAACATTCGGATCGCGAGACTTTTTGGAATGACCTACTGGGGTTAGACTGTTATCTACCCCTTTTTTGGCCGCACACACACATTCCGGACAAATCCACGAATTTGATGCTTCTGCCTGCAATTTTCCTCCAGCGCAAAGTATGTGGTTAACTTTGTTGCACCTATCTAGCGTACATCGCATAAAGTCCACGTCGCCAACAATAGCGCTAGAACATGCGGAACAATCCATAATGAAGCTCCCCTTTTCTTGGTAAAATTTATAAAGTGGCAACACTATTCTGTTTGTCAAAATGAAAATTAAGGTGTCAGTTGATGTTGACGTTTGTCAAAATCAAATTTGGTGCTGTCATTTGATTTTGATACATAAGTTATTAAACAGTTTGAGGGTAATCGCGTCACTTCAATATATTCTTGAAAATGTTGGTAGAAAATTCAGACTTAACTGCAAGTATTTGGGGCTCCACAGCTGATGAAAAACGCCGAAAACGATACTGTAGGTTGTGTTCTTGATGTATTACAATTTTTATGCACTTGATGTTTGGTAAACACGTTTATAGTAAAGTTTTTAATTAGTGAAACGGGAGAGCACCCAAGTATGTAGTCAGCGCAGGGTTGCCAACAACATCATCAACGTCAATATGACTCTTACACGGCCAAAGGCCTTGATTTTTGTGATGAATAATATTAAAACATAACGTTTTAAGGAAATATTTATCGTTTATAAGTTAGTTGGTGGGTATGCCTCACAAAATCAAACATGTATGTCTTTTATGCACCATAAAATGACTGCTGCTGCGTTAGTAAGGCAGGGTGTAATCACAAACTTTCAAAATTAAAATTATAGTTTTTATCGTTCTGTCATTATTTTATTCCATTTTTTGGGTTTATATTTACACTACTTAAGACTGTTTTTAGTAGAATAGGTCAATTTGGCAACCCTTAGGGTGGATTCGACTAAACTGGAATAAGACTTACTGCGAGATTTGTCGGTGTTTAATCTAGGTATAAGACCTTATTCCAGTTTGGTTGAATCCACCCTTAGTCCATCAGAGGTTTGTATTCTATACTAATATTTATAACTAGGGAAGATTTGTATTTTTGATTTAAGAAATGACAAACAAAATTTAGGTAAAAGGGCTACTAAACTTTTTCGATTTGTTGAAACTTGATTGTTTGCAAGTCCTAAAGAAGGTATTACGAGTATTTATATTAAGACAAATTAATTGAACTACAAATTATTTATTAACAAATGCTAGAAACATAGTTTTATTTTGTTTTTACGTTACTTAATCATTAGTTATAGAAAATTTATAATTGAAAACTTAAATGAAGACCTTTCATTTAATACTACTAGTATACGTTAGTTGCTTTAATACCAATCTATTAATTCAATCATACTTACCCACTCGCGAATATACTTGATAAGTGCAAATCGCCGGATGTTTCGTTCAAAAGTAACGATTGTTGAACGTAGTTGATAATAGGTATTTGGGGAATAAAACTAAAGCTACTGGAAAGCTACCTTAAAAATAGAGACTAATACACAGTAATAGATACTTTTGATAATATAACAAAAACATTTAAAGACCTAGAATCTGACCCTAGAGATATGCCCCTAGGCCTACCACAGGGAAGTATTCTTGGCCCTCTTCTTTTTTTAGTATATGTGAACGAACTCCCGAATATCACAAACAACTTATGTGTTATGTTGGCTGATGATGCTACAATTTTCATACCAAAAAATCAAAATGATAACATTAAATTTGAAAAAGAAATAATTAACACTTTAAATAAAACCATACGTTTTCTAAAGTCATTAAATCTTTTTTCTTCGGGGGTAGCTGGTAAAATCAACATCAACTTTAAAAGCTCTGTGAAAGTTTATTATTTATTAATTGTAATATTTGTTTTGGGAACCCAATCATTAATGATAAATAATAATTAGCACGCAATACCTGCCGGTGAGTGTTTTCAAGTCAAAAGCACAACAACAACACTTATAAATCACTCATACTCTGCACTGCACTACGGACAACCAACGATGGAGGCTATTCAGGACTCATTGGCTCAACTCCAAGACATCTTCATTCAGCGGATGGATTCCTACCAGGGTGAGCTTCATAATGCGGCTCCTTCATCAAGCATCTCCAACTTAACGGCTGACTTTGCCGCATTCAGGACGTTCATTATGTCTGCTCTTCGCACCCTCCAGGATCAAGTGAGTCTTCTTGCCCGTCAGGTGGACGGCATAGAAATGCACAGTCGGCGAAAAATGCTGTTGGTTCATGGTCTGCCGGAGCAGACCAACGAGAATGCGGCCGCAGTTGTTGTCAGTGCCATTGCCGGCCGTATGAAGCTGTCCGGTTTCACAGAAAAAGACATAGGCCGTTGTCATAGAATGGGCCGCACATCTGCAAGCGACCGGCCGCGACCGATTTTGCTGAAGCTGCGCGATCTCGAGGTGAGGAACAAGATCTGGCACGCCAAGAACGCGTTGAAAGGCACTGGTATAACAGTCTCCGAGTTTCTGACGAAACCACGGCACGATACTTTTATGGCGGCGCGTCAGAAATTTGGTATCACCAGATGCTTCACGCGCCAGGGATACGTCTTCGTGGTCAGTTCGGACGGGAAGCGCAGCCGCATTAGCTCGCTTGCAGAGCTTGATAAGATAGCGGCAGCGGATGTACCTAAGCCGCCGGTGCCTGTTGCCAAAATTCCGGAACCTGCAGTGCCGAAAACAAGGCGAGCCGGCGGCACGAGTAAGAAGTAACTTTTTGTTGTCATTCGAACTTCTTTGTGAGTTGTGTTGTTATTGTTCAGCAAACATTTTATGTGGACCCTGTTGCGTCGTTCGTTACAAGGTACATCATTAATATTTACCATTGATTTACCCTCTAGTTGTAGTCGTTATTATTTTATTGTTGTTTTTTTTCTGTTTTGCGCACTTTTGTAAATCAACTTTTTATTTTTCTACGACAGTGACTGACTGTCTGTAGTGACAGTGAGTGAAACGCGCATGACAGACGCTTGACGTTGACGTTTTCTTTTTTCTTTTTTAATGGTACGTTCCGTTTTACTCTCAAATGTTTTAAATTTTTTTTTTATAATTTGTTAGTATAGTTAATTACGTCTGCGGTTCTCAGCTATTTTTTTTTATATTGTCTTTTAATTTTCTTGTTATTGTAGATTATTCTTTTTATATCAAGCACAAACCGGCGGGTGGAGTTAGCTTACCTTTTTGAAAAGTAATTGGTTATTTTTGTAATATTAGGTATTTAGTATATTTTTTAATATTTATTTAATTATCTTATATTTATTTGCATGTCAATCTCAGGTGATGATTTAAATTATTTTTCTTTATCTTCGAACAGCAGCGATGAAGACAGTTTTGTTAGCATCCCGTCCCTCTCCGACACACTTGAGTGTCACTTTTCTGATGTACCAAAAAACTTCAACGTCATCCACATCAACGCGCAAAGTATTCCGGCTCATTATTCAGACATGCTGGCGTCACTTAATCACAAAAATATCCACGCTGTTTTAATCTCCGAGTCTTGGCTTAAGCCATGTTTACCCTCTACCTCATATGCTCTGCCTGGCTTCCATCTTATACGAAATGACCGCACTGGCTCCAGGGGTGGCGGGGTTGCTATATCTTACGTCCTCATATTCCTTTCTCTGTAATTAGCACCTCGGCGCAACCACCTCCTGCTAACGCTGGCGAGCATTTGTTGGTTGAAGTTCTCCTTTCGCATAACAAAATCCTTCTCGGAGTTTATTACAGCCCTTCTTTAAATGTAAATTATTTCGCATCATTTGAGAAACTTCTAGATGATATAATTCCTTCCTACAGCCATTCAATTATCATGGGTGACTTTAATACTTGCCTCTTAAAGAATGATTCTCGCACCGTTTCACTTCAATCCGTCATCAATTCTAGTAACTTATATATTCTCCCACTTACTGCCACCCATCATTTTCCAAATTCTACTCCATCTCTTCTTGACTTGTTAATAGTGTCATCTCCCCAGCATGTTGCGAAGCACGGTCAATGCTCGGCCGATGGCTTTTCGTATCATGATCTCATATTTTTGTCCTATAAAGTTCGTCCTCCTAAAGCTAAACCCAAAGTCATTCTTCAGCGCAATTTTAGTGGTATGGACCAACGCGCGTTCCTTGATGACGCAGGTAAGATCGACTGGTCTCCTGTTTTTCTAGCTCTGTCTGTCGATGAACAAGTTAATGTTTTTAACTCCCTTTTAACCACATTATACGACAAGCATGCACCATTTAGAGCTGTTAAGATAAAGCATCACCCGGCGCCATGGCTAACTGACGACTTAAAAATGTTAATGAATAAAAAATCAGCAGCGAAAAGACGATTTAAACTTCGACCTACTGACCACAACAGGGAAAGGTATGTCAAGGTTCGTAATCGCTGCAATAGGGCGTGTAGGGATGCGCTTCGCCGCCACATTCACAATTCAGTTGAAAACGTAGATTTATCCAAAGTTTGGAAGTTCCTTAAGTCGCCAGGAATTGGAAAATTAAAACAAAATTCTATTTCACCTAATATTAATATTGACTCACTAAATCTCCATTTCTCTTCCTCATCATGTATCAATGATGCTGAAAAAGCGACTACATTAGACAAACTGTCTACTGTACCAGTTCCTGATCTTGCTCCCTTTGCATTTGACCAATTATCGGATTGTGATGTAAAAAAGAGCTTGCTGTCAATTACTTCCAATGCGGTAGGCGGTGACGGTATTAGTCGCAATATGTTAGTGCCAATCCTTGATATCGTCCTTCCAGTCCTCACTTTTATTTTCAACAGCTCCATCTCCAATGCTATATTCCCATCCTCATGGAAAGACGCTCAGATAATTCCTTTGCCTAAAAAATGTAATCCTAAATCGTTTGCTGAATACCCAAGTAACAAAATGTGGTCTTGTAGTAGTTCCGGAGCCAGGTCTATAACAGGCTAGTAAAAGTTTATAACCACGGAAAAGGGCCCATTTTATACGCGTACTTTTGCTAATAAAACACTCATATTAGACTTGGCGAGCACCACTTAGACCAATAATACACTTATAGGTGGACTCTGCGTAGTCCATTTGCTCCCGCGAAGCTGACTATGAGCATTTAATAGAACCAGGCAGGCTTGTAACGTACTCCGCGCTTCTAATATTAGCTACTTCAAACATTTGTGAATTGATGTTTTGTTGTGCGGTTGTGGAGAAAAAAATAAAATAAAAGCTAACTTCATCTTTTTTATATAAAATGTATTAACAAGTATTTCGCACGGAATATTAAGATAAGATAAGATAAGATAAGAAAACATTTATTGACCACAAGCACAAATAATGTAAAACACAGAGAATGATAAAGAGAATATAAATTAATTAAAAGGGTGAAAACAAACAAAAAAAATTGGTTGCCTGTAAAGTCGGTATACGGGCGAAAGTTTTACGTGACAACGACTTTGAGTGGTAAAATAATTTTAATGTGAATATTCATTCGTATAGTAGGAAGAAGGATGAAATAATATGGAAGGGACGCGTGCCTTTCACTTTTTATGTCTGTCTCTCTCGCTCTTAGGCGGGCTAACCATGCCCGAGTGGAAGGGACGCGTGCCTCTCACTCGCTCTCATTGTGAGCGCATAACGTGAGCGGAGCGTAACGCAGTTTCTTGAAGTGTCACCCGGCAAACCAATTTATAAGACGTTGTTTGACGTTGACGTTAAATAAAAGCTAAAATTTTAACAATAAAAGTGGCATATGGCCAATTAGGACCCAACCTCAGCTTATGCTGCAACGACATGCGAGCCGCTGCAGCGCTGGTATTCTGGATGGGCCTAAAGCCCTGCTCGCGCCATGAGAGCAATCCAGCCGAGGCGGTAGTACATCGCCCCGCCCGCTATAACCACTCCGCTCACTTATGATTTACAATTTAAAAATAGTACAAACAAGCAAAACAATGCACCCGCCACGCCCAAACCACCTACCCAGCGCGAACAAGGCTTGTGGGATACATATGACAACAACAGAAAGAGAAAAAAAAAATAATGATAATAATAATCATGACATACATAACAGCTAAGACTTACATATGCACAGAAAGAATACTTAACATTTACACAAAATACCAGTAACAATAACATAATAAGAAAAACCGGAAGATCATTAGAAAAATAAAATAAATAAATTTTAAGAGATAATATCATTGGAGGTTTTCGAACGTCGCAATTACAATTTCGTAATCTGTGTCTATCATCGAATTTGGTCACCTGTCACCCAAACGTGACACGTCACTCACTGCCACGTTGAAAATTTGACGTCATCACAACGGACTAGTAGAAAATGAACAAGTAAGAAATAATAAGTTAGTGATTGGATATGAATGTTGTTAAGTGGAAGTTGGAACACAAATGAGCCCATGCTACATGCTATGGTCAACCTCAGCGGTGCCGGGACGCTCCATCCGCGACAAGTGCAAGACGTGAATCAATTGGAGCTAAGTTTATAGCCTGTTGTTCACTGAGTAAGTATTTTTTAAGGCTCTGGCTAAAGATGTGAATTGTTTTTAGGTCACGCAACGGTGGGGGAAGGTCGTTCCAGCACCGCGAGGCCGCAAACCTGAAGGATCCGCGAAACATTACCGTACGGTGCTTAGGGGTGACGAAAACGTGAGTGCAGGCTCTTGTAGGATACTTCCTATTATCTTTTACCCACACCAACTTATTCAAAAGATAGGGCGGCCTTCCTGATCCGATTACACCAAACAATAATGTGGCAAGGTGAAGTCTTCTACGAGCTTCCATTTTTATGATGTTTGCAGAGTTAAGAAAGGGAGTAATGTGTGTTCTGGGTGGGATGTTAAAGCAAAAACGCGCACAAGCGTTCTGCACACGCTGAATAAGCTTGGCGGTTCTGGAAAGCAAGCACGGACCATAAACTGTATCACAGTAGTTAAGCTTCGACAAAATAAGAGACTCACAAAGTGTCAACCTCAGCTCCTCGCTCAGATAAGGACGAATATTGTATAATAATTTGAGCCGGTAAAAACAATTGCGAGTACACTCAGCTATATAACTTTCAAAGTTAAGACGGCTATCCAAGGTCACTCCTAGATTTCTTGCGGAATCCACACGCTCAATTTCTTCGCCATTAATATGCACACCTAGAGAAATATTACATATTTTCTGCATATTTCGGTTTGACCCAGTCAATAACAGTTTTGATTTTTTTGGGTTGAGGACCAGACAATTTGAGTTGCACCAAGATGAAATGAGGTCCAAATCTTCGTTAATCTTTGTTGCAGCGTTAGCGTGATCACCCAGACGGAAGGGTCATCTGCGTACAAATGATACCTACAGTTAGTTATACTTTCTGTGATATCGGCGCTGTACAACGCATAGAGGATTGGTCCAAGGATTGAACCCTGGGGCACACCACGGGTGACAGGCTGCAGAGCAGAGCGTAGCTTGATCCCATCTGAACCAGTCAGCTCGACCAGTTGACGTCTATTATGGAGGTAGCTGGTGAACCAATTTATAGCATTATTATCGACACCGTAATATGATAGCTTGGAAAACAAGAGGTCAGCATTGATGGAGTCAAAGGCCCTCGAGAAATCCAGCAGCAGTAAGATATTAATCTCTCCCTGATCCTGAGCAGCAAGCAAATGGTCGACAACATCCGCGAGGGCAGATGCTGTGCTGTGGCCTCTGCGGAATCCAGACTGCTGTTGAGGGAGAATGTTGTTTTCCTCCAAGTATTTGGTCAGCTGTTCACATACGATCTTTTCTAAGACCTTGGACAAGCATGGGAGCAGGCTGATAGGACGCAAGTCGCCCATTGAGGTAGGGTTACTGTTTTTCGGCAACGGCTTAACCACTGCGGTCTTCCAGCCACTGGGAAATACACCTTTGGCTAAGGAGAGGTTGATTATGGTGGTGAGAACCGTTAATGACTGGGGCAGAGTTAAAAGCACCATGTCCAGTGACAACCCATCACTACCCTGTGCGTTCGACTTGAGCCCTTTAATAATCTTAAGTACCTTGTCTTCGGATACTGTTCACAAGGAAAAAATCGCCGAGCCAAATCTGTGATGCTCATAGTAAGTAAGTTGCGACACCGACACCAGGCCATCTCCAGGAATGTCGAGAAAATGAGCGTTAATAAGGTCAGGATTACTAAAACATTGCAGGAGAATTGTGTTTTTGTTGTTATTAAAAATTACAGTGGATGGAGTATTAGACGTGCATACGTGTTTGCACGGCAAACGCGTATGTATTTTCGGTGAAGTATATTGTGTTTTACATCTCAATTTTTGTTCGCCTTTTGAACACGGTGTATTTACTAAGTTATGTTTAAAAATAATATTAGTCTTAACAACATTGTCACGCCATATTGTGATGAATTAGGGTTCCGCATACAAATGTCTTATGCTTAATTTTAATAACTAACATTTTATTATTTTTATGTTTTAGTTGTGACTTTGATCGAAATATCATGGTCATATTTCCATTTGTTTATATCCATTTTTGTAATAATTTAATAAAACCCAATGACTCAAAAGTAAATCAAAATGGCCATGAAGATGCGTAAATATTAAAAGCAATTGTCTTCTTAAATGGACTTCACGAAGATAACTTTGGACACTAACAGTTTTACAAGAATCCTTTTTAAAGAAATTAAGACTATAACAGCATTCTAGAGTCCACAATAATACCAAGTACACTTACTCTTAGTAAAAACCACTGTAGAACTAATTCACTTATAATTGGCACATAAAGTTGACTTATACACCCCTATAAGGTCAAGTAACAAGTGCAAATGGTTCTAAGTCTATAAATTACTATTACTGGCGTATGACACTTATAGCGGATTTATAATTACTTCTTGTAAGCGATTATAAGTGTAACTTACTGGAGCAAGTTTTCTCAAGTGTATTTGCACCTATGTAACACTTTTATAGGCCATCTTAGCCTTTACTGCACCTATAATTTCGTTCTATACACGACTATAAGTCAACTTATAAGAACAGGTGTACTATAAACCCGAACGAACTCCGTGTAACCAGTTATAAGCTTGGTAGTAAAACCTGGAACCACTAAAAGAGAGGTACTAGTACTGTAAGCCTGTAAACTGTGCACTACAGGAGAACCTTGTTACTTGGGTACCGACCTATTTCCATTCTCCCTTTCCTATCCAAAGTCCTCGAGCGTCTGGTCCACAATCAAATAAGTAAGTTCCTTTCCCATCATAATCTTCTAAACCCACTCCAATCCGGCTTCCGTCCAGGCCACAGCACTGTGACTACTTTAGTCAAGATCACCGACGACATTCGCCTTGGCATGGAAAACGGTCACCTAACTGTGCTTACGTTGCTGGACTTCAGCAATGCCTTTAACACAGTTGACTTTGACATCCTTTTATCTTTGATGCGCTCACTTAACATATCTCCAACGGTAATTGAGTGGTTTCACAGCTACCTGTACGGACGCAGGCAAAGGGTTCGCCTTGAAGAGAAATTCTCTGCGTGGTGTGACTCGACGGCTGGTGTCCCGCAGGGTGGCGTTTTATCTCCTCTCCTCTTTGCTATTTTTATCACTTCTATTTCCGAAAACCTATCTTCCTCCTACCACCTATATGCAGACGATTTACAAATTTATTGCCAGGCACCACTTGGTAATCTCGCCGAGGCTATATTAACTACCAACGTAAATTTGAAACATATTGTAGATTGGAGCCGAGCCTACGGACTTAAAGTCAATCCAAGCAAAACGCAGGCTATTGTGGTCGGCAGCTCCAGGTTGCTTTATAAGGTAAACTGGGAAACCCTCCCTAAGGTTACATTTGATGGAGTCTCTCTTCGGCTTCTTTAAGAAGACTGCGCAACTTTTTACCCACTGCCACTAAAATTGCGCTAGCACATTCGCTGCTTCTTCCCGTTTTAGACTATGCCGACGCCTGCTATCTTGATCTCTCGGAGGACCAGCTAAATAAACTTGAGCGCCTTCAAAATTTTTGTATTAGATTCATATTTGGCTTACGCAAGTATGATCATGTTTCTGAATACCGCGCTAAACTCAAGTGGCTTCCTATTCGTCTTCGCCGGAATACTCACATCCTCTCCCTTCTATATAACATATTGTTTAATCCCACCTGTCCTTCCTATCTAAAGGAACGCTTCAGTTTCCTTTATTGTTCATCCTCGCGCTCCTTACGGTCATCAGAAAATCTATCCCTTAAAACCCCTCTTCACAACACTACCTTTTACGATTGTTCATTCGCCGTTGAAGCTGTTCGTGTCTGGAACTCGCTTCCAGTTGCGATCAGGCGTGCTAAAACAATTCACGCATTTAAGGTGCACGTGAAGAATTTCTACCTTTCCCTTTAACCCTATCCTGCTGCATAGCTGTCATTGTCCGCCACATCCTACCTGAGACTATTATATTTAAGTATTTATATGTATGTATATATAATTGTTACACCCTATTATTTATTTATTTTATAATGTTATGTATTATGTTTTGGTTCTTTTTAATTTGCTTTTGTTTTTAATTGTTTTACTGTGGTATGCACCTCCGATCTTTGAGTGTTTAAGTTCTCTCCATCCGAATGGTTGTCTGGCAGAGATCGCTTTAAAGCGATAAGACCGCCAAATTGTAACTTTGTATTTGTGCTCATTGTCATGTGTTATGTAAATGTTTGTGGTGTTAAGTTACAATAAAAGTATTGTCTATCTATCTATCTCTAAATCTGACAGTAAATCTTTCCAATACAATTTAGAAACAATAAAACAAATCAAATTAAACTAAATATAACGTCTGAATGCAAGTCAATCATCGAAATTGTGGAAGAAATAAATTTCTTAGATGTAAATATTGACTCACATCTAAATTGGAAGCTGCACATAAATAAATTATTAAAAAAATATCGAGCTACTGCTATGGCCTATCTATACTTGCGGAAATATCATCTGTAGAAGTAGTCAGAGCCGCCTACTTTGGCCAAGTTTATCCTCTTCTTACTTATGGAGTTATTTTCTGGGGAAATCTGAAATGTAAAATCTACCTTTATACTACAAAAGAAATGCTTGAGAACTATTTATTCACTCAGAGAAATGTTTTTAGAGAAAAGGGTTATTTGACACTGTCGGGTATTTATGTGTTAGAGATGGCTGTTTTTATAAAAAGCAATATCCAGTATTTTAAACTTAAAAACACAAATAAATTGTAATTTGCAGAAGAGATATGCATATGACTTGGCTTTACCAAATATTAATAATGCGTTGTAGGTACCACAAGAGTGCCTATGTAACTGGTATCCAAATATTCAATCATCTGTCCACAGATCAAAAAGCTTCAGTAAAGTTAAGCTGTTTTAAAATTAAATTAAAAAGATGGCTTAAAGATAAGGCGTTCTACAGTTTGACTGAATTTTTGGTACATAAATCATAAATCTTTATTTGCCGAATATCATGTACACAACATTGAGATGTAAGACAATGTTTTAAAGTATCAACAATATTCTGCCATAAGTATGTAGGCATGCAAATATCCATAATTGTAACTACATCAATTGACTTTTTGTCTGAAATTAATTATTAATGTTACCTAGTATCTTTACTATTTATACAAACAATACAATTAAATTACAATTCATTTAAATGTCATAATTATTATTATTATTCCATTTATTCATTTATATACATACTATTTACATTTTTAAATAATTCTATAAAAATACAAAAAACAATTAAAAATATAAAAAATAGTAGCCCACCGGTATCGGGAACAGGGTCCAAGCTACCGGTGGCCAGGGCTCCTGAGAGAGGAACCTCCTAACTATGCGCGCCGTGTCCAAAAGTACTGCTTTCTGGATCAAGCCCTTGATCCAGCTGCCCAACGAGAGCCTCTTTAGGTGTTGGTCGAGGCTCTTGGCAATTATGCCATTGGCCGTCACGACTATCGGCACAATGACTGCTGTGTTCACATCCCACATGTCGACAACCTCGCGAGCCAAGTCAAGATACTTAGTTTGTTTACCTTTCTCAGCCTTCACGAGGTTCTCGTCATGAGGGACTGTTATATCAACAATCATTGCGCGACGCTCTAGTCGGTCTATCACCACTATGTCAGGCTTATTGGCAACAATAGTCCTGTCAGTGATGATAGACCGATCCCAATACAATGTGCAATTGCCATTTTCGAGAACTGGGTCGGGCATATACCTATAGTACGGTACTTCCGATTCCACAAGATTGTATTGAACAGCAAGTTGCTGGTGGATAATCCTGGCTACAAGGTTGTGCATGTGCAAATAGTCTCCGTTAGCTAGACTAGAACAACCGGAAATAATGTGACGGATGGATTCCCCGGGCCGGTGACATGCCCGACATATGTCAACCGTACCGTCCTTCACAATGTATTTCTGGTAGTTGTTCGTCATCATAACTTCATCCATAATCGCACAGACAAAACCTTCGGTTTCCCCAAAGAGGTCACCAAAACGCAGCCAGGCTACGGACGCTAGGAAGTCTACATCGGGCCCATGTAGGACCCGATAAAAGCGTCCGTGAAGCTCCTTGCTCTGCCATACCTCCCTGCGGTCGTTAGTATCTAATACCACAGGTTTGCGCCAGTTCTCGTTAGCCAAGGAGAGCGTGGTAAGGCCCTTGTCCACCGCCACCACATCTCGATGCATACCCACGTCGGCCTCGAGGAAATATTCCCTAAGGCTACATATCTCGCGGTTGTGTAGGGTCTTAGCATTTAAAAAGCCACGACCCCCGCACTTCCGCGGGATATACAGCCTCATAACCGATGACCGTGGGTGATGCATCCGATTTGCGGTAAGCAGTGAGCGTACCCTCCTATCCAGGGCGTCAAGTTCCGTCTGAGTCCACTTAAGTGCGCCGAAAGAGTACATCAAAACTGGCATGACCCAACCGTTGAAGGCGCGCACCTTGTTCCCGCCTGATAAAAGACTGTTAAGTACTTTGTTCAGGCGGCCAAAGAAGCGCTCCTTCAACGATTGTTTCACGTCACCAGCATTGATACCTAACGCTTCCGACATACCCAAATACTTGTAAGTTTCGGTTGAGGAGAGGGATCTAAGGTGTATGGAATCCGAGAGTTGGGTCCCCACGGATTCCATAATCTCCCCTCGCTTTACATGCATGACCACACATTTGTCCAAACCAAATTCCATCCTGATGGCGCCACTGAAAGTTTCGGTTACCTTCAGTAGCTTCATCAGTTGCAAGTCGTTAGGAGCAAAGAGTTTCAAGTCGTCCATGTAAAGGAGGTGCGATATGACCTGACCACCTCTTCTCAACCGGTAGCCTTGACCCGAACCCTCCAGGAGTGTACTGAGAGGGTTAAGGGCCAGACAAAACCACAGTGGACTCAGACTGTCGCCCTGAAATATGCCACGCTCGATCCTTATCGGGTCGCTGTTCGCCTGGATCTGTCGGCATCCTGGATAGCGAAGGACCGTCGTCCACTGCCTCATACACGGAATCAGGAAGGTGCGTAGAATTGCATCAACTTTATACAGCTCCAGCACCCTCATGAGCCACGTATGTGACACCGAGTCATAGGCCTTCTTATAATCTATCCAACATGTCGACAGATCCTTTCGGGAACGTCGAACCTGTTGGCTAATCGCTATGTCGATGAGGAGCAGCTCCTTAGTACCACGGGACCCGTTCCTACATCCATTCTGAGAGGAAGACATTATCGAATACCTTTCTATATGATGGGAAATCTTTGCTCTCAAAATGGATGTAAAGACTTTATAGACCGTCGGTAAACACGTGATCGGTCTATAATTTTTAGGTTCCGCAGCACTACCTGATTTATGGAGCAGGTGGGTTATTCCTGTGGTTAGGAACTGGGGCAGCGACCCAGACTCTAAGGCAGACTGGAATTGAGATGCCAAGCGAGCGTGCGATCCCGTGAACCATTTGATCCAGAAATTGTGCAGCCCGTCCAGCCCTGGAGATTTCCAGTTAGGCAACGGACGGACTGCACGAGCTACATCTTGGGGGCTGATGTTAATTGCCCCCATTTCTGGTATCAGATCGCACGCGCGCTCGATCACCCTAGTCCAATTACCCTCTGTGTGATTGACAGGCACCGACCAGATGCTGCGCCAGAATGAACACATGGCATCATCATCCGGTAGGTGCGTATCAGTCTCATCTTGGTCCGGTCTCTCCCAAGCCCTATAAACCCACCTCTCATTGCTCTGGAATATGCGATTCTGAGTATATCGCTCCACTCGCCGCTTGTATCGACGTATGCGGTTTGCCCATGCATAGATTTTCTGCTTCAGGAAGTCGATACGCTCTGTAACGCGGGTCAGATAATCCCGAGGACTAATATCAGTCCCCGAGAATGCCCGCCTCACAAAGCGCAATACTCTACGGCGAGTGTTGCCCTCCCTGAAGCAGATGAGTTTGCCGATGAGTGCTCTAGCCTCACCGATACGACGCTCGATCCTGCACTGCCAAGCTGGTACAGCTGGTCGTGTAGCTCTGCCACTGCTAGGAAATTTGACATGAGCTACATGACATGCTGCTGCAGCCGCACAGTACAAGATCGAGTGAGTATCAGCGAGGTCTTCGCTGCTATCAAAACAATTTGTTAGTTGCGAATCTAGAGCACACACCAGCGCCCTATTTCTATTATGCATGGGCAAACGAGGTAGACGGGGTCTAAGCCCCGGCGGTGTGGAGCGATACTCTCGGAAAGCATCTTCCAAAGCGCTCCTCAATCACTCATTGCATTGGGTACTCACGGATATAACCCCGTCATCATCATCTTCACCAACAAGGTCGGGTCGCGGTGAAACACGTTGTATTTGCACCGCGGCCGGTGGCGAAGCAGGTGAGACACGGCTATTCCGCGATTCTTGACGTAGTCTATCAAGTACGGCGTCATCCAACATACGGTTACGCTGGATGACCCGCACCTGATCCGATAGTCGTTGCGCTGAAACGTTGACAGCTGGCTCAAGTACCTGAAACAGAGAGAGCATCCGACCACGGTACGCAGTCAGGTTAGTTCCCCCCTCTGTAGCCCCAAAGTATGAGCGCATGACATTTTCGTTAATGGATTGCGTCCATCGCATGCGCTGCACACTTCCACCGATAGCGGGGACCCTGTCAGAGGCCGGTGAGCCTCGAGGTCCCAAGCTGGTCGGAGGTCGGCCTCGTCCGCGCCGACGAGCAGGTGGTGGTGTCGTCGACGGCGAGAAGTATTCGTCGCTCGAACTCGACGCAACTGCAGCTACCGGAATCTCTGGACTCGCGGCTGGGGCAGGGCCCGGCGGCTGCGAGGCGGAGCTGAGCGACGAACCCGAAGATGACGGTCGTGTGTTTTTTACTCGTGCCCGGCTTCTTGTCAGCATTTCAGTTTTTCATATTGTCTTGTTGTCCAGGTCCGTGGTTGTCAAATGGTATTTCCATGACTATTATTTTTGGTGTCGGTCCTGGTTTGTTGCAGCTTGTCATATTATTCTATTTTTTTTCTTGGTGGATTGGTGATGAAATACATTTTATAATTAGTTTTTTCCAATAAAATTGTGCAAAAATAACGAAGCGATAAAAATTTTACGTCAGTCAAGTTGACAGCCGGGCCACAGATTATTATTATTATTATGAGCCTATATTTTCCCACTGCTGGGCAAAGGCCTCCCTCCCCTCTTTCCACTTTTCTCGGTCTGTTGCTTGTGCTGGCCAATCCTTTGCCATCAAGGCCATCAGGCCATCAAGCATAATTATTAAAAATTAATATTATTGCAAATTACGAGAAACAATACAATTAAATTACAATACATTCAAATGTCATAATTATTAAAAATTAATATTATTGCAAATTACGAGAAACAATACAATTAAATTACAATACATTCAAATGTCATAATTATTAAAGATTAATATTATTGCAAATTAAAAGTTAATGATAATGTCAAAATGTCTGTACAATTTATACAAACAATACAATTAAATTATAATTCATTAAAATGTCATAATTATTAGAAATCAATATTATTCAACCGATTATATTAGACGGTAATATTAGACAACCTCCTTGGTCGAGTGGTTTGTACACCGGTTTTCATGGTGTCGCCATCTCTGAGGTTCCGGGTTCGATCCCCGGTCGGGTCAATTTAGAAATTGTTGTTTTTCTAAATTGTCTCGGGTCTGGGTGTTTTCTATGTATAATAAGTATGTATTTAAGTACGTTTATCCGTTGTCTAGTAACCATATTAACGAGTTTCATAACGAAGCTTCTCTTGGGCTAGATAATTGGTGTGAGTGTTGGAAAGTTGGAAGTTTTTAAATTTATGATAATGTCAATGATAATTAAAAGCAAGATGTCATATTATTTCCAAATATTCCTTGACGGAGTAGAAATTGTGCTATAGGAGCCATTGTGATAAACTATTTTTAAATCTATTTCTTTCTAACGGGAGATTCAACATGTCTAACGGTAATTTATTAAATATTTTTATGGCCATGTAAAATATACTTTTTTCTGGAATAACGTATAGTCAATTTATTTTTTCTTGAATCCCGTAAATTTATTTTGATATCTTTATTTTTTACAAAATATTCTGGGTATTTCTTAACCAATAGACACATTTCTAGTATGTACATACAGGGTAGAGGGAGTATTTTATGTTTTGTAAATAGGGGTTTACATGAATCTCTTTGTTTGATTCCACAAATCGCACGAATGCATTTTTTCTGAGCTCTAAATACCCTTTCGATGTCAACGCTATTACCCCACATTACCACACCGTAACGCAGCAGAGAAGATACGTATCCGTGGGACGCTTGAAGGGCAACTTGAAATGACGCAATATTTTTGACTCTATATAGTGCAAATACAAACCTATTTATTTTTGCGCATAAGATGTCTGTGTGTGCTTTCCAATTGCAATTTTCGTCTAAAGTTATACCTAAAAATACTGTGCTATTTACGATGTCAATTTTATTATTATTGTATTGTATGTCAATATTATGTTTTTTCGCTTTATATGTATGAAATTGTATTGCTTTAGTCTTAGATATATTAATTTTCAGGTTATTTTTATTTAACCATTCAATTACGTCAGAGAGGCTATTATTAATGTCATTTCTAAGTATGTCAATATTTTTATTTTGAAACAATAGTGTACAGTCATCAGCAAATAAGAAGCAATCATTGCTAGTCACATCTGGGAGGTCATTAACATATAAAAGAAACAGCAGTGGTCCCAAGATACTGCCTTGAGGCACTCCATTGCTTATTTGACGATATTTAGATCGTACATATTCTATGGTTTTATTAACTGTTTGCGTTATTTCAGCACACTGCTGTCTATTTGCTAGGTAACTGGCGAACCATTGATTTGCTATTCCTCTAATACCGTAATCATGGAGCTTCTGTTGAAGTATGTCATGGCTTACACAGTCAAAAGCTTTAGACATATCTAGAAATAGTGCTACAGTTGGTATTTTATCATTAATTGATTCTGTGATTTTTTTAAGTAATGAGAAACATGCTAATGAAGTGAATTTACCCTCCTGAAAACCGAATTGTTGCTTGTTTATAATATTGTGTTTGTTAATAAAGTCATGTAGTCGTATGGCGATAACTTTTTCAAAAGTATTTGTGTGTTTTTGCATTTAGCCAAAAATACAGATAAATCGCAAAATAATTTAGTGGGGATTCTATCATTTGCACTAATTAATAGAATCAAAAAGTCGTCACTAGTTAATGTCTCATGTAATTCAGTATTAAGAATATCAAAACTGCTGGCGTTAGGCTTAATAAATGAGGTAATTATGCGACTATCGTTGTTACATATTTTGTTTAAATACTCTGACCGGTTAAGGGCTTGTTGGTCGCCCAAAATTAATACATTATTTTTCAGACATTTTTCAGTAGATTTTTCGTAATTGATTAATCTTGAGGTCAAATTATCCTGCAAAGCGCCATCTAGTGGTAGTACGGTGAAACGGTCAGTATTTTGACGATGCTTTGAGGATTCGATTGAGTTTGTCAGTCCTCACAGGAGCAGCAACGAGTATAATCAATAGGTGGCTCTGAACATATTTCAATTGACGTTGTCATTAATTGTGGGTCATCTTGACAATGTAATGTCGATTTCGTGGGTAGATGTTGTACGTATTTCTGTAACTCCGCTCTGAGTTTGTTATTATCTAGTTTTAATGTTTCTATTTCTTTTTTCGCTGAGCATAGTTGTGTTTATAGTTCGTCTAGTTTTAATTTTAATTCAGTTGTCATACTTTCGTATAAGGAAGAATCATTCGTCAAACTTTTCATTTTTGTGTCAAAAATAGTAGTGTCATCGAAGTCCCGTTCTAAGCTAGAATTGTAGAATCTAGATCTGTCTATTGACTTTGACCTTAGTGTACGGCGTCTTTGTGTTACGTTCTCTTGTGAATTATCCATTTGAATTATAGGTTGATTTCCAACCAAACAGGAAAAAACAGAAGTGTAGTGTAGCAATCTGATGGTGTGCGTGTGCGGTGATATCAGTTGTTCCTTTAATTATCGCAAGATGTCGTTACTAGGGATGAAGGAGTTGTTACAGCTGATCGATACGTAAGTCGGTTGATGTTTGTTTGTATTTGAACTTTTGTTCAACGGAAATTCTGATGATTAACTTAATTTTTGTTTTATGGCTGTTTTTTTACTCACTGCGCTATTATTAGTCTAGTTGATATTCTCCTCACTCATAATAGTCCATAAATATCGGTTATACAATAAATATGTTTATTTATAATCTTCACAACAGCTGATAGTTTCTGTTATACGTTATTTTCACACACACTTGATATATTTAAGAGATAACATTTATACGGATTATTTAGATACGACACTTTCTAACACTGGAATATATAAAGATAATAACTCATAGGATTTTTTAAAATATTTTTTTTAGTACTGAGCAGATGTTTAGCCTGGCACAGCAGCGCCCTCTCATAAACAACATAGTGGCTGTTTCTATGTAACATGTACCTAGCTACTAAAAATTGTATGCCCAACTAGGGTAAATTGTTTGCTACCATTGTTTTATGCTTTACACCTGCTATGTATTTACACAATTTTATGGCAATAAAAATTTATCTTATCTTATAGAGAAAACCAAATGAAACAGTAAACAAAATAATCAAAGTTTATTTAACCTCGGGGCGTACCTATATACTTTAGTTAGTTTAATGTACATAAATTACTTTTAGTTATACGCATATACGCCCTACAATTTTATTTGAGAGTGTTGTTTACGTCCAACACTTTGATGATGCCTAATAATGATTGCTTTTACGTCCAAAAATACGAACAAATCTACATTACATGCCTTGAAATTTGCGTTCGTATTCACCATTGTTTTCAGAGAACTTTAAATATTATACAGTTTGATAGCGGAGAAAAAACTGAATAGGATGGCATTCAAAACTTATTTTGGCCTAAATGGTGGTTACGCCCTTTGAGCCGCGAGGTATCGTTATGTTGTTGTTATTCAAGCGTTATTTTACTATTCAGTCTTACCTATTTACACTAAATTAAGTAAAACTAAGTAAAAGTAACTAAAAATGTAGCCAAATTATTATTTTTATTTTATTACTTTAATTTAAACGGTACCAAAACCAATTACATTAATTAAAGATAACAATCTAGCAAATAAAATTAATTATAAAAATAAAATAATAATAGTAAAAATAGGAATAAAAAAATACTTGGTTATTCCCTCCAAGTTAGCCATTATCTCTCTTTTTAAATTTCAAAAAAAACTTAGTGGGCCCTTTTGGCATCCACGTACTTCTATAGTTTGTTTTTTTTTTCTATTGTACGTCCGTCACCAGCCAGATCAGGCCTCCGTCACTCCATATACTTGCGCGCTATAATTATGTACCTACCGGCCGAGCGGTCTCGGGCCGTTTGCGGACCAAATTCAGCGCGGTTTTCGCAAGCGAAGCGCATGCACGTTGTTCAATTTTTATTGTTCCATTCGTTTGTACACGTACCTACGATGCCGTCTGGTGCCTAATGTGCAGTAGATGGGTTTGTTGTGCAGTAGTAGTTTTTTATTTTACCTACACACTGACCTCTATTTACTTTTGATGATGATGTCAGCACCTATTCATAAAAAAAAATATTTTATAAACGATACAATTTTAAAGTACCACCTATAGTCAGAACATATTCATAGTTCTCAATAAAATAGACACAAATAGTTATTTATGTTACTTTAATTTTATCTATGAGGCAGCCCTGCAATTGCCGTGGGATCGCGCGGTAGGTTATTATAGTTTAAATATTAGTAGGCTACAGTGGCGAAGCGTGAAATATTGAGAGAGGTAAGCCGGAGCAAAAAAAAATGCTTACCTACTCCAAGCGCGGGCACGCAGTCTTGAGTCCTTACCGAAAATCTGTGATTGGCATCCTGGCTTCAGTCTTGTATAGGCAGATGTATCTTCAGTCCACTTTTACTATACGTGTAAGCACTGAGATATTGAAACAGTGTCTTGCAAGCATAATAGAAGTGGCTTTGATAAAAGCCGTTTGTGGTGAAATGATGATATGATGTAAATTAAACAAAACTTAATAGACTAAGTACTAATAATACTACTTATACTCTAAAGCTATTCGTCTATTCTTTCTAACAAAGTGCGCTAAGACATTATCATAAAAGCCGGGAAGAATCTAAAGCTATTAATGCCGACATCTTACAATTCTACCGATTATTTTGCAAATCTACTTACTCTAAATACGTAATTTCAACTTAATACAATATCTACTTACCGCAAATACCTAATTACAACGTACGTCTTCGTAACTACTTTCTACACACAACACAAATAAACAAAGTCCAACTACAATACTAATCATAATAATAGGTGAAAGTAACTAATAAATTCAAATACTAATAAAACACAGTCATGCATTCAATGATGAATTGCAATTACGTCAAATTATCTGTCAACAGAACACAAACCGAAAGCGATATTCCTCCGTCCCGCTCACGCGTACGCAAATTGTATAACTGTCTCTATCAAGTAACTCGGATAAAGACGGCTTACCGGCTGCTAATACGCGGGTGGGTTTATTGACCTTTATGTGACGTCATGACGTTTATTTTGTATGGAAGTTTAACTGCCTAAAAGCCGATCGCGCCTGCGGCTTATTTTAAAGCAATATGTTGTTAAAAAGCAAATTTTGTTGATTTAATGTCCATAGTGTAGGCAATTTGTAATGTTTCTTTTATATATTTACTTTTTTAATTACTGATTGTGCCATTTCAAAATTCAAGTAGAGAGTGGTTGTGTTCTAAACTTCTGAAGGGAAGCCGGTGGGAATCGAGTTGTATGGAACCTTCGTCACTGGTAGGCTATTATAGCAGTAGGTATTGGAAATTTTCTACTGAGTGAAGTATCTGTTAACTCTTCTTTAATCTGTGGCCAGATGTATTCCTGATGTTGTTTTTATGTGAACATACACCGTAATGTAATCGATGTCAGTGGTCGTATAATGTCCAATCATTGAAGTATCTTTGGTTTGATATTTAAGGTATAGGTACAGAGAGCCTAGTGAAATAACTGATTTTATATTTGAGATAGGATATATAATATATTATTTTGAGACTAAGAAGAGGCAAATGTGTGAGAGGTGTGTGATGTGTGGATGATGTGTGAAGTGTGTTGTGATTGTGCAAAGATTTGTAATAGTTGACATTAACATAATAAAAAACTTGCAAACATTTGTCTAAAACGCTATTCAGATAGATTAAGTAAGGTAGATAAGCTTTGTTCAGACTTGACATGAATATACTTAGAGCTTACATCTTTGCGAATAAGCACCTTACCTTTTGATATCCAACAAAATTGGTATTCGTGTTTCTTTGCAAACGCACGGGATTGAAAAAACAATTTACGTAATGAATAAGTATGGTGCTCGTTTACATGGATCCGGCGCTTGTCTCCAGTTCCTCCAATGTGAGATAGATTCAGCTTGTCCGCACTTTGTTTGTTCTTGTTCCATTTTTAAGTTGCACGGTACAAAATTCAACAATTATAGCCTTTGGGGTACCCGTTTTTCCGGCACGACGATAGACATCTCTGATTTCGTGGTCCTTAATATTCATATTTAAAGTGGTACCAAGCTTTTGGATTATCTTAATGAGGTCACCTTCCGTTTCGTTGTCGTTATTCGGCACGTTTCTGATCTCAATAGCTGATGATCTCGACAGCTGCTGGTATTCCTGAACTTGATTTTCCAGACTCACCAGAGATTTTTTTATTTCCGTCTTTTGTTGCTCCAATTTATCGATTTTAGTTTTCACATCTTCATATTGAGTCTTCATGGAGTTAACCGTTGTTTCAATCTCCGTGTTTGTTTTTGAATGGTGGTGCATTGTTTTTTTACGTGGGCAACATCTTTAACAAGCTTTTTCATGGTAGCTCTTTCTTCAGCTTTCCAGGAATTTAGTACCATCATGAGTTCAGTTTTATAGTTTTTTAAGTCCTGCAGCGAGACCGGGATTTGATCAGAACTTGTGCCAGGTGAAGTATTCACGCGGGGCCGCTTTGTACGTGACGTGACATGAGATAATCAGCCGGTTCGTTCAAGGTGGCCAAGTCCAGTTCGGATTGCGAATATGTTGCCATATTTGGAGGTGATGTAGGTGGAGAACGTTGCAACTTAGGCATTTTATCCGTTTTAATAAGGTACTATTCACCTTGACAGCTGATTTAGCTTGTAGCAGTCACTCAGACTCGTAGTCGCTGGTCGTAGTAGAGCGCGTCGTAGCAGTGCCCGCTACCCGTAGGGTAGGTATATACCCGAACCCGAATATGTGTGCTGTGCATGCAAACAAGCAGCGAGATTTAGCGGGGCGGGCGGCCGGCACAATCAATGGTGCGCGTGCGGTGCGGTGTAAAGCCCCGTATTCATGGTAAACATTTGTTTAGCAACAGTTGCTAAACATTGTTGGTGAGCGGCGAGAATGTTGCTAGCAACTATGTTTAAATCAATACAGGTTGTCCACACGCCAGTCTGCGTTAAAATGTTGCCCGAGGAGGTAGTGTTGTTGTGTTCTCTGTATCAGATGTATAGAATCTCTAATAAAAAAAAGAGAAAAAGATGGTGGATTCGAAATTATCTTTTGCAAAGAGAAAATTTGATGAGTGACCTCAGAATGACAGATGGATCATTTTGTAACTTTACGAGAATGTCGAAAAGTGATTTCGAACATCTTCTAGAAATGATTGGTCCATCAATAGCCAAAAGGGAAACAAATATTCGTCAGCCAGTTTCACCTCAAACGAGGCTGGCTATTACATTACGGTATCTTGCAACTGGAGATTCATACAGTTCTCTTTCATACACATTCAGAGTATCAAAACAATTGATTAGCAAAATTATACCAGATGTATGTCAAGAACTAATTAACTCACTAGCAGGATATGTCAAGGTACAAGAACACTATTTGTGTAATCAAGTATTTTATTAATTAAAAAACACAAAAAAAACAGTGTATGCTATTGCATTGATTCATCACTGAGATAGTTAACTAAGTTTAGTATAGCCGAATCTTCTGTTTCGTCTCGTAATGCATCTAGTCTATTTGTTTCGTGTCTCTCAATTTCCCTTATTTCAGTTTCCTGAACATTATTTGGTGTTGATGATGGATGAGAAGATGCCGCTTGATATCCATATGTATTATATCGTCCCATTTTTAATTCATACAGTATATTATTAATATGGTACTTTGCCTGTGTCACGGCTTGGTCATCTTTAACACTTCTTAATTCAGCAGCAATATATTCACCATATATATCAAATGGATCCTTCTTCTCCCTTTCATCCATCTTTTTTTTAGCACTTTTCAAAACCTCTAATATTTCATTTGATTCATCTGTCTTATTTCTTTTCCTCGAAGATGTAGATGTTGTAGCATTCGGCCTTGGTGATTGAGATGGCTCTGACTCCATACCACTTTCAAGTGCATTGTTTTCATCTACCTGTAAATTATTATCTTATTATATATTTATTTCTTTTTTAGGTTCCAAGTTCGGAACAAGAATGGAAACAAATAAGTCGTGAATTCGAAATACGATGGAATTTTCCACATTGCATTGGGGCCATTGATGGGAAACACGTTATGATTGTGGCGCCAAATAATTCTGGAAGTGAATACTACAATTATAAAAATCAGTTCAGCATGGTACTTATGGCAATTGCAGATGGCAATTACTAAATAATATTTCAAGAAACACCGTTTTATAATGCATTGTTAGAAAACTCACTTAAACTGCCACGGCCTGAACCAATAACACAAGGCGGAACAGAAATGCCGTATGTAATTGTAGGTGACAGTGCTTTCGCGCTAACGGAGAACATCATGAAACCATATCCTGGCATTCATGAACGTGGGAACAAAAAGCGTATATTCAATTACAGACTATCAAGAGCTAGGAGGATTATAGAAAATGTTTTTGGCATTTTATGTGTGGTGTTCCGTGTATTCACTAAACCTATTCCGTTAAAACCAGCCAATTGTGAACTCGTGGTAATTGCTTGTGTATATTTACATAACTTCTTAAGACGTAACTCAGTTTCCAGATCCATATATACACCTCCACAAACTTTTGATTTTGAAGACTCTGAAGGTAACCTATTAGAAGGTTCTTGGCGAAGGGAACTAAGTTCGTTTCCTATGATTGATTTCCAAAGACGGGGCAGGCCTGCATCACAATCAGCTCTTTGTATTAGAGAACAGTTTGCCGATTACTTTATAACTCCAGAGGGAAGAGTTCCATGGCAAAATAATGTAGCGTAATTGTAATAATTTTACAGACAATAGTATAAAACAATTATATACAAAAACAACTTACTGTTTTATTCATAGTATCCGTTTCACCAGAAGTAGTTGCACCACATAACAAAAATTCCAATGGCTCGTAATAAATCCATTTACATTTTTCTATTGCGCCGCTGCCTGTAGTTTTTTTTGCCGACATTTTTTTTTTCTCTCTAGTAAATTGAGTACGCAGTACATGTATTTTAGTTTCTACGTCTTTTTTGGGTATATTTAGGACTTGAGAAATTTCTTCGAATGCATCGTTCTTTTTGTTTCTATCTTTGTATTGTTTTATAGAACAATCCCATAATAATGGTTTTGATTGAAATAATTCTATTAATTGCATTATTTTATCATTGCTCCACACTACTGCCATGTTTATAAACTGTTGCAAACTCGTCCACACACGTCAACAATTGTCGCTAAACTGATGTTTACGCTTGTCGGGCGAGAGCTTGTCAACATGATGCTGTCAACTCTGCAACACGCAGTGTTGCCAGCAACATGTTGACAGCAACTCCGCAACACGTTGATTCAACTTTGTTGCTCAACAAATGTTTCCCATGAATACGGGGCTTAAGCGGGCCGTGTGAGATAGCGAGGCGAGATAACACGACGACAGCCGACGGACGCCGACCGATCGGTGAGTGTGCGTGTGCGTGGCGTGGGGCGCTGGGTAGTGAGTTTCGGTAATAAATGTTGTAATTATGCTTTTTATGATTACTCACGCACCACGGCGAATTACTACAATCCAATAGAACCACTGTGATCCTTGACACTTCAACTTTCTAGTAATATATATCTATTGGTAAAACAATTACTTTAAACCACTATTTAGATTAAAAAAATACGTATTAAATAAAAAGGTGTTGTTTCTGTAGCGAGCGAACGGCGGAATTTATATTGTAGTCATAACATATTGGGTGTCTCTTTCGACCAAAAGTCATCACGCTACATTTTGACGCATTAAATTCCATAGCGTTGGCTGCGCTCCAATCGCATACAGCATTATGACATCACGCTGCAAGGCTACACAGTCGTCATTCGACCTAACTTCTACAAAGAGTTTAAGGTCATCAGCGTAGAGTAAGCAGCGCGCATGTTTGAGGACATCAGTTAGATCATTTACCATAAGTAAGAAAAGAAGAGTTCCTAATATGGAGCCTTGATTTACCCGGAGCGTGTATGGTACGGTCGAGACGCGTAGATACTTAGTCTAACGAACTGTTGGCGATCTCGGAGGTAGTCCGCAAGTAAGCAAAGTAGCCTTGGAAAAACGCCAATATTGCTCAGTTTTTTTCAGAAGTATGTCATTGTCGATCCTATCAAATGCTTTTCGGAAATCGAAATACAGAACATCGTCCTGAGATCTTCTATCCAACCTGGTTGAAATAAAATCAACCAAAGTTATTAGATTGGTAGATATTAGAGCTTCCTAACTGACTTGTTATTCAGTTAGGAAGCTCTATATCCTACACACTGTAACACTGCTACACAAAGAAACACAAGACCTTGGAGTATAATTTCTCAAATCATAAAAGGCGAAAGGGGGATAGAGTGGCTACCACTAAACGTACACACTCTCAGTTTGCCGAGTGTCAATATGATTTATCCAGAAAAACTATAACCTTATTAGCACTCGCCACTGCGCACAGAGTCCAAACTTTTTCCGAAATTAATACGAGTAATATATATCTTACAATAATCAAATAAATATTCCTGGATATTCGATGAGTGATAAGTAACATGAAGTCACCTCAGACTACTTATTTATGCGTAAAAATAGCTTGTTTTTTAAAGAGGTTTTTACTAAATTTTTTTAAAGATAGGGCTGAGTTATATTACTGTTTCATTATACGAGTATTACCGTGATAATAACCACCATTCAATGTACCAATTTACTACCTCACTAATAGCTATCTTTATCCTTTTGAGTATTTATTTCACAATATTGTCTGTTAGCAATCACAGTAAATAATTAATAATTTTGGATAAAATATAGTAAAAATAATCTTTGATATTGAAATTTCGCATTCACAATGCTATACTAGATTTATGATAAAATGTTAACTTGAAAAAAATCAACCAGTCTCAGGAATTGGATAAAATGTTTACTAGATTAGACTAAATGGTTCCGGAGGCCCTTCCCCCTCCCCCCCTCCACAATTCCTATTCCTTCTTATAACCTATTCCCTCTTTAAATCTTCTGTTATAAAATAAAACAAAAAAAAAATCAACCAGTCTCAGGAAGCTCGAATGGGATTCGAACCCATGACCTTTGGATTGCCGGTGCACTGCTCTAACCGCTGAGCTAAATCTATACCGCTATATCCACTATATCTATATAGCATTGTGGATGAAAAATTTCAATAATAAAGATACAGTCTCAGGAAGCTCGAATGGGATTCAGGAAAAAACAATAAAATCAATAAAAATAAAAAAAATCATGATTTTTCCAACCCTGCTACGAAGCCTTGTTTATCGACGTCTTGTTACTGCGATGTTATGTTACTTGGGCAAAACGTACTTCGAACGATTTTACTGCGAAAACCAAGTACATCGATTTTCTTTTTCAAAACAAGACATACCTAACTTTAGTTTTTAGAATTTCTAACATTTCTTTAAAAGCAGAGCAAATAAAGGAATGCCAGGATTTTTCTTGTAACAATGAATATACTAGGCGCTTGAGTAGTAGTAGGTAGATAAAAAGTGCAATGACAAGAAATATACTGTAATTGACGTTTTACTGCGCAAATATTTTAAATACTTCTTTTTTATGTTACAATAATTCACTAATAATTTTTTCAAGACTTATTCAATTTAGACCCTTTTGGCAAAACTCACTTAATATTAACTTTACTTTCCAAAAAAATTTTCTAAAAACTAACGTTTGGTATTGATTTAAAAAAAGAAAATCGATGTACTTACTTGGTTTTAGCAGTAACATCGTTCGTTCGTAGTACCTATGTTTTGCCTAAGTAACATCGCAGTAACAAGAGTCGCTCGATTTAACGAGTGGTCAGCACGTCCCAATTTCGGTGTATCATCAGTCATCACTGAGATTCCGTGTAACTATTCATTATCTTGGATCTGGGTGTTTTCTATGTATAATAAGTATGTATTTATGTATGTTTATCGGCTAGGTACTTAGTTAACCTGTGACTGTTAGTGAAGTCTGGTGTGATTGTAACTAAGTGTGCGTATGGGAAAAAATATTTACCTACGTAAAGCTATTCTAATTTAGTTTTTATTTATCTTTGTAAGATTGTAAATATTTTTAATTTTAAAATTAGGTGTTACTTACTTATGTGTTTTCTTGTAAATTATATTGTTATTAAAGGTAAAATTCGTCAACAAAAACAAATACATTTCGCAAATCTATTGCGATAAATTAAACGAAACCAAAAAAAAAAGAATAAAATTTTCACTTTATTTACAAAAGAAGCGTAGTTTCGAGTAACTAGAGTCCTGTACATACATCAACAAACTTATATGGCGACGGAGACGATCCAGTCGACGTACGAAGCGACCTTGGTGCTGACTCCTGGATAAGTTTCGTTGGCGCAGCCATGACCCCACGACACTATTCCCACCAACACGTTATTGACACCGTAGTATAGGGGACCGCCGGAATCACCCTGTAGGAAAAATATACTGATTATGATTATACATATACTCGTACATACATAATCACGTTACCCCCTAAGGGTAAGTCAGATACTAGGCAATGAGGACCGCAAAGCAGTCCTCTACTAGTCCACTTTTTACCAAATAGCGACTGCCATGGTGTTCAGCGTGACAGATGGTGAGCCTATCGCGGCTCTACGCTGTTGGATGTATGGATTGGGCAGTCTTTAGTCCGTTAGTCGCCTTTCACGACACCCAAGAGAAGAGTGGGGTGGTAGTATTCTTTTACCGCTACGCGACACGGTTATGATTGATGTCGATAAACTAAAAGCAACAAAAGCGTTGTTCTAAATGGAAATCTGTGTCTCTGCCTTTTTTTTCCCAGTGAATCCGCCTTATACCCCACCCCCAGACGGGAGGCAGGGTTATGTGGGACTCCTTCTCCCCCTTCCACAGAAAGGGAAGAGGGAGGGAAGTTTACCCACTAAACACTGGGGAACAGCAATTCGAGAAAAAGTGGAAACCATGGGACCTGTCGAATAGGGAATTAAACCACGGGATCTGTGTCTCTGCCTAACCCTCCGGAAAGCAGGCGTGATGTGTGTACCTACGTAAGTACACTGTTTGCTTATTTGAAATGACTTTAGAATAATTATCCTAAATTTAAGAAAATTCCATAACTAATAATTAAGGTGCGTTGGGGTAGTTCGGAAGTGGGGGAAGACCGTATTTGTAAAATATATTCCGAATTAGAAGTTATTTTTGTAATCTGGCAAGAAAGCGTTAAACGCTATTTTGTTTTGCCCCGCGTCCAAGTCCCAGTCCATGTTGGTCGTTCCGACGCATCAGTTATGAGTTATGCATGTTTTACTGGAAATGTCCCCTTAAAGGGTAATTTACGAAATCCGGACTTACCCCAGGCAACATTTTGCTGGCTTTATTGGTGAGTATTAGCTATTTTTGCAAAAATGTTATCTTTGAGTAACAAGATATGTGGTGTCTTTTGAAATATCTGTTTAAAATGGGCTAAATAGGGTTGTAGGCTGAGATCCGTTCGGACTCAAATAATCGGATCTTAAACTTAAGTGAAAATGCATGTGGTTGCCAAACTTCAATAGCTAAGACTGATTAGTAATATAAATGAGCAGTTTAATAAAAGTTTGATCAGCAATAGATTGTAAGTTTTATTTAAATTTCCAACACATTAAGCATTACCTATCCAATCATTAATCTGGAATTCGGAAAGTTCTGAGTACGAAAGTTTGAGAGCCACTGCAATTTGAGATTTGGTCTAGTGGGGTAACAATTTACTGTTCCAGGTGACTTTTTTACAATATTAAATTTTCCAAAGGTAATCTCGTAGGACGTATAAGAACGGATATATTATTTATATGAACTCTGTCTTTTAAGCTATTATGGCGATTTTAGAAGGTAGTCCGGTCTTTCCCCATGAACGTCCGATCTTTCCCTAGGTTTTAAAGTAGTTGTTTTGTTTATAACTTTGGTGTGGTGTCGAAGTAAGACAATCAGCCCCCTGGTGTATGACTATCAAGGAAATTTGCCACCAAGAACTTAAAACAAGGAATTTGTTTTAAGTTCTTGTTGGCAAATTGTTATATTTGCAAAGAAAAATCTGCGTTGCCCAAAGAGCCGTCAGAGCCTAGTTGTGAATGCGCTGCAAATTTCCTTGTATTGTAAAATTGCCTGGTAGTACAATTTAATGTAGAAATAATAAGGATTTCATTTAATTAGAGTATGCGCGCAGTAGCTACAATGGCGGACTCTGTCGCTTTACCAGTCTAAAGGTCAAAATCCCTTGCACACCGCGTCGTCTATTTGGTACGGGCACGTACCCGGGCGGTCGGTGCGCTTCATACGAAAATCGCTGTAAAGTGGTAAAGCGACGGTGACCTCGACCGTACCTAAGATATCAGAATCAGACTTCACCTATGCCACTGCTGAAAAATAATGACCTGACAAGGTCAATTGACAAAGAAGCAAATTGTTTAACCATCGGTGACTGTATATGTATCCATGATACCGAAAGAGAGAAGAAAAAACTAGTTTCATACCTGGCAAGCATCACGTCCGCCGACGTCGAGAACACCAGCGCATATCATGTTCTCAGTGACAATGCTGGGGTTCGGCAGCGTGAGGTAGCGGTCACGGCAATCCTCGAAGTTCACCGAGTAGATGTACACCTCGAGCAGCTCGGGGGAGGCGGGTCCTCCTTGCTGTAGGGAAAATTATATCATGTATTAGAACGACTCGGGGAAGTGGTCAAATGCGCGGTTCGACATCGGTAGGGTTCAATACCTTTGAATTGGTTGTTCGCCCGCCCTTTAGCGTTGGCCTTGATTTCCCGCCTTAGGTACCTCAAGTCTCCTATCTCCTTACCGATTGACAGGTAGGTAGAGAATGCCTTGTTGCGTTAGTTCGCCTTTTACAGTTTTTTACATGCAGTAAAAATTAAATATATCAATAATGGCCGTAGATGGAAGCCCCCCTCACCCGGAATTCATTCGAAACACGAGTGTGATAACTACATCCATACATCACGCCCGTATGCCAGAGAGATATCTCTATTCGTTACAGTCGACTAACACTGCCGCAATACAACGTGCTATGAAGAAGAAGCGCCTTAGCGCATCATCATCACTTTATAAACGTCTCAAACAGCACATGGTGCGAAATTGGGCCATAACCCACGTAGGCGGGTTTTAACGAGTGCCATCCTACGGTAGCTTGATGTGTCTTCCGAAGTACGGAGGATAAGATGACCAATTAATTAACATTAAATTGAATTTTTAACCCACCAACCAATCGGACGTTTGTGGTGGGTGACGGCCAAATCTCACCATCCCAGCTAGCAAAATACCCTTAGAAACGAAAGCTTTTAAGAGCAATGTTCTTAAATAATTTTTATATACGTCCTGATTAAGACAGAGACCCTAATAATGGCATATCATAAGTCTTTTTAAGCTATAAGAGCACATAAACTCGTAATAAAAACTTTTAGAAGTATATAAGAAAACGAGAAATGACATCAGTAAGAACAGTAGTGTTATAAACGCACTTTGTAAACCTAATTCTTAATTAACACTTATACATGCACTATGTAAGTCCTCTTGATCTTAGAAGTGACTTATCTAAGTATTTTATTAGATATCGGCTTTTATACATATAACCTATTCTTACAGACGTATATAAGCAAACATAATATAACATTTATAAGAGCAATAGTATTATACACGCACTTTATAAGCCTAATTGCCCTTGAGTCTTAATTAACAAGTGTTAATGCACGTATAAGTATACGTGCACTTTGTAAGACCACTCGATCTTAGAAGTAACTTTACTAAGTGTTTTGTTAGATATCGTCTGTTACTTATAACTTACTCTTAAAGATGTATATAAGCTTATTTTATATAACATTTGTAAGAACCGTAGTAATATACGCGCACTTTATAAGCCTAATTACCCTTGATTCTTAATAAACTCTTATAAATGCATTTTGTAAGATCATTCGATCTTAGAAGTGCCTATGTAAATGTTATTAAAGAGTACTAGCACGTCAAATGTCTTAGAAGCTTACTTAAATTGCAATTACAATTCTAAAGCATTGCAAAAAAGTCAAAAGGTAGCCTACCAGGAACTTCCCTGTTTGTCTTTTAGCCAACTTTTACTTTAGTAAGGAACCCTAAAGTTTATGAGCAATGGCCGCGTTGATTAAAAAATACGGATGAATTTGATTTTAGAAGTGCAGTATAAACCCTAAACAATGGTAATGCACTTATATTGTTCTTGTTTAAGCCCTTATAAGGCATGATCGGTGGTAATGGCGACATTTCGTAATTTTTATTTTTAAAATAATATTTTTTTATTATTAAAGATACATTATTGAAAAGGCTCGTCAAAATATTGTGATCCTTATTTCAAAATACTCGATAAAACCGACTTCGCAATTTAATAACCGTTAGTAATGCATAACAAACATGACATTTTACTTACACATTTTGTAGGAAAGTTAAGTAAATAGGACAATACATAATACTAACGTTTTTAATACTCTTCTTATTATTCAAAAAAAATTCACGAGCCCTTGGGTATCCTTTGGCCGGATTGTGATAACACTCTTACTAAACGCTCGCAAAGAGCACTACTAGTGATATCACACTTAGAACAGCATTAGTAAGTGCATTATAAGGGAAAATACCCATAAAGGATGCTTTTGTGAGTCATTTGTAAGTCTGTTTGGTATTATTAAAGCATCAGCAAGAATTTTATAAGATTGGAAATACACTTCTCGAGACCATTTTAAGGTACCGACCTGCAGAGCAGTATTAACATGCTCGGTATGAATATCCGCTGTGATCTGAACCAAAAGGACTACATCGAAACCGTGATTAAAAATGCCTCACGTAAACTCGGTGTCCTGAACAAGGTGCGGCGATTCTTCACGCCTGATCAGTTGTGTCTATTATACAAGACACAGGCGCGGTCTTGCGTGGAGTATTGCTCTCACCTTTGGGACGGCTCCGCAAAGTACCTTCTCGATGCCTTGGACAGATTGCAGCGCCGCGCTGTGCGCATTATCGGCAATGCGGAGTTCACTAAAACTCTCGAGCCAAAAGATGGAATAGTCTACCAGCACATGTTTTCCCTCCTACCTATGACATAGGGTCTTTCAAAAGAGGCGTGAAGAAGCACTTTGTGGGCCGGTAGAGTGAGGGTGACTGATGCTACGTCTCTTACGCTGCACAAGTTGTCCTCGCGCCTGGACTTCATTTCCACTTAACATCAGGTGGAGTGGGTCATTTGCCGGGCTTAGCATAAAAAAAAGGTATATTTAAGGGTGAATAGACTTAATAAGTGCGCCCAAATCCACACTTATAGCAGTCTATCGGAGTGTTATAAGACTGGTAAAATCATACTCTTGGGATGTGTGTAAGAGGATATTTTGCTAGTTGGGATGTCTCGTCCATAAGACCGCACCACATCCAGCGTGCACCATCGGCTGTTCGTCAGGGATCACCGCACCCTGGTAGATGAAAGGGTTTTGCTAACCACAGGACTGAAGACCAGAGCCCCGGTCAGTCGCACCATAGAAGCAGTCTACTGCCATAGTCCACGATACACCAAAATACAAGTGCACATCTGCTCAGCGTGACAGGTGGTGAGCCCATCGCCTCTTTATGCTGTTGGATTGTATGTGCAGTCTTCGGTCTGTTAGACGCCTGGGTGTCTGTCGTACACCTAAGCAAAGAGGGGTTGGAGTATTCTTTCAGTGAGCCGCTATACCATACGGAGGATGAGATGACAAACTAATTAACTTTAAATTTAATTCTTAACTGACCAACCTGCATTTTATGTTCGTGGTGGTTAATAGCCCAATCTTCCCATGTGTTGTCCATGTGTGCCTTATATGATTGAGTTTTTGATGAATTCTTACCGAGATTGCACCCCATCCAGCGTGCGCCACTGAGCGGTCGTCAGGAACCACCCCCCCTTGGTTGATGATAGGGCCTTGCTGGATCACAGGACTGAAGACCAGAGCCTCGGTGAGTCGGACCACTGTGATGTCTCCGTCTAGCCCGTTGCTGCCGTAAGTGTGGTGGTTGTTCTCCCTCTCGACCACGTTGACCACGCCGCCGTTGTTGCGGTAGGCGGAGCCGGCGCGGATGCGGCGTAAATGGGGCTGGTAGAATCTGTTATTTTAGACTGAATCTTTATTTTATTACCTTTCTAGGGAAAAGTAAGGTTTAGTTTTTGATAAGGTAAATATAATAAGAAATTAACACCACTTATCCCTTTTTCTCTGACAAGGACTCCTAGAGTATGCTAACAATTGAAATTCTATTGTGTCTGATACTACAACAGCTGAGCTATTAAAGGTCATTCTGTTTTGTAGTTATCATCGATAAAATATATCCTGGTAATTCACTTTTCTATGTATGTAGGTAGGTAGTATGTAATTGATAGGTGGCGATAGGCTATTTTTTATATAATACGAAAAAACCCAGGACCACAGAGGCGGTTTATAGGCTGACGATGACGATGTACATACATGCCGTCGAAGCAGTGAGCAGCGGACAACACATATCTGGAGTTGAGGATGTTGGCTGCGCAGGACTGGGACCACGTGCCGCTGAAGATGCCCAGGAACTCCACCTGCACGATGGCCGGGTACCGGTCGATGGGGGCGGGATGGCCGCCCACGATACGGTTGGCTACGCCGGCGTAGCTGGAGCCTGATAACATAATCAGTCTGTTTGTAACCTTATTTTCTTAATAGTACAGAACAGACATACATTCATATATAATCCGCTTTTCCGCTCTATGATGTAGTATTCTTTCACCGTTACGCGACACGGTTATCCTCAACATTAGTTACTCAGTGTAGGTAACTAGCTATCTTATCTCTAACACAACACACCAATGCTACTAACATTATGGTGACAAAGATGTGATGTAGGTACAATTTACCGCGTCGCGTAACGGTGAAAGAATACTATCACCCCCTCTCTTGGGTGACGTAAAAGGCGACTAACTGCACATATATCCAACAGCATGGAGCGGCGAATGTGTTCAGCTTCAGCGTGACGGGTTCACCACCTGTCGCTATTTGGTGAAAAGTGGACTATAGTAGAATGCTGCTATTGCTGTCCTGATTGCCTCATTGCCGCGAGTTTCCCTTAGTTGCCAGCTTTGTCCGGTAATTCTCATTGGACATTGGTGTTGACATCTCCGCTACTAGTCTGGAGAACTAGTAGAGGCGGCCCCCTAGATGCCATAGTCTCCGGTCCAGCCAGCTGCGTAGGACGTGGGAACTGGCTAGGCGCCCAGATGGGTTCCGAGAAGCGAGTGTGCTTACTACTCCGCGACCAAGGTGGACACTTGGGAGGTGACTTTAGAGTCGACGACCCGAGCAGTGGCAAATGCGAATTGTGCCCTTTGTGCAACGAGAAGTGAGCGAGCTTGATAGCTCCGGTTACCTATCTGGACAATAGGCAGTGAACTACACGTGTTCACGGGGAAACTCTCCCGAGATACTAGTCTTATGAGTACCGAATGAAGAGCTCGCTTCGGCGGGCACTGATTTGGCGTTAAGATCTAACGCAGATGGTCTCCTGTGCGAGTATTTTACTGGCGCAGGGACGTCTGGCACTTCTTGCATAACCTAACAATTGGTCTCGAGGTGCCAGTACAAATAAAACTTAGTGATGTAAGGTCAGAGACTAGGCAATGAGGATATCCCCTCTGGATATCCTCATTGCCTAGTCTCTGACTAACCTTTGGGGATAATAGTCGTGATTATATGTATGTAAGTACTATGGTGACAAAGATGTGCTGGTGGTAATGAGTCAGGCAGACTAAAACAATTAATGCCAATAGATCCTTACTTTAGTCAATACGTGAGACAGGGGATAGGCCAAAATAATAAAAAACAAACTTTATTAGGTACTTAAGTACTTAATTATTTTTTTTTTGTTTACTGGCTCAAGTGACTAGTCTCAGATCCTAAGTTCGATGCCTAAATATTATTGATCACGGTTTGGTTGGTATTAGGTCCGCCGCCGGGCTAACTATCTCTAAGTGGGCCATTATCAAATTCTCTTCAGGTAAATGTAACATCTATTTCAAAAACAAAAAAATTACAAACTCTCTAAACATTACTTTTTCCTACATCTATGCAGAAAGTAAACATCAAATTTTTATGTTCTGTAATTAGCCGCGAAGTTTATTAATAATTTTAGATGTTATTTCAAATTGAATGTCTTTAGGTGAAAATAAATTCCACTATGTTACCAATACGAAGTATTTTCTTTTAATAATGAACTAATGAATCACATATATGTTGGTATAATTATTAAGTACAGCCTTTTATCTCTGAATAACATGCCAAATCACATTTTGTTATTATTGTTAATTTAAAAAAAAAATTCTTATACAACTATGTTACTTATATCGGTAACAGTGTGGTCACACAATAAACACACGCGCCTCCTCTCACGATTCCCGGTCGACTGACTGGCGTTGCCTCCGTCGGCGTCCCTCCCCAGGCCCCGCGAACTATCTAGAATGAACTCGGACACCACGCCAATTAGCGCCATCTGCTTTTTTGGGTCGAATTTGCTATAGTAACAGAGTATAGTTACAAATTTATATGGACAGCGGGACAAACTTTCGAAAAAAAGAAAAAAATACATTTTATCACCAACTTGTGTTTTATATAACCCATTATTTTTTTTAATTTATAGGTGTGGTATAAAAACAAATTATTGACGAAATTTGTACTACCCTACTGTCTGGGACATAATGATTTTGTATGGAAAACAACTCTGTTACCAAGAATGACCATAATGTTACTTTAAACAAAGTACAAAAATATGAAATTAGATTATTATTTTTCATTTTCGATGCTTAATTTAACAGTTTATTTTGCATTTATTTACTTTACATTTGCAGTATTTTCGTAATTTATACAAAAGAAATTAAACATGGTTAGGGACAAGGTTACCTGCAGAGAATTTAAAAATGGTCCAACTAACCATTTTATCTCATAATAACGTAATATGTAACCGCATTTTAGGATTGTTTGGATGTTTTGGATTTTTGACAACTCAACAGTTGAGGATTGTTTCTCAAAACGGAATACGCTTTTTTAAATCGATCAACCGTACAATCCTAATTTTACTATTACAAATACTACAGTGCAGAAAAGGCTAGGTGTTAGTGAAAAATTAAAATAACACGTTCTTAGAATTACTTTTTGAAGTAGTAAATAGTAAAATTAAAATCTGCGAAAATTATTGAGGCTTTATTCTGTGAAATACACCCGATGGAAACACGATTTGATAAAGTTGGCTCGATAGAATAAATTCACAAAGTTACATATTTTTGTGTCATTTTATCTTCATTTCCAGGTTTTTTTATTAAAATAAGTGATTTGATATTATGAGTCATTTATCAAAATAAAGTTCATAGATAACTTGAGGAATTATAACCGATCGTTTCTTATTTAACACATCTATCAATTTTTTAAAATATAAAACGCGATTATTTGCGCCGCTTCGCTGTTATACCCGTCCCTTACCGTCGTACCGTCGAGAGAGCGAGAGAAAAGCTCAGAAGCTTAATTATGATAATTAATTGAATATAATTACTTTACCTGCCAGGAGAGCCAAGGTCAACAGTACCAAATGCGCCATTTCGTCCGTCGGCACTTAGTCTTTCCAAAGCAATCCACAACGTGTCGGCGTCTTTTATAGGTACTAATAAACAAAAACTTATCGTTTATCGGTGTCTCAATAATTTCAATTTTAATTCATAAATACTGACGTAGATTGCACCGTATGACAGCACAAGCCTAGAAAATTAGAGTTCCTCTGGTACTTGCTCAACAAACGTCCTGGAGTGGAGCTTCCCTTGGGGGTCGTAAAAGGCGACTAACGGACTAAAGACTGCACATACATCCAACAGCTTACAACGGCGATGGGCTCACCACCTGTCACGCTGAGCACATGTGCAGTCCTTCTTTGGTTAAAAGTGGACTATTTCAGAGGACTGCTTTTGCGGTCCTCATTGCCTAGTGTCTGACTTACCCTTTGGGGATAATAGTCGTAATTATATTATGTATGTTACGTCCTGGATTGAGATTTTTGATCCGGTCACAATAATTCTCAAGACAAGACAGGAAGGAAGGCGACAACCCGGAGAAGTTAATTGTTACACACTCAATAGGGTATGCAGTTTCGAATGCCGTTCTGGCGACAAACGTTGTGGTGTAAAAATTTCTGAGTAGTGTACGCAGGGTTGAAACAAACTCATTGACTCGAAGTTATTATTGTATGTTAGTTAATGGCTTTGCGTTTTAAGTGGTGTATATTTTTAAAATACATTTAGTATTGTACGGTAGATTGTAATAAAATGGAGTCTCACAACACGTGTTGTTGCTAAAAGAACACGGGAGAAACTCCAGACTCGAAGTCCAGAGGGCCTAGACAAGTGGCAAACGCTGGCAAAATGACATACGACTTCGATAAGTAGAATGTAAGTATGTAGTATGTTTACTCACTGCAGCGATGAACGCTGTGGTAAAAAACTTTCGGCGTTGTCGACTTATATCTTGAAAAGTTTACTTATGTCTTGAGACGAAATCCACTAATCAAATCTCTGACTCAAAAAATTGAATAAATTTTGGGAAAATTCCTCAGACGCCACCAAGATAAAAGTAACTAGGAGGCTTTTTTTCCTCCATTTTAGTAGCTAAAGTTTTTTAGTTTAGTAGAGTTTAGAGAAAAAAAAGGTTTAGTAGAAATAGACACCATTTACGAATCTACGGACGCGTTTATTTCTTTTATTTAATTATATATTTTTATCCTTTACAGGGTAAATGGTTTTAGGGTTGGACGACCTACATCACATGTTGGACGATTCGCAATTAATTTTATTGAGATCTTGCAGTAAACATCAAAATAAACAAGGACGGCAATCTATGTTTGTTGTATTTTTTAACATCGAGATCCGATGACATTCAATTTATTTATCAGGTCCGTCTAAAATGGTTAGCACTCAAAGGGCCTTACAAATAAACAAAGAATAAGCTACGAATAGTTATTCCGTGTTTTGTTCCTGTCATGTAAACGTAATTTATAGTAAGAGTAAAAGAGACAAAACGCGAATTAACTATTATGACCTTATGCTCTGTTTATTTGTAAGGAACAAAGTATTTACCCCACATTAAACCAAGGATTTTAGTAAAATTTATAGCAAATTATGGTTGTCATGAAAGATAACAAACTAACATATTATAAGTACATTACAAATATTTAAAAGTCATCTAGTGATTGTTTTTTAAAATATCATTCTCATAAAAAAAATACGGAACTGTAAAACCTTTATTTTTTTGTAGTTTTATTAATACCTAAGTATATAAAATATTATCATCGATAATCTTATCGACTTAATCCATTTTACTGGCTTTTGCTCTGTAATGGAACTGTACACCTGTGTACAGTTCCATAATTGTTAAACAATTTTAATATTATCATCGATACTTAATCTATTTTACTATTTTTTTCATGTTGTCCTAAATTATTACATAATTATACTACTCTGTCAAGAAAGTACCGGGAAAAGATCAATAATACACAAAATGTTAGTTATTTATCCAAATTTATTTTATCGCCTTCAAAATACCTATGCTCCTTTAGAAACGATACACTTACGCCAACGAATAATCAAATCATCAAAACATTTTTTACAAGCTTTTATTTGACTTCTTCCAAATCTTGCAACTGAATTTAAGACCAGGTAGGCTACTCTTGAAACAGAATTGCATTAATCAATTTCCGATCACAAATCTAAAAAATGTCAAATGACACTTTTGTAAGCGACAATAGCGCCACATTGGAATTAAATTGCGTAGAAATTGATTGAACAAATTATTATCGAGATGGCGTTCCGGAATTATCTTTACTTATCCCAATATCGATACATATTAATCGCATTGGAATTGTATTAAGATTGAGTTTGCGTTCGAGAGTAACCCCCAACCGATTGAGCTGAAATTTGGTATACTTATATAAGTACGATGACAATGCAACTTTATGGTACCATTGAGCTGGTCTGATGATGGAGTCGGTCATAGAAACTCCTAAACGAAACGGCGGAACTCATCGAATTTGGGTTCGTTGGATTTGTCTTTTCGAGCACTTTACTGCTAGATGCAGAGTGAGGCCATTATGGCGTCCCACAATAAAAAAAAAAGATGATATCCAGGGTCCTGATGATGGAGTCGGGATGTGGCCATAGGAACTCCTAAACGAAACAGAGGAAACTCATAGAGTTTGGGTTCTTTGGATTTGTCTTTTCGAGCACTTTATTGCTAGATGACTCTAAATCCAATACTTACTTACTAAAAAGTAAAAAATAAATTACAATTAAAAAACCTTTCTAAAAAACAAGTTTTTATTTAAATGCGCTAAAAAGAAAAAAGAACTTTTCCTATCGACTTATAACATCGTTACACAATTTATATGATATAAAAGGTTGTCGCGAGATTTACTTGTGTGCATAAAAAAGTAAATTAAATAACTTGATGTACTTAATTGATTAAAATTTTCAATCTAAGTAAGTATAGTTAAATACGAGTAGGTACTAAGGTAGGCACATAATCTCGCGACAACCTTATAAATCATATAAATTGTGTAACGACGTTATAAGTTGATAGTAAAAGTTTATTTTTTTCTTTTTAGCGCATTTAAATAAAAGCTTGTTTATTAAAAAGGTTGAATTGAGTTCAGTTCTCGCCGCGAATTCTCCTTTATGTCTTCTATCGAATGAAAACGGGTGCCACAAAGTGGTAATTTGAGTTTAGGAAAAAGAATAAAGTCGGCTGGAGCCATATCTGGTGAATAAGGTGGTTGTTCGATTGTGTTTGTTGAGTTTTTGGTCAAAAATTCGTTCACTATGATGGCTTTGTGCGAAGGCGCATTATCGTGGTTTAAAATCCAAGAATTTTCTTTCCACAAATTTGGCCTTTTTCGTCGAATTTGCTCTCTAAAACGCCGCATAACGCTCAAATGATATTCTTTATTTACCGTTTGACCTTCCGGTAAGAATTCCGAGTGCACAACACCGCGATAGTCAAAGAAAACAGTCAACATGACTTTGGCTTATGATAGACTTTGGCGTGGTTTTTTAGGTTTCGGTTCAGTCGGAAGGCGCCACTCCGAAGCTTGTTGACTAGTTTGCATGTCAAACTCGTAAACCCACGTCTCGTCACCAGTAACAATGCGTTGCATGGATGTTGGGTCGGAATTGACTCATTCTAGCATGTCCTCAGCGACTCGTATGCGATTGAGTTTTTGGAGAAAATTCAGGTCTTTTGGAACTAGCCTAGCGGCAACATGTTTCATACCCAAGTGATTATTTAAAATGGTACGGATCGACTCGTGAGACACAGAAAGTTCAGCGGCTATCTCTCTCAAACTTGAATGAGGATTTTCACTCTTCACCGTAGAACAAGCACGATAACAAGCGCACCCATTCATGACGGCCTGAAGACTGGGCAGTAAAAATCAAAATTTCCTTCATACAACTTTTAGCAATTTATTTAAAAATATTACAGCACTTAATTAGACGATTGGGCGCGTGTTGATAGCTGGCTGACTGCTGAATTACCTACTTATAAGACTGAAAGAATTCTATTACTATTATTAATGCGTTTTCATAATTTCTTGTTTCAATAGGTTGGGAGACATTTTTCTATTACTTCAGCTTTATCAGCCGTAAAATATTATTATCCTGCAAAAGAAATAAAAATTAAATTATGAATAAAACAATAAAGTAAAATTTTCAATTTAATTTAAATTTAAATTCAAAAATCTTCGGCAAAAAAATAAATGCAGCTCGAGGCGAATAGAAAACACATACATTTTTGGGTTTTTTACAAGAATAAGCAGAAAATCTATATTTCGCTTGGTTTCAACAAATGAACTAAACATAGACTCAAATGATAATTACATTTCTCCTGCCATAGATAAATAAATACATAATTTAAATCTTTTCTTTTGTCCAGAATTAAGTCTATCCACCCTGTTTTACGGTACTTAAATGTTTTGTTCATCATTTATTTAATTCTTATTTCTTTTGCAGGATAATAATATTTTTTGGCTGATAAAGCCGAAGTAATAGAAGTGTAATGTGTCTCAACTGGTCCCAACCTATTGAAACAAGAAATTATGAAACGCATAAATATTAATAGACTTCTTTCAGTCTTATAAGTAGGTAATTCAGCAGCCAGCCAGCTATCAATACGCGCCCAACTGTCTAATTACGTGCTGTAATATTTTTTAATAAATCGCTAAAAGTTGTATGAAGGAAATATAGATTTTTACTGCCCAGTCTTTTATATCACTGCACCAAAATTTCTATGGATTTAGTAGGGCGACGTAACTCGTTGCTGTTTTTTGTAACAGCTTGATAATTGCAACCATGATGAACCATGTTTTTGTAAAGTTAAATAGAACACTTGAATGTAGTCATCTAGAGAATAATGCTCTTATAAATAATATGTAATCGAATATGGTTTGCTTTCATTCTTATAAAGACTATATAAAATGCTTTTACTCTTTTGTCATATAGACATTTCATAAAAAGCTCCTATAAATTAAAAAGCTATGTAGTTATTCTGTGCATTGCTTTTATAAAAATAATTGGCCTATTATTAGAAACCTTTACATAGCTTTTGAATATTGTAATGCTAAAAAGCCATATATCCTTTAGGAATACCACATTTTCAACACTTGTTGTGGATATGTTATTTGGATTTATTACCGTTTACCCAACTAAATTACAAGATTAATGGTAGTATTAGCTAAATCTTCTTATAAGGTTCAAAGTCATATTAATTGCTATTTTAAAACAATTATAAGAGTATGGACATTAAACATTAATTTTATGAGGGTATATTTGTTAGTTGGGCTTGAACCAAGACTGCGCTTTTATTAAGAATTCTTTTGGGAAAATATAAGTGTACTACACTTTGGGGAATTAGAGAAATCTTAATTATTAGTGATCATTTTGGTTATTACATTCAAACATGTGACAGATGACAGCTGCACCTATTAGTCGTCTAAAAAACATAACTGTTACAATAATTATTCAGAAATAGAAGGTAGTTTAGGAAATAATAAAATACCTTCCCAGTTATCAACGGTTATTTTTCTATAAATATAACAGAAGTGAAACAGGTTTAGTTCCTCTATTTATTCGGCCAGGTACCTACTTAAGCACTTACTTGAGTTTTATTATTAACACTCTGATTTGTACATAGGTAAGGTAGGTGTTCAGCGTGTTTTACAATTTGAAATTACTAACAATTGTTTCACCATAACCTACAATCAATTTAGACTGAATTTGACTTTAGTGTTATTTGTGTTTAAAGAAGAAACAAAGCTGGCTAAATAGATAAGTAAGTAATAATGAATCTTAATATTCACACAAATCTTTTTAGATAAGTACCTAAAATATTACAATCTAGTGATTGTAGTGATCGATTAGATATTTTCAGTTTCTAGTATGTAAGTAACTGTAGGACATTTTGATAATAACCGCAATCAAACACACTCAGAGTACTTTTGCCACTGACCTATCGCTGCTATTACCTTTTCGCTCAAACAGACCAACTCTTAATTCATAACCGTAGACTAAAATAGGACATCTTGCTTTAAAGACGTTTTTCAAGTTAGGCTATCTGCATTTTAGTCATTAAGCATTGTAGACGTATTGCTTCAAAGACGTTCTGCAAGTTAGGCTTTCTGCTCATAACTGGTTTTCGCAAGCTACTCGCAAAATATCTTTTTATCTAAAGGAGACCAAATATATGTTTTGGGTGATATTTCGGTAGGGTGTAGATAACAGACAGGCTGTACAGACATAGACGCCTTTGCCTTCCATGAGAAATAATACGGTGGTAGAGGATAAGTGTAGTATTTTTTAGGCTGTGGATGCACTCTGCATTCTAGTACGATCGGTTACGATGCCGTAATTTTTTACGGCATCCTAGTACAAAGTGTAGGCAGTGTATATAGGCATTGGTACCTATCTCAATCGGTTCGGGAACCGTAACATATATTTATTTGCCATAATGTTCGGAAGACTTAATGTTCAAAATATATTTCTGTAAATATGGAGTTAGATTACTGTTGTCTAATAAAAAAAAATAACCTCGAAACTTTGACTATATACATGTCTAGACGGAGCATCGCGGTACAAACGCTTCTCAAAATCCGTCCGGTTTTTGTATTGAATTTGAAGTGTGCGTGACAGCCGCGTATGACTGACACTAGCGCGAATGGTTGCCAGCGAAGGCCTAATTTCCAATAAAGTAGGGAAAAAATACCTAATTTTAAATTAGGTATGTCTATCGTATATGTAGGTATAACGCATAAAAGAAGCTGGTGTGTTTAGAAGAAATGGATGATTAAAGGCGAGGGCGAGTACAATAAAATAATGCGCTAATGGAAGCCTGCGTGCGTGTGATATAATGTTTGTAATAGGGACGAAATAGAAGCAACAGGCAGGATGATTTACATTTATTACTTAATCAAAATTGATTTTTTAATTAGAAATTTTAATATTTTAAATTAAAATCAAAACAATTAATGGCGTTCTCTTTGTATTTTTATTTCTTAAATAACTTTCGTTTGGATGTTACATCATTTTTCATGTTCTCTAATTTCTTATTATGTTGAAACTTTATAGTTAAATATTTCGACAACGACTTCTTTCTACCGGATCAGTTGGAAATCTGAAAATTAAAATGTTTGCTATGTGGTCGAACAGTTGTCAAGGTTACTTATTGTGATGACTGCTCATTAATATCCGTGTCCAATAGTTTACAAGAGACGAGAAATATTGACCTTTTAGGGGCACAAACATACACCCGCACTTTCTCAAACATCGTCATCATCATCATCAGCCTATAAACGTCCCACTGCTGGGCGCAGGCTTCCCACGTGGAGATAGCACGTGGGGATATTAGGCCATAACCCACCACACTGGCCCAATGCCTGTTGATGGGTTTTAACAACTGTCATCTTACGACAACAAACGGGACCAACGGCTTAACGTGCCTTTCAAAGCACGGAGGAGCTCGAGATGTTTTAAATTTAGTCACCCATCCAGTGACCCGGCATTGCGAAAGTGGCTTAGCGGGCAAGATCGCAAGCCGAACGTGCTAGCCGATGCGCCATTGAGCTCTGAAGCACACGTACTACCATCCCCTACATACATATACTTAAACACACACTTCTTACATAAATACTTACGTACATTCCATTGCAAACATAATATTTTTTTTATTCGTTTCGAATATCGATACGATACCATACCACAATAACAATTTATAATAATAGTATTATAAAATATTACAGTGGGTATTATATTTTTTCTTGTTTTAGAACGGAACCTAACTCCAGACAAATTCGATGACGAATGTTTGTAAACAGATTACTGTTTTACCTAGTTGCAGTAGGATTTTACTTTTTCTTGAGAGACATTCACAAGAAAACAGTCTTTCTTTCAAAAAACAGTAAAAATCCTAGTGAAACTAGACATTTGCACAAATGACAGTAATATGTTTACAAACATTTGGCATCGAAAGGAACCGTGACATTTATTCACGCTCTTATAAATCAGACATCAGTTTAAAAAAAGGAAAACTTTGAAAGTGTTCCAATAATAATTATATTTAATGTATTTACTTTATTTACAACAAGGCCATGTATAAATACTAACTTACAAGACTGAGTATTTTTTATCATACTTATTTATATTTAAACCTCCTTTTATATTCTGCCACCAATAATAGGAATTCTACATTTTGATACCAGCAACACTACGCATACATGGCCGTTATTATTGTTAAACTTTAAATTTTCATTAAAATTTATCGATACTTACAGATGAAATGTGACTTTCCTTTTCGAAAAGATTTTTCATTTGTAGTTTCGACAGAATTTCACTGAGCAAACGGTCATCTTGCTTACAATTTCACCGAAACGCGAGAGGTATAAACACTGCTTGACGGCACAATGACACTGACCGCCAGAATTGCTCGCTAGGCCAATTTGGCCTATAAATTTTTCTACGTTTTTTTACGGCTAGGGTCTATCTAGACATGTATATAATCAAAGCCTCGAAATTCAAGACAATCGATACGCTGCGCTTCGCGATTGTCTTATATTTCTGACCTATCACGTGACTTACAGGAGTAGGGCGGCTAGTAATTCTGTTGTCTAATAAAAAACTTTACGTCAGAAAAGCGGCGTCACTATTATACCGCAAATCTTACAGTTCCCGAACCGATTGAGATACAGTGCCGCTTTTGGCACTGTATACACTTCCTATTTTTAACGTAAGTTGCACGTCCTGCTGCTATTATAGGAAAGATTTGTCATTTACATCGATACCTCCCACGTAAGTTGTTGTATCTGCTAAACTGCAACTTTACAGTAGAGCGTTTCATAGATATAAATTGGAATAACAATTGCACCTGATATCGTTTTTTTGTGAAACTTGGTTAAAAAATATAATTAATATTACTTTCAACTCTAGTGATAGAATCATTTTGATAATATGTGTAATTTCTGAGATTTTGATGTTACAATATTTTACGTGGGTTATTTGTATTGAAATTTGTTCTATATGATACTTACAACAATTTACACTAGAAAATAAGATTTACATTTTAATGTATGTACTACTTACAACCGTTTACGTCAATTATGATTGAAAAATAAAGTGTTATGTATGGTATGGTTGAATCTAAAAAATAAAAATAACGCTGTACTGGACAAATTACTTTTATTTCTCTAACGATCAAAATGTGCCAATAGTTTGGTAACAATTTTTGTACGTTTTTCTATTGAAATAATAATAAAAGTGAGATTAAACGTAATTTAGATCTTATAAAACATAACAATTATAAAAAGAAAAACTTTATCTTTTATTTCAAAAATAATCTAAGAAAAAATAAAAATACAGTAAATTCAAAATTCTTCATTATTTTTAATAAAAGTTATGTAATCATCATTACTTACTACTAATAAAGAGAAAATATTGCTTTTACTTTATTGTAATTAACTGCCGTACTCAGAGATGTCAATTAAGTTTTAACGACAATTAAGTCATTTGCTGTCACTTTTTTATGTATAGTGCTTTATAGAGAGGAAAGACTGAATTGTCATTAAAACCTAATTGACGACTCTAAGTATGGCAGTGTATATAAAAAAAAATCATTAAAAATTATTGATTTATTATCTTTGTATCATCATTATCCAAAACCTAACCTATATGCTATTTTAAGTTTACTCCTTTTCGAATTTTCCTATATATTCTAAAATAAAAGGGTCTCAAGTTCTGAAGTGCGATTGCATAAGGTTGTTCATGGATGGATGATCGTTACAATTGACGATCGATCGTAACATGTCAATTCGAATTGCGTAATTATTGTCCATTCCATGAAGACCGATGACTTAAAAACTTTTCATGAATTTGCGTTTTATTATGAAAGTTACTCAATGAAACCTTGATTTATTTTACAATAATCATCGAATAGTAAAAAGTAGTGTATGTTTTGTATCATTTTTTACCTCAAAAGTGAACTTTCATTGATAAAAACATTGAATTGAAACTAAAAACATGTAAAAAATCTTTAAGTAACTAAACGCAAGGAACGAATGAAACGAGAGTTTCAGCTACCGGACCCTAGATGGCGGGATAAGTTTTCTACTACTCGACAAAAGGTAGCGTTGTTGAGGTACAAAGTACTCTGTGGGGCTGACAAAAAAGCTAAAATGTCAATGTGACGCAATGTTGATTTGATAGTTTTTCATTAGAGCAGCAAGAAAAACACAAAATAGAGTATTTAAATTGTCGAATTTACACACAAGTAAGTAAAATATAGTAGATAAATTGTAAAAATAAACAACACAAAGTGTAAACAATCTTTCAGTGTGCTGTATGTGACTGTAAAGTGAGATTATGAAAACAAAAGGTCATTGATGAAAACTAAATAAATAAACTTCTCAATGTGTATCTTTGCTTGGTAATTTCATATCAAAAATTCAGTGCCAAAGGCGAGAGTAATATCAAGTGGAAGCCTTACTCTTAACATTACCACTACTTCGTGCCACAGCCTAAAAATGTACTAAAAGATCTCGTATCACAGAAGTGTAGTTTGTAAGAAATAGCTACGTAGGATTCGTAATCTGTGGCAGAGAGTGTAGGTTGCATTACAAAGAGTCCAATTTGGAGATAGCATGGCAAGTCAGCGCGTGGATGAGTTTTGGCGCAATATCCTAGCTCCTAGCATGGGAGATGTTGAGTGAGTCAATGATGTTACAATAAATAGAGGTAGATGCGTTACATGTGCCAAAAACTGGCAACAGAAAAATTTCCTAATTGGCTTACCTTAGCATAGTCTCAGAAAAGCGTTGACATGTGTTCTGTGGACAGCGGTCTGTGGTAGACAGTGTCAGTATATTCCTTGGACTAAATATTACATGGACAGAGTCTTACGACGTTGCCGCTTTTACATACGTGTATCAAAGTAAAGTATTTGTATCTCTGTCTGTATGACTGTAGTGTGATATGAGTAAAAGAGATAGTGAATGTACGTTTGGCAACGACGCACTGTCGGTGTGAGAAGTGTCATTTCATGACCGACTACTAGGTCAAAACATTGCTGGATTGTGCGAAATAATAGTGAAATATTAAGAAATCTTAGTGTTTGTGTTATTTGTGTAATATACAATTGACATAATGTCTTGTTCTGCTGTTTATTGTTCGTCAAGAACAACAAAAGGAGGTGTGAGGGACCAGGAATTATCATTTCATACGTTAGTGATTTCTCATAATATGTATGCTTTACTATGAGTTTTTTAATAATTAAAACGGCAAAGCATTAATTTTTGCTAATTCTAAATCATACTATATCGTACACTATTCATAAGAATCAGGTTTTAAACCATAATTAAATGTAATTTAAAGGCTTTGTTTTTGGCATAATGATTAGTGATGTACGTATTTGTGTATCGAAGCTTTATCGATATTACTAATATTCTTTTTATTATTCTTTTTTTAGGTTTCCAAAATGCCCGGAAATAAGACGTGAATGGGTTAAAGCTATTAGACGTGATAACTGAGAGCCTACAAAATATTCAAGGCTCTGTTTCAAACATTTTGAAAAATCTTTTTTTACAGTAAAATTTTAGCCTTAGTTCAAAATTGAATCTTAATAATATGGGCGGGAATATGAAAAGTAAAAAGTATTGCTCTTCACTTGAATTGCAGATGCGTTGCCGGCATTTAAGGAAGGAATAGGAATTGTGAGCGGGGGGGGGGGGGAGGCCTCCGGAACCCTCACTGCCCGAACGAAACACAACAGCACCAAGGGCTATTATTTCACGCCGGATATTAGCGTGTTACCAGACCAATCGATCGATCGTCGATCGATGGTAGAATGGATTAGTCGACGTCGATCGATGTCGATCGACAATCGACCGGTAAAATGGATTGGGTGTTAAATCGAGCTGTTTGATTAGACGCACCGGCCGCTTCACTTTTCTGAGTGGTAGAGCCACGCTGTCTTGCAGCACGCATTGGGCCGGCTCGCCCGGCGTAATACCACCCTCTCTAATATTCGGCGTGAAATAATGGCACTTGGTGCTGTTGTGTTTCGTCCGACTAGTGAGGGTTCCGGAGGCCCTTCCCCCCCCCCCCCTCCTCCCAATTCCTATTCCTTCCTTAAACCTATTCCTCCTCTAAAGGCCGGCAACGCGTCTGCGATTCCTCTGGTTTTGCGGGTGGGTGTCCATGGGCGGCGGTGATTACTCTCCATCAGGTGACCCGCCTGCTCGTTTGCCACCCTCTTTTATAAAAAAAAAATAAAATTATTTCGTGCCCATGGATAATAATCGTAATATGAGATTATGTTTATGTTGATAATAATGAGTGATGATAATATGAACGTTTAAATACTAAATGATATTCCCCCAAACACCTTGGGAAGCACTTTAGATTAAGCAACACCGAAAAAGGGGGGAAGGGGAGGGGGAGGGGGAGCCAAAGTGCGAAAATGCATAGTTTTCAAGATATTTTTATTTTGAGGTTATTTTAGGTTATTTTTAGGAAAAAAAAACAAATATTCTACTAAGTTACCATTACCGTACCCCCTCCATCCCCCTCCTCTCTACCTTCCTCGAAACTACTAACCTCGAAATTCATGACAATCGCTACGCAAAAAAAAAACAAAAACAAAAACCGCTGCTTAAAATGTCATTTGGATAAAATAAGCGATCGTTGGCTTTAAAAAACGGCCGCATCCAGATTCTTCTGCGTTTGCGTCTCCGTAATAATAGTACGAGCAACATCGTACTGGCCAAGAACAACGAGTCCTTTTCTGAATACATTTCGCTGATGGAATTTAGCCAGGGTTAATCGATCAACGTCGACCGACCGTCGATCGATGGGTTAGACGAACGGTATCCGTCGATTGATTAAAGTTACCACACCTATCGATCAACGTCGACCGACCGTCGTCGATCGATTGGTTAGTCAAACGGTAGGTATCCGTCGATCGATTAAAGCTACCAGACCAGTCGATCAACTTCGATCGACGTTGATCGATTCCGTCGATCGACGATCGATCGATTGGTCGGGTAACACCCTTAGTGAGAGGTTGGTATTTACGCCGGGCGAGCCGGCCCAGCGTGCCCGGCGTGCTGCAACGCAGCGTGGCTCTACCACTCAGTCAGTGTCACTCATTTAGCACCACCCAAGGGTCACGTGTAGGGTCTAAACGGTAAACCTACGGACGTGAGTAACTTTAACCCCAAATTATAATAACGAACTAGGTACACACCACATTAAAGTGATTATATCGATATACTAGTCACATCTTTACTCACGCACACATGTACAGATAGAAAGCTGCACACTAACAAAATACGGACATGCTAAAAATCCAAAGACTCTGTCCATTGTGATATTTGGTCCGAGGTATATTCGTTTCCGTAAATTAGTTTAAAAATGCCGTCCTGTGTAATACGACACTGTAGAAACAACACAATAAAGACTCATGGGATGTTAACATCGTAAAGCTTTGGTCCTTTATTGACATTACATTAGTACTGACATAACCTATCTACCTCTTTTTATTCTAATATGTGGAAAACTGTAAAGCTACCTAGTTTTAACCGTTAATTAATAATAAACAGAGAACACAACAGCTGTTATTACTTTTATATTTTTCAGTATTGGCATGAACTAAAATACCGGAGCCGAAAGTGGGATACTGATATCCGGCAACATGCCTGTGGGACTGGCGGTGATCTAGCAAAAAAACCACTCTCAATTATAAAAAGCCGGGTACTACTAATACTGGGGGATTCCCATAATGTAAGTAAAAGAAACAAAAAATAAATGTATTTTAAATAACAGAATGGTACCAAATAGAGGTTTTTGTGATGTATGTATCATTGTCACATTCCAGCTATTCCTTGTTGCTATCACCATGGATCTCATTATTTTCTGTTTTTGCAGCTCCCACAAGCTGTAACTGCAGTGCAGAACCCTCCAACGGTAGAATCTGCACACCATGTAAGTAAAAGAAATATAACTAAATGTACCTATACTATTATAAAGCTGAAAATTTGTTTGTTTGAACACATGATAGTATACGATGATGGGTTGAATTAACTATACTACAATTGAAATAATAATGATAGTACAAATTGATCATGCATGATAAGATAATATTATTAAAATTATTTTGAAAATTAATTTAAATAAAATGTCAGAAAAAAAATCATTAAATACAGTCAAAATAAACAAATCTTTATCTGTCAAAAATTCATTGAGTGTGTAGTAGCATTTTTCCAACAACAATGTCTTTAATTTCTGCTTAAACGTAAAGTTATTATCACTGTGTCTTATTGATATCTTCTTATAGAGATGAGGTGCATTACAAAATACACTCTTACTCATAAGCGCGGTTTTACAAAGAACATTGCAAAGTTTATCCATAAGTTGTGCAGATGAAAGAAATGTAAACAATTCAATGTTAGTTTGACAAAATTAGCGCATTCAAGAATGTACAGACACGGAAGTGTAAGAATCTTGTAATTTTTAAAGTAGGGCTGTGTCTGTTTGTTGTAGGTTAAACATAGCTCTAATACAGCATTTTTGAGACCTAAATACAATTTCTTTGTCGGTTGAATTACCCCAAAACATGCCACCGTATCTCAATGTATATCCATGATAGGTAGTTAGCAAAGCCTTTATGCTTACTTTTTTACTAAGCTTATATAAAGCATACGAATGACTACTCAATATTATTTTATTTTATAGTTATCACCATGGAATAATTTATTTTTTTCTGTTAGCCCAAAAATGCTGGTTCTGGACCGAGGCGGGGTCGAACGGCTCAAGGGCGCAACCCTCGACCTTGTGAGTACTAACTACTATATTATAAATACTGTTGTATGGTTTTAGAGGCCACACACACATCTCGATTGTGATTTTTGCGTAAAATGGCCAATTTCGGCGTTATGGATCTCAGAAACAAAAATACATTAACAATTATGACTTATTGAATAGTGTAGAATACCTATTGGAATAGTGCGTAGCGGCCTCGCTTTATGTAAATTTTGCTTAACTTTTTAATTAAACCCAAAATTGCAGAGAAAGATTTTCATAAAGCGAAGGCACTTTTTTGAGCTCATGGATTGAACTACTGTTCTAAACAAGTGAAATAAAAAAATTATAATGTTATCTCTTATATAGTCGAATAGTGCGTAGCGACCTCGGAATTTTAAGATATCATTGATTTTATATAGGAAAAAAATCTTATTCTAAACCAAAAAACTTCGAAAATCGCTATTTAAGTTAACTGTGAATATCTCCTATCTACGATAATATTATTCAGCAAAATTAATACCAGAGTAATTGTTACTTCACGAGGAATAAAGATTTTATAATGAATTTATTATCCTATTTCGATAAAAACGATAAATACAACTGCAAAATTACTACAAAATGCGAAAATGGGCATTTTACGCATAAATCACATTCGAGATGTAATAGGCCTCTTAAGAAGAGGCTTTTATTGGAGCAATAATGGCTAGGTGCTGGGTATTAAGACGCCGGCGACACGTCAGCCTCTCATACAAACGTTATACCAAAATAATAAAAAAATTGAGCGTGATTCACTGTACTTGTGATGTATTCGGATTAATTTGTGTAATTATTTTGGACTATTTTTTTATGGCGACCTAGATAAATACTGTCTTAATCCGAACATCACAAGTACAGAAAATAATGTTCTAATTGAAAATCATTTTGGTAATACGTTAGTATGGAAGGTTCATTTTAGGTGACCGGTCGCCAGCTTCTTAAGTCAACATACATAGATAAACAATCCATCAAAAATTTCTATTGTTTCAGACCGCAGGCTGCGTTATGATGACCCTCCAGAGTGGGCACGCAGATACGAAGATCAGCGCCTTCGTATAGATAGAAATCGGGCGCGCTTGCTTTAACGCTTAGTGACGATAGCCGAAGAAGCGTTGGAAATTTTATTTTTATTTATTTTAGGGTGCGTCCACATCTGGCGAATGCGCCGCTTGCGAGCAGCGCGCGCGCTGCACGCGTGCTGTTGCTGCCGTTGTTTGGCGCGCAACTCATGAAATGCTTGTATAGTGCGCGCGTGCTGCGCGCGAGTGCTGCGCGCGAGCTTAAAATGCGCGCGCGCGGCTCGCAAGCGGCGCACAAGCGGCGCATTCGCCGCGCATTCGCCAGATGTGGACGCACCCTAAGGGAAACATACAGCATACGCTTATAAAACAGAAGTTAATAAACATTTCGTTAGCCAAAAAAGTTTTCACAAATGTAAAAAACATACAAATTAGCTTAACAACTTATCTTTAACAATGAAGGCCTCTACAAGTTACATATTTAACTTAATCATAACATTTTTATTTTGCTATAAGAAATATTAGAAATATTAACTACATGTAAATATAGCGACAATAACCTCTCTCATAGTCTCTCAGTACTTTTCTCAGTCACTAGCAGATGACAGACACTAAGGCCTCGGCGAGACTGTACTCAAACATATTATGTGTTCTCATTTGAGTGTCCATAGTGGGCACGCGGCGCGGGATACATTTTGTACGCCGCGCCGCGCCCGCGCGTGCAGTCTGGCCAAGGCCTATGGGGTGTCTGTCATCTGCTAGTGACTGAAAGCAATGCTTCTTTTAAAAGAGCCAATTTTTCGAAAAATAAATCTATTTCCTTAAAACTATTATTAAAATTGTGCACGAACAAGGAATCTATTTTTTGCATATTTAATCATTAAACTGTTTTTTTAATTTGTATTGCAATATTTTTATGAATTTATTTTGTATATGTTGGAGTGCATTAATATGTACATTATACTGGGGATTCCGTACAACGGAGGCATATTCAAGGGATGATCGTATAAAAGAGTTGTATAGCAAACATACTGTGGTATGATTTTTAAAATTACTACTTTGTCTACAAATAAAGCCAAGCATATGATACGCTTTTGCTGTAACTTTTTGAATATGTGGCTGAAATGATAATTCTGTGTCAACTGTTACACCCAAGTCTCTCATCTCGGTAACCCTTGGTAGTGTTTCCCTATTTAGTGTATAATTATAATTTATTTTATTTTTCTTTCTTGTAAAGGATACAACATTTTCTGAAATTTAAAAAGAGTTTATTATTATTATAATATTCATATAATCTGTCCAAATCTTTTTGCAAACTATGACTATGACATAATATGTACAATAGGAGCCTAGAAAATTAATATTTATATATTTGTATATTTTTATTATGAGTTAAGTTATTTTTTAGTTTTTATTAGTAAGCGTTTAGTTTAGTACTCGGGTGAATACTAAACTAAACGCTTCTAAACTTTGAGAAGCTCCTAAACATCGACCTGTTGCTCTGAATATCTGTTACCCATAAAAAAAACGCCATGATGTTTATGAGGCTGTGAACAGCTAACTAGCGCCGCCAATCTATTTTATTTCATTTCTAATTAAGGTAAATTTAAAAAAAAGGTTCGGCAATGGTCTTGTAAATAATTTCTTACTTTGTATAACAATTAGTTTTAAAACATCGACCTGTTGCTCTGAATGTCTGTTACCCATCAAAAAACGCCATGATGTTTAAGAGGCTGTGAACAGCTTACTAGCGCCGCCAATTTATTTTATTTCATTTCTAATAAATAATGGTTTGGTAATGTTCTTAAAAGTAATTTCTTATTTTGTGTAATAATTAGTTTTAAAACTTGTTTTAGTCAAAAGAAGTCTTGTTTAATTTTTAAATAAGTTATTATTTAGTTTGTAAGCTAATTATAGCCGAAGGCTACCTACTTCCAAATGAAATTTTGAGCAGCTTTTTGCTGTCTTCAATATTACAAACCCTAAAAATTAATTTTGCTATGTCGCAAACACCTAAATCATTAGGTAATGTTGATTGAAAAGTCCATATTGATCGTTAAATGACGAAATTAGTATTTGATATTTTCATTTTGGAGTAGGCTCTGCTTAGACATTTGTTGCAAGGCTTTATTAGCACAATCAGTATCAATGTAATCACTAGGTAATATAAGGCTGTGATGTGAATAATATTTTCAAATGAATACTGATTTAGTTTTTAAGTTAAATTTGGGCTGAAAGCTGCTTAGTCGTTTGTTGCAAGTATTATTACTAGTACAAATAGGTAGGCTGTTTTTTTACAAAAAATTATCTATATAAAAGTGTTTTAACTTGAGCTAGACTGACAATATAGAAATAAAAACGATATTTCTATTTTAATACTTTTTATTATTTGTGGTGACAACATTCCCTCCACAGTATTTCCACTAACACTTGTCGCGAAGTGGCACCATCTCTGGCTAAGACTAGCTGCGCCACTTTGCTTTTAAGACCCCAATGCTGTGTTCTACTGTGTTGCGAGTGCTGCCGTGGAGATCTGTATAGTGGGATTCTGGGGAATCTGGAACTGCCTGCAGAATCAGTCATCATGCACTCTCGCTGGGCGTATCCGGAATCCCCTTTAAGGGAAAAAAAATACTTAGGTATGCTGCACAATAAAGATTTGGTTCATAATGAGCTTATGTCCTATAAGTACGATTGCACATTTATTTTAATGGGCAGTGGAGTAGGTCATACAAAGTTATTCCTTGTGACTGTTAGGACTTTTTGAATTTATGAAAAATATAATTATAATTGTGTCAAAGTTATGGGCCCTAATACAATATTAATATAAACTCGATATTACATAATCATGTTTGCAGAACTTCCACGTTTTGTACTGGACTAATGTCAGATGACTTCACAAGGTAACTTTTAAGGCTTAACTTTGTAATTTTTTTTGTGAGACAAACTCAATTATCTATCAAACATAAGGGCAGCCTACTGAAAATTAGCCTATTAAAAAATACAAGATGAGGGTCCAACAGTGACTACATGATGTGGACACATTTTTATTATAAAGCTTAGCACATCTTTGGTGGAATAGCAACTCTAGAATAAGTTGAATTATGGAATGATATTCTTTGTTCAATGTCTTACCTAACAGCCAGCAAACTTCTCCATTTTCATGGAGACTCCGCATGTGTGCTTCCAAAGGGCTCCTATTCCACACATGCGAGTCATGGCTGGCACCTTCATATGAAGCCTCGACATGGAGGATGTTGGAAATCCACATCACAAATCTAAAACAAACAAAAATTTTATAACCATTGCATTTAAGAAACTATAGCAAATTTTAAATGGTAGTAAAGTTAGTTTATCATAGTTTCTGACAACATTAGTTGTAATATAACAATCGCAGTACCTATTATAAAAATGCAATTTAATAAAAACTTACGATCATTGCATTCAAAGAATGATAATGCTTCCTATTAAAGAAAGCTTTCTCATACATGTGGGGTTGTATGATGGCAATGTGAGTGCCGTCAATACACCCAATCACAACACCCGGGACACCAAAGACATCCATGAATCTGTAAAAAATATCCAAAGGAAAAATTATTGGCTTTGAAAACAAAACAGAATATTCAAACACTCTTATTTTTTCTATTATTCATACCCTCTCATAAGAGTCATCCTGTCTTCTCTATTACTGGGAAATTTGATGAGCCGCAGCAGGACTTCTGGCTGATTGAGGGCATCAGTGACCTCAGCCACACACTTGTGAACAGAAGTCTGACTGATGCCCAAATTAAAGTCTTTGCCGACCCGTCTTTGATAGCTGCCCCTGCATAAAAATCTAAGGCAGCCATGATCTGTAATTTAAAAAGATAACATTAAAATTAAAGTAGGTACCTACTTATCATAAAAAATAGTAATAGTACAGTAAACACTCATTTAATTGCAAAAAAGGACTTACTTTTATCTCATTGCATCAGAGATCCCTGTGGACCTCTGTCTTTGCGGCATATGTGGCTTGAGCTCATCAACAAGTTGTTGAAATATAGGTAAAGACAACCTATAATTGATCACAAATTAAAAGTATACCGACACACTACAATAAAAAATTAATTAATTAGGTGTTACTGTATAATTTGGACACTCTGTTATCGATTGTCATGGGTCGCGAGTCACCGCAATCGTTTGACATTAGCAATGAGCTCAAAAACCTTACGCAATTCGAATTAGCTGTCAAAATCAGTAAATCATTCACTCATCGATAAAATTGACGATCCTAATCGTAAACCATAGATGAAGTCCTTAGACAATTAGAATTTACCGTTTGACACATGAAACCTTACGTTATGAACTGTCAAATGAATACGATGGCTTTACGCAATCGCACTTCTGGACTAGAATTTCTAGACTCGAGTTCTGGACTCGAATTTCCAGACTCGAGTCCTGGACTCGAATCTCGGAATCGAGTAATGATTCAAATACCAAACATAGAACTCGAGTACTGGACTCGAAAAGCGGAATCGAGTGATGATTCGAATACCGTATAAACAGACTCGAGTCGACTCGATCCACCAAAATAGCGACTCGGCACATCACGACGCAATCACCAAGGCGTTTGCAGCCCATGGACAGCGATTACGTTCAATGCCCATGGGCTCCATCTTAGTGCGCACAAACTTAGTTCGCGGTGTCTTCTCTAGTTTATTGTACCTCAATGTAAAGATTATCCTATCCTACTAATATTATAAACGCGAAAGTTTGTAAGTATGGATGGATGTTTGTTACTCATTCACGTAAAAACTACTAAATGGATTTGGATGAAATTCTGCATACAGATAGTTTATAACCTGGATTAACACATAGAATACTTTTATCCCGATATTCCCAATGGAACGGGAACCACGCGGGTGAAACCGCGAGCGGCCGCTAGTTTATAATAATATTTTGTAGTCGACACAGTGGAGAGCATACTATCAATTCAAAAGTGTTATTCATGTGGAGGACAGTTCCTACGTTTTATTGTCAGGCAATTATATAACGCAAATAGGTAAAGCAGCGCATTTTTCCCTAGGGGCCGTCCATTAATCACGTGAGGCTCAAAAGGGGGGGAGGGAATTGGGCAAAAATTACGAAATATCACAAGGGGGAGGGAGGTGTAGTAAGATATCGCGTGTATTTATATTTTTGTCAATCGCGCAATTTCTAAACCGAAAGCGGCGTGAAGTGTGACCTGTGTTGCAGTTGAAAAAAAAAGAACCTGCAAACTAGGTATCTGTCTAGACATTTTTATCATGGTCCTTAATTTTCTAGAATAAAATGAGATTATCTGTATTTATAGATAATATTCTAAAAAATTTAGGATTCTTCGTAGGTGCTTAAGTACTAAAAAAATACACGTGATTTCTTTGGGGATTAGTGTTAAACCCCACCACGTGGGAGGTCACCAAGGGGGAGGGGGGCTTAAAATGTTAAAAAAACATCAGGTGATTAATGGACGGCCCCTTATGCTTTTTTTTATAAAAACTCTATGACACTGACAGTGACAGTATCAAGCCAATACTTGATTTCAATTATGGAAATCTTTACCCAGCAGTGATGGAGTATAGATATAGGCTGTATAGGGTCTAAGGGGTTCTTAAGGGGGTGCCGCGCGATCTCAAAAACTGACATAAGTCTCTTAATGAACTTCAAAGCCAAATCAATCATATTGATATTTTTAATTAGAACAATTTCGGCTTTGAAGTTTCAGACCTAGTAATTTAATTAGAGCAATGTTTTTATTCTGCGAAATGTGCAAAACCATTACGCGCTTGTATTAAAAATTAAAATTTACTTTTAAAAGAAGGGGGTGCCCTGCGGAATATCAATACACGTATTTTCAAGTACCTAATAATTATTGTTTCATGCGTAAAAATAGGCCTATTACATCTCGTCCGTAATTTTTGCTAAAAATGGCCAATTGTGGCGTTCTTGATCTCAGAAACAAAAATACATTAACAATTTTGACTTATTGAATAGTCTAGAATAGCTATTGGCATAGTGCGTAGCGGCTTCGCTTTTTGTAAATTTTGCTTAAGTTTTTAATTAAACCCAAAATTGCAGATAAAGATTTTTATAAAATACGCGAAGGCACTTTTTTGAGCTCCTAGCTAGATTGAAGTACCTACTGTTCTAAACAAATGAAATACAAAAATTTGAATGTTGTCTCTTATATAGTCGTATAGTGCGTAGCGGCTTCGGAACTTTTAGATATCATTGATTTTATATAGAAAAAAATCTTATTCTAAACCAATAAACTTCGAAAATCGCTTTAAGTTAACAGTGAATTTCTCTTATCTACGATAATGTTATTGAGCAAAATTCATACCAGAATAATAGTTACTTCATGAAGAATAAAGATTTTATAATGCATTTATTATCCTATTTCGATAAAAACGATAAATACAACTGCAAAATTACTACAAAATGCGATGCGCCAGCCGTCCGAAGTCCGAACTCAGCTTATTCTCGCAGAATGGAGATTTGTAATATGAAGCATAAATTTATTATCCTAATTCGATAAAGACGATAAATATAACTGCAAAATTACTACAAAATGCAAAAATGGGCACTTTACGCAATTCACATTTGAGATGTGTGGCTCTTAAGAAAGCTGTCGAAAAAAAATATTTTTAGGAGTCATTAGTTAAAATATTTAAAAAAACCACTTGAAAGTTTAGTTGAAATCGGCCATAAACACGTATAAATGGAACGATTTTAAGTTATATAGTACCATGTTTCTATTGACTTTGTAATCGGATAACGTAAATCGGAACTTTTTTTCTCCAGTTCGACAGTTTGACTCTCCTGTAGGTCACGTGATAGGCTAGAAATTTAATTGATTGATTTTCAAGGTTATTTTTTTTATTAGACAAGAGAAACCTAGCTCAACAGAAGGACTTTTTTGTGAACAAGAGGGGCCCTCCCCCCAATTTTGGTTACGCGGTTGTACTTTCAGTTTTACCAAAACCTCAATTGTGTATGACACATAACCACAGAATAAATAGTGACATAACCTCAAAATACAAAAGTTAACCCATCTTAAAAACTTGTCTCGGGGGGGGGGGGGGAGGGGAACTCATCCCCCTCCCCGCTCCCCTCCCTCAAATTTAGGCGACTTTATTCAAAAGTTCTACCATTTTTTAGCCAATATGTAGCCTCTCACAAAAGAATACTACCAACCCATCTCTTCCCTTAGATGTAGTAAAAGGCGACTAACGGACTAACGACTGCACATACATCTAACAGCATAGAGCGGCGATGGGCTCACCACCTATCACACTGAGCACATGTGTAGTTGCTATTTGGTGAAAAGTGGACTATGGCGGAGGACTGCTTCTGCGGTCCTTATTGTCTAGTCTCTGATTATCCTTTTGGGGATAATAGTCGTATGTACGTCACGAGCACCAATATGTATGCACTTCGACTCTTATTACATTGCATTAAGATTTACAATTGTTTACATATTTTTGCTGGTGACTGTATACATGTGCTAATTCAGTATATTCTTGTGTCAGGATGACTCCAGCGGTCCCCTGTACTTCCGTAACGTGCTGGTGGGAGTGGGAGTGGTATCCTGGGTCTGGGGCCACGGATGTGCCAACGCCACCTTCCCAAAGTCACCGCTGTCTCTTCCTACGTCGACTGGATCGTCGCCGTTGCCGTCTGGAGTAGGTTGCTGTAAAGTTGTCTAGAATCCTATTTGTAAATATTAATAAAGTGAAGATTTTTGCAATTTTTTTTTTCAATTTATCACCTCGTTCTAGGTCTAGCTGGTTCTAGAAGTTGAGTTAGCAAAACAGTTCAAATCAGTACACTTGTCTAAACTTTTTGTTAAATCGGTAGAGATGATTTCAGTTGTTCTACAATTTCTGCCTTAGACAATGAAGGCAAGTCTAATAGCTGTTCCTGTCACTTAAAAGTCCTAAGGTATTTTTTTTATCTCATACGTTCGGAGCTAGAGCAGGGAATATCAGAATGATTTTCATACCGGTATAGAAATTTCAATTACCGGTATACCGAAATGTTCTCGGCCAAAAGGAGTCCTTTTAACCTGGCTTCTACTTTCCGGGGTGTAGATGTACAATTACCGACAACCTTGATCTCCTCAGCATGAAGTTGACCTCCAATCTGAACTTCGGCGACAACATCGAAATCAAGGCTCAAACTGCTGCCAAAAAGCTGGGTGTTCTAAATTAAATAAGGTTAAGCGGGAGAGCTTCTAACTCTATATAAAGCACAAGTCCGGTCGTGCATGGAGCATTGCTGCCACCTTTGGGACGGCTCAGCAAAATATCAACTTGCCGCGCTCGATTCGGTGAAACGCAGAGCCAGGAAACAGGTGACGATAATCTTGTAAAAACCAAGATTCACAGTTTCGCTCACCGTCTCTCAGTTGCTTGCTTATCCGTATTTTACAGGTTGTACTTCGGTGAGTGTGCTGTTGAGCTACACGAGCTTATTACACCGTCCCCTTTCTACCATCGGGAGTCCAGACCTGCGGCGGGTTACCACCCTTACTTGGTTGATATTGCACTCATACGCACCAAGCGTTATTCGTCTTCATTTATAATGCGTACAGCCAAGCTATGGAATTCCCTGCCGGCGTCTGTGTTTCCGAGTTCATATAGCCCCAAGGCCCCAACATCTTTAAAGCCCGAGTTAATAGGCTGCTTCTGGGCAAGCTCGCTTCATCGTCAGCCTCTTCCTAATTATTAAAGTATAGGTAAGTTATTAAGAATACTAAAGAAAATACGATATTTGATCTAATAATTATTTATATTGTTTCATTGGCACAGACATCACAATCTTTTGACGACCTCCTTGGTCGAGTGGTGTGTACACCGGTTTTCATGGTGTCGCCATCTCTGAGGTCCCAGGTTCGATCCCGGTCGTGTCAATTTAGAAATTAATGTTTTTCTAAATAGTCTCGGGTCTGGGTGTTTTCTATTATAATAAGTATATATTTAAGTATACTAAGTATGTTTATCCGTTGTCCAGTAGCCATTTAACGAGTTTCATAAGGAAGCTTCTCTTGGGCTAGATAATTGGTGTGAAATGTAGGAAAGTTTATTTATTTATTTATAAATAGGTATTAAAATCAGTCTTACTCTCTAATGATAAGAAAACATGTAACAAAAATTTCGAATATCTCTCCTTAGTCCCAGCTTATACTTGCTATGAATACGTACGTATTGTTAAAACAAAATCAAATTGAAAATGAAGGTAGGTACCTACCGTAGAAAGTAATTATTTTGATATAAACCAAAATATAGGTGCAGGTCAAGTCCATCAATAAGACAGATTGCGTTTGTTGGAAAATCGAACGAAGAAAACACAACAAGTCCAAACTTGCATCGTTGAGCGATGATCTTATTTTGTTACAAATGTAACTTGCAGCTGAAAAGGCCCTTTCTGATTCAACGCTTGTGGGAGAAATGCTTAGGAGGTACTAGTAAGCTGCGCCTAAAAATCTACGTCTAGGACCTCTATTTTCATACAATGTCATTTCAATACGAATTAATTTTTGAAGATTATCTTCTTCTTCCTCTCTAATCTGGGATCTGTTTTATTGCTGCTTATTGATCATAGATTTATCTATTGCTTTATTAAGTTATTTTTCCATCACAGATGAAGTCCTTCCTTAACCCTATTCCTTCCTTAAAGGCCGGCAACGCGCCTGCGATTCCTCTGTACTGTAGGTACTGTACTATATAAGTAAGTACTAGTACCTGTGTCATCATCACTTGTTTCCTTTTCAGCAGAAGCATTAGCGGCAGCAGGTGAGCTCATCGCACTTGTGCGTAGGGAGTGGAGAGACTGCTCTTGCAAACGTTGAACAAGCTCAGCACCTAGTATACAGTTATATGCATGCAGTGTTTTGCGTAGTTGATTTTGTGGTAATTTGGCACTTGGTGCTGTTGTGTTTCGTCCGGCCAGTGAGAGTTCCGGAGCCCCCTCCCCCCCCCCCCCCTTACAATTCCTATTCCTTTCTTAACCCTATTCCTTTCTTAAAGGTCGGCAACGCATCTGCGACTCCTCTGGTTTTGCGGGTGTCCATGGGCGGCGGTGATTGCTCTTCATCAGGTGACCTGCCTGCTCGTTTGCCTCCTTCTAACATAAAAAAATCTATAATCGTGATTATTCGTGATTCGTGTCATAAAAAAACTCATCTGCAGTATGAACAACACTATGAATCATAGAAATCGAGCGTTCTGCATAGTCTTTAAACACCCTTGCAAAGAGAGATCACTTTTTTCGAAATACCGAAATAACGGTATTTTATCCTCAAATACCGAAATACCAAAAAAAAAATCGGTATACCGGTATCGATGCCCTGTTCGGGGCCCCTCTAGCCTAGGGGCGCCGTATCATTGATACGACTAATACGGCGGTAGTTACTTTGACCACAAGCAAGGAAGATATAAAATAAGGTTAATGCTACAAGGCAGACAGTCAATGCTGCCGACTTCCAGGCCGCGCCAGGCCAGGCTGCGCCGTTTCAGCCGGCTTAAGCAGTCTGGCAAATATGAGCTGGCCAGTGATGGTCTCGTTTTGTATTTTTTTGCACATGATCTTATTTCCTCCTTCACTTTTATGTAACTGAAATTTCTCAGTAGGTTCAGGTTAACATCACAAGCGACGCATCGTCCGGTCAAAAATGTATTGACTTTAGAAAAAGGACGGCTGACATGGGCCCGGATAGATTGGACTGATTGGGTACTTATTTAGACTAGACATTTTTGATGATTTAGTCCATGCTTCAATTAAATTCATACTGACTCTGACTGTACAATGTCTAATCTATATCGTATGTTTACGAATCGATATCGCAAAGATAATGTCTAATAATGTTAACTAAAAACAACATTTTGTACAAGTAATTTAAACTTATTCTAATCAGGATTACATAAGCTTGGTCTAATGTACAACTAGATTAAAAAAAGTACATGGATCAAGGGCTCAAAGCAGTCAGATAAAATAGACCAGTCGTCTAACACGCCACGCATCGTGTGGAAGTGGAAAGATGACAGAACAGAGGAAACTTCTGTTCTCCTCTGTTCTGTGTGGAAGATGCTACACACAGGGATGCATCTGATTGGTTAAATTATTATTCTATTTACATTATAAACAAGTAATTTAAATACGGATTTTTGCGTAAACTTGATAAAACGTTGGAAATAAAGTCATAAATTAAATATAATGTCTAACCATTAGATGAATGATTGGTCTTACCAAATTGGCATCGATGTTGAAAACAAGTCATCGCTACAATCTGTTGTTCTGTGTATTTGCAAAATAAAATAAAAACATTTTTAAAAATGCGCGCCTTTTTTATTAGTTTATAAAAATATATTTATTATAAAAAAATCTCTTGGAAAAAGGCCGTTGCTTGTTGTGGGATGCAACGTGTGGTAGCACCTTCACGGCGTCTTATATTCGCGGCTGAGACTGCCGCCAGCAAAAACACAGTAAGTATGCGGCGTTAAAGGCTCAGTACCTTTTTGTACCCTTTGCGTTAGAGACAACTGGGGTTTGGGGCTCGGAAGCAGAAGCTTTCATTGCCAAAGTAGGTCACCGTTTAGCGGATCGTGGCTACGATCGCCGCGGCTAGTCATACCTGGTTCAAAGGATCTCCCTGGCGATACAGCGCGGCAACGCCACAAGTTACTCATGTGGCAACGCTGCCGGTAACATTTGAGCCGGGGGTGATTCGCGGTGGTCTGTTAAATTAAGTTTTTTTTTTGGTTTGTCTTGTTTTATTGTATAATGTAGGTATTTTACTAACATATTTCTAAGTTAAATTTTACTAACATTGAAATTTTATTAACATTAGTATAATTGTATTTAAATACATAATTATCTGTTTAGGAAATATATTTTTATTTAAATTGTTAAAAAAGTAATTTAAATGTTATCGTTTATTATATTTAGTAAAAATAATGATGTGACACTTGAATAGCAACTGCTTCAGATGGGGTCCGAATCCGAACCCAAGAGCTTTTATTTGTACCTTCCTATCCAATACGTTGTTCAACACTGGCTAATATAATAACGTATCCTAGAAGCATGTAAATAAATTGACACCAAAAGTTCTTTTTAGCTCACTAGCAGAGTTCTCATCTGGATTGTGCCCTCCACAATCGACTGGGCAGGGTTGTGGGTTCGAGTCTTATTTTTCAAAAACTATTTTTAAAACCGTGTCGCGTAGCGGTGAAATAATAATACCACCCCTATCTTTCCTTGGGTGTCGTAAAAGGCGACTAACGGACTAAAGACTGCATAGACATCTAACAGCATAGAGCGGCGATGGGCTTACCACCTCTCACGCTGAGCACAGTGCAGTTGATATTTGGTGAAAAGTGGACTATGGTAGAGGCACAGAATACATCTGCTTTTGCAATCATCGTTGCCTAGTCTCCTGACTAACCCTTCGGGGATAATAGTCGTGATTATAGGTATGTATCTATGTAGTTTTAAAAAGTAGAAAATAAATAAGTTAAGCATTATAAACGCAAAAATTCTAAACTATTTTAATTAAAATCAGACGATGTTTATGACCCACTCATGTTGGTATGCGTAACAAATTAAAAACGTCATAAATCATAACGATAAAGTGAGGAACAGAGTCCACTTAATTACCGATATCTTAAAAATTATCTTGACCGATAGGTGTCTTAATAATTATATATTTTGTAAAGATGAGTATAAGTATCTATAGATAATGGTGGCATGTTTTTTTACTTCCGAGTGTAGCTATTGCGACCCAAAGCCTGGGATGGATTTCAGGTGTTTTAGGAACTAATTCGTCAAGTGTAAAAAAAGTTCCAATTGGTCAAGTGTGTTTGTACCGCGTGCTTTTGTTCTGATTTGACCAATTGGAACTTTCTTTACACTTGACCAATTGGAACTTTCTTTCTGCTTGAGGAATTAGTTCCTAAGTCTTTCTGGTTAGCAAGTCTGGTTGGTTTCAAAGCTTTTGCTAAAACTAGCCAAGCCGGCTAGTTTCAGCAAAAGCTTTGAAACTACCATTTACCAGCTACCATTATCTTATCTAAGCCTGTTGCCATAGCAACGAATTAGTAGGTATCAAAATTGTTTCCGCCCGTTTTAGACATTGAGCTTTATGATAGATAAAATTGCCAGTTCCTTATTGGTCGAAGATTCTAGCTGAAGTGGGTTTGTTCGGCCTTCAAGCCACTTACGATCAGGTTAGATAAATAGAATAGAATAGAATAGAATAGAAAAGAATATTTTTTTTTGAAGGCTGAATCCACACGCTCATATCTCAAGTGATAGACAACATGTACTATTGCGGGCTCCGTCGCTTTACCAGTCTAAAGGTCAAAATCCAAGCACGCACCCGGGGTGGCGGTGATCTTCATACGAAAATTACTGCAAACTGGTAAAGCAACGGTGACCCCGATAGTACGACGATTTACGACAACTACATGGACCAATTGCTTTACGTGCCTTCTGAAGCATGGAGGACTTCGAGATGTACTTTTTTTATTTGTTCACCCATTGAGTGACCCGGCAATGCGAAAGTTACTCACTTGACAAGAACGTTTATCCCACATGACATGCGACGAAGTTAAAAGATATCAATATTTTTAAGTCGATGACCTCCGTGGTCGAGTGGTTAACGTTAGCGCGCCCGAGGTCCCGGGTTCAATTCCCGGTCGGGTCAATTTAGAGAAAACTGTTTTTCTGAATTGATTTCAGGTCTGGGTGTTTTTCTATGTTTATGTGTATTTATCTGTTATCTAGTTTAACCATATTAACGAGTTATAATAGAAGCTTATCTTGGGCTATATAGATAATTGTTATTGGTGTGAGCGTAAACAATTTTTTTTTATTAACAAAAGAGCTGTGTGATTGCGGCTCATTAAAAGATTACTACCAACCCATCTCTTTCATTGGGTGTCGTAAAAGGCGACTAATGGACTAAAAACTGCTGCCATCTCTTGCCAGAGTCCAACGTCAAGCAGTCTTACTGCGTTCTGTTGGTGTGCAGGAGTACCAGTGCCATTGGGGATGGGAAGCGGCTAGTTGCACTGTTTGGAAGCGAACGGTGCTGTTTTCTCTACTATTTAGTACAAGGCAGCTCGACCTGCAGGGTAGCCGGATCCGAAGCATAGTCTTGCCGTTGGCCGACCGCAGTTAGCAGGGGCCCAAGTAGTGCGCTAGCCACGTGCAAAAGGCTGCCCCGCCAACATGCGAAAAATCCCATAAATGCGTCACCGTGCCAGTTGGCGACTAGATGGGAGGACCCGGTGGACATTCTTGGGCGGTTCTGGCGTCCCCGCATCGGGTGTCTCCAGATCGAGTTTCACACATGACGGTTTAGTCGGAGTACTCCGTTTGGTTCACTGAGCAGTGTCTCAGCTGTATTCCACATCTTCAACTTCACTCCCCCACTCATGCAAAGTAGGTCAAAAAGAAAAAGGTTTAAACAACGGCTGCACTTCCTCCCAAAAAAAGTGCACCTCACTACGATCCGTGGTCTGCACTCCAATCTCGAACAGGTCCACCACGATCTTGAAACCTACAAACCGCATTTATTCTTTTTGACGGTGACGCAGATAGCAACACCGTCGGACGTGTCGTACCTCAACTACCCGGGTTACTCTCTTGAACACAAGTTTAAAAAGTACGCCGGCGTCTGTGTGTTTGTGCGCGATGACGTTTGCTGTAAGCGTCTCCGTGGCTTTGAAAAGCCAGGGTTTTCCGCTTTATGGATTTTGGTCGACACCGGAGTGAAGAAATTCATCTACGTCGGTGTTTACCGCTCACACACCGGGGACCAGGAGAGGACCAGGCTCATGGAATATTTATCGGAGACAGCAGATCTAGCCAATCAAGGGTACTCTGCAGCGGAACTAATTTTTCTTGGGGATTTTAATGCTCACCATAGTCAGTGGCTGTACTTGTACAAGAAAACTGACCATGCTGGACGGAAGCGCAGTTTGCATAATCGCTGGATCGCACCCAGATGGTGAATGTGGCGACGCGGGTACCTGATGCTGATGGTCATACACTAAACTGTCTCGATCTTTTACTGACGACGAAGCCTAATATACATTCAGTAACGGTCTCAGCTCCCCTGGGAACGTCCGATCATTGTGTGGTGAAATTTGTATCAGTCTGCTCGCCTCCTTATGTCAGCCCTAGGGGCATGAGGCGTGTCTGGCATTACGAGTCAGCTGATTGTGACGAGACGCGGCACTTCTTTGCATCATACCCTTGGCGCCAAGTGTGTTTTTCTTTCGATCCCTCTTGTTCTGCAGACGCGATCGTGGAAAGATTCGTCAGGGAATGGAATACTTTATTCCGTTCTCCGACGTCCCTCATGGTCACAATGCCCAACCTTGGTTTAATGCGGACTGTGCAAGCGCAGAAGCACGTAAAGAATCCGCTTACTGAGCCTGGGTACACGCTCGTGACAGTAAAGAACGGGCTCGGAGGGTTCGAGCGAAGAAGAACGCCTTCAACTCTGCAGCTAAGAGGTGCAAAAAAATGATCCGCAAGGCGCGATTCGACCACATAAGCCGCATAGGAGCCACACTAGTATCTTACCCTGCTGGTAGTAAGCGGTTCTGGTCCCTGTCCAAGTCGGTCGAGTCAAATTTTTGCCGGCCTACTTCAACCCCCATGCTGCAACCCGATGGGACGTTGGCGCACACTGCAGCGGAGAAAGCAAATCTTTTTGCATCTCTCTTCGTGGATAATTCGCGACTAGACGCAAACAGTGCAAATCCACTAACTTTACCTCTCTGTGGTGCTTCCATGCCAAGTGTCACCATTTACACCAAAGAGGTAAGAAAAACTTTGCAGAATTTGGACGTAACTAAGGCTAGAGGCCCGGATGGGATTCCTGCTAGACTACTTAGGGTCTGTGCGCCTGAATTGTCTTCGGTTCTAACGCGTCTGTACCGCCTTTCTCTTCTTACTAGAGCGGTTCCTTAGTCCTGGAAGCTTGCAAATGTGCAGCCAGTGCCCAAGGAGGGCGATCGTGCCGACGCCACAAACTACATACAAATTGCCATCACCTCTATACTCTGTAAAGTTATGGAAAGGGTAATACTGAACAGAAAGCTTTTGTCGTACCTAGAATCCCACGACCTCCTCAGCGACTGCCAATATGGCATTCGGCGGGGCCGTTCCACGGGGGACCTTTTGGTGTATGTTTTCTTTTATCCTAGCTACTAGTGCTCTTTTTCCACTGAATGGGAGGCTTATCTACAATTTTTCTCTTTCATTCCAGTTCTATCGTTAATGCTTCTCACACTTTCATTCCTAATTCTCTTTGTCATTCATCATCTTTTATACCTAACGGCTGGGTGCTGCCGTCTATCAGCTTATTTGAAAAAACCATCTTCCTAACTAGCTAATTTTTATTTTTATTTATTGATACAAAAATATTCTTTATTACTAATACAGGTCTTCTTCTTCTTCTTATGGTGGCACTCTATTACTGAAGGTCAGCCGTCAGCTTGCTGAATTCATTCTTGTTCCTCGCCATTCGGAACAGTTTCTCCACGCTGGTGATTCCGGTCCATTCCCGAATGTTTCTAAGCCAAGATTTCTTCAGTCTGCCGACGCGTCTTTTCCCTTTTATTTTGCCCATCATAATCAATTGAAGCAGTTGGTAGCACCACATTTCGTACGCCTCTAGACGTCGTCTTGTGTCCTCTTTGATAGTTCACGCTTCACATCCGTAGAGCACAATGGGCCAGATGTAAGTTCAGTCTACGACAACATAAGACCTTTTGCATTTTATTGAAGGATGCTCGGGCTATTTCTATCCGGGTTTTTATTTCCTGATCACTATCCCATTCTTCATTAACCCAAGTACCAAGGTATTTATATTGCCGCACACGCTCTAGTTGTATACCTGCCACAGACAGTTTCGGGTCAAGGTCTTTGTCTCTGGCTACTACCATGTACTTTGTCTTACCGATGTTCATATTAAGCCCAGCTCTACTACTTACTGACGTCACGAACTCTGTCTACGATAATCTGCAAATCCGCGATTGACGACGAAATTAATACGGTGTCATCAGCATAGCGCAGATTATTTATAGACTTGCCGTTTACTGTAACGCCAATCATGTTTTCCAGCGCCTCAGTCAGCACGGCTTCGGAGTACACGTTGAAAAGCAAAGGCGACAAAATGCATCCCTGCCTTACTCCCCTGCAGATATCGACTTCTTCGGTTTCCTCAGATTCAACTCTCACAGTGGCTTTTTGGTCCCAATACAAATTTTGCACAATTCGTAGGTCAGGTCTAGCCCAATGTCTTTCAACATTTCCATCAGTGTGTTATGCTGCACTCGGTGAAAATGCTTTCTCATAGTCTATGAAGCATATTATGTAAACATCATTTTGCATGTCTCTACTTTTTTGTATCATGACATTGAGAGCGAATAGGGCTTCACGAGTGCCAACACCGATTCGAAAACCAAACTGACTTTCCCCCAGTTGTTCGTCGCATTTAGGTCTTATACGATGATGTATGTTACTTAGAAATACCTTTAGCATGTGACTCATTAGACTGATTGTACGGTATTCCTCGCATTTTCTAGAGTTCTTCTTTTTGGGGAGAGTGGCAAATGTTGATCTTAACCAATCTTTGGAAAATTTCCCAGTATCGTATATTTGGTTAAATAAATTCGTTAATACGTCAACATAGTCGTCCTCTATTGACTTAAGTACTTCTATAGGGATGTTATCAGGTCCAAGGGCTTTTCCTGTTTTGGCTGATCTTAGTGCTCGTATTACCTCGTTTTTAAGTATCGGAGGTCCTGTCTCATCGGTTATAGGAACCTTTGCACTTCGTGTTAAGTCAGTAAACATCCCCTCTATGTATTTCCTCCAGACTGTCTTTTTGCTGTCAAGATCGAGTAACAAATTTCCATCATTATCGGTCAGAATGTGTATCTTGGCATTCCTCCCTGTTCCAGCCATATCTTTGATTTCCTTGTGCATATTGAAACTGTCATGTTTTTCCATGAGATCTTCGATTCTTTCACACTTCTTTATATAAAATGCCGTACGAGCATTGTAGATTTCAGCCGATATAGTTTTGTCCAAACTGGCATAGCGAGTTGGATCAGTGGTTTTACACATTCTTCTTCCTCCATCAGACCAAGTATGTTGTCAGTCATCCATTCTTGTTTCCTTGACACGCTTGGTTCGTTTTAACAAATGTCATCGACCTCTGACTGCAATTAGGACCAGATTTCGTCCGTCGACTTCGATGTTAGATGAGACTCAGCCCACTGATTGATCTTGTTTGAGACGATTGATCGAACATTATGATCTTTGAGTTTTTCATGTCAACCCTGAGACTTCGTTTTTTGCGGATCATTTTCAACTTGCATTCAAATGATATTACCACCGGATTATGATCAGATCGTGTGTCAGCCCCTGGGTATGTTTTATCACTTTTCACACTATTACGGTATCTTTGATTTACCAAATCGTAATCGATTTGGTTACGCACAATATGGTCTTTGGTGTGTTGTGGTGATGTCCAGGTATACAATCGACGCGGGGGCAGTTTATAAAAGGTGATGATGATGGTCAGGTTCTTGTTTTGGCAGAATTCTACCAAAGTATCTCCTCGTTCATTTCGAAGACCTTGACCATATGCTCCGACAGTGCCCGGAACCACCCTTTGTCCTACCTTGGCATTCATATCTCCCATCACGAGCGTTACTTCATGTTTCTTTGTGTAACTCAATAATGTCTCAATATCTGCGTAGGATGCCCGAATTTCATAGTGGGTGCATAGACCTGAATGACATTTAATACACACGGTTTAGCGTCCAATTTTATTAACATGGCACGGTTTGATAGTGGGATAAAGTTCATTATTGATTTTTCCAGATCCTTGTCAATCAGTATACCCACACCATAATAATCTGAAGCCCGATCAATCTCTGAGTAATATAAAATTGATCCCTGTGTTGTTCTCTGTATTCATTGTCCCGGCCATTTGGTTTCACTGACCCCCAGTATGTCTATGGTCAAACGCTTCTATTCCAATATTAAATTTTCCAGCTTTCCCGGCTTTATTAAGCTCTTTACATTCCAGGTCCCTATTTTTATGTGTCGTTTACCTCCGGGGATTCTTAGCACCCCTGTCCCATCTAAGGGACGCCGGAGACTCGGGGCCATATCCTTGGTTGTCATATTCATAAGCTAACATAACTAGGGAAAAATAATGACGGTGGTATCCCGTTGCCTTCCGTCATCGCAGTTTTGATACCATTTGATGCCATCAAATAATCTGGTCAAGCCCTATAAACTCCTACAGTTTTCGTCCTTAAACCAGTACTGAACTTGCTGCTGCCCAAATCCAGTCCACCTGAATTACGTCTAGGTGAAAACGGTTTGCCTCCTCCGCCAATAGTACCGAACCGATGTCCTTCATCTACGCCACCACTACCGTTGAGGTCTTCGCCCGTACCCCTGGGCACGGGCTCCGCGTTATACCCCGCGTCACTGGGTCCCAGCTGAACTTAGCCACCAACTTATTCCGGCCTACTGAAGTAAATTGGTGCCCACCCCCGCAACGAGGACGCGTCAGACTGGAATTACCCGAGTGGAAGATAGAGAAGGTGACTCTAACCCCCCAAGGGCCGGGTTAAGGAACGTGTATGTGCCCACGCTCCACGGCAGGTGGTCAACTAATACAGGTGAGCAGGGACAATGAGGTACGCTACTCCTGAAAAGCATGGCATAAAAAACTTACAGACTAGGTCGGCTTTATTTTACATTTGTTCTCATATTACCATTAACATTTCTTCTTATACTTAACTAATTTAAATTTTTGTTTGCAATCTTATAGGTACACTATTAATATACATTTTTAACTTAACATTTTATGCGTGAGTGAATTTACTGTACATGTATGGAATTAAACGACCGTTTCCAAACGGCAACACTGTAATTTGTAATTGACAGACGACTGTCAATGTCAGTGTGACACTCACGTTGAAAATATGGTTAGGTTAGGATCCGGCATCGTGCGGCACGGAAAAGTATTGTTTTGGTGTAATTTGATATGTGGGGCACATAGGTTGATTCGGGGGGGCCCGTAGGAATTATAAAACAGTGTAGAACATAAATTTAATTTGAAACCAGGGCGGCCTAATTAACTTCAGTGATTTGGTCAGAGTGCGACACGTGGAGTGATTTGTACCAAGTGGTATGTATTTGTCTGGGTTCAGTACTGAGGGGTAGACGGGACGCCTAGGGCCTTTCCACCACCACAGCAGCAGCCAGAGACAGTCGCCGAGGAGGCGAGCTACCATCACCACAGCAGCCAGCAGCGGCCTGGGCGCGGCGGACTGCACCGGGCTGAGCGGCGCGTCTCAAGGGAAGACTAGTATGTAAGTTATCTTTTATTTTATAATAGTTTAATGTATATGGGCCCAGCATTGACGTAGACTCTCTATATCTAACAGTACATTATTCATAAATGTGCATAAATCCCTCCGCCATTTTACCTATTTGGGTCATTGTTAATATACAGCAGGTGCGATTTGGCGAGAATTTAAGTTTGCGGAAAAGGAAAAAAAAAAAATTGAATGCAGTTCATGTTAAATTTTGCGTTCACGATGCATAAAATGTACCACAGAACCAAAATAATCGACCTTATTCATACTAAAGTAGTCTCTAAGTGTATCAGAACACGGTACAATGTCAAGTGGAGAGCGCGGCCAGCGCGGCCATATGGCCGCTTGGGGTCTGTCGGAAAAGCGAGTTTTTAGCGGAAAAATATGGCCGCTTGGGGCTTGAAGGGTTAAATAACTAGTATTGTTACCATACAAACATTTAAGCCCGTAATTTACCATTACCGAGCCTACCCCACAATTCAATTTTATCATAATTCCATTATAATAGTCTCAATTTAGTTCTTAGGATTTTTTCTTTTCGTTGGTCCTAATTTATCATAAGAAAAATCAAAATATTATTGAATTCTGAGCGCATTCAGAATTGACTTCCATAGTAACGTATTTGCGAACACATATGTTATCCTCAGTGTGACTAAGAGCGCTGCCGCAAAATAAATTGTGTCCAAAAGGAATTACATTAAAAATCCGTAAAAGTTCATTGATCTTTCTGGTTACAGCAATAAAAAGATAAACATTGTTTGTATTTTAATTTAGAACCGTTTGCTAGCTTAGTAATGGAGACCTTTTCACTAATTTGTAAGCGCTTTTAACATAACCTCAAAGGAACGATGTTAAGATTTTTTTTGTGATAAAAGTACATTCAGTGATCCTCTTTCCGGTGGTCATTTAGGCACGGAACGTGCAATTACCTGAAAGTCCAGTCGGTTCATAGGGTCTATTTCCCTGAACGTCCACTTATCTGAACGTCTACTTACCTGAACGTCCACTTCTATAAACGTCCTCTTCCTTGAATGTAGACTTCCCTAAACGTCCATTTTCTTGAACGTCCACTTTCTTGAATGTACATATCTCTGTAGATTCCGGCTTTCGCCACGTTAAAGCCTTCTTTAAAAAATGTGATCTCCCCTCAACTAAATCAATTTTTTCTTTAATTTAACGTAATATTTTTTATAACACATTTGCTCGGTAAGAAGCTCTTATTACACCGATTTCAGTATCGTAATGTAATAAGTTTCGCACTAGTGCGGTAATGTAATTTAAAAATTAGTAATCATTTGAATCTATGGACAACATAGGCCTGTAGCCCGTTAGTAGCTTTTACGACACCCAAGGGAAGAGAGGGGTGGGTAGTATTATTTTGATGAGCCCATCGCCGCTCTATGCTGTTGGATGTATGTGCAGTCTTTAGTCCGTTAGTCGCCTTTTACGACACTGAAGGGAAGAGAGAAGTTTGTAGCATTATTTTGATGAGCTTATCGCCGATCTATGCTGTTGGATGTATATGCAGTCTTTAGTCCGTTAGTCGCCTTTTACGACAACCAAGGGAAGAAAGGGGTTGGTAGTATTATTTTGATGAGCCCATCGCCGCTCTATGCTGTTGGATGTATGTGCAATCTTTAGTCCCTTAGTCGCCTTTTACGACATCCAAGGGAAGAGAGGGGTTGGTAGTATTATTTTGATGAGCCCATCGCCGCTCTTTGCTGTTCGATGTATGTGCAGTCTTTAGTCCGTTAGTCGCCTTTTACGACACCCAAGAAAAGAGAGGGGTTGGTAGTATTATTTTGATGATCCCATCGCCGCTCTATGCTGTTGGATGTATGTGCAGTCTTTAGTCCGTTAGTCGCCTTTTACGACACTCAAGGGAAGAGAGGGGTTGGTGGTATTATTTTGATGAGCCCATCTACGCTCTAAGCTGTTGGACAAAGAAAAATATATGTTGGCTTACCAAAGATTCATGCACTAGAAAAACAACAAAAAAACGCAGTCATTTTCTAATTTTTTTTTCCTCACAAATATGTTATAAAACGTCGTATGGCATACGTGCGCTTTGATAATTACAGCCTCTGCTTTCTTGAAGCCCTCGCCTACGGCTCGGGCTAGCAATATCGCCTCGTCTGTAATTTTCATCTTACCGCACTTATATCATAATGTACTATTACATTTACCTGGTCGAGTTTAATGCCAGAAAAACCCAGGTTGTGCATTCTCGTCCAAAATAACTAACTTCCTTACTTCTCCCTCTCTTCAGAACTCTCCTTTACCCAGTTGATTGGACCTCAGCATTCTTGGCATGGACATCGGCCAGGAACTGAATCCAAAATGCTACATCGAGAGTGTTATTTTAACTGCCTCCCGTAAGTTGGGTATTCTCAATAAGGTGAGGCGGTTTTTCACTCCCAAGCAGCGCTGTTTGCTGTACAAGACTCAGGTGCGATCGAGTATGGAGTATTATCCCATCTATAGGACAGCTCCGCTAAATACCTCCTCAATGCACTTGATAGACTGCAAAGGCGAGCGGTACGCATTATTGAAGAAGCTGAGGTTACAGCCTCTCATGAGGACCTCCAGCTGCGTAGAGACATTGCTTCTCTCAGTGTCTTCAACCGAAAATACTACGGAGAGTGTTCCGAAGAACTTTTTGATCTAATCCCGCCCTCTCCTTTCCTGTCCCGAACTACACGTGCTGGTCTTAAGAACCACCATCATACTGTGCAGAATATTTTTAGTTATTAGGTATTGGCGTTCCTCTGTAAGACTATTCATTCGGCTTTGGAATTCTCTGCCGGCGCATGTGTCACTCAGCTCCTATTATCCCGGGTCTTTTAAATGGGGCGTGAAACGGCATTTATGCAGGTCGTCATGAATGGGTGCGCTTGTTCCACGGTGAGGAGCGCTCTCATTATCTTGGACTGCATCGGCTGCTTATCATCAGGCAGGATGAAGTCACAATGACGAGTCACATTTAAAAAAAAAGTATACTAAGACCCCCACTCTTTCCTTGGATGTCATAAAAGGCGACTAACGGACTAAGGACTGAACGTACTTCCAACAGCATAGAAGAGCGATGGAATCAGATCTAACACATATTCGTCAGTTTCATTTATTTTAGACTAGTGGCTGCTTGCGGTTTCACCCGCGTGGTTCCCGTGGGAATATCGGGATAAAAAGTATCTTATGTGTTAATCCAGGTTATAAACTATCTGCATGCCGAATTTCATCCAAATCCATTTAGTAGTTTTTACGAGAAGGAGTAACAAACATCCATCCATACTTGCAAACGAGCAGGCGGGTCACCTGATGGAGAGTAATCACCGCCCATGGACACCCGCAAAACCAGAGGAATCTGTAACCTCTCACCTGTACCTGATCACTTGCTGAGCTAACTAAATACATACATCACCGCCGTTGCCTTAACTTAACGTACTATTTTAATTCTTTAACCTAATTAACCTACATTATACCGCCGTGCTAGATTGCCATCAATTACACCTTCCCTAACTCTCAACTTAAATTATATTATACTAACTCTTAACCTAACTAAAGACTATGCGACCTATATCTAATGTTTGTGTCTTTGATGCTTTGTATAGTGTGTTGTAGTTGTATGATAATGGAACCTTAAACTAGACCTAACATAACTTAAATCTATTAGTAATAAACTTCAGTCAAGCGATTTAATAAAATAATATGATAATATCTTGGCCAGATCGTCTAGTGAAACCCTCGTTGCCAACCGCATCCAAGTAACCCAAGTCTCTTTAGTGAAAGTCCAGTAATTGGGTTATCCCTGCGTCAAATCATTTCCCACCAACCCATCAACCCAACCATCAATACCCAACATCCCAGACGTGCATAAGCCTATCAGGGTCTTCGTCCGAACCATGACCCAAATCCATCATAGCAGCTGCGGGGAAGAAAAGCTTAACCACTCAAAGATAATAGGATAATAGCATAGCCCGCAGGCATTATTATCACTTATAAATGAGATTATTACACATAAAAGAGTTCTGTGGTAGTTTAAGAGCCCCATCCGCCGCTCGTTAGCGTGCCAATCATCTCATTGTTTATATCGGCCCCGACTAAATGAATCTTATCCACTCTATCATTCACTGTCAAATTCCATTAACTGAGAATCCACATAATTCCTAAACTCCAATTTCATCCCACATTATGAAAATTATTTATTAGGTTCTATACTCTTATTATTCCTCACAAAATCAATAGAGTTTACCTTAGGGCCCGCTACCATCCCAATATCCCAATCACATTCAAAACTTAATTATTCAATGCAACAACCCATGTCTCATGATATCACTTATCGAACAGAGGTGGGAAGCCAGCTTTCAACAGAACCCACTTATTTCCCTGATTATTGTGCCTATCACAAAGACACTACAATGTAACATTTTTAACTGACTGTCCCCACTGCCTTATCAGAACATCAACCCTCGGCTCCATAAATGGTGAATAATTCATTTAGAACCCACTTTCAGGCAGTGGACCAAAATAGAATGCTATTAATAAAGGTAAAATTTTTATTCACTCTTAGTATCCATTATACAGATCTCATAAATCACCAATAAAACCAGATTGTAATGGCTGCCTTGGCAGGTTATCACATCTTAAGTTTATTAAAAGATGTTTGATTTATTCAATATCCTACTCATTTAGGAAGTGAACTTAAATAGAATACTATCATTTGAAGTAAAATTACTTTTATTTACTCTTAGTGTTTATTATACAGATCTTATAAAGTACCAATATAACTACATTGTATTGGCTGCCTTGGCAGATTATCACATCTTAAGTTTATTAAAGATGCCTAATTCACTCTACATCCTTAACTTTTAGGAAGTGAACTAAAGTTAATTATTTTTCCATCGACTTCTACCCCTGTCTCTCAGACTGGGTGATTATTTAATAGCCTACTAAATCATAGTTAGTATACTTCAAGCAGGTAGGTACCATGTAATTGTCCACAGTTATTCTTGTTGATAATTAAGTCAATTATATTTAGAAGTTATTCTTTACTCACTTTAATAGGTATAAAGCAGACTGTACCACTAGTCTTAACGGTTCGGGATGTTACCAATCAAACATTTCCATGTTTTCATAATATTAGTAAGTAGGTACTTAACTTGCAAGGTCTTTGACCATGAATGTGCATTCCCATCTTCAGGTAGGATAACCTAAGTTCCAAATTGTTTCTTAGTTGGTTATCATTAGCTCAATTTTTACTAACAGGTAACAGGATGGTCAATTTATAACACATTGAAGAGTTGCAATTTAAGGCCGTATTGTACCTCAGGGAAAGCTAAAAATGCCTGTTTGGTCATTTCAGTATCAGAAATCAAACATCACAGTACAGTTATGCTTATTTGCTATAACCTAATAATATTTTTGCTGTAATAGGAAACCAGTCTAAATTCTTAGTTAATCCAAACTAATGATGGTTCAATATTACCTCAATTCTGCTAATTATTTAAGATGAATAGTTAATTTGTAACACCTTGAAGAAAGCAATTACAGTCTTATTGTCCTCCTGTAACAGCTAACATGCCTAGATTGGTCATTTCAGTGCTCATAATCAACATCACTTCATAGTTATATCTATTTTAGGTACTATATCTTAATTATCCTTAATTTTATTGGTTGAAGTTAATCCAGTCCTAGCTTCGCGGGCCTACGTACCTAGTCTATGTGGACACAGTATGTACATGGATACAGTATGTACATACCGTGCTATCCCCAATTACCTAATAACATATAGAGACGCCTACCTATAGATTCCTACCGCCTGCCTCACTTGAAATATGATGACCTATAAGCACCTACTTATCAGAAGGTAAATAACCAACTAACGGCCACCTACCTAACCTACAGTAAGTTTTGGCCCTACATTTTGTCAAACTAGCAGTCCCTACTTGTAATACCTTTGCAATCCAGGGCCAAGCCACATTTAAACTTAATTGTGTGGGTGAGTTGTGTAAGTCGAGTCGCCCCTGCAAGCAACAGACCTCTAATCGAACTATAAGACGGGCCAGTAAACCCAATGTATATAACCTAACACTACACTGTGTGTTCGAAGGTAGACTCGAAATTGGACTGGGTCATACGTGTCTACCTCCAGCTAAATGGTGTCTGACCTATCTTCGATTTTCACTAAGGAGACAGCTTGCTTCTCCTCTGTTACTCTTTCGAATATAGGGTATTCTTTAGCGTTGTAATAGATAACGCTGGCATTATAGAATACAATCAAATGCCCTGGTTTCCCAGTTGAAAGTTATATAGCTTCGTTATATAGTGGAACCGTTACGCGTATCCACTATATAACCCGAAATACTTCATTTCGCCAACACATTCGAGTTGCGACAGCAATAATTTTACTTTAATAGTCACTTTCAATTTCACAAAACAATCCTAACCAATAACGCAGCTCGAATATAACTTAGCGCGCTTTAGAAGCCAGGACGCCCCCTCCCGCATATGAGATCGCCACTGCCACTCGCAATTAGACCGTTCGTCCGACGACCTTGAATTGAATGCCTCGCTAATTTTCCTCTTTTCTCCAAGCATCCTTAATTCCCGCCTTCCTTTCGCTGGGCCTTCTGCCCCCTCGCCTCTACTTCACACTCGCTATCATTGGTTACATGCCCAACTTCACGTCCTTACACGTGGAGACAAAATCTCCTCTCTCTTTCTATCTTTTAATCTCAACTTCCGCCCGCGCATGACCGACGTTCCCGCGTGAATTTTAGTGCCCCCCATGAATCAATCAAATCTCTTTAGATAGCCAATATTACATGTTTGAACATCTAGATGCATCCTTCCATCAACAATTCACTCCCAATAGACACTCACCAATGCTAATAAAGCCGTATTTAGTAAAATTATAAAAGTTCAGCATTCAGAACATAGATGGCGCCTGGTTGTATGTGAAACGATTTTACCGACCTGGTCCCATCTCCGCGAACTCAAGTAAATAAACGCACGGTAGATGGCGCCTATGTCGCGAGGGACGCGCTGAACAATCCCCGCGAAGTTCAAATAATCAAAGCCAATAGACAGCGTCTATTTTGCAAGCGACACACGGAACAATCCCCGCGAAATTCAAATAAATAAAGCCAGTGGTCTATTGACTAATTCTTATAACTTTTAAACATAAAGCTACTCGTCCACATGGCAATTATTTTAAACTAGTTTATTTTCCCCTTTTATGCTTATCACAATAATGGTGCAACGCATTAATATTGGTTTTAGTGCAACACTCATGCATTCTTTATTAACGGACAGATACCATTCATTCTGTACCGTTACAAATCGCAGGCGCGTTGCCGGCCTTTAAGGAAGGAATAGGAATTATGAGGAGGAGGGGGGGGGGGGCTCCGGAAGCCTCACCGGCCGGACGAAACACAACAGCACCAAGTGGCGCTATGTCACGCTGGATATTCGTGAGAGGGTGGTATTACGCCGGGCGAGCCGGCCCAATTCGTGCTGCAATGCAGCGTGGTTCTACCACTCAGAAAAAATGGAAAATGTTGTGCGTGTTGTGGGTATTTGTGTTTGGTCTGTGATGTGTGTGATATCTATCTTTATGTGCTCGGCCGGGAGTGGTAAGTGTAGTGTTGAGTGTGGTGTGTTTATGTCTCTGCTCCGAAGATCGGATCGGGCACCCCCCTCCTCACTTCATAAAGGGCTGCAGCCTCTTTAATCCGGAGGTCAAGGGGAAGCGTCCCAGACAGAACCAAGACAGAGGTAAGTGAAACTGTTCTATATGCTTTGCACATTTTCTGTGCAAATGCCCGTTGTTACGTATCCAGCTATTTGCGCGTCATGACTTATCAGCTGCCGAAGACCAAGCGCCAGCTGCATACGTCCAAACGTGTTCCACCGCTGCGGTGTGTATTGTTTTTGTAACTTCAGGAATCAGGCATCAACCCCCAGTTCTCACGCGTCGCTTTCGAAAGGTGTTTATAGAAAGCGGCGGCCTTTTGACAGACGTTATTGATGGGAGTGTTGAAGGTTAGCTTATGGTCGATAGTTAAGCTCAGGAGTTTGATCTCCAACTTTCTATCGGCATTTGTTTTTGCTAGGGCGTTATCTGGTGTATGTAACACTTTGCTGGGGCGAGGCAATCGAGAAGCATGGCAAAGTACTTGTGGTGTCGCTTGATTTCTCGAAAGCTTTTGACCGAGTCTGGCACGCTAGCTTGCTGAGCAAGCTTCCAGCGTACGGCATCTTTGCTGATTTTTGTGTGTAGATTTTGGACTTCCTGAGTGAACGGTCAATCAGAGTAGTCGTTGATGGCTGTTCCTCTGACCTCATGGCTATCGATGCCGGGGTTCCTCAGGGTTCTGTTCTCTCTGCTACCCTTTTCTTGTTGCATATTAACAATCTGCTCAAGACCGGAATTGTTGGGTATGCACACGACAGCACGGTCACAGAGAGGTATCTGTCTAGAGCAAGGGTCGGCGGAGAGAAAGTTCGTTCCTTAAGATAGGCCATGGTTGAGCGGACAAACTTGATTTTAAGTCTTGTCTCCCGATGGGGTGATCAGTTTAAACGCCACCAAAACGCAGGCGTGTTTGTTCTTGGCCAAAAGGAGTCCTTTCAACCTGGCTCCTACTTTCCGGGGTGTACCTAATTACCGACAACCTCGATCTCCTACGTATGAAGTCGACCTCCAATCTCAACTTCGGCGACAACATCGAAATCAAGGCTCAAACTGTTGCGCAAAAGCTGGGTGTTCTAAATAAGGTTAAGCGATAATTCACGCCGGGACAGCTTCTAACTCCATATGTATAAAGCACAAGTTCGGTCGTGCATGGAGTAATGCTGCCACCTTTGGGACGGCTCAGCAAAATATCAACTTGTCGCGCTCGATTCGGTGGACCGCAGAGCCAGTAAACTTATAGGTGACGATAAGCTTGTAAAAACCAAGCTTCACAGTCTCGCTCAGTTGCTTGCTTGTCGGTATTTTACATGTTGTACTTCGGAGAGTGTGCTGTTGAGCTACACTAGCTCATTCCACCGTCCCCTTTCTAATATCGGGAGTCCAGACGTACGGCGGGTTACCACCCTTACTTGGTTGATATTCCACCCATACGCACCAAGTTCATAATGCGTACAGGCAAGGCATGGAATTCCCTGCCTGCGTCTGTGTTCCCGAGTGCAATGGCCCCAACATCTTTAAAGCCCGAGTGAATAGGCTGCTTCTGGGCAAGCTCGTTCCATCGTCGGCCTCTTCTTTATCCTACGGATTAGAATGTGGCCAAGAGCAAGCCCATCTATTATTTAAAAAAAAGAGCGATGATAGGCTCACCACCTACCATGCTGAGCACATGTGCAGTTATTATTATTATTTGGTGAAACGTGGACAGTGGCGGTGGGCTGCCTTGCGGTCTTCATTGCGATAAGTCTCTGGTTTACCCTTCGGGGAGTGTATTAACACTGGCCTGCAAAAATAAGTATCACACTTTTAAAATTGCGATAACTTTTAAAGTACACAAGATAAACAAGACACACAAGACTTAACAATGTTACTAATGTATAATTTACTATAGTTTCAAAAAAAGCTGATAAAATTGCTATAAAACGTTTTTATTTTAAATCTCTAACTTCAATATAGTTCAGAAAAAAATGAAATTTTAAAAGTGTAATACTTATTTTTGCAGGCCAGTGTAGTCGCGAGTATTATGTTTGTGAATGTATTTATGTTTCTTCATGACAATTCAAAAATTAGATAGAAATCGGTATCACAACAAGCATTATAAAATATCTATAGCTATTTATAACATTATTGATATTTGAACTGTGCTATAAACCGACTAGATAATGAGATAAAAAGTGAGACTATATAACCAGGTGCAATTTAAATTGTGGATTATAACCGGAGACGTGTTAATTCAAGATGGCAGCTTGGCAGTTCCTCGGTCTTCTCGTTGTTGCGGGTGAGTTAAGTCAAAGGCTTTGACGACCTCCGTGGTTGAGTGGTTAGCACGCCGGGTCTGGCGTCGTGCCTTCTCTGAGGTCCCGGGTTCAATTCCCGGTCGGGCCAATTTAGAGAAACACTGTTTTTCTAAATTGATTTCGGGTCTGGGTGTTTTTCTATGTTTATGATGTATATTTATCCGTTATCGAACCATATTAACGCGTTTTAAAAAGAATACGTATCTTGTGCTTGTGTAATTGGTGTGAGCGTAAACAATAATTTAATTAAAAAAAAACCAAAGTCAAAGTTAAAAAATCTTTGCCTGCCTTGTCTGTCACGAAGACTCCTAAAGGTTGCAAACAATATAATTCCAATTGTGTCTGTTATTACGACAGTTGAACTCTTTTAAGAATTAACTTTTTGAAAGTGCTTTTGAATTGTACAAAAATTTTTTTGCAAGAAATCATAGAATATATATAGGGTGTTTTTCCTATGTACGCTGATGGTCATTTTTAAGAAATAGCGGGAAAATAATCAAGGAAGGTCGGGTTTTTTTTAGTTTATTAAACTATTATCACATAACATCCATTAAAATTATAGTGTCCAACCATCTCGAATTGAACATTTCATGCAATTAAAAATTGAACACTCTTAACAATAATAGTTCTTACTTACCTAACTAATCAATCTGAAATACATAAAATAAAAATTTAAAAAAATACAAAAAATTAATCTCCATCTTTGTTAGCGACACTATAAACTGTAAATACAGGGTGGTTTATTTTAGCAAATCTTATTTCTAAAGTATTCTAAAGGCTGCAATTTAGAGAGTCAGAAAACAACAAATAAAATAAAAATGTAATGAAACCGTTTAAGTAAAAACCTAATACAGTACAAAATCGGCTCCATGTCTCCTTGGCATCACGCAAACTCTCCTTCAAAAAATCCCTCCTGTATTTATTTATACAATGCGTTTTATGCGTTCTCGCCACTTTCATAGCAGCAGTTAAATATATGTATATTTTCATTTCTTACCATTTGTCAGATATAGCACTACTTCTTAAAATATTCCAAGGTAATATAGACTCTGCCGAACTACTCAGTACAATTTATATTAACAACGCGACACACACGTTTACTGCATGTATCTTTATCGGGAACTAACTATCGATCTAACGCGTTCATTAACAGGGCGCCTGAGCTTTTCAACTCCGTATGTCGAAATATGGACTAAGACTTATTCAACACCAACGTATCTAGGTTTAAAAAATTATACAATGATAACTTTTTTGTCTGTTAGCTCATGAAAGGTATTGATCTATTATGAGTCACGCACGGTTCTTAAAAATATATTAGGTATTATTAACAACGATTTGCAAAATATATCAACATATTTGTTTGTAGGTGAAAACTTGTAATTGGCCTGATTGTATTTATACATTAATTTATTTTTAAAATATAGCTGTAAGTTTTCCAAAAATTGAAAAATAAAATAAAAATATTGCTCTTACATACCTATTTACACGACTAATATCCCAGATTGGTTAGTCAGAGACTAGGCAATGAAGACCCCAAAAGGAGTCCACTGCCACAGTCCACCTTTCAACAAATAACAATTGTGCACATGTGCTCAGCTTTGAACTCATCGCCGCTGTATGCTGTTGGATGTATGTGCAGTCTTTAGTCCGTTGATTTCCCTTTACGACACCCAAGGAACGGTATATTATACTGTGCCTAAGGAAAGTGATGCGTTGGTAATACATACAAACATATAACCACGTCTGTTATCCCCGAAATCAGATTAGGATATTTTCTCCCTAAGAAGAAACTTGACGATTTATGACGAAAGTGGAATCCGACGAAAGTGTCATTAGAGGTTATCCACATCCGTCATTCATGACGAAACTAAACTGAAATTACAAATAAAACTGCTTCTGACCAAAGTGGAATCTGACGAATGTTTTCTAAATCAGTCCGAGACCAGTAGGCCTAGCATGCGCAACACGAGATATGTCGCGAACGAGAGACGACAAATCATTTTAAGTTGTCATGTTAAGGTTTGTAGACAAAAAATACCACAGTTTATGCAAAAACTACTGTTAAGTCTATTTTTCACATAATAATATTGTGTAGAGTTGAAAGCGCAATATCCTACTTCCTATCCTACACTAATATTATAAACGAGGAAGTTTGTAAGTATGGATGGATGTTTGTTACTCTTTTAACAAATTTCATGATAATTTAACTTATGAAAAAGTTTTTTTACTTTAAATATGTTTAAAAAACTTTAAATTATGTTTCCCGATATGTAAAATAACGATTACAAATAAAACAAAAACAAACAATTGGATCACTAATGGACTAAAAACATCTTGTGTAACAAAAAGGAAATTGCGTTTCATGTATTACAAGAACCATAATAAACGTAGTAAAAACACATATCGGAAATATTCTCGCGTCCTAAAAAAATGTATAAATAAGTCAAGACAGTTAAGAAATGAGGAATATCTCAAAAAAAGTAAATAATGTATCTAAGGCAGCATAGAATTTGATAAAATCATACGAACAAACAAATATTGACAGTAAGTATATAAGCAAGATAACATGCAATAATATTTCGATTACTGATTCTGCTGACATTGCTAATAATTTTAATAAATTTTTCATTAACCAGACAAATAATACGAATATTCAGAATCCTAATTTGACATTCCATAATAATATTCAATCTATTGACACAAGTATATTTTTCTACCCTGCTACATCTGACGAAATATTTAAAATAATAAGATCACTTAATAACACACCATCAGTAGGATTTGATGAAATCCCTGCAGCCATTTTAAAATATTGTGCTGTTGTATTATCTGACCTAATATGTCATTTAGTAAATCTCTCTTTCTCTGAAGGAACTTTTCCTGAAGTGTTAAAACTATCCATTATTAAACCTGTATATAAAAAAGGTGAGAGGGATAAAATGGATAACTACAGACCTATCGCATTAATACCTGTAATAGTAAAAATATTCGAAAAAGCCGTACATGCTAGGATTTATAAATATCTTGAAAAATACAATATTCTTAAGAATGAACAAAATGCATTTCGAAAAGGTAAATCGAAAACGCTAGCAGTATTTAATCTAATTAAGAAAGTTACTGAAAATATTGATAGAAATATTGACTCAACTGCAGTATTTTTTGATTTGAGTAAAGCATTCGACTTTGTCTCACACGATATATTATTATTTAAATGTGAAAAATATAGTTTAAGAGGGATAGCCCTTCAATGGATTAAAACATATCTTCAAAATCGTCGCCAATACGTAGAAATAAAAAGTATAAATAAACTTAAAGAAGATACTATTACTAAATCCTTTGCAGCCAAAAACAATGTAGGCATCCCCACAAGGTACTATTCTAGGGCCGCTTTTATTTATTATTTAAATAAATGATTTACCACATGTAACTAACCACCAAGTAAACTTATTTGCTGATGATATATCTGTTTTAATATCAAAATATGATGACGTAAATTATAATGATGACATAAACTCTACTATAATGAATATTGGAAACTGGTTGCGAATGAATAATTTACACATTAACGTTAAAAAACGAACTACATTCGATTTTATAATAGAAAAAGAAAAGAAAATGACTTAAATCTAGTTATAAATAATGAACCTCTAACGGAATCTGACGAAGTTACATTCTTAGGTACTGTTATTGAAAACCAGTGTTCTTGGAAAAAAACATGTTAAAAAGGTATGTAATAAAATATATAGATTTGCCTATGCTCTCTGGCGTTTAACAAAACAAATAAATCAAAAAGCTGCATTAGTAGCTTATCATGGCTATGTCGCATCTAACATTAAATATGGCATCTTACTTTGGGGCAACTCAGTAGATGCACCAAAAGCATTCATATCACTGAAACAATGTGTCCGTGCAATATGTGATGTTCCACCCATGACATCTTGTAGGAAATTGTTTCCAAAACTAAATCTACTCACTTTACCATCTATGTATATTATGGAATGTTGTGTCTATGTAAGGACTCATCAAAACTTATTTATAAAAAAGAATGATAATAATAATCATTTCAAGTCGACAAGGTTTTGTAGCAAGCTATTGTTACCAATGATATTTATTGATTGTTACCCAATATGCGAACTCATTTGTATAAGAGAAACTGTTACCCTAACAGTATAAAATTGTATAATAAATTACCACTTCCATTTACAGAACTTCCATTACCATTGTTTAAAAGTAAATTAATGAAATTTCTTATAAAAAATGTTTTTACTCTGTTAAGGAATATCTTGACACAAATATTGACATATCAAGGTTTTTAACAATTGACATATCTATTTAATGTTGTGTGTGTATTAATTAATGACGTCCTTTGAATTTAAATTTTATTATCATTTTCTCAAATTTTATTATTATTTTCTCAATATTATTATTTAAAATGAAAATTAGGACATGGTTAAATTCTTATAAGTAGTTTTTAATATTTTACTTATCATTTAATTTTTTAGATTCACACGCCCTGTGACGGCAAAATAGACGGACAATTTAATTAAATTCGAACATATTATACATACTCTATTTCTGTGAAAAAATATATTTCATTTCATTTCATTTTATTTCATTTCTTTCACTTAAAAGCTGTTGAATGGATTTAGATGAAATTCGGCATACCGATAGTTTATAACCTGGATTAACACATAGGATACTTTTTATCCCGATATTCACACGGGAACGGGAACCACGCGGGTGAAACCGCGAGCGGCCGCTAGTTAGAGATAAATAATAAAACACGAGAAAACGGGTCGAGAAGAGTTCTCGTGTTGCGCATGCTAGGCATGCTGGTGATGAGGATAGCAAATAGCGACTGCACATGTGCTCAGCGTGAAAGGTGGTGAGCCCATCGCCGGTAATATTTTTTTGATTATGAGTCGCCACCACGCAGCTAGTACGATTACCAATATTAAAAAAAAATCTACCCGGAACAGTGTCGCGTAGCGATGAAAGAATACTACCACCCCCTCTCTTCCCTTGGGTGTCGTAAAAGGCGACTAACGGACTTAAGACTGCACATACATCCAACAGCTCACCACCTATCACGCTGAGCACATGTGCAGTCGCTATTTGGTGAAAAGTTGACTATGGCAAAGGACTTCTTTTGCGGTATTCATTGCATAGTCTCTGACTAACCCTAAGGTCGATGTATGTATGGTAATTACTTCTGTGACCACGGACCCTTTAAATGGCTCGAAATTTCACGATAAAAGTAAATAATAAATATTTTGTAGAGTAGAGATTAAATGCATGATATATCAATAAAAAAGTATTTATTTACCTTATTAATAACATAGGGAAGTACTTAGAAAAGCGATAATTATTGAAAATCTAAATGTATTTTTATTAACAATTACCTACATTACGTATTCTTGAGTAAGGTCGTCGACCCGCTGCGCGCTTGATTGCTAATTTTTCAATCCCTAGATAAAACATATCCATCTGATAAAGTATGACACAACTAAAATGCAAAGACACTTTGTGAAAAAAGAAAAGACGTGATTTGATCGACATTTCAAAATGGTTGTGTAATACGATAACAAACGAATATTTGTTCTTGGACAATTAAAAAATTGGCCCTTAATCGTTTAAAATAAAACAAAACAAGCGAATAATTTCATGCAAATAATTTTATATTTAACTAGCGGCCAGTCCGCGACTTAGTCTGCGTCAACACCCTGTAAACCGTGACGAATTTCCAAAAAAAATATTTCCCACAAACCTAGTCCTGACAATTACGAACACAACAAAAATTATGCAAATAGGTGCAGCCGTTCGGAAGTGAGACGCGTACAAACATTTCGGCAATTGATTTTTATTAATGTAGACGACGATTGTGGCGCCGCTCCACCTATCATAGCACATTGTGAAGCTACCATGCCTGATATTCGAATCAGGCAGTGTGATGTACGTGCTGCGGTCGCTCGACGTGCGGAAGGCTAGCGGGCCGGATGGTGTTCCGGCGATTGTGCTGTTCAGATGCGCGGCTGAGTTGTCTCCTGTGTTGACACGATTGTTTAGGATGTCTTACGATACCGATATTGTGCCGGTGTTTTGGAAGGAAGCGAACATACAACCCATTCCCAAAAAAGGGGATCGCTCGGATCCAGCCAACTATCGACCCATCGCTGTAACTTCTGTGCTGTGCAAGATGTTTGAGCGGATAATTAACTCCCAGCTCATTCACTACCTAGAGGATCACTCGCTGCTCCATGATCGCCAGTATGGGTTCAGACCCAAGCGATCAACGGGTGATCTTCTAGCGTACGTTACTCACGTATGGGGTGAAGCGATGGAAAAGCATGGCGAATCTCTGGCAGTTAGCCTTGATGTCGTCAAAGCTTTCGATAGAGTATGGCATCGCTCCCTTCTTTCCAAGTTGCCGGCCTTCGGTGTGCCGCCCCGTTTGTGCGCCTGGGTTGCAGACTTTTTAGAAGAGCGGAGGATTCGTGTCCCATGTGAGGGTAGTTCCTCCGAGTTCTATAAAGTCAATGCCGGAGTGCCGCAGGGTTCTGTGCTCTCACCTACTCTATTTCTTCTGCATATCAATGACATGTTGTCCTTGGGCAATATTCATTGTTATGCGGATGACAGTACGGTGCATGAGCGGTACATAGGACATCCTGCGGCAAAGCAAGCTGATATCGTAGTGAAAAGGCAAGAGCTGGTTGCGAAACTGAACCTGACTCTCGATCGTGTCTCCAAGTGGGGATCTGAAAACCTGGTCGAGTTTAATGCCAGAAAAACCCAGGTTTGTGTATTCTCGTCCAAGATAACTCCCTTCCTTACTCCTCCCTCTCTTCAGAGCTCTCATTTACCCATTTCAGTGGACCTCAGCATTCTTGGCATGGACATCGGCCAGGATCTGAATCCAAAATGCTACATTGAGAGTGTTATTTTAACTGCCTCCCGTAAGTTGGGTATTCTCAATAAGGTGAGGCGGTTTTTCACTCCCGAGCAGCGCTCTGCTTTGGAATTCTCTGCCGGCGCATGTGTTTCCCAGTTCCTATAATCCCGGGTCTTTTAAACGGGGCGTGAAACGGCATTTATGCAGGCCGTCATGAATGGGTGCGCTTGTTACCGTGCTTGTTCCACGGTGGTGAGCGCTCTTATTATTTTGGACTACATCGGCTGCTTACCATCAGGCAGGATGTAGTCACTATGACGTGTCACATAAAAAAAAAAGTAGATTAGTTGACAGGTATTAGTTGACATTGTAAGACCTACCACATAGACATTGTAGGACCACCATCATTGTAATTTGTAATTAAGTCATCGTTACATGAATTTATTATCCTATTTCGGTAAAAACGATAAATACAACTGCAATCATCATTATCGACATCATTAGCCTATAAACGTCCCACTGCTGGGAACAGGCCTTCCACGTGAACAACAGCACGTGGGGATATTCAGCCTAATAAAATACAACTGCAAAATTACTACAAAATACGAAAATGGGCATTTTACGCAGAAATCACAGTCGAGATGTAATAGTTTAAAATTAATGACATGGATGGGTATTGGTTTATTTTCTAAAACTGTTCTTGCCTTTGCCCAGCCGTGGGACAGTCTAAGCTCTCTAGCCTAGACTGTACCACGGCTCTATCTTTTTTCTCTAAAAAGATAGATAGATAGTTAGATAATACTTTTATAGTAACATAATAACACAAACATTTACAATGCACTTTCATAAAAAAGAAAAACAATGTTACAAAATTTTTAAACACTGAAAAAAAGACGACAACCTCAGGCGGGAATCGAACCACGCACCTTCCGCATTCCGGGCGGCTGCCTTAACCACTTGGCTACCGAGGTCTGGCTTTCAACCGTCGAAATTTGTCAGTGCTTGACGCTTATGTTTTTAGTCAACATTGCTTCATCAAATCTTAGAAGTTTTCACCTCTGAGTTCCTAAAGAAATATTTTTACAAATATTTGAACATTTGGTTAAGATGAAGCTGCGTTTATAGATTAATGTTTTATATTTTAGCGTTTTATCAACGCTTAAATATACATAATATGTATAAAATTTTTAAACACTGAAAAAAGACGACAACCTCAAGCAATGTTGATTAAAAACATAAGCGTCAAGCACTGACAAATTTCGACGGTTGAAAGCCAGACCTCGGTAGCCAAGTGGTTAAGGCAGCCGCCCGGAATGCGGAAGGTGCGTGGTTCGATTCCCGCCTGAGGTTGTCGTCTTTTTTCAGTGTTTAAAAATTTTATACATATTATGTATATTTAAGCGTTGATAAAACGCTAAAATACAAAACATTAACAATGTTACAATTTGGCGGTCTTATCGTTTATAGCGATTTCTGCCAGACAACCAACCAACTCTAAGATCGGAGGTGCAAACATTGAAAACATACTTAAATACACAATTAAAAGCAAAAAATATAAAAAAATAATATTTTAATAATTAAATAATAGGGTTTAATAAATATATACATATACTTACACACATTAAATACACATAAACCTTAAATACATAATTAAACATTATAATCTCCGGTAGGAAGTAGCGGACAACAACAGCTATTATATGCAGCAGGACAGGGTTAACGGGAAAGGTAGAAATTTTTCACGAGCTCTTTAAATGCGTGAATTGATTTCGCACGTCTGATCGCTACTGGAAGCGAGTTCCAGAGACGAACAGCTTCAACGGTGAAGGAACAATCGTAAAAGGTGGTGTTGTGAGGAGGGATTTTAAGGGTTAGAATTTTTGATGACCGTAACGAGCGACCAAACTTCATTTGGGACTTTTTATAGGATTTTTCAATTACAAATTTGATGTTATGCCCACAATTCGGATTTTCAAAGTATGGAACCCATACCTAATGTGTCTTGCTATTGATCGTTAGATTTAGATTTTTAGCCATTAACACATGATTTGTAGGTTTCATGAACAATATGGTAAACGTTTTCAAGCAATTGATGTTCGATCTAACAGCAAATTGATCTCAAGTATTCGATACAATTTCAATTGACATTTCGTAATTCCAGCAGCAGCCCAAGCCTCACCCGCCAGCCGCATCATCGGTGGCACCGTGGTCCCGGTTGAGGGCTACCCATCCATCGTGCAGGTGGAGCACAACAACGCCGGCTTCTTATGGACCCAGCAGTGCGCCGGATGCGTCCTCAACAGCATCTACATCCTCTCCGCAGCTCATTGCTTCGCTGGAACGTGAGTTGCTCATTGACCTAGAAGAGATAGACAAGAACGTTCATACAAACCATTTGTTCAAATTCTGGAATAGACCTAAAGTTCGCTGCAGCCGGTGCAGCGCTTAAACATTATTCCGTCTAATCAACAGACAGACATCGCAGCTTCAGATCGCCGATCGGTCAAAGACAACGTACTTAGTGTGTATCAAGATGGCGTCTATGATGAAGCCGTGGCACAGAAATGAAAAAATATCTTTTCTATTCTATTATTACAATATAACTACCTATGACTTGAATAACAATTAATTTCATTTACTTGATAACTAAATTATAGTAAACGTCTAGGTGTACACTTCGATAACAAATAAAAATTATTTTCGCCGCTCCGCACCCGCCTAAGCCGTGTGAATATCGAAGCAACACTAAAGCAAGGTGCCGAGTCGACTCCGCAGATGAGTCCAACATAGTATATGTGCGGAACGCTCTATCTAGTGTCAACCTATACATCGCTGGAGTTGCTACGGTCTTTTCCATCATCATCATCCATAATATTCTACTGCTGGACGTCGGTCCCTCATATAGGATGTTGCAATGATCTCTACGCTTGGCAGGCGGATTGGAGATCACACTATCAAGTCCAAAACATGGAAAATACATACATACAATATATTCAAGACTATTATCCCCAAAGGGTTAGTCAGAGACCAGGCAATGAGGCAGCGTGAGCACATGTGCAATGTGGTGAGCCCATCGCCGCTTGATACTGTTGGATGTCTGTGCAGTTTTTATTCCGTAAGTCACCTATTATGACACCCAAGGGAAGAAGAGGGCTTGGTAGTATTATTTTGGTGAGCAGCTAAACACACGGCTATTGGGTCTTTTTTCCATGATAATCATCATAGTCCATAATAGTCCTCCTCTCGTTTAGCTTCGTCGTTGGAGGAGGGTCCTAACACCCGGGATCACCCGCCCTGGCCCCTAGTAAAAAAGGGGAAACATTTTAACAGTTAAAAATTAATTTAAATTATAATTGTCAGGTGGAACATTTATGTAAAATGTTCACGTTTACAACCATAATTTACACTGATTATCGCTAATTAAGAACTCATTTCCTTCCAGCAACTACGCACCCGAGAACCGTCGCATCAGAGCCGGCACTTCAATCCGCAACGAGGGTGGCATCACCGCTCCAGTGGCCCAGGAGTTCAACCACCCCACATTCGGGGATAACGAGAACGATGGTGACATCACCGTGGTGCGCCTGGGCTCCCCCCTCGTCCTCAGTGATTCAGTGCAGCAGGCCCCTCTCATGGCACCATCTTTCGTCCTGCCCGCTGGTCTGTTCGTCACTTACGCCGGTTGGGGAGTGACCTCGGTAATTTGATTTTTTCTCTTTATTCTGATTGGTGGGATATTAAGGCTTTTTTTACTGCGAAAATTCATTATAGTATTGTCAAGCAGTCGTTGCCCGCTGGGTAATATAATGTAAGCATGGCAGCGCCTATGCCCCTCTCAGTGCGTCACTACGCCTCCCAATTAAGCTTATAAATGTGACAGAGAGAGTAGTTATAGTAGTAGGCGCTGCCCTGCTTCCACATTTTATTGCCCCGCGGGTAGGGTTGCCAGATGATAATTTGATCAAGGAGGGCAGATGGGTATAAAAAGGAGGATTTTCTGTAAAAAAGGAGGACATTAACAATTAAACGATTTTTTATATTATTTTACTTTATTAAATTTTAAATCATATTTTTGCAAGTAGTACTTGGTTTTTTCCACATTTGCGTTATGTGCGCTTTTCAAAAATAAAACTCGCAGATCTTGAGCAGTTCTGAGAAACATTCAATGTCATTAGCACTTAGACGTTTAGCAAAAAGGAGGACTTACAGTAGGTAAGGGAGGACGGGAGGACAAAACATGGAAAAGGAGGACATGTCCTCCTTTTGGATGCCATCTGGCAACTCTATCCGCGGGTAGCGAGTATTGGACAATATTAAAGTAACATACTCATAGGTATAGGGCAACCAGCGAGTCATGTAGGGCTCTCCCACTTGCATCCCTCCAACTCCTATAATTTCGACGGAATGCGCTAGGGGAATATCCCACTAAAAACGCAGTACAGTCCCCATGCTTGTGGAGGTGGTGACCACGAATAATAATCACCGAATAGGTACCACCCCGCGTGGATATTAAGGCTTAATGTATCTTGTTATAGTAAATTAAAAATGAGTTATTTATTTGGTCTGTGATTCTGGCAAAGACCAGGTTTTATCACCATCAGTAAGCACTGGCCAGATTGTGATGTGGATGTTTCATCGGTGCTTTACTCTATGGTATCAATGAGTATTTTTCTTTGAGTCTTGCTGCACAAAGAAGAAGAAATCCTAATAAGAAGACAGGAAGTGAAGCAGAGTTGGTTTTAGGGACCTACAACTCCTGCAAGTTGCATCACAACACCTCTTTTAAAGAACTCCATATTTGTATGAAGGAGGTACATGTAAGGTTTTTCTTGTATCAACAGGTCAGCAGCGGCCAGTACTCCGACGAGCTCCGCATCGTCCACACCCCCATAGTAGACCGTGAGCTCTGCCGTCAGCGGTACGCCAGTCTGAACGCTAACCTGCCCGTCACCGAAAACATGATCTGCGCCGGCAACTTAAACGAAGGTGGTCAGGACGCCTGCACCGGCGATGGTGGTGGCCCCCTCTTCTTCAACACCATCGTTGCTGGCGTCATCTCCTGGGGCAATGGCTGTGGTCGCAACGAATACCCTGGCGTCAGCACCCAAGTCTCATCTTACACCAACTGGATCGTCGCCACCGCTGTTTAAGAACACTTTAATTTAATTTATGAGAAGGTCGAAGAAGTATGTCCGTATGAATAAAACAATGTAAGGAATTAGTTTTAGCATTTATTTTTATTTAAAATTAACATTTCGAAGCCCCAAATAAGTAGACAATTAAAATTTGCTGAACCTACCGTTCAGCAAATTTTACAATCAATTTCAATCGTTTAAATTTTTTACATTTTTACCCTTTACGATTACTATATTCTGTTAGCTTCTATTTCACCAATTACTTTTAAATTCACCTACAAACCATTTTCACACAAGAATTTTATTTGGAACGGGCGCATTTGTCTGTATTAATGTATATCTTCGACAATCTTTTATGAACCATTAAAAACTCGGTTGCCAACAAAGTCAGTCAAGAAAATGAATAATTCAATTTAAAATATTTTAATGAATTAGGTTTCTATGGAAAAAAATCATAACATTGTTACACGATTCACTAGAAAACTTTTTGTGAATCTGTAGTGTACGAGTATGATGCAGAGAGCTGAGTGTAAGTTTGTAAATCTGCAAACGTTACTGTCGCGTTTGAGTTAAGTTTTGACAGATAGATCTTAATGCAGAGTAAATAAGATCGAGAATAAAAACTCTTAACACAAACGCGATAGTAGCAAACGTTACTATCGCGTTTGTGTTAAGAGTTTTGATCATCGATCTTCGTACATTTACAAACATTTATTCACTCAGCTCTCTGATGTAGTGTAGGTATTTAAAGACGTAAAAGTAGTTAAGGCAAAAAAGTGATAAATACATATATACATATATGTATATATATATACAGTCATGACTATTATCCCCGAAGGGTTAGTCAGAGACTAGGCAATGAGGACCACAAAAGCAATCCTCTGCCATACTTTTCACCAAAGAGCGACTGCACATGTGCTCAGCGTGACAGGTCGTGAGCCCATTGCCGCTCTATGTTGTTGGATGTGTGTGCAGTCTTTGTCCGTTAGTCGCCTTTTACGACACCCAAGGGAGGGAGGGGGTGGTAGTATTCTTTCACCGTTACGCGACATGGAACAAATCTCAAATTCAGTGCATTAGCAATTGTGTTTAAAAAAAATTTAAAAAGAGGAAGATCTATTATTTTATTAAAACTACAATAAGTCTAGGTACATTCATTCAGTCTGTATGAAAGTTTTGAATATAATTTTTTTTCGAATAGGACCAACTATGGAACATTTTCGTATAATATATCACTTCCGTTTCCCTAAAGAGTTTAAAGGGAGAATGCATATCATTTTTCAATAAAGAATGGTATGAGAATGTTCTATATGTATGGAGAATCTTCATACATGTAGAAAATTTTTACTGAATAAAGTAGATTAAGTAATTTCTGTTAAATTATCATCAGATACAATAAAGTTACACGTACACATTGAAAATAATTGATAAAATTGTGTGAGATCATTGTCAACAGCAACAACAATATTACACCTGATAATAATTGATAATACTGATAGTACTACTTTTTGGAACCTTGAAACTAATGATGGTCATAAATTAATAATAATTATATCTGCGTAGGCAAATTAAGATTGTAAGTATTAGTAAGTAAGTAAGTAGGTAGGTACTTCATTCTGTATCTACGTGGTTTAGACTTTTAGCAACTAAGCAGTGATTAGAAATTACCGAGGCCTCTTTGGTGGAGCGTTTACCGGTGTCAGGTCTAGAGGATCTGGGTTCAAATCCGAACGGTGGTATAATAATATAGTAACTTGCTTAGTTGACGATTGTGTGATATAATATTAAAAAACACATTTTTTTTATTAGAAGTACCTACACTTACTTTAATAGAATAATACTGCGCACGTTCCCGTCGTAAAAAGATTCAACACAAATGAATAATTTTAGTTTGGTGGCTATGAGAGCTCTGTGTCTTACCATATCACTACGTATTACGATCACAGGATATCATAGATATCGTTTAGATTGGATTTAGTTGTAAATGTAATTCAAATTATGTTATCAAACAAATAGATAATACTCGTAATTCAGTAATTTATATTAGTTTAGATTAAGTTGAGGAAAAACATGGAACTGTCGAATGTAACAACAAAATATCATATAAGTAACTAGCTTTTACCATCGGCTTCGCTTGTGTAAATTTTTCGGAGGGATTTTTTTTAACCGCCTCTACACTTTAGATAAGATGGTTGTAGCTAGCTAGCCAGGCGGACTAAACAAGCCCTACCACCCATCATACTGAAAAAGCAAAGATGTACCTCCCCCCCACTAGGAATAGAACCCGGGATACATGATAAAAAAAAGGAAATGAAGCCTGTAACCGTCTCCAGGGCTGCATCTAGGTATAGCTCCGTTAGACTACTGACGTGACCCCACTCCTACAGTCATTTTAGATTTAAGGATGGGTTAACAGGACTATTATTAATGTGCTTTTAACACACAACACAAGTCTGTAGCCATAACAACGATGTTTATAGCATTGTTGTGTTCCGGCAGTTTGAGATAAGATAGCCAGTTCCTCAGTGGTTGAGGATTCCGGTTGAAGCGCGCTTCCACCTTCGGCCTTATCGTCACTCACCATCAGGTGAGATGAAGGCCAAGCGCTTACCCGTTGCCGAATAATAAAAAAAAATATTTTTAATACATACATACATTTTATAAATAATCAAGACTGTTATACCCGAAGGGTTAGTCAGAGACTAGGCAATGAGGACAGCAAAAGCAGTCCTCTACTATAGTCCACTTTTCACTAACTAGCGACTGCAGATGCGCTCAGCGTGACAGGTGGTGCCACTCTATGCTGTTGGAAGTATGCGTAGTCTTTAGTCCGTTAGTCGCCTTTTACGACACCTAAGGAAAGAGAGGAGGAGGTAGTATTCTTTCACCGCTACGCGACACGATATAAAACACACTTTGCCCGAATTGAGAATTGAACCCAGGACCTTCGCAGTGCTATTCCACTCGGCCATCGAGGCGTTACATAAATAAAGTATAAAGCGGCCTCCATTATTGAAATCAAGTCTTCGTAACAATTGATTGGTATTGGCTTAATTATACCACGCTACGCCATCACGATTTACGATAGCCAAATGGCAAAAAACGGAACCCTAATAAGTAAAAAACAATTCGCATTTCAAAAGAAAAAATCTACAGTTTTAGCAATATTTAAAATTCTCAAGATGGTATGGAAAGCTATCAACAATAAAACGGCATGCATCGGCCTATTCATTGATAAGTATGTCGAAAGCTTTCGACTGTGTAATACATGATATAATCTTGGCTCAACTTGAAAATCTAGGCGTACGGGTAATGCATTAAAACTATTTAAAAGTTACCTGAAAAATATAGAACAATAAACGGTGATTGACATTTTCAATAACGTCAATAAAACTTTTGAGGAAGTATCATCTAAATCTGGTAAAGTAATTCTCGGAGTACCTACCTCAAGGTACTCGTAGCGTTCTGGGCCCTCTTCTTTTTTTAGTGTATATTAACGAGCTTCCAGCGGTACTAAGTCTGTTTGAAATATAAATTGAAATTAACAAAACGATAAAACATTTGGTTGACTGGCTTAAAACTTTGAATTTTAAAATAAATATGAATAAGACTAAATTTATACAATTTCGTAATTACAAGACAAACTCATTTAAATTAAACATTAAAGGTTAACTCAAAAATAGAAGAAGTTAACGAAAGCAACTCTCTTGGTGTTTTGATAGACTTAAATTTAAATTGGAAATCTCATATTAATAACATAAATAGAAATATTTCTAGTTATAGCTATGCTCTATCTATTCTGGTAGAAAATTCCTTTTCTGAAATTGTACGATCTGCTTATTTTGGTAATGTGTATCCTCTCCTAACGTATGGAATTAATTATTGGGGTAATTCTTTCTTACTACAAAAGAAATTATACGCATAATTTAAACATGATATATGATGTGATGATACCCTTAATAATGTATTAAAGAAAAAAAATTACTTCCTCTTACTGATCTCTATATTCTAGAAATTTGTGTATTCATTAAAAACAACATAGACTTGTTTAACTGTATATCTCTCCGTAACCAACGTTTTAAGTACCTACAGATATAATTTAAATTTACCAATTGTCAATAATAATGTTTATGATAAGAGTACTTTCATACATGGTATTAAAGTGTATAATCATTTACCTACTGATTTAAAGGCAATGGCAAGACAATGGTCATATATTTTAATTTTAGTTAAAAACTTGGTTATTTAAAAATGTTTCCAATTCACTAAATCAATACATTTGGTTTTAAGACGAATTAATTGTTAAATTCATGATGATTTTGTTAATATTAATGTTAATAATATTTATTTGTGTACATTGCATGCCCGATCATTGGCAAACTGTTGATACTATTTCATTTTTTTAAGAACTTGTTACACAGTCTAAGCAATAAATAAATTCTATTCTATTCACCGCTAGGCTACCCGCTTTAATGCAAACTGCGGAAAGTACGAAAAATTTGTGGATTTTAACGACTGCCATCTTGCTACAACAACTGGGAAGCCATCCGTCCTAAGCACGGAGGAGCTCTAGATGTTTTTAATTTGGTCACCCATCCAGCAATGCCGGGTAGGGCAAGGGCAAGGGCCCTATTACATTTCGACTCTGATTTTTGCGTTAAATGGCAAATTTTGGGGTTCTCAACCTCAGAAACAAAAATACATTAACAGTTTTGACTTATTCAATAGTGTAGAATAGCTATCGGAATAGTTCGCGGCTTCGCTTTTTGTAAATTTTGCTTAATTTTTTAATTAAACCCAAAATTGCAGAGAAATATTTTCATTGCGAAACTTGCTTAACGACGATCGTAACCTCCGCGCTATAGAACCCATAAAACCCATTTGTTTGCCATCAATCATTTACTGACATAAAACCTGGAGTTTTCTGTGCGTCATATCGGTCTTCAAGATTAATTAATCGCAGTGATAATCCAATGATAATCCAATGATAAAGCTAGTTTAAATAAGCAACTGTTCTAATTAGCCTTCTAGTCAATTTGGGTATTCAAGATGACATCAACAACGTTGTTTGTTTTGGCTCTGTTTGTGGGTGTGTATAATAAATTATTTAATAGTTTATTCCCGGTATGTACAATTTATTAGAAGTAATTAAGTATAATTAGGTTCTGTGTCACAAGTAACGGGTTCTAAACATAAAAATGCAATAAAAAATGTAGTGTATTTTCCGCAAAGTAATAAGTTCCAAACAGTTTAATGCTGTTTGAAATAGGAGTGCAATTCTTCGAACTGACTGATCAACTAGTTCAGATGATCGAAGGATCAACCGCAACATATTGTGTGTCTTGAATGCGTTTTCTTATCTATTCGATAGGGTTAAAGTTGAAGAGAGAAGAGAACCCATCCACTAAAGCGAGTAGAGTTTGATTCTATATTTTTTTACTATTGGCACAGATATTCAATAACTGGAACATGCAATCACGACGTTATCACCAATGGGTTAGGCAGAGACAAGTCAATGAGGACAGTAAAAGCTGTCCTCTACCATAGTCCAATTTTCACCAAATAGCGACTGCACATGTGCTCTGCGTGACAGGTGGTGAGCCCATCACCAATCCATGCTGTTGGACGTATGTGCAGTCTTTGGTCCGTTATTCGCCTTTTACGACACCCAGTGATTAGGCAGTAACATTTGTATTCTAATAATGAACCACTTCCGGCACAGCACACAGCAGCTGTACTTAATTTGTTATGAATTTCAGCTGCAGCCCACTCCGCGTCGACAGCGGACCGAATCGTGGGCGGCGAACCCACCACTATCGACCAATACCCCTCCATCGTGCAGGTGGACTTCAGGACCGGCATCCTCTGGTCCCAGTCCTGCGCCGCCAACATCCTGACTACGCGCTACGTGGTATCCGCTGCCCATTGCTTCGATGGAATGTAAGTTTCATGCAGGAGCGTTTTCACTGATAGACAGACACATCGATAAAAGACTGTATGTTTTTTAAATAATTTGTTAATATTTTGTACAAAATGAGAGATGGTTCAAGCAGCGTTCGCTTGAGAGGTTTGTGATAGGGTTAGTCTATGACAAAGATGAAGAACTCGGACTAAAGACTGCACATACATCCAACAGCAAAGAGCGGTGATGAGCTCACCACCTGCAAGTATTATGCAGGGGCGTAGCTACCGCTGCATCAGCCGTATTAATGATACGGGGCCCCCGGGCTACAGGGCCCCGAATTTGTGTGATAAGTAAAGGTGTTAAGACTTCCATAGGACCCGAACAGCTATCAGAATTGTTTTAAACATTTTGGGTTTGAGTTTGAAACGCATAGCAATCCCTACCTATTTTTCCGTTACTTACAGAAAACATTCTCCATTCCAGCTTTTTCTCGCTGAACAGCCGCCGCATCCGCGCCGGCACTACCAACCGCAACAACGGAGGCATCACCATATCCATCGACCGCCGGGTCAACCACCCCTCCTACGGCGGCCGCAGCATGGACGGCGACATCAGCGTCATCAGGCTGTCCAGTGCTCTCACCTACTCTGATAGCATACAGCAGGCTACCGTCATTGCTCACGGCACGCAGCTGCCGGATAATAGCCCGGTGGTGCACGCTGGTTGGGGAGCGGTTTCTGTGAGTCATATTTGCCTTTTTTTTGTTAAGGAAGCGTTTGGCCTTCATTTCACCTTATGCGTTCAACTATCGTAATCAACATCTGCCTATAAATGTCCCAGTTCTGGACACAGGCCTCCCACATACGTCGTCTCATATACGTCGTCCGGCCAAACCTAGGCAACATCGTTTTGCTAGCGCTCGTAAATAATTACGATATTTCTAATAAATAATTGTTTTTAACACATCAAATTCATATTCACGTGTAGTACTGTTCCCGATCTGTGACATTGTGCCCTCGGATTTCGTCTGTTTGTGTTGTGTGGTGAATTGCGAGAATAAACATCAGGTGCCATTATTCAAAAATCACAACAAAAGTCAGCTGCTTTGATACGCCACAGCGGGTGCAGCGGTACGGCGCTCAAGGACAACCGGTTTCGACCGGTGCACGGTGACGTGAATTAATGCTCTCGCATTCGCTCTAACAACGGTACAGTGCTCACTTTGCTGTCCTTGTCGTTTCCTGTCAGCTGATGTATGCGTGTGCGCATGTATGCACGGGTGGCGTCGAGCGGTCTGCGCTTCACTTGTATTGTAAGATAACAAATTTTGTAACCGCTGCTTATTAGCTTTCGTAACTCACGCTGCTATGAATTGCTTGGCTTGCAATAAATCGCTCAAAAAAACAGATTTGCTAAGATGCATTGCCTGTAAAGGATGCTACCATTATCTTTGCCTAAATTTTACTGCCTCATATTATAATAAAAATATAAAGGAGCTACAACGAGCGTGGCGTTGTGACCTGTGCACTAAAATTACTAGGCGGGCTAGAAGTGACGACACTCCCGTGGCGTCCCCGTCCGGACAGCTCGGTGTGCAGGTGGTCCATGCCTCCACCTCCGATGTTCACCAAATTGATATGTCATGCGATGAATCTCTCATTGACAATAATTCGCCCTTATCCGTCGAGTCGATAAATGAGCGAATACTGAAGCCTACTGAAGCCACTATAACTATGCAACAGTTTAGCCAGTTGATCGACTCAAAACTAGACAGTATCAGAGCGACACTTTCTTTAGAAATTCAGGAGAAAATTAAAACGGAATTTACTGCTGTTTCCAAGAAACTAAAGAAAGAATTCACGGAGACCACAGACTTTTTGTGTAATGAGCAGTCTGACATAAAAACTGAGCTTGCATCAGCTAATGTTAAAATAAATACTCTGGAGGAGGAAAGCTCAAGGCTCCAATCAGACATTTCTAGACTAGAGTCACGTCTCAGACAGGCCGAGAAAGCGTCACGGAGCTATAACCTTGAGATCCAATGTGTTCCAGAGCGCCGTAATGAGAACGTGGTAAATTTATTTAAAAAGCTTTGTGAGGTCGTAAAGCTTTCCATTGTGGACAGTGAAATTCGCGCTTGTCGACGAGTTGCCAAGCTAAACCCATCCTCCGACAGACCTCGCAATTTATTGGTTACTCTGCCTTCTGAACGGCGTCGTGACGAGATAATATCTGCTGTGAGAAGATATAATAAGGGAAACCCTAAGGATCATCTTAACTCGACACACATCGGTATTAGTGGCGACCGGTGCCTTATTTTTGTGGGCGAACATCTTTCGAAGGAGTGCAAAGAACTGCATGCGGCTACTCGTAAACAAGCTAGAAGTAAAAACTACAGATTCGTGTGGATTAAATATGGCAGGGTCTATGTAAGGAAGGACGAGACCTCGCCTGCCACACACATTAGAGACTTGGCTAGTTTAGATAAGTTGATAGTGTGATCTGTGTATTTTTTTTTGTTTTTATTTTGCATTTTAATTTTATCTTTGTTCTACATTATTTTTATTAATTTTTTGGCTATTTTAATTTATTTTAATTTGGGTATATCATAATTCTTTCTTATGTTAATATTTTACCAGAATGTTAACAGGATTAGGAGTAAATTGCAACAATTATACATTAATATCTTAAACGAAAACTACGATGTAATTTGCTTGTGTGAAACCAACTTAGATAGCTCATACTCTACTGAAGAGTTTATTGATGACAGGTATACCGTCTTCCGAAGGGATCGCGAAACCGCTAATTCATCCAAAAATACTGGAGGCGGGGTGCTCTTGGCCATTAAAAGGGACCTCTTTGCGATAAGGCGAACCGATTTGGAAAGCGAACTCGAAGATCTGTTTGTTACTGTGCGCAGCGGTCCTGGTTCACGTGATCCTCCTCTAAACATTTACCTTGCATACTTACCACCAGACCTAAGCGTCATTGAATACAATTACTTCTTCGATCACTGCTCTGACTTGCTGCTAAGCCATGCCAGTGGCTCTAAGACAGTTGTTGTCGGTGATTTTAACATTCCAGGGTTGTCATGGACTCCCGATGACACCAGCCCTCCTCGCATGATTCCGGGCACGGCTTATGATAGTAAGTCAGCGTCACTATTAAGTTTGTTGGAGTGTGGTGGACTTTCTCAATTTAATCATGTACGTAACGTAAATGACAGAATACTCGATTTGGTTATGACTGATCTTCTCGATATAAAAGTTTCTGAATGTTGCCCTCTGAGCACACCTGATCGTCACCACCCATCTATTGAAATTGATGCAATCATTAGATCGCGGTGTAAGTGTATTGTTACAAAGAATGTCAGGGTGCCTAACTTTCGCAAGTGTGACACTTCCTCATGTATGGAGCAACTTAATGTCGTAGATTGGAGACATATTCTCGTTTATGATGATGTTGATTCCGACGTTCATTGCTATTATAATATTTTAAACAACATTATAAAGAGAAACACTCCGCTCAAGCTGATTGGACGGTCGAATTACCCTGTTTGGTTCTCAGAGCCACTGAGGGCGTGTATCTCCGAAAAAGCTAGAGTACACAAAAGATTTAAAAAGTTTGGCAATCCCAGAGACTACGACGAGTTTCAGCTGTTACGCTCTAGATCAAAGAAGCTGATTAAAGCTTGCTACGACTCTTATGTTTCCAATGTTGAGGAGTCTCTTGCAGAAACAACAAAGATGTTCTTCTCCTTTCTTAAGAGCAAAAAATCCAACCCAACTATTCCTGACACGGTTAGATTTGGTAATAGAATCGCTACTGGTGGCCAGGCAGCTGCTGAGCTTTTTTCGGATTACTTCTCTTCAGTTTTCGCTCCTGACAGCGGTGGCGACTCCACTAGAGAAGAGGTGTTGCATCCTAGCTATTCTCTGTCGTCTGTATATGTTTCTGAGAAAGATGTGGTCAAGAAACTGCTTACTTTATCCGAGAACAAGGGGGCTGGCCCAGACGGCATACCTCCCTACTTCGTTAAGCGTTGTGCGTCTGCTCTTGCTTTGCCACTCTGCATTATTTTTAATAAATCTTTGCAGACTGGCACATTTCCGGGTGTCTGGAAGGAGGCCCATGTGGTACCCATTCATAAGTCTGGTGACTCTAGTGACTTCACTAATTATAGGCCGATAAGTATTCTGTCCTGCTTCGCAAAAGTACTGGAGTCTCTAATTTACGAGCATCTTTTTCACCATGTTAAGCCGTACCTCCACCAGCAACAGCACGGTTTTATAGCGGGTAAGTCGACCGTCAGCAACTTACTGGAATACACTAACTACATCTGTAAAGTATTTAATGATCATGGTCAGGTTGACTCTATATATACGGACTTTCAAAAAGCATTTGATAGAGTCAGTCACAGAATATTACTTCGAAAATTGAGTTCTATGGGTGTACACGGCTGTCTTCTTCGCTGGCTAAAATCCTACATCTCCAATCGGAGTCAATTGGTAGCTCTAAAAGGTTATCGCTCGCAGCCAGTCTCTATTGTGTCTGGCGTGCCACAGGGTTCGCATCTGGGTCCCCTGTTATTTGTTATGTACGTAAACGATCTTGTTCCTAAGCTTAAAAATATGTCTCTACTATATGCCGACGACTTAAAAATTTTCTGTCGTATCGATTCCGTAAGGGACTGCGTAAGGTTGCAGACGGATGTTAACGCCTTACACGATTGGTGTGGTGACAACGGCATGTGCCTGAGCATTGGGAAGTGTTGCGTTATATCTTTTACACGCAAGAGGAGTCCCATAGTCTTCGACTACATTATTAACAACAGCATACTTGAAAGAAAGTCGTTTGTGCGTGACTTGGGAGTGCTATTTGATGACAAAATGAGCTTTAATTGCCATTGCGAAGCACTATCCAGGAGGTCTACTAGACTGGTGGGATTCATTAGTCGTGCGTCCAGAGAGTTTAGGTCCCCAAGCAGCTTGCTTTTGCTATACAAGTCATTAGTCCTAAGCCAACTTGAGTACGCTTCTGTGGTTTGGTCACCCCAGTACAACGCTTACATTGATTTACTGGAATCAACCCAAAGGCGTTTTCTCAGAACACTCACGTTGCGATTCGGTCGTAAGAGAGAGCTCACAACCTACGCCGATCGTCAACGCTTTTTTAATTTAAACTCCCTTGAGAACCGACGCAAAGTACATGACTTTACCTATCTACATAGAGTTTTTAGTGGCTCAATTAGTACAACCCTTACATCCGATATTTACATCAGAGTCCCTAATAGGTCTGCCAGGCGAGAATGCCTTTTCTCGGTTCCCTTTTGCAACAATAACGTTTCTTTCCATAACCCCATATTTAGAATGTGCCGGGAATACAACGCGTTACTGACTCGGACTGATGGAGTACCTGACATCTGCCAACTATCAATCGGTAGTTGGAAGTCATTTTTAAAAAGTAACATTTAGAAAAAGCAATGTTCACGTGTATGCAGTTATTTGATGTGTTGTTTGTTAGCGATTGTTTGTTATAATTTATTGTTTTAATGATTTTTATTCTGATTTAATAATTTTGATAATTTTTGTTCTAGCCAATTCCATTTATATTTCTATTTTATTAACAATTTAAGTTTTTGATTGTATTAGCGAATTCGGTAATGTTTTTTTTTCTAATTGATTATTAATTTTAATTATTTATTTATTTATTTATCTAAATCTGAACTGTTATTATTAGTTTTTTTTTAATTACTGTAGTTTAATATTATCGTTTTTTATGTAGTGTTAAGTATTCGATTATGCATGCTGTTTGCACAAATTAGTGGAGATCCAGCATACCTATGTTAGAAAATGCTGCTATTGTTATTTTTAATTTTTTTGTTGAGACTCTGTTTTGTGTATAAATAAAATAAATAAAAAAAAAAATAAAAAACATGTACAATAGCACGTGGGGATACTGGGCCATAAGCCACCACGCTGGCCTAATGCGGGTTGGTGGGTTTTAACGACTGCCATCTTACGACAACAACCGGGACCAACAGCTTAACGTGCCTTCAAAGCACGGAGGAGCTCGAAATGTTATTTTTTTTTAATTTGCTGCTCAGCGAGCAAGATCGCAAGCCAAACACGCTAGCCGCTGCGCCATCGAGCTCCTCGCTAATACCAGACACAATAGAACTTTAATTATTCGCAACCGTTTGGAGTCTTCGTGAGAATGGGTTTTGCAATGGTGGAAGCGCTTCGCACGGAATCCTCAACTACTAAGGAACTGTCTGACTCTAGGCCCGTATTCTAAAATCAAACTCACACTCAAACCCATGCTTGAATACAGTTAGAAAGGAATGGCGATATATGCGATGAATAGCACCATCCCTTTCTAACTGTACTCAAGCAGAGATTTGGGTGTGACTTTGGTGTTAGAATACGAGCCTTACTGTCAGAACACAATAATACACTAATACAATAAATGCTAATGGCATTGTTGTTATGGCGCTGTCTTGAATAAGGTAGTGGTAGCTAGACTTAACAAGCCGTACCACCAACCACCAGTATACACAAAAATGTACCTCCGCTGGGAATCGAACCCGGGACCTCTGGGTCTAAGACCAGCTAGCCTTCAACTGACTACCTTATCTCTAAACTGTTCTAATATATATTCTCTTTGATCTTCAGCAAGGAGGCCCTGCATCAGCCCTACTCCGTGATGTAACAATCTACACCGTCAACCGTGAACTCTGTCATGAAAGATATCAAACTCTCACTCTATCGGGTCCTGTCACCGAAAACATGATCTGCGCGGGTGTCATCGACGTCGGAGGTCGGGATGCTTGCCAGGGCGACTCCGGGGGACCCTTGTACTATGGGGGTGTTCTCGTCGGAATCGTGTCTTGGGGACAGGGTTGTGCGAACGCCTTCTTCCCTGGTGTCAGCACAGCTGTGTCTTCTTACACGGACTGGATCGTGGCCACTGCTGTTTAGAAGTGGTTATTTTTTAGAAAATAAAGGTTATTTTATGTATTTATTTAGACTTTTAATTCCTTCTTAGGCGGTCTGGGATAAGGACGAATGGAAACGTAGAGGGGAGACCTTTGCTCAGCAGTGGGACACAATATTGGCTACTAAAAAATATTCTTTCAACGCATGTGTGCCATACGCAAATATTTAAAGAAAATGACTGTATCTTAAAAAAAATGTTCCATTATATTATTGTATTGTAAATTAAATCAACGACATCTTTCTTAAAAGACTCTAAAGACAAACGTATCGTTGTTCTTGTCCTTCGAAAGTAGTTTGCAAAAAGCATTACTTTGCTGCGTTTTAGTTACCCTAGCGTAACACAGATGGCGTGACAGTCGCAAAAATATTCTTTACCAACAATTTGCCAATTAGTATTCATTGGATGAAGTCAAGATGAAATATATAATTTGAATTCATATCTATGAGAAATATTATTCTTTAATATGATAAATTTCTTAATTAACCAGTAGGTATATACCCTAATTAAAGACACTGAGTCTGAGACACCATTTTAATTTCAAAAAAACTACCGTACAACTAGTTAACTAGGAAAAAATGCTTGAAATTATTATGCCTATGGCGTTTACCGTAAAGCCATTTCTCGCAGGCGATGTCGCGGGCACAGAGTACTTTTACAATACTTAAGTCGCGGGCAGAAGCTAGTTATGTAATAAAACTACAACATTTTGTGTTTCCAAAATTCATTAATAAATTAAAAATAAATTAAAGTTAGAAACTAGACATAATCTCAATACAAATTATGTAACTTTTATAACAATAGAGGCAAAACAACTAATCAATAAATTGAATATTAATTTCGGCCGTTACACGATAAAAACAATGTGCCAATAGCATTGCCTCCGTCCATACGCATTCACATTTATTAATACTAATACATATTTAGATAAGATAAATGAACGGTCATAAATTTGTTTACAACGCAAAGATAATGGCGAACAACCAATTCGTCATGGTTTGATAACATTCAATGATTTACGGAAATGATACGGAATTGTAATAAATGAACCGGGTCGCGTAGCGGTGAAAGAATACTACCATTATAGCCATTTTCGGTCCCAGATTTTTTTCAAAGTAGTAAGAGTCACAGTAGTTTCGTAATATTTACCACACTTTGCGACTGTGTGAGGTTTGGTTTCTATGTTTGGTAATAGCTTCCACACAATGCAACCAAAAAAAGTATCAGTAACTTTGTATAGTCGCTGTATCCACACGTTACTAAAACTTTTGTATGAACACATTTTACACACTTTGCTTTAGTTTATAACTAAATGTAGGATTTGGTAAAAATGTGTTGTATCGTGGTTGTAACTGTGTCGTAACATGTGTAGTCAATCTGGAATACTAATAGACTAATTCTTTAAAAAAAATTGTAAGGTTCAGTAATTCTCAATCTTTTGATTTGCTATCTGGTCACTTATGTTAAAAAAAAATAGTAACAGAAATTACATAAATTAAGGTGTTCTTAGACTTTTTCATCATCATCATCATCATCATCATCAGCCTATAAACATCCCACTGATGGAAACAAGCCTCCCACGTGAACGATAGCACTTGGGGATATTGGGCTATAACCCACCACGCTGCTGGACCAATGCGGGTTGGTGGGTTTTAACGATTGTCATCGTACGACAACAACCGGGACCAATGGCTTAACGTGCCTTCCGAAGCACGGAGGAGCTCGAGATGTTTTTAATTGGTCACCCATCAGGCGACCCGGCATTGCGAAAGTTGTTTAACGGGCAAGATCGCAAGCACAAACCCGCTAGCCGCTGCGCCATCGGGCTCTTTCACTTTTTACAGAAGACTTTTTATTTGCGTTAAAAAACGCTCAAATGAACTCAAAGATAACAAAACGTTGAAAAAAATTCGTTTCGTTATATCGAAAAGTATGTAGATCAAATTTCTTCATCATATTTCAAAATTAAGGCTTGCTGAAGTGTATCTTCATAATGATGTTAACAAAGCATATTATGAATAATTCATAAAACTTTATGAAATGATTTTCAATTTGTGTATTCCTATTGAAAGGATAAAAATTTCCCAAAAGAGATTTGCAAATTGGCAAAGTAAAGGCATACACGTATAGCGTGTAAAAATAAAGGAGCAGTATATATAAAAGAATTATAAAAAATGGCAAAAATACACATCTTATTTAAAAAAAATCTTAATTTAAAAAGTATTGTTATTAAAATCTTTTACTCGTCTTGCAAAAAAGAAATCAAACATCAAATGTATTGAATAGAGCACTAACAAAGCCAGATCTTTTCTTGTAAGAGGCCTATTTCATCTCGACTGTGATTTTTGCGTAAATTGGTCAATTTTGGCGTTATGGATTTCAGAAACAAAAATACATTCACAATTATGACTTATTGAATAGTGTAGAATAGCTATTGGAATAGTGCGTAGCGGCCTCGCTTTTTGTAAATTTTGCTTAACTTTTTAATTAAACCCAATATTGCAGAGAAAGATTTTCATAAAGTGTGCGAAGGCACATTTTTGAGCTCATCGATTGAACTACTGTTCTGAACAAGTGAAATAAAATAATTATAATGTTGTCTCTTATATAGTCGAATAGTGCGTAGCGTCCTCGGAATTTTTAGATATCATTTATTATATATAGAAAAAAATCTTATTCTAAACCAAAAAACTTTGAAAATTGCTATAAGTTAACTGTGAATATCTCCTATCTGCGATAACATATTGAGCAAATTTTATACCAGAGTAATTGTTACTTCATGAGGAATAAATATTTTATAATGAATGAATTATCCTATTTCGATAAAAACGATAAACACAACTGCAAAATTACTACAAAATGCGATGCGCCGGCCGTCCGAATTCAACTTATGCTCACAGAATGGAGATTTGTAATATTATGCACAAATTTATTATCCTATTTCGATAAAAACGATAAATACAACTGCAAAATTACTACAAAATGCGAAAATGGGCGTTTTACGCAAAAATCACATTCAAAATGTAATAGGCCTCTTAATCGACTATTTTATCTCAATCACTTCACGAAATTATAAAAAGGGAAACTTTAAGCCATCACCCGTACCAAATTGTAAAAGCGTAACTTAAAACTTGGAATGCTGAAGAGTTAATGAATATTGTAAAAAGGATTAATAACAAAAAGAGCTGCGGTCATGACCGCATACCTATGAATCTTATTAAAAAGTCAATTCCAGTTATTATTGAACCTGTTATCTATGTTATAAATTTAATGCTAGAAACAGTAACTTTTCCAGATGAATTAAAAAAAGCCAAAATTAAACCATTAATCAAAAAAGAATCAAAAGCAGATGTTGGTGATTATACTTCGGGTCTCAACCGAAGACGATTACTTATTACATGCAGCAGTACATGAGATGGTGCTATCTTCTTCACACTTTTAGATATATCCTAAAAAGAAATATCTTATTTCCGTTCCCTGCACTGGCAACCCCGCGTCACGAGACGTCATTACGTGTTTTTGTGTTATCGGAATCACACGTACCTACTATTCGTAACGAAATTAAATTTGTATTTAATAAGATGGGAAAATGTTAACGTTCGAAGTTGAGAGACAGTGATCATTATGGTATTCTTCGTAAAGTAAAGAAATCATTTTTAATTCATAAAACGTAGGCGTTTATCATCATCGGTGTCGGTGAATAGTGATAAATGCACAGACATATTAATGTCTGTCGGATGTCGAGACGGATAAATGTCGTATCAACGATATTACGACACGCAGGTATTGAAACATAACGCTAATTTACCTGGAAAATTAACTATTAAGGAATGTATCATAGTTGTAAGGAACTAAGATCATTTATCATTTAAATGATCTACCCTCATTTTTGTTGGTTTTTCTTGGGTTCTATAATAATGATTGTAACAAAATTAAAAGCCATTTACAACGAGAAATTCTTTGAATACTAAACTACTTGCTTAGACACCATTGTAACAGTGTTGAACTTACTAAACGTATGATGTGTCGAGGATACATAACTGCTCAACAGTGTTGAAGCTTTATTTTAATCAATGACATTGAATTACATTGATTTTACTGCATACAAGCCGTATCGAGGTTGCTTACACTAATTAGACAGTGCTGAGGTTCTATTTTACTTCACGCAAGCCGTGTCAAGGGAACTTACTCCACTTTAACAGTGTTGAGGCTCCACGCAAACCGTTCGAGGATTCTTACTCCACTTCAACAGTATTGAGGCACCACGCAAGCCGTATCAAGGATACTTACTCCACTTTATCAGTGTTGAGGCTCCACGCAAGCCGTCTCGAGGATACTTACTCCACTTTAACAGTGTTGAGGCTGTATCTTACTCCAAGCAAGCCGTGTCGAAGATACTCACTCCACTTTAACAGTGTTGAGGCTATATTGACGTTGTCAATTGGTGGATACATCAAGAAAAAAAATTCCAAGGAGCCCCTCTGGATTGGAAGCAAAGGAGTCGCCACGCGGTTTTCAGGTCAGACCTCAGCATTATATACTTATTAATTGTATTAGAATAATAATCAGACTTACTCCGCGACACAGCGGCTACACAAGCCGTGTCGAAGATACTCACTCCACTCTACCAGGGTTGAGTGAGGCTATATTTTATTTTAATCAAGCCGTTTCGGGAATATTATGTGCTTAGTACGTTTTAACAGTGTTGAGGCTTTATTTTACTCCACGCTAGCCGTTTTATGGTTTGTAACTCCACTTGAACTGCGTTGAGGATTTTCTACTCCACATTAACCGTTAGAGACCATACCTATTTCACCCTAACAGTTTCACGTTTCCACGTCCTCCGTGGAACAAACCAGAGACTCAGCATTGTTGAGGACGTGGGTTCGATTCCCACCTGAGGTGGAACTCACATGTTTTCAACGTTTCGTTATCTTCGGGTTTACTTATCAATAATGATTTGGTGAAGACATGTTAAACTATGTCATTGATCTTTACAATGACTCAACCAGTAGCGGCAGAAACGAAGCTTGGCCATTCGCGCTGCTTGCAGCGCTAGCGCCTGTGCCCCCTGTGTGTGTGATCTTAGTGGCGCAGCTGGCACAGCTGCGCCACTAAGATCTTCGATCTGTCCCCTTATATGACGGTCAGTCCGACGATAGCCTGTTGTCATTAGACACCCATAGATTCTACAATTTCTCAGAGAAGACCCTCATAAAAAATAAAGGGTTAATAATAATAACAAAAAAAAAGTACTTACCTACTTAAATAAATGAAAAAAATAATAATAATAATAATAATAAAATATATAATAATAATAATATTATAAAAAACCTACACTTAAGAAAATAAATAAATACGTGAATAATAATAAAATGGTAATAATGTACATAAGCCTCAAAGCTCCAAAACTAAATTAGGAAATTGGAATAATAATAATAATAATAGGCGCTGTTGGAAGTAAATATGAATAAAAGTTTTAAAACTTTATTTTCCGAGCATAATAAATATTAAGACCCCTAATGCCATAACCAAGTTTAATTCGGAAAGAAAACAAAAATCCAACGCTCTGTACAGGGTCCCGGGCTGATGCCCGGGCTGAAGTTGTGATTAACTTCGAGATTCTTTAAACTCTAGGGGGGGCGCCACTGCGCGTAGTAGTATCATCAACAGCTATCGAGCTGCGATCAAGCCCACCAGCACCATTTACACCGCCGAGGGACTGCCGAGGTTCCGCCGGATATCTGACAGGGAGACGTTGGAATCAGAGCTCCTGCAGTCGCTTGACCTATTTTTATGACTGAATTACAGAAAGTGTGAGCTCACTAGGGAACGTAATGTTTTACATTGGATTCGTAAATGTAATATTCATTTTCCCGGCAAACCTATACAAAACAACTATACCCCAAAACAATGTCTGTTACTTACTATCTCAATCTATGTAGCTAAAAATGAATCGCCAAATGTGTTGCTAAGCGCACGAAAACGGCTCGACTGATTTGTCTGATTCTCTTTTGTTGTGTTTATAAAAAACAGGAAAAGTTTACAAAAAAAAAATGTAAAGGATCTCGCAGATTCACTTAAAATTTAAAGCAGCTTCAAAATAATTATATTTAGAAGAATCGAACTGCCCTTAAATTATTAAATCACAACTACTATTGTCAACAATTAATATTCAAGATGCTTATTTTTAATTAAGTATCTACCTACTGCAATTAAAGCTGATCGGAAAAAGTTAAGGTTTAGTTTGAGGCCTCAGTTGAAATTAATGTTCTTCTGTTCGGCCTATTTGTGTTTGCGAAATTACTGGAACCGGTTCTAGAACAATTGCGCATAATATTTGAATTTTCTACAATAATTGTTTAGTTTATGTTTTGTACCTACGCACGAAAAATAACACACTTACATTTAAGATAAATTGGATAAAGCAGAAGGTATTGTTGTGGTACAGATTAGAATTTACATCCTTGGTATACAATGTGGCCCAAACTTGTTGTCCAAGAAAAAATGTTTTTTGGCCCTAAATAATATTTGTTATACCTAATTTCCTTTCAAGGCGAGCCATCCACTTCTAGATAGCCTTATCCAGGTGGCGCCAAATTATTAGTGAATCGTTGACCAGACATGGTATACCACGAGCATCTTGAGATATGTGTTTACATCTCTTGCAACAAAGTCAGTAACATTAAATCAGTACTGTATTTGATAATATCTTGGTGGCTTTATTCGAAAAATAATAACTTGAATCTTTTCAAAGCTGATATTTATAAAGTTATCATTTCTAACCAAAAAGTTTGAAGAAGGTTCTAAGTTGTTTAAATACGCATAGGTTCACTTTACCTGTCATCTAAGGGAAGTAATTTACTTTACATGAATGACTGTGTTTAACACAGTTTTGTTAAGTAAGATTTATTGCTCCCAATCCAAAAATACAATTCAAAATGGGACACAAATGTCATGTTAATTAAACATATTTCCAAGACTTTCCTTAGAATCAGATCATAATCATTGATTTGTCACTTATGATTCTTACACTATATTTTCTATTGTTTTGCTCAAAAAACGCAGTCTATTAGTTTAATCAAAAATAATATATCAATACAAAGTTATGTGATTGTGATTGAAATTACCAACTTCATTTAGACTTCAGGACCCGCGTTTGGCAACCGCTATCAGATTGTCCAATATTTGTAAGAATCCCAGTTAGTTGTTGCTGGCTGTGCCAACCTCATAAAAAGGCGGTCACAAACATTTGTTGCAAAAAAAAAGGATTCCAAGACAGTGGACGACATGCCGATACCGATATTTGTCTGTATTTGGAGCTCACAGTCACGCAGTCGCTCGGCCTTTACTGCTCACACTGATCACAGATCTAGTATTGAGGTGTTTCGCAGAGTTGTTGTGGGCTGAGGCTGATTTACTTAAATGTATTTGTTAATACTGTTGGAGAAATGTTTAGGTACAAATCAGAATGAATTTGTCAATGCAGTATTTACAAAACAAAATAATAATACTTAATTAAATAAATAAATGAAATTGTTAAAGTCATTGTTTAGAAAATGATCAATGCGTCGATAGCCATTAAATGCATCTTTTAAGGTTTAAAGGAGGCTTATGCACCTATAAAAAACTACCTACAAATTGTAAAGTTTAAATTAACATAATTTTTAATTTTTAATGTGTTAACATTACAATGCTCTGAACATCGGTTGAGACCCGAAGTATAATTAAGAATCAAACGAACTTACCTTGTGAAGTTTGATTCCAATTATGCCAGGGTCTCAACCGAAGACGATTACGTCAACCCATCCCTCCCAACCCAAAAAAATAAATAAAAAATTGTAGAGGATAACTCAAAATTCTCTGAAATAATGACGTCTCGTGACGCGGGGTTGCCAGTGCAGGGAACGGAAATAAGATATTTCTTTTTAGGATATATCTAAAAGTGTGAAGAAGATAGCACCCTTTGATTATATAATGTCTAGATAGAGTCTCTACCGCGAGCCGGCGTCCAAAAAAATATCAGCCCACTGTTGGCCGCTAAGCTCAAACCTATCGCTCAGTGCCATTTGTGTCGCCGCAGAAGATGCACATCTTTTGCACGCCTTTTAATTTTACTAAAAATGACGGTTTGCGCTATAAAAATATGCAGAAATTATAAAGGTCGACATAAAACAATTAGAACAATCACCTACCATCGGTAAGTAAACATTGAATTGTCATAATGTAGTTTTATCGTTAATTTTGAGCGAAGCGTATTTTGCCGTAATTCGTAGCCCGCCATTTTTCTGTGTTGCCTGCCCTAGGGCACGCAAAATTCCCGAGTTAGTATTAAATTTGAATAAATATTAATTGAGTAGATGACATTTGAAATGTGCGTATGGCGTATACTGATAATGACTATAAAAGTATGAAATGGTCAACGCTATATAAATATAATAATGTATTTGCAGTCTTTAGTCCATTAGTCGCCTTTTACAACGCCGAAGAGAAGAGAGGGGTTGGTAGTATTATTTTGATGAGCGCATCGCCGCTCTATGCTGTTGGTTGTATGTGCAGTCTTTAGTCCGTTAGTCGCCTTTTACAACACCGAAAGGAAGAGAGGGATTGGTAGTATAATTTTGATGATCTCTTCGCCGCTCTATGCTGTTGAATGTACCTATGTGCAGTCTTTAGTCCGTTAGTCGCCTTTTACGACACCGAAGAGAAGAGAGGGGTTGGTAGTATTTTTTTGATAAGCCCATCGCCGCTCTATGCTGTTGAATGTATGTGCAGTCTTTAGTCCGTTAGTCGCCTTTTACGACACCGAAGTGAGGGGTTGGTAGTATTATTTTGATGAGCCCATCGCCGCTCTATGCTGTTGGTTGTATATGTAGAGTTTAGTCCGATAGTCGCCTTTTTCGACACCGAAGGGAAGAGAGGGATTGGTAGTATTATTTTGATTAGCCCTTCGCCGCTCTATGCTGTTGAATGTACGTGCAGTTTTTAGTCCGTTAGTCGCCTTTTACAACACCGAAGAGAAGGGAGGGTTGGTAGTGTTATTTTGATTAGCCCATCGCCGCTTTTTGCTTATGTTGTAGAATGTATGTGCAGTCTTTAGTCCTTTAGTCGCCTTTTACGACACCGAAGAGAAGAGAGGGGTTGGTAGTATTATTTTGATAAGCCCATCACCGCTTTTTGCTGCTGGTTGTATGTGCAGTCTTTAGTCCGTTAGTCGCCTTTTACGACACCGAAGGGAAGAGAGGGATTGGTAGCATTATTTTGATGAGCCCGTCGCCGCTCTATGTTGTTGGTTCTATGTGTAGTGTTTATTCCGTTAGTCACCATTTACGACACCGAAGAGAAGCGAGGGGTTTTTAGTATTATTTTGATGAGCCCATCGCCGCTCTATGCTGTAGTATGTATGTGCAGTCTTTAGTCTGTTAGTCGCCTTATACGACACCAAAGAGAAGAGAGAGGTTGGTAGTATTATTTTGATAAGCCCATCGCCGCTCTTTGCTTTTGGTTGCAAGTGCAGTCTTTAGTCCGTTAGTCGCCTTTTACTACACCCAAGAGATAAGAGGGGTTGGTAGTATGATTTTGATTAGCCCATCGCCGTTCTATGTTGTTGAATGTATGTGCAGTCTTTAGTCCGTTAGTCGCCTTATACGACACCAAAGAGAAGAGAGAGGTTGGTAGTATTATTTTGATAAGCCCATCGCCGCTCTTTGCCGTTGGTTGCAAGTGCAGTCTTTAGTCCGTCAGTCGCATTTTACTACACCGAAGAGAAGAGAGGGGTTGGTAGTATTATTTTGATGAGCCTATCGCCGCTCTATGCTGTAGGATGTATTGTATGTGCAGTCTTTAGTCCGTTAGTCGCCTTTTACTACACCGAAGAGAAGAGAGGGGTTGGTACTATTATTTTGATGAGCCCATCGCCGCTCTATGCTGTAGGATGTATGTGCAGGCTTTAGTCCGTTAGTCGCCTTTTACGACACCCAAGGGAAGAGATGGGTTGTTAGTATTAGTTAAATTAAATTAGTTATTATATAAGATGAAGGTGGGTTGATTTATGTCTCATCTGACGTCTACTCTGTTTGAAAACCACTGAAACAGTTATTCGTCAGTTTATTTAACAGGACTATGTAATGACAAGCACTAATTATATATTATAGTATCCACTGTGATGAAAAAATTTTTTGGAGATGTGAATCTTTTTCCAGTAGACAATGATCATATCTGCGGCATGCTTCACCAAGTTAATTTAATAAGATTGGTTGTAGAAAAGTACTTGTCAGTGAGGTATTATTATAAATTAAAGTTGGACAATGTGAATAGCAACGCAAAATCTAAAAGAAAATTATTTAAAAATTAAATACCAGAGGGATGTCATTGATTTTTTTTACGTGATACGAATAAATCAAAATGCATTGTCATTGTTATTTTTTCATTGAATACACAGGTATTCACTGGATATCGAATAATAGAATGCATATTTACCTAAACTTAATTATTTGCTAACATATTATTTTCATTTAAAAAAAATATTGGAAATTCGGGTAGGCTGATAATGTTGGTTCATCACGAGAAAGTACATTTCTTCTTATTCCGGAATTTTTATCCGCAAATACCTAGGTAAGTATGCATTCCGTTCCTTTCTTGCCACTGTAATACTGATACTTATACATTGCGATTTTTGCAGCCATACAAACGCGCGTTTGACAGTCGTGCGACTGCATCGCGATTGTGTCGCTACTTTTATTAAGGCGGTACAAGGATTTGCGACTGTATCGATGCTGCACCGCGATTGTATCGATGCTAAAACGCGACTGAATCGCATTTGTAGCCCGTCTTTTCTCTTTTCTCCAATTTTTAATCTTTTCACGGTTCTACCAATTGAATTTGGCAACTTTCTGATTCAAACCAGCAAGGAAAGAGGTTGCGAGTTCGAATCATAAATTATAAATATACCTATATAGTATAATATGTATTTGTATAGTTATATATATTTTGTGTATAATTTATGTATGTAGGTACTCGTATATTTAGGCTAGCTAAGTTAAGTGTTTCTTTTCTTTTCTTATTTAAATTGTTATTCTCTAAATTTTAATGTCACCGCCTACAAAAATTTATGTACATCTTCACTGGTTGACTGTTAGAGAATGCCTTATGGCATTAAGTCCGCCGTTTGCTGTATTATTGGCAATAATTATAATTACAATAATTACTCTGTAAATTTAATTTTAAAATAATGTGATTTTAGTGTATATAATGATTTTACGTAGTGTGCATGAGCAATGTAACTGTAGCCAGTCTGTGCATACATATTTATGGGTATCAATCTAGCACAAAAATGTTTTAATTGATGTTCTAAATACCTTTTCGATTGATGTCTGTTGTGATGCCTAAATAAATAAATAAATAAATAATAAAGTTTAAATAAATAAATAAATAAATCATTTATTTGCGAAATATCATGTACACAACATTGAGATGTAAGACAAGGATTTAAGGTATCAACAATATTCTTCCTTATGTATGTACCCCCGCGCTAGGGCTGTACCTATCCGCCTGTGTACGTAAATTGGAGGAAGAATATTTGTAAACAATTCGCCCTTAAAATAAGTTACCATATCATTTAAGAGATTTTTTAGTAATAACAATATCGATTTTGAACATAATGGGATCACAAACCAAGAAATTTAAAACGGCAGTCACTTTTTCTAATTATAATCGTGTTTAGAGACCTTTTAGATCCCCAGATATCGATTTTTAACATGATCGGAGCATAAACACAGAAATTCAAAGTGGCAGCCACTTTTTTTTTATTCTATCGTCAGAATCGTGTTTAGAGACCTTTTAGACCCCCAGATATTGATTTGAACCTAATCGGAGCACAAACCAATAAATTCAAAATGGCAGCCACTTTTTCCAATTCTATATTCAGAATCGTGTTGAGTGACCTCTTAGGCCCCCAGATATCGATTTCGATCATAATCGGAGTATAAACACTGAAATTCAAATTGGCGGCCAATTTTTAAAATTCTGACCTCGGAATCATGTTTAGAGACCTGTTAGACCCCCAGATATCGATTTTGAACTTAATTGAAGCACAAACCAAGAAATTCAAAATGGCGGCCACTTTTTCCATTTCTATCTTAAGAATCGTGTTTAGAGACCTCTTAGGCTCCCAGATATCGATTTGGATCATAATCGGAGCATAAACGCAGAAATTCAAAATGGCGGCCAAATTTTCCAATTCCGACCTCGGAATCATGTTTAGAGACCTGTTAGAGCCCCAGATATCGATTTTGAACCTAATTGGAGCACAAACCAAGAAATTCAAAATGGCGGCCACTTTTTCCAATTCTATCTTCAGAATCGTGTTTAGAGACCTTTTAGACCTCCCCGATATGTATTTTGAACCTAATCGACGCACAAACCAATAAATTCAAAATGGCAGCCACTTTTTTCAATTCTATCTTCAGAATCGTGTTTAGAGATCTTTTAGATCCCCAGACATCGATTTTGAACCTAATCGGAATACAAACCAATAAATTCAAAATGGCTGCCACTTTTTCCAATTATTATTCTTTATTCAGAATCGTGTTTAGAGACTTCTTAGACCCCCAGATATCGATTTCGATCATAATCGGAGCATAAACACAGATATTCAAAATGGCGGCCAGTTTTTTCAATTCTGGCCTCGAAATCATGTTTAGAGACTTGTAAGACCCCAGATAATGGTTTTACACGCAATCGGAGCACAAACCAAGAAATTCAAAATGGCGGCAAAGAAAATAATCTCTAGTTCCCTACACTCTCATGGACTTACATACTCGTACACTCTACACCAATCGTTTTAATTTCCTCACACACAACATTTTATAATAATAAATACCTACCTACATGTGATTTCAAGGCTTCAAATAACTTACTAAACTTTATTAAACTAGCCTGCACTAGCCCGACCTGAAAAATACTCCCATTTCAAGGGGTATTTCTAAGAAACTGACATCCCCGTCTCACGCACACTACGATAGCAGCGCGTCTATTAGATAGAAACGGTACGCACACTAGCCTATAAAACCCGGCACGTTGACAATCGCGTAAACGCAGCGGAAGGCTCCATCTAGACATTATATAATCAAAGATAGCACCATCTCATGTGCTGCTGCATGTAATAAGTAATCGTCTTCGGTTGAGACCCTCGCATAATTGGAATCAAACTTTACAAGGTAAGTTCGTTTGATTCTTAATTATAGATTGATAGCGTTACTACCTACCTTCCTTTTTAAAAGGTTTGAGAAAGTTATTCATACTCGGCTTTACAACTTTTTAATTTCTAATGGGCTACTAAATAAAAATCAATTCGAATTTCAAAAGAAAAAATCTACAGTTTTAGCATTATTTAATATTCTCAAGATGATATGGAAAGCTATCAACAATAAAACAGCATTGTTCAAGAATGAATCAATTTACTGAAGCAGCACTAGTCACACGTCAACCATACTCTACGCGCCAACCAACCTCCATGAAGTTTTAATGCCAACCTCATTATGCATCATTTATGTGTCTATGGTTTTTACCGCCCTTTTTTGGTACGTAATTCTGAACAATAGAAAAGTATTTTACAAATCCACTGATTTTAATTTGCCTAAGAAAGCCTGACCCCCTACCCTACATGGTCCTAGATCTTCGCCGGATTATACTTTCAGCTGATTTAATATTGAAGAAAACAGTTTGCATAACAATTTGGAACAGTGAGCGCAGAATTGCATTGGGGATTGCGCGCGCTTGTTTAAGTGTGGTCGCGAGTTCAAAGAAGAAAGTAATTAATTTGTGAACCCAACACTCTAATCAGGTATTATAATAAGGTATATTAGAAAGTTGTTAAACGGTACTTAATATTTATTTTGTATTTTTTGTAACGGAAAAACTCCTACTTATTTATCATTTTATTGTTAAAAATTTGCAGTGTAGATAAATTTTGGTTTGCTAGTTAGGTAAATGTTTTTGTTTCTATTCGTTACTAAATGCCGAATGATTTACCTAGCTTTTAATTTTAACTAATTTATCCTAATAGTAAAACACTCTTATTTTGTCATTGTAGGTTGGTTGATAAAAATTGGTTTTTTTTGTTGTACTAATTCTTTTTATTTAGCTGTTGTGTGGAAAATATGTAATTTACATAAAGCATTATTTGTCATTAAATTCATTTTATAAAGATTGTTAAATTGCTAACATTGTAACGTAATATTTTCATAAAGGTAACATTATTAAAAGTTTAATCCATTTTATTGTATCTCGTCTTAAATATTTTGTAATAGTCTAGGTAAGTACATAAGTAAACGCTTGTTACTATATCAATTTCAGGATGACAGACGAATTAAGAGTACCTAGTAGACCCCAGTCTCCTATATTAGCTATTGACAAAAACTTAATTAGAAAACGAGGCAGCATCAAAGGTCGTGTCACCGCATTCTCGAATGATTTATCTACTTTGAAAGAATGTGCGCTTGATAACCTGGAGGCCAGGGAGTTGCAATTGCGAATCGGTAAGATCGAATCTTTATATAATTCATACAATGAGGTGCAGTTGCGGATTGAGTGCATTGGTGAAGATGATCTGCAGTTATCTGAGCAAGTTGAATTTGAGAACAATTACTATCGCGTGCTTGCTAAGGCGCAGAGTATTTTAGATACCTACAGTAAGACTCAAAATAAGTTTCAAAGTGAGTCAAATCGTTTAAATCATCAACTTGTTAAGTTGCCCACTATTCAGTTGCCTAAATTTAGTGGTTCGTATGAGTCCTGGATGGAATTTCATGACACATTTTCCAGTTTAATTGATAAAAATGACCAAATTAATGAAATTAACAAATTCCATTATTTAAGAGCGTCATTAGAAGGTTCTGCTGCATTGGTAATTAAATCCATTGAGTTTTCATCTCGAAACTATAATGTTGCTTGGAAACTGTTGTGTGACAGGTTCGACAATAAACGTTTGTTGGTACAAATTCATGTAGCAACATTATTCAACTTAGACTCTGTACGAAAGGAATCGTCTGTAAATTTAAAACATATAATTGATCAGGTCAATAAGAATTTGCGTTGTTTAGAGTCATTAGGAGAACCAGTTCATAATTGGGATACCCTTTTAATTTATATTATAACACAAAAGCTAGACTCTAAAACTTTTCGTGAATGGGAGCAATGCAAAGGTAATCTCTCTAAGGATTTGCCGATTACATTAGATAACTTTCTCGAATTCATGCGTAATCGCGCAGATGTAATTGAACTAATTGAATTGTCTCAAAATAATTCAAGCAGTAATAATGTACTTAACTTAAATAAAAGAAATGGTGTCATATCAGAGTCGTAATAAAAATTATTTATATTCTTCAGTAACGAAGCCATGTCCAAATTGTAATGATGATCATTATTTAAATAACTGCCCGAAGTTTATTGCACTAAGTAGTGAAGCGCGTTATAAATTAATGCCGAGCTATAGAGTATGTTTTAATTGTTTCCGTAGTGGACATTACGCCAATTCGTGTAAGCGTGCCAGCTGTAAAGTATGCAAGCGCAAGCCTCATACACTAATTCACGTAAACGAGCCAGGTTTTCCAAAGATGCAGTCACCGTCCTTATCCTTACCTGCGGCTGCCGCAGGCGCAACTTATTGCGCGCCGGCGGCGACAACGCCGACGCAGAGTGATAGCTTACGTAACTCGACAGGTGCAGGTTCGAATCCTCATTGTTCAAGCGTTGCGCTCACGGGAAGCATCTCCGCTGCATGTGGGACGACTGGGAAAGCTAACGTTTTATTATCGACTGCATTAGTAAAACTGCGAGATAGTAACAATCGTGAGGTTATTACTAGTGCTCTTTTGGACAGCGGCAGTACATCTTGTTTACTGACGGAACGACTGCATAAACAATTGAACTTACCGGTTGATCGTTATTGTTGGCATAAATAATAAAACTTCAAGCATTAACAAAATGTGTTGTTGTTGTGTTATGTGAAAGTTACTCAACCTATTTAAGTTGTTTTATTTTGCCGTCGATCAATTATAAGATACCTGGGTGTCAGATAGACTTAACGAATTTGAACATTCCTTCGGATATCTGTTTAGCGGACCCTCAGTTTTATATGCTGTAACGGTACAGAATGAATGGTATCTGTCCGTTAATAAGGAATACATGAGTGTAGCACTAAAATTAATATTAATGCGTTGCACCATTATTGTAATAAGTATAAAAAAGGAAAATAAACTAGTTTAAAATAATGGACATGTGGACAAGTGGCTTTATGTTGAAGGTTGTAAGAATGTGTCAATGGACTAGGGGCTTTATTTTTATTTGAATTTCGCGGGGACTGTTCCGGGCTCGGACCAAATGGTCCGAGGTTCCGGGCGTCACTTGTGAAATGGGCGCTGTCTATTGGTTTAGAGTGATGGGGGGGGGGGGTTCGCCTGGATTGGTCAACGCGTCCTTCGCGACATAGGCGCCGTCTACCGTGCGTTATTTACTTGAGTTTCGCGGAAGACGGGGCTAGGTCGGCAAAATCGGTTCACATACAACCGGGCGCCATCTATGTTCTGAATGCGGAACTTTTTATAATTTTACTAAATACGGGATTATTAGCTTAAGTGAGTGTTTATTAAGAGGGAATTGTTGATGGAAGGCTACATCTAGATGTTCAAACATGTAATATTGGCTATCTAAAGAGATTTGGTTGGATTATGGAAAACACTAAAATTTACGCGGGAGTGTCGGTAATGAGCGAGCGAGAAGTTGAGATTAAGAGATAGAAAGAGAGGGGAGATGTTATCTCCACGTGGAAGGACACGAAGTTGGCCGTGTAACGAAAGATAACAAATGTGAAGTTGAGGCGCATAGGCGAGAGGGCTAGCGATTGGGTAAAAAGTAGGAATGGATTTGCGCGGGCGAATGTCGGGCGAGCGTGGCGCGAAATTGGAGGGTTTTTGGCGTCACTGGAGGGAATAGCGGGGATTCGATTCAAAGTCGCCGGGCGATATCGATCTGATACGCGGGAACGAGCGTCCGAGCCTTTAAAGCGCGCTAAGTGATATTCGAGCTGCGATATTAACTAAAATTGTTTATGAAATAGAAAGCGATTATTAAAGTAAAATTATTGCTGTCGCAACTCGAATCTGTTAACAGAATGAAGTATTCTGGGTCATATAGCGGATACGCATCACGGTGGCAACGAAGCTAATATGACTTTCAACGGACTTAGGTCCGGAGGCATTTGATTGTATTTAATAATGCTGGCGTTTTCTATTATTACGCTAAACAATACACTATATTCGAGAGAGTAACGGGGGAGAGAATGTTGTCTCCCTAGTGAAAATCGAAGATAGATCAGACACCATTTAGCTAGAGGTAGGCACGTGTGACCCCATCCAAGTACGAGCCTATCTTTGTACATACAGTGTAGTGTTAGGTTTACACACTGGGTTTACTGGCCCGTCTTGCTAGTTCACTTAGAGGTCTGTTGCTTGCAGGGGCGACTCGACTTACATAACTCACCACGAAATTAAGTTAAATGTGGCTTGAGCCTAGATTGCAAAGGTGTACAAGTAGGGACTGTTAGTTCGACAAAATATAGGGGGTTTTCGGGTAATGTTTGGAACCTCGTCAGAGGAGGGCAACTTCCTTCTTAGGACAATCTCTATCACTTGATGAAGGTAAAGCCGGATCTAACCGGATGTGCCTGGAAAAGATAAGGCGAAAGCCAATCTAAGACCGGGTGGAGATTGTTTTTGATAGTGGAATTTGTCAAGGCTGACGAGGGGACGGACGCTGGTCGAAAACGTACTGTAGGGTAGGTATTCGTCTCTTATATTGTTAAATAGTTGGGGATAGCACGGTGTATACGCTGTGCCTACATAAACTAGGTACGTAGGCCGCGAAGCTAGGGCTGGATTAACTTCAACTAATAAAGTTAGGGATAATTGAGATATGGTACCTAAATAGAAATTACTATGAAGTGATGTTAATTATGAGCACTGAAAGGACCTATCTAGGCATGAAAGCTGTTACCGTCGGTCAATAGGACTCTAATTGTTTTCTTAAAGGTGTTAGCAATTAACTATTCATTTTAAATAATTAGCAGAAGTGAGGTAATATTGAACCATCATTACTTTGGATTACCTAAGAGTCTAGACTGGTTTCCTATTACAAGAAAAATACTAATAAGTTATAGCATATAAGCATAACTGTGCTGTGATGTTTGATTTCTGATACTGAAATGACCAAACAGGCATTCTTAGCTTTCCCTGAGGTACAATACGGCCTTAAATTGCAACTCTTCAATATGTTATAAACAGACATCCAGAAACCTATTGGTAAAATTTAAGCTGATACTAAACAACTAAAAACGTTTGGAACCTAGGTTATTTCGCCTGTAGATGCGAATTCACCTTAATGGTCAAAGACCTTACAAGTTATGTACTTCTAATATTATGAAACATATAAATATTTGATTGGTAACAACCTAAACCGATTAGACTAATAATACAGTCTGCTTTATACCTATTAAAGTGAGTAAAGAATAACTTCTAAATATAATTAATTGATTTAATTATCTACAAGGACAACTGTGGACAATTACATGGTACCTACCTACTTGGAGTATACTAATCTATGATTAAGTAGGCTATTAAATAATCACCCAGTCTGAGAGACTGAGGTATGGGTTAATGAAAAGTAATTAACTTAGGTTCACTTCCTAATGTAAGGATATTGAATAAATCAGGCATCTTTTAATAAACTTGAGAAGTAATATGCTGTCAAGGCAGTCTGTACAATTTAATTATATTGTTACTTCATAAGATCTTTATAATAAACACTAAGAGTAAATAAAAGTAATTTTGCTTCAAATAATAGCATTCTATTTGTATCCACCTCCTGAAAGGAGTAGAAATTGAATAAATTAAACATTTTTAATAAACTTGAGAAGTAATATGCTGTCAAGGCAGTCTGTACAATTTAATTATATTGTTACTTTATAAGATCTTTATAATAAACACTAAGAGTAAATAAAAGTAATTTTGCTTCAAATAATAGCATTCTATTTGTAACCACCTCCTGAAAGGAGTAGAAATTGAATAAATTGAACATTTTTAATAAACTTGAGAAGTAATATGCTGTCAAGGCAGTCAGTATAATTTAATTATATTGTTACTTTATAAGCTCTGTATAATAAACACTAAGAGTCAATAAAAGTAATTTTACCTTTATTAATAGCATTCTATTTTTAGCCACTGCCTGAAAGTGGGTTTTGAATAAATTATTCACCATTTATAGAACTAAAGGTTAATATTCTGATAAAGCAATAAAGACAGTCAGTTAATAATGTTTCATTGTAATAGCTTTATAATAAACACAATGATCAGAGAAATAAGTGTGATCTGTTGAATGCTGGCTTCACACCTCTGTTCTATAAGGGATATCATAAGACATTATTGTATTGAATAGTTGGGTTCTGAATGTGAAAAGGATATTTGGATGATAGCAAGCCCTAAGATAAACTCTTTTGATTTATAAAGAAATAATTGAATATAGAACCTAGTAAATAATAACTTTCATAATGTAAGATGAAATAAAATTTGAGGAGAGATGTAAATTCTCAGTTTAATAGAATTGAAGCCACAGGCTAATTAATGTTAAATTCATATCTGGTCAGAGCTGATATTAAACAATGAGCCGTTCAGCATGCTAATAGCGGGGCGGGGCTATTAAATTACCAGAATCTTCTAATATGTCATAAACTTCCACAAAACTCTTTATGTATAATGCTATCGATTATAAATGATAATAATACCTGCAAGCTAAGCTATCATCTGATTATCTTTAAGTGGTTAACATCCCTTTCCTGCAGCTGCTGTGAGGGATTTAGGTCACAGTTCAGACGAAGTCACTGATGGGCTACACATATCTAGGACATTAGGTATTAACGGATAGGTAATTAGGTCAGGAGTAAATAATTTAACACAGGGATAAGCCAATTACTAAACTTTCACGAAAAGGACTTGAGTTACTTAGATGCGGTTAACAACGGAGGGTTCACTAGACGATCTGGCCAAAATAGTATTTTATTATAATATTACATCGCTTGACTGGAATATATTGTTAATAGAATTAAGTTAAGTTAGGCCTAGGTTAAGGTTCTGTTAGGGTCCTAACTAGAGGACTTAAATGATGAGAGTAGTGGACTGTATAAAATGTATAATGTGGTATTATAGACGAACATTGGTTTAATTATGCTAACTAAATAAAGCGCGCGCGTCTGGTGTCGTCCGTGATCCGTGGCGAAGTGGTCTGTCTGCTGTGAAGTAAGGCGCCCGGCGCCTCCCGCGGTGGTGTGAAGTTCGCATGAGAACACCCGCCGGCGGCGGCACCCGAGCTGTTTTGATGATGCACGAACATCCTCCCGCCCCAGCTTGAAGGATTCAACTGAGAGGAAGAGGGCAAATATTATTAAAGGCCAGAAGCAGTGTCCCCCTCTTGGTCTTCAACTCGGCCACACGCCTTGTCCCGTCGCTGCCTGGGAAGACTTTGGTGACTCGCCCCAACGGCCAAAGCAACGGCGGCTGTCCTTTCTCCTTAATAAGGACGAGCGTTCCGACTGCCAGTTGCTCTGCGGAAGTACTCCATTTCGTCTTTTGCTGGAGCAGAGAGACATATTCAATTTGGAAGCGTTGCCAAAAATGTTGCTTGATGTGCTGAACTCTCTGGTAGCGCTGGAGTCTGTTGATGTTGATGTCAGATACCTGCGGATGCGGAACAGAAGTAAGCGAGCGTCCAATCAAAAAGTGAGAAGGAGTGAGGGCTGTCAAATCTAGAGGATCAGAGGAAAGTGGGGTGATAGGACGCGAATTAAGAACAGCTTCTATTTGAGCCAAACATGTAGTGAGTTCCTCATATGTGAAGTTCGTTAATTGAAGTAACCGCTTTAAATGTTGCTTAGTAGAACGGACGGCGGCTTCAGCAATACCGTTAAAGTGAGGAGAGTATGGAGGGGCAAAAGTAAACTTGATACCTTGTTGAGCAATGTCGTATGAAATATTTGACTCCTGTAGGAAGCGTTGCAACTCGTTACAAGTACCAACGAAGTTGGTCCCGTTGTCGGACAAAATACTATGGGGCTTGCCACGACGAGCAACAAATCGATTTATGCGGCCATGTAAGCCTGCTTACTCAGGTCCGTAACGAGCTCGATGTGAACAGCCTTGACTGCAAGGCAAACGAAAATGCACAGGTATGATTTTATAAGCCTACACCCTCGCCCTTTACGGTCGGCTATCAAAACTGGCCCAGCGTAGTCGACACTACAGTTCAAAAACGGGAACTCTAGTTGAGTCCTTGAAGTCGGTAGCTGTCCCATTATGGGTTGTATATTTTGACACTTGTGCTTAAAACATTTAAGACACTTTTTTACTGTGCCTTTAGATAGATTTCTGCCACCTAATGGCCAAAAGCTTTGTCGAATGTTTGCTAAAAGTAGCTGCGGTCCAGCATGTAACAAATCTGTATGAAATTTTGAAAATATTAATTTTGTTATGAAATGTTTACTACATAGTAAAATAGGGTGCTTGACATTGTAGTCATAAAGTGAGTTGTCTAGTCTCCCACCGACGCGAATTATGTTGTCATTGTCAACGAAGGGAGTCAATGATATGATTCTATTTTTACGAGGTAAGGATTTTCGAGACTTAAGTAATAAATATTCCTCAGGGAACATCTCTATTTGAGCATGATGTATAATAAAATTAAACGAATTATTAAGCTCTTCACTTGTTAAGGAACCATTAATCTTATTTTGTTTATTTTTTAAATTGTGTATGAATCTGTGTATATATGCTGTAACTCTTTGTAGTTTATTAAAATTGGAGAATTTATTAATTAAGGTATTTATAAATAAATGACTATTATTTAAATGATATGAATGAATATTAAAATGTGATGAAAGATCAGGTAGATCCTGTTTCACAGATACATTGGGCATTTGTGGCCAACATTGATTGTCCTTTAACAAAAATTGAGGTCCTGACCACCACAAAGAACTTTCGCTGATAAGGTCAGCCTTCAGCCCGCGCGAAACAAGATCCGCCGGGTTGTCCTTGGACGGCACGTAGCTCCACGTATGTTGTGCAGTGCTCTCTTGTATTTCGTCGACACGATTTCTTACAAAAGGCTTTAAAGAGTTTGGTGTCATAGATAGCCAACTCAACACTATGGTTGAATCGCACCAAAGTAACATTTTCTTATCGACAAGGTAAGAGAACTCAAAACCTTAACACACAGTCTTGTTCCTAACAGAGCCCCGCACAGCTCTAACCTGGGTATAGTCGTTGGTTTAATCGGTGCTACGCGATTTTTTGAAGTTAACAGACGAATTGTTATTGAGGCATCGGAACTTATAGTTCTTACGTACACACATGCACCGTAAGCTCGTTCAGATGCATCTACGAAGACATGAAGTTCATGTGTGATCGCGTCATCGCTTAGAACCCACCTTGGTATTTTTATAGTATTTATATATGGCAGGGTATTTGCAAAGGAGCGCCAAAGAGTAAGAATGTCTTCTGGAACTTGCTCATCCCAGTCACACTTTACTATCCACAGCCTTTGCATGACAATTTTAGCCTCTACAATATAAGGTCCCACCAGACCAAGGGGATCAAAAATTTGGCTAATGACCGATAAAATGTGACGCTTTGTTACCGGGCCGCTGGTGTCTATGTCGATTGAAAAAACTAGACTGTCAGACTTACAATTCCAGTGTAACCCTAGCGTTTTGGAAGATACATTTCTGTCGAGGTTTAAATTAACGGACTCTATATTCTCGTTAGTAATTTGTGCCATCACCTGTGGACTGTTTGACTTCCATTTGCGAAGATGAAAGTTAGCTGAAGCCAAGATAGAGCTAACTTCTCTACCTAACTCTATCGTCTCTTGTATAGAGTTGCTACCTCCTATGTAGTCATCCACATAGAGATCTCTCTCGATAGAGTCCTTCACCCTTTTGGAAGTGGCAGCTGCTGAAAGACTGACCAAACACTTTGTTGCCAAATAAGGAGCAGATGCAGTACCGTAGGTGACGGTGTTTAAAGTGTAGGTCTTTAAAGGCAAATTAGGATCAGCCCGAAAGACAATTTGCTGTAAACAACGTTGAGCTGGTGAAATAGAGATGGCTCTATACATTTTCTCAACATCGCCCGAAATTATGTACATGTTGTCGAAGACGGAGAAGTATTGAAAAGAGGTCGTCCTGAACAGTAGGACCTACCATTTGGATATCATTAAATGATAATCCGGATGTTGTTGCGGCTGAAGCGTCAAATACTACACGCAGCTTCGTTGTAGAGCTAGACTCCCTAACGACACCATGGTGAGGCAAAAAATACTCCACCTGTCCCGAGTGCAGGTTCCTAGTTCTACTGTTTTCTGTCATGTGACCCAAACGCTCGTACTCTTCCATGAAGGATACGTAACTTTCTTTAAAAACGTTGTCACGTATAAAACGACGTTCTAAGGACAAAAAACGACGCTTAGCTATCTCAAAGGAATCGCCTAAGACACTCGGTTTGTCCTTTAGTGGTATAGTCACCACAAAACGACCATTATCGTCTCGAGTAGTATGAAGATGAAAACTTTCTTCACAAGCTCTTTCCTCCTGAGATAAGGAATGTTTAGAAGAGACCGAGTCAAGTTCCCAGAACTTTTCTAAATTTGTATGCATATCACTAAGTATGGCCTGATTACAGAAGTGTGACTGCTTTGACGTGGGAGGATGTGATGGAAGAGCAACAGGGCCTGACACAATCCACCCGAACTTAGTTTCGAATAATTTAGGTTTATTCCTGCCTAGGTTAATGGATGTAGCACCTAGGATATCCCAAAATACCTCAGCGCCAACTAAAATGTCAATTACTGACGGAATATGACAAGATGGGTCAGCTAGATTTACGCCTGTAGGTATGGGGATGGTATTTATATTAACTAAATTACAAGGCACGACCTTAGTAATCTCCCGCAAAATTAAACAATTAATTTGTGCTTTATAATCACCGGTGCGAGACTCAATACTAAGGTTACAAGACTGTGTAGTAATTGAGGTTTGGTTGTTTATACCTGTGATTGTGGAGCTCGTGCTACGCCGAGGCAATCGCAGCTTATCACAAAGCGTCTGTGTTATAAAATTGGCTGTGCTACCGTTATCCAGCAGTACTCGGGCGTCGAACCTCTCCCCGCTGCCGCTGACCACTCTCACCAGCGCTGTGGAAAGCAAAATGTGCGAAGCAGTATTTTGATGTAAAGAAGTGTCACTTAATAAGACGACACTATCTGGAGTGCTAATAGGTAAAGGGGCAACTCCACATATGTCAATAGGTAGGGCAACACTATTAGAACTGCTAGGCATTGGGTCTTGAAAGTTGGTTGGCATTGACTGCTCGACATGCAAAAGCGTGTTGTGGTTAGCCTTACAATACTTACAATGTGACAATCTACATTGTTTTGTTAAATGACCAGGGCGTAAACAATTAAAACACAATTTAAATTCTTTCGTTTTGTTAATTCGAGTTTCTATTGGCAAACTTCGAAAATTTTCACATGTGTACAAAAAATGATTTTTAGAACATAAAGGACAAATTATTTTATTATTATAGGTTTGAATATTTAATTTTAGATTTTTATTATTAATTTTATTTTCACTACTATTACTTCTTGCTACTATAAAGCTTCTAGGTTTATTTTCTACTTTGTTAACTAATCTATCTAAGTTTTGATTTTCGATCGTTTCTAACAAATCAGCTTTATTACTAATAAACATGCAAAATTGAGACAATGTTGGTGATTTAGACAATGTATTGCGATGTTCTTCCCAATTTCTACTAGTAGCGGAATCTAGCTTACTTGACATCATATACACTATAAGCGTGTCCCAATACTCTGTGGGCTCGTTCAATATTTTAAGTGCTCTAATATTTTTATTAATTGTGTCAATAAGACGACGCAACGAAACACTGCATTCGTTAGTTACACGCTCAACATTGAACAACGCCTGCACGTGATTGTTTATTAAAAGCCTACTGTTGTTATAGCGTTCACACAACAAATTCCACGCCATTTCATAATTGTCGCCTTTAAAATCAATGTTTTTAATAATTTCTTGTGCGTTGCCCTTTAGCGACGCGCGAAGGTAATGGAATTTGCTGATGTTGTCTATGCAGCTACTACTATGGATTAGTGAGGAAAAGGTGTCTCTAAACTCAAGCCAGTACTGATAACCACCATCAAAATGAGGCAAATCTATTTTAGGTAAGCGTATAAAAGCATGTTGCGATGCACCTGTGTTTTTTCCTGCCGCCGAGCCCGCCACAGACCAGTAGTCGCTGCCGCGGGCAGACCCCAGCAAGCTGCGTGCCCGTGCTGCGAGCGAGTGATAACGCTCTTCGAACTTGGCCCGCTCAGCATAAGCGTCCTCTGGCTTGCCCGATAGTATTTCGATCTCCAACTGTAAACTGTCAAATTCATCATATAAGGCATCAAATTTACTTAAGCGACCCTCCAATTCGATACGTTGCAAATTGGAAAGTTCCTGGCGGTTGCTAATTGTGTCTGTGTGAGTGCTGAAGTTTGTAAGCTTTGCCTTCATAGCACTACGCTTGCGAATTAAAGTTTATTCAACAGACATTGCTAATGGCTAAAGAAACGAAAGTAAGTAATGAATTTAAGAATTAACGTAACAAAAAAAACTGCAATAAAAGCAACGAAATATCGTATGCACGAAATTGCAATTGATTGCTGACGTGTGCTCGAACGACCTTGACCTACTCAGTCAGCTGTCGTGCACCGGCTAACGGTAAACAAATCAAGCGAAAAGCCAAGCGCAGGCGCAGTCGTATAACAGCAATCATATGAATAGTGCAAATGTACAATATAAATGAGAAACGATAATAATAATAAGGATGATTACTACTTAATTTCGACTCAAATATTAGCGAAGGTAGTGAAACAAAAAAAAAGAGAAAGTTTTGAAAATAAAACGTACTTTGAGAAGGGTTGAAATAAGGAAATGATTGGAACAAACTCGCAAAACCTCTGTCGTTATCCACAAGGTAACCTGATTCCTCCCGCGAAGCGATGACTCGAACAAAATATGCAGCTGAGTACTTGAAGACTTCGGGAATCCTTCTTGCGTTCGTTCCTTTATTAGTCTTCCTTTTCTTCCAACTTGTAAGGCGACTTCCCGCGAGTGTAGAAGAGATGACACGTAGTGACACGGCGATTTTGAAACGACGAATTCGAAGTATAAGGTTCGTTAAAAATTTAACGGTCGTAGTTACTACCAATTCAATAAAACGGCGAATTAAAGGACCATTTGTTAGGGTCCTAACTAGAGGACTTAAATGATGAGAGTAGTGGACTGTATAAAATGTATAATGTGGTATTATAGACGAACATTGGTTTAATTATGCTAACTAAATAAAGCGCGCGCGTCTGGTGTCGTCCGTGATCCGTGGCGAAGTGGTCTGTCTGCTGTGAAGTAAGGCGCCCGGCGCCTCCCGCGGTGGTGTGAAGTTCGCATGAGAACACCCGCCGGCGGCGGCACCCGAGCGGTCTCGATGATGCACGAACAGGTTCCATTATCATACAAACACTACGCACTCTACAAAACATCAAAGACACAAACATTAGATTGTAATTAACCTAGTCTTTAGTTAAGATAAGAGTTAGCATAATATAAATAAAGTTGAGAAGTAGGGAAGGCGTAATTGATGGTAATCTTGAACGGCGGTATATAGTAGGTTAACTAGTTTTAAGAATTAGATTAATAGGTTAAGTTAAGGTAAAGGCGGCGAGGTGTGTGTATGTATTAGGTGCGAGGAAGGTGCGAAAGCAATGATAGGTTACAAGCCCCGCCGCCGTTGATATGATCATCGGCGCTGATGTTTTTTGGGACATATTAGGTTCGCAAAATATTAATTTAGGTAAAGGAAAGCCTATACTTCATGAAACTAGACTTGGTTGGATAGTTTCCGGTCCTGTAAGTTAGTGGCCGTGTATATCTGACTTTCAAATTAAATGTAATTTTGCTCAACTTGATTCATTGACTTCTCATTGTTCTAATGATGACATTTAAGCCCAACTAATGCGGTTTCGGCGGCTCTAAGAGTTAGCACTCAGTCATTTGTTTATTTTCCAGAGGAGAAGTAATGTGAGCAACATTTTGTGAAGGACACAACTCGCCTCGCAGACGGTCGGCTCTGTGTTAGAATCCCATTAAAACAAACACCAAGTGTTAGGTAATTCTTATCAGCGAGCGAAGCATTGTATGCTTTCATTATAGCGTAACTAAAAATTAATCGTTAAGTAAAATGTGTAACAAATTTATGTCGGAATATGACATACGGACTCAATGGTCGTCTTAGGTTGGCCGAGAATGTTGCCTTCAAAGCTACAACCTTTGTACGTAACCGCTTAGAGAAAGTTTGAGATGAAAAAACGGTAGTCATATAGCGTAGGAACATATCTGCAAACAGATACGTTCCGACTGATGAAAAACGCGCTGATCTAATGTCACGTGGAACCAGCATTTGTTCATTTCAATTGTCTGAGTTATGGTGGCATGGTCCATAGTATTTGAAACGCGAGCCATCGTATTGGCCTGCAGCTCCAGTTATATAAGTACAAAGTTTGCCAGAAACTCATAATGAAGTTTCATTACTTAGTTATTATGACATAAAAAGTATGAATTCATAGATTTTAGTAGATTTTCTAATCTATCTAGGCTTAAGCGTACCGTAGCTGCGCTAAGATTTATAAATAATTTAAAACAGAGAACCAATTAAACTTAAATATCTTAGTGCAGATGAACTTGATAATGCTTTAATTATTATTTTGAGACAATCATAAATTCAATAATTACAAGATTATGATTTATTAATTTAAAAAAAAGGATATATCAAGAAAAAGTTTACTAATAAAATTTAACGTTTATTTAGATAGTAATAAATTAATTCGCGTTGGGGGTCCATTAGATAATTCCAATTTTGCATTCCAAAAGATTTTAATACAGTCCACACATCAAGGTAGTAAATTAATTTTTTAATGTGAACACAAAAGATTAATGCATGCCGGTCCTCAACTTTTATTAGCCTCTATTGGAGAAACTTATTGGCCAATAGGTGGTCGTAATTTGGCGAAAAAGTGTTATCGTCTATTTAAATCTTTTTGGTTATCGCCAATGCGTGCGTTGCAATCGCATGAAGGGTAAAGTTTTTAATCCTCTAATGGGTAATTTGCTAATGCAGCGCCTTCAACCGGGTGGCTACCCGTTTGACAGTGTTGGCGAAGACTATGCAGGTCCGGTGGCCGTCGCTAGTCGCACTGGTCGTCGTGGCTGTAGACTAATAAAATCTTACATTGTTATTTTTGTATGTTTTACGACCAAAGCGGTGCATTTAGAGTTAGTTGGAGATTTAACTAGTAATAACTACTTACTAGCGTTACGCAGATTCATCTCACGCAGAGGAAAACCATCACACATATTTTCCGACAACGGTACCTCATTCGTTGGAGCATATAATGATATTTCTAAATTTTTAAAAGGCAATTGCAACTTGCTGGCTTCTGACGCAGCGCAGGAAAGTATAGGGTTCCATTTTATACCTGCCTATAGTCCCAACTTCGGAGGCCTTTTGGAGGCTGGTGTCAAATCCACCAAATTTCATTTAAATAGTGTTGGGACATTGTAATCTTACGTTTGAGGAGCTTACAACGACGTTAGTGCAAATCGAGGCGATACTCAATCGCGAATTGGCCACTCTCTCCGTTGTCGTCGGACCCCGCAGACTTGACGCCGCTCACACCCGGTCATTTCCTCGTTGGGCGATCTCTCACCGCTCTACCAACCCGGAGCTATGCAGATTATTCGGTCAGCAGGCTAACTCGCTTCCAGCACATCGAACAGTTACGCCAGCATTTCTGGACACGTTGGAGCAAGGAATATGTAGCTGAGCTTCAGCAACAAGTCAAATGGAAGTCTTACCATTACTCCTTGGAGGTTGACACTCTTGTTTTATTGAAAGAAGATGGCCTTCCACCACTAAAATGGAAGCTTGGACGCATCGTGGCAGTTTACCCTGGCTCTAGTGATAGTATATCACGTGTCGCTGACATAAGAACGGCGAATGGCGTTATCCGGCGTAGCTTCAGCAAGATTGTCCTGTTGCTACCGGAAGACATTGGGGTTGAAGGACAAGGCTTCAACGCGCGGGGGCATGTTCAAGAATAAATCAATTTACTGAAGCAGCACTAGTCACACGTAAACCATACTCTACGCGCCAACCTCCATGAAGTTTTAATGCCAACCTCATTAGGCATCATTTATGTGTCTATGGCAGGGACTAAAATATCGATAAAAAAATATATCGATATTAAAAATTATCGGTTAAAAATATTGATTTTTCTAGAATCGATAATTATATCGAAAAAATATCGATAATTAATTATCGATAAGGCTTTGTCGCGTCATGCATTGTTCCCAAATTTACGTTTTGATATTGTCTGGTGGCTAGGCTCGCGCGCCGCGCCGTTGCTGTTATTTATCGTTTATCGTATCGTTCTTTTTGCGCAATACAGTTTTGTAAAGGAAAGATTTGATTGTTTGTTTTTATTGAATAGGCTCCGAAACTACAAGACCGATTTAGAAAATTCTTTCACCGTTGGGAAGGTACACATCTCCGGGTGACATAGGGGAATCCTTACTATAACTAATAAATTTCTTACATTGCGTGCGCTACGAAAACTATTGATGATAGAACAAGGTTTTAAACATTATCAAACAATACATAAATCTAATGACTAAAACATTTTTTTGAAAACTTTCTTAATTTTACGCTTGAAACAATAATAATTATTGATTTTTTTTTTATTGTATTTGTATTGATATTCCGCAGGGCAGCCCCTTCTTTAAAAAGTAAATTTTTATTTTTAACACAAGCGCCTGATGGTTTTGCACATTTCGCAGAATAAAAACATTGCCCTAACTAATTTACTAGGTCTGAAACTTCAAAGCAGAATTGTTCTTATTATAAATTTCAAAAAGATTGATTTTGATTTGAAGTTCATTAAGAGACTTATGTCAGTTTTTGCGATCGCGCGGCACCCCCTTAAAAATCGATATTCGTTACATCATTATTACCTACATACCTAAGTACTTAAGTTTTCGTGTAGTAGGTAACGTAGGTAGGTACTTTCTATTGATTTTCTATAAACTAATAAAATGAAACATGACATCAGGTGACCGAAACTTGCCCATAATGAAGTGTAAAACACAGATCTTTTATTTTTGTAGGCGAGTTTTCAACAGTTTAAAACGTTTTATTTGGGTTTTAAAACGGTAACATTTTATTTTAAACGTTTTAAATCCGTTGTTTTACATTTATCTGTACACTCCACATACTACATACCTAACTAGGTAGTTCTCCCCAATTCATAATTTAACTAACAATAAAAAACAACAACAAAATATGAATGTAAATACTAGGTAAGTAAGTATGTAGGTAGAAGTAGGTATTTACTTTAATACCTTGAAATGAATCACTTTTTTACGGATTAACTCGCGTTTAATTTACTACATACATAGTTTTTTATACTATCCTGACGTTTCGAACCCTTTACAGGGTCCGTGGTCACAGGGAGACCTTCAAAGAAAGAAGAGCAACGTCAGGGTAATATAAAAACTATGTAAATAGTAAATTAAACGCGTGTTAATCCGTAAAAAAGTTTTTAATTTTAATGTGTAGTGCTCGTTTTAAAATCTTATTGCACATCGTACATCTTGATGTACCATCATCGTGCAGGTTATATCTTCTGTATACACTATTAGTTTTTCTTCTTCCCATTTTGCACCACAAATAAATAGGAAAAATTACTAAAGTATGCAAGGAACGTACAAATGCCGCTTGCCAAAATGCAAAACAAAATTATAAGTGAAAAACCTTTTTAACAAACAAGCTTTTATTTAAATGCGCTAAAAAGAAAAAATAATTTTACACTTAGGTGCCTTACAAATAAACAAAGAATAAGCTACGAATAGTTATTCCGTGTTTTGTTCCTGTCATGCAAACGTAATTTTAAATTAGAGTAAAAAAGACAAAATACGGAATTACTATTCCGACCTTATTCTATGTTTATTTGTAAGGCATTAAAACTTTTACTATCAACTTATAACGTCATTACACAATTTATATGATATAAAAGGTTGTCGCGAGATTTAAGTAAGTAAGTACTCGTATTTTCTAGGTTTTAATAGTTAATTAAAATCAATCACATCAGGTTATTTAATTTACTTGTTTGTTTACACATATACTCAAAGATTATCCATTAAAATTTACAAAATGAATTATTTCATAAAAATGAAAAAAGACGAATTCCTTTTTTGTAATTTTTGTTATGTTTAAAACACTTGATCTGACCAGCCCTTGAAGTTGCTAGAAACCGCACGACGGTTTCTAGCAGTCACCTTATATAGTAAATGTCGCGACAACCTTTTATATCATATAAATTGTGTAATGACGTTATAAGTTGATAGTAAAAGTTATAAAGTAAAAGTTTTTTTTTCTTTTTAGCACATGTAAATAAAAGCTTGTTGTTTAAAATGGTTTTTTACTTTTAATTTATTATTTACTTTTTAGTTATCCCTTGACACCCGTTTCATCTGTTCATCTCACTATACACTAATATTTATATAACTATACAAAATTTATTCACATTTACCAAACCACCACCACTCACCACCCATAAAGACGAATCAAACTCAACGCGGTCGTGTCGCTTAATTACTGAGTTCCTATGGCCACCTTTCAGCTCCATCATCAGACCCTGTTAACCATCTAGCACCAAAGTACTCGTCAAGATCAATCAAACGAGCCCATATGTGCTCGATGGGGTTATGTCGTTTAATTACTGAGTTCCTATGGCCATCTTCCAGCTCCATCATCAGAACCTGGTTACCATCTAGCACCAAAGTACCCTCAAGACGAATCAAACGAGCTAGACTCGATGGGGTTGCGTCGTTTCTTTACTGAGTTCCTAGAACCACCTTCCAGCTCTATCATCAGAGCAGACCCTGGTAATCATCTATAAACAAAGTACTCGTCAAGACGAATGAAACGAGCCCAAACTCGATGAGGTTGGGTTGTTTCATTGCGAAGTTTCTATGGCCACCTTCCAGCTCCATCATTAGTTCAGCACCATGTCATCATAATATTGCGTTGTCACGCGATTTACACATGCATGCAAAATTTCAGTTCAATCGGTAACCGGGAAGTGGATCAAAATTAAGTTGCAAGATTTCTTTCGTACAAACATACATTGCAAGATAAATACCTACAAGCTAAACAGCTTGTAAAAAAAAAAACACTTGTCGGTGTCGCGTCGCTCCGCCGGCAATCCCAAACATCTACGCCTGTTAAAGCTGGCAACGTCGCACTCGTCAGTTTACAATATCGATATTAAAATATTGATATTTTTAATGCTTTTTCGTATCGATATCCAACTATCGAATTTTATTGAAATATCGATATTTATAAAATATCGATTAAAGTCCCTGGTCTATGGTTTTTACCACCCTTTTTTGTACGTAATTCTGAACAATAGAAAAGTATTTTACAAATCCACTGATTTTAATTTGCCTAATAAAGCCTGACCCCCTACAAGCATGCATCGGCCTATTCATTGATATGTCGAAAGCTTTCGACTGTGTAATAGGTACATGATATAATTTTGACTCAACTTGAAAATCTAGGCGTACGTGGTATTGCATTAAAACTATTTGAAAGTTACCTGAAAAATAGAGAAGAATATACAGTAATTGACATTTTCAATAACGCCAATAAAACTTTTGAGGAAGTATCATCTAAATCTGGTAAAGTAATTCTCGGAGTACCTCAAGGTAGCGTTCTGGGCCCTCTTCTTTTCTAAGTGTATATTAACAAGCTTCCATTGGTACTAAGTCATTTATGTTTGAAATATAAATTGAAATTAACAAATTGTGAAAACATGTGGTTGGCTGGCTTCTTAACTTAACTTAACTGTGAATCTTAAAATAAATATGAATAAAACTAAATTTGTACAATTTCGTAATTATAAGACGAACACATTTATATTAAACATTATACATCATGAGTCTAACTCAAAAATAGAAGAAGTTAACGAAAACCACTTTCTTGGTGTTTCAATAGACTCAAATTTAAATTAAAAATCTCATATTAATAACATAAATAGAAAGATTTCTAGTTAGCTATGCATTATCTATTAGGGCAGAAAATTCCTTTTTGAAATTGTGCGAATTGCTTATTTTGGTAATGTGTATCCTCTCCTGACGTATGGGATTATTTATTGGGGTAATTCTGTTAATTCACATAGTACTTTCATACTAAAAAAATAATTATACGCATTATTTACAACATGTATTATCATGTGATGAAACCCTTAGGAATGTATTGAATTGTATGAAAGAAAAGAAATTACTTACTCTTACTGATATCTATATCTAGAAATTTGTGTATTCATTAAAAACAACATAGACTTGTTTAACTGTAAATCTCTAAAAAATAAAAGAACAGGACCAGAAAATAAAAGACTTACTAACAATATGCTCCACCACTACCCGCAATAAACACAAAAGTAATAAAAAATCTGCAAAGAAAGATAAAGCAAAACACATAAGCCACATAAAACAAAACTTATATTGTAGCGTGCAGAGTCAAAATGCTAGTGAGGAGTATACAAACACAGCGAAGAAAATGAAAATACAGTAGAAACCACTCGTGCTAAAGGAAGAAACTGACCACACAACAGAGAAAACTACTGTAAGAAAAACCAAAGTTGTTGTAATAGCTGATCAACAGGGTCGAGGCGTACAACAGGCTTTACAACGGCTGTTAGGTACAAACTATGTGGTAACATGCTTTTGGAAGGACGGTGCGTCCCTTCGGGAAGTTCTCAGCACCTGTAGCGCGGAACTGCGTGGTCTCACGTTGCATGACTTTGTTGTAGCTATAGGAGGCATAAACGAATGCAACCCTTCAAATCTAAAAACCACACTTTTGAAGTGGATAAGTTTGACATGTCACACAAATGTTGTAATATGTGGACTACAATGTAATGCAAACTTAAATATCTATCTTAATAAGGAAATAGAACTTATATGTAAGGGCTTCACCCAATGTTCATTTGTAAGACTTAACTTTTATAGATCTCGCCTAGGCTCTGGATATTTCCTTACAGACTTGTGTTTTGGTATATCCAGAGAGATCACACATGTATCCCATCGCAAATTTAAAAAATCTACTAGCTTACAGAGTCATGGGGGTATATTGAACCACTCTGAATCACCTTGTTCACCAAAATCGGAATCGTGCCTCACCATGCCAGGAGAACACCAAACACCAAACCTGAGATCACAGACACTTCCTTTTTTATAAATAATGACTTCCTTTATGTAATGCACCAGAACATAGCTGGTTTCTTTAGTAAGAAGAAGTTAATAGAAATAACACTTAGTGAAATGTCGGAAACAAATGAAATCCCAGATCTAATTTGTTTAACTGAAACGTTCGTCAGGAAACATTGTGAGTCAAATATAAATCTCAAAGTTTACAAGTTGGGTGCTAAAATATAAAACATTAATCTATAAACGCAGCTTCATCTTAACCGAATGTTCAAATATTTGTAAAAATATTTCTTTCGGATCTCAGAGGTGAAAACTTCTAAGATTTGATGAAGCAATGTTGACTAAAAACATAAGCATCAAGCACTGACAAATTTAGACGGTTGAAAGCCAGACCTCGGTAGCCAAGTGGTTAAGGCAGCCGCCCGGAATGCGGAAGGTGCGTGGTTCGATTCCCGCCTGAGGTTGTCGTCTTTTTGCAGTGTTTAAAATTTTAATTGGGTTCTTGTATTTTACACAATAAATCGATAACGACTAAAGAACTACATTTCCTTAAGGAATTGGCAGCTGAACTAACTTTCGAATGTTGTGGATTAGAAATAGTAGAATATTAGATAATTCTTGTGTGTATTTACCGTACGCCAACAGCAAACGTAAAAACATTTTAAAATAAATGACATCTTCTTCTTGACAAATTAAAATCATTTAAAAAAAGTATTATTATTACAGGCGATTGGAATATTGACACATTAAAGCAAAATAATTTATCGGACGAATTAATAGAAATACTAACTAGCTATGATCTGGACTTGCATATTAAAACACCAACACGAAGGGAGTCTTGCATTGATCATTTCGCGAACAATATAAAGGAAGAAAATCGGGTATACTAAAGCCGTATGCTTATCGGATCATGATACAGCTCAAATGTTGACTGTACCAGTTAAACTGCGTAAAGCACCGCTTAAAACTTGGTATGAGATGAGACGTGATTATGGTATTGACAACTTGAACAAATTTAATATGTTTTGACGAGCTACTCATGGTAAAACCTTATTCACTTCAAAAATTTAGATGCTGACTTTACACTATTTTATAATGAACTTATCCTTTTGTATGACTTATGTTTCCCTACATATAAAATTAGAATTTTTAATAAAGCTAACACAAAATCAAAATGGCTATCCAAGGGCTTAAAAACATCATGCCGAACTAAAAGGAAACTACGTCTATCATACTATAAAAAACATACACATAAAACTAAAAATAAATACCGACAATACTCTGAAATATTAAGGAAATGTATACAATTGTCCCAAAAAAATATTAATGAAAAATATGTTAATACAGCCAAGAATAAATGCAAGGCTACATGGAATATAATAAATAACAAAGACGATGTAAATGACAAACATAATATAGACTACCTAAAAATTAAAGACAAAATAATAGACAATCCTTCAGATATAGCAAATACATTTAACAATAACTTTATTGAATCGACTAATCTACCTACCAACCATCAACATAATTCAAGTAAACTCAAGTTCATCGAGAGTTTTTCCGCATCCATATTTTTAAAACCCACCGACGAAAAAGAAATAACCAAAGTCATAAACACTTTGAATAACACAGGTTCTACAGGTTATGATGCGATATGTACCAAGGTAGTCAAGGCTTGTGCAGGTGAGTTGGCACCATTGCTAGCACAATTTGTAAATGGAAGCTTTGAGGAGGGTACATTTCCAAGCACTCTTAAGATATCTATTGTCAAGCCACTATAATTAAGCGCGAAGAAAGGCATCATTTAAACAACTGCAGACCCATTGCCCTTATCCCAGTTTTGTCAAAGGTTTTTGAAAAGGTCATGCAGGTCAGACTAATCTCGTTTTTTTTGCAAAAAATACCATAATCAGGGAAGAACAATTAGGGTTTCGCAAGGGAAGGTCGACAGCATTGGCCTGTTACTCCCTTATAAAGAATATAACATTCCACATGGGTAGGACAATTCCCGTATCCACCATTCTGTTCGACATGAGTAAGGCGTTTGACTATGTCAATCATAAGACACTTCTGTCTAAGCTCGAGCGTTATGGAGTGCGAGGATCTGCGTATAATTGGATAAGGAGCTATCTCGATGAAAGGACACAGTTTGTGGAAATATCAAAGCAGGATGACATGCTCCAGAGTGTGACATATAGATCAAACATTAGGGTGAATAACTCGGGTGTCCCACAGGGTAGCATGTTGGGACCATTACTCTTCATTATATACATCAATGACCTTCCAAAATGTACGCAATATCCAGTAACAATATTTGCTGATGATATTTCAGTGACAATAAACAAAATACCTAACATTAACTATAATGATGAAATAAATAAAGTAATTAAAGATATAACAAATTGGCTAGAACATAATGATTTAAAAATTAATACGGGTAAAACAAAGTATGTACAATTTCACAACAAAAATGGAAAAGCTCAACAATTATCAGTACACAACAATAACGATCCCATTGCCATGACTGCATCAGCGACTTTTCTCTGTATTGTGATCGATTCCGAACTCACATGGCAAAACCATGTTGAAATTGTATGCCAGAGAATAAACAGGTTTGTGTTCGCTCTGTATCGTCTCTCAGAGTTAGCTAACCTTAAGACAGCTCTGATGGCATACCATGGATACGTTGGTTCTATACTGAGGTATGGGCTGATTCTGTGGGGGAACTCGACACACATTAGTCGTGTTTTCATCCTGCAGAAGAAATGTATAAGATCCATTTGCGATATAGGACAGATGGAATCATGTAGACCTCTCTTTAAAAAGTGAAAAATTCTCACATTACCATCCCTATACATATTTGAAATTTTAACATTTACAAAGAAACATGCCAACCTCTTCACAAAACAAAAGGATGACTGTAATCGTGGTGGTACAAGGAGGACCCATGGAAGTTATCTGTGCTCCAAGCAGGCACAGCTTGTATTTCGAGAAATTGTCATAGCATGTGCGTTAGACTATTTAATTTACTTCCGAACCACATTCAAAATTTGCAACTTAATGTTTTTAAAAGAATTCTCTAAAGATTCTCTGTGTTCTAAGTGATAACTGTTTTTATGACATAAATGAATTTATAAAATTTTGCCGAGATGGTCACTTTAGACGAATTGTGATCGATTTCTGATATGTTAGATTGACAATAACTATTTATAAATCATTATTAATTTTAAGGTTGACATTATTATTATTCTGACATTCTGCATTTACACCTGTACAATTATATATCATCCATTGGCATTGACATCGTACTGTTCTATTTGTTAATTGAAATGCTAGTAATTTTATGGTTGAGATTGTTACTTATTTGACATTTTGCATTTTTTGACTTTGCTTGTGTAATTGTTTAACATTCATTGACGTTGACATTTTACAGTTTTATTTATTTAAAATGCTATTGTAATTTTGGAATTCTAATTTAATGTGATATTTTATAAGTACTTACCTAATTTAATTGCATGACGACGAAATGTTTGCATATCGATAAATCGGTAAAACATGATTGTTCATATTATATTATAAGACCTTAAAATTGTACCATATTTTGTGGAAATAAATTTATTATTTATTTATCTATTCCCCTTCCCTTTGGATCGCGAAAGCGTACAGACGTGTAAGCCTACGCAAAATTGAAATTAATTCCAAAAGTTTACAAAAATATACAATTTAATTTGTACTATGTAGTACCGGGAGACCATAACCTGTGAGTTAGTTGTTTTACAAGTATCTTCGAGTGTTAAAAAATACCTCAAGTTGTACGGCAAGACACGAGAACGCAAGAAACTGTTAAAGTACCAGGCAACCACAGCGCTGCGAGAAGTACCCCGCGCCGTCCGTCACCGTCGTCGTCGTCGTTGTGTACGAGCGCCAGAAAGAGACCGATCGTGAGTACAACATAGTGCAGCGAGCTACGCTACGAGCGTCTTCCGACAAACTCAACGCATTGTGCGTACAGTACACGCACACTCACGTGCTTCACTGCTGCCTGTGCGTCGCGCACCGTCGCTTGCCACAACTTATAAGCGGAAGCGGGAGCGATTTAAATTCATAGGGCTTGGTCCAATATTATCATAACAATGCCTAAAGTAGCGCGTTCTCCACCATTGAACAAATCCCACAGCATGTCAGATTCCGACGTAGACAAGTTAGCAAATAGTGACGCCCCCATAGCTGAAATTTTCCATGTAACTAAACGAGATAGCAAGCGTCGGCGAATAATGGAACAGGAAACGGAAGCTGAATCATCTGACATTCGAAAAATAATACGAGAAGAGCTAGGTGGAATGATGTCTGTTTTACAGCAGCAGAATTTGCGTATGGACGTTTTAGAGCAACATATTTCCGATATCAAATCTCAAAACAATACCACAATAGAGAAAAATCTTGATATTGAAAAGTCAATTCAATTTGTCTCAGACAAAGTTGATGACCTCCATGTTACTATCAGCAACTTAGAAAGGAATCGTAAGGAAATGGCTGTTCAAATTTCTCAGATTGAGGACAAATGCGACTCACTAGAAAGATTCACTAGTAAATCCAGTATCCAAATTAGAAGCGTCCCTAAGCAGAAAGGTGAAACCAAGGAAAAACTTTTCGAGACAATATCTCGGCTGGCCTCTTCTCTCTCCCTTAATCTTCAAGCTGCTGAGCTGCGAGACGTTTACCGTATGCCGTCCAAACCGGACCTGCCAAATTCCACTATTATCGCCGAATTTTCCTCCACCATTATAAAAAACAAAATTTTAGCTGCTATAAAGAACCACAACGCCTCAGCCAGAAAATTCAAGACAGAGCAGCTAAACTCGACTCATCTGGGTTTCACAGGTCCAAAATGCGAAATTTATGTCTCGGAACATCTAACTGCACAGTCGTCGCGTCTATACTACCTCGCTCGTAAATTTCGCCAAACTATGGGCTATGATTTCTGCTTGACTGCAGACGGACTGGTTTATCTCAGGAAGAAACAGGGTGATCCACATATACTCGTCAAGAGCGAATCCCAACTCCACGCACTAAAAAAGGATTGACTATTTACGTGGTTGATCCACAGGTTGGCCATTATATTATATTGTGTAACTTGCCTACACTCATGTCTTAAACTTAAGCTTACCAGAAACACCTTTTGTTTTTACTGTAATTTAATTGTTTTCTACATGTTTTACTTTTTCCCACACGCTCAATTACACTCTGTAGTTTATTTTATATTTACCTCACTTTACGCATATACAAACCACATAAACACTAAACATCAACTTATTTTTACTTTTGCATCAAAACACAATTGCGAAACGAGATTTCCTATACAAATAATAACAATTGACGTCTTATGTTACTACAACCATATCAATAAGTTGCACATCTTAGCTCTTAAATCAATGTGCCTTTTAAAGTCTCATTTAACTCTAGATCTTGCCAGTAATGGGTAACGAGGCTGAAGATATTTCATTAGAATTAGATAAATTTAATATTGCTTTATCCTTCGATTGCGATACTGACACTTGTAATAAAATAATGCGAAATTCTCCATCATCTCTAAATATTGTAACACAAAATATCCGTAGTATTAATAAAAACTTGGACAGTTTCATTGCACAACTTACTAGGTTTCAATTTGATATAGACGTGTTGATTTTGACAGAGTGTTGGCTCAGCAATGACAAACCTGTCCCTATTCTTGACCATTACGCTCACTACTACACAAAAAGCTGTAATAACCAAAATGGTGGTGTAGTTATATATGTGAAAAAACATATTAGCTGCTCCGCTTCTGAACCAAATATGCCAGGGGCAAATTTTCTTTTATTAAAAATTAATACTGATATTCTTATTATAGCCATATACAGGTCCCCTTCAATCACATGCACTGACTCATTCCTACACTCAATCGAGAGTATAACTTCCCTTTATAATTCTACAGCAAATATTATATTGACTGGTGACGTCAATATTGATATAAAAAATGGCAATAAGGATAGGCATAGTGAATCATATCTTAACTTAACTGCTGAGCTTGGGATGTTGCCAGGTCACCTCTTTCCCACACGACTTGATAATTGCCTTGATCACGTCATGCTAAAATCTGCCATTTCTGCTTCAGTGTTTGTGATTGATGCTACGGTTACAGATCACAGCTTAGTTTTAATAAGTTTATCTATGGAGAAAAATCTATCAGCTATAAACAACTTTAAGTTTACTGTTACTGATTTTAACTCCTGTGTTGAACACATAAAAAACATAGATTTTGCATATATTAACGGATACGGAAACGGAAAATAGGGATGTTCATGAAGCGGCTAGTAGATTTGTCAAGTCTCTGTCATCTGCAATTGAGCTTCACTCCAATACTAAAATTATTCCATGTAGGAAAAAACTTTCAAACCTTGGATAACACCGGGATTACTTCGCTGCATTCGACACAGAGACAAACTTAGTTATAATTTTAAAAAGAATCCTGATAATAACGTTCTAGAGGTATCATATAAACACTACCGTAACTATTGCAACTCTCTTCTTAGGAAGCTCAAACGTAATTATGAAAAATCATTGCTAACTTCTTCAAAAAATAACAAAGAAAAATGGAATGCAATTTAATCTATCACAAACTGTAGTTCACATAAAACATCAGCGGCTTCTCTTCTTAGCGCCAATAACGCCGACAATGACATTAAGAAAATCAACAATTATTTCGCTACCATTGGCGAAAATTTATCAAACAATATTTTAAAATCAAATAATTACTTACCAATACAAACTACCAAAATTAGATCTAATAATTGTAAGACCTTTGTTCTACTACCCCCAGACGAAGCCGAGGTTGGGTCTCTCATAGATGGTCTTAAGGCTAGCAGTGCCACTGGATGGGACTCCATTCCTGTCAAATTACTGAAATTTGCTAAACATATTCTAGTGCCACACCTCTCTAAGCTTATTGCACTTTGCTTTGACCAAGGTACTTTCCCAAAAGTATTTAAACAGTCCATCATTACTCCTGTTTACAAGGGTGGGGATCGACAAAATGTAACCAACTACCGGCCAATCTCAGTTCTTAGCGCACTGTCCAAACTCTTAGAAAAAGCTCTTAATAATCGTCTTATGAAGTATTTAGAACATTTCAACATACTTTCTGAAAATCAGTTTGGGTTTAGGTCGGTGAAGTGCACTAAGGATGCTGTAAGTCATCTTGTCAATTGTGTTACATCTCACATAGACGCTAATAAAAAATGCCTTGGTGTTTTCCTTGACATGGCCAAGGCATTTGATACGGTTTCGATCCCCACACTTGTGAATAAGCTGGAAAGAGTTGGTATTAGAGATAATGCCCTTATACTCTTTTCGAACTTCCTTATGGACCGCACACAACAAGTCAGAATTGGGGATCATCTCAGTCCTAGCGAACCGGTTGCCTTTGGCGTACCCCAGGGTAGCATTCTTGGTCCAAGTCTCTTCCTGATATATATTGATGACCTATGTCGACAACTCTTAGCAAACTGTAAGATATTCACTTATGCTGATGACACGGCTCTTATATTTCATGGAGAGACTTGGGACGAGGTTAGGCAAATGGCTGAAGATGGACTTCATAATATTGGTTACTGGCTTAAAGAAAAACTTTTGACTTTAAACAGCTCCAAAACTAAATACATACAATTTCATTTGTCTAAAACTAATCTAGCTAATTTTAATTTAAAATTTCATTCTTGTAATTTTTCAGATAATACTAAATGTTCATGTCCCATCATTAAAAAACTAACCAAATCAAATACCTCGGAGTGCTTTTGGACGAAAATATCAATTGGAAAAGTCATATTAACCTCACAGCGTCTCGACAGAGAAAACTTATATGGGCATTTAAGAAATTGCGACATGTAGCAGATTTTGACCTTTTACGAAACATCTATTTTTCACTTTCTCGACCAATTCTTAGTTATTGTATTTGTATATGGGGCGGCGCTTGCAAAACTTTTATGATTAACCTGGAAAGAGCTCAAACGTCACTTTTAAAAGTCATGACCCTTAGCCCATACAGAATCCCTACTAAAATGCTGTATGAAAAATGTAAAGTCCTTACAGTAAGACAAATATACATTCTCCAAACCCTTTTAAAACAACACACAGTTACGCCATACGACAACAAATACCAAAATAAACGATCTATCGTAAGTATCTGTAACCGTCCTAAACTCCGTACTGCGTTTGCAATACGGCAGCAGGCATTCTTATCTAAGTATCTTTATAATAAAGTAAATAAAAAAGTTTATTTTTACCCATTAACACTTAGGGAAGCCAAAGTTAAAATAAGAAAATGGTTGATGATCCTTAGCTATGATCAAACTGAGTCTCTAATATATTACTAAATACACACACACAATCACTCACACGCGCACACACACCCCCACACACTCATACACATTTACACAAAAACACACAACACGCACACTTCTTTCTGGTAATTAGTTTGTATACTTTAATTATTCTAAAGTCGGATTTCAATATGCTTATTTGTTAATTTAATTTGTCATTTGAAGTACCTTTGTTAACGAAGAGGGCACTGTCCTCTGTCACTCAGGTGATAAACCTAAAATAGAGGTCAGGGACTTCACCACAAATATGTAACAATTATGTGACAATAAATATTTATTATTATTTCTTATTTCTTATTATTCTTATTTATTTATTTATTTATAAATATAAAGAAATTCTATTCTATTCACCGCTAGGCGACCCGCTTTTATGCAAACTGCGAAAAATACGAAAAATTTGTGGGTTTTAACGACTGCCATCTTGCTACTACAACAAGGAAGCCGTCCGTCCTAAGCACGAAGGAGCTTTTAATTTAGTCACCCATCCAGCAATCGTAACCGCCGCGCTATGGAACTCATAAAAGTCATTTGTTTGCCATCAATCATTTACTGATATAAAACCTGGAGTTTCTGTGCGTCATATCCGTCCTCATGATTATTTAATCGCAGTGATAATAATCCAATGATAATCGAATGATAAAGCTAGTTTAAATAAGCAACTGTTCTAATAAGCCTTCTAGTCAATTTGGGTATTCAAGATGACATCAACAACGTTGTTTGTTTTGGCCCTGTTTGTGGGTGTGTATAGTAAATGATTTAATAGTTTATTCCGGAAAAGTACAATTTATTAGAAGTAATTAAGTAAAATTAGGTTCTGTGTCACAAGTAACAGCTTCTAAACATACAAAATGCAATAAAAAAATGTAGCGTATTTCCGCAAAGTAATAAGTTCCAAACAGTTTAAGGGATGATTTATATCGACCTCTTTGGTCGAGTGGTTTGTACACCGGTTTTCATGGTGTCGCCAACTCTGAGGTCCCGGGTTCGATCCCCGGTCGGGTCAATTTATAAATTATTGTTTTTCTAAATTGTCTCGGGTCTGGGTGTTTTCTATGTATAATAAGTATGTATTTAAGTATTTTAAGTATGTTTATCCGTTGTCTAGTAACCATTTAACGAGTTTCTTCGAAGCTTCTCTTGGGCTAGATAATTGGTGTGATTGTAGGAAAGATTTATTTATTTTAATAAAAAAATGTAGCGTATTTCCGCAAAGTAATAAGTTCCAAACAGTTTAAGGGATGATTTATATTAGAGCGGGACGTGTCCCGTCCGGGCCGTCCGGACACGGATCATGCACGGTGTAATATGAACTGCTTCATACAAAATGTATGCAACGTCTCATTCAGATGATCGAAGGATCAACCGCAACATGCGTGTCTTGAATGCGTTTTCTTATCTATTCGATAGGGTTAAAGTTGAAGAGAGAAGAGAACCCATCCACTAAAGCGAGTAGAGTTTGATTCTATATTTTGTTACTTTTGGCACTGTTATTAAATACTGGAACATATAATCACGACCGTTATCCCTAATTGGTTAGGCAGAGACTAGTCAATGAGGACAGTAAAAACTGTCCTCTACCATAGTCCACTTTTCACCAAATAGCGACTGCACATGTGCTCTGCGTGACAGGTGGTGATCCCATCGCCAGTCCATGCTGTTGGACGTATGTGCAGTCTTTGGTCCGTTATTCGCCTTTTACGACGCCCAATTATTAGGCAGTAACAGTTGTATTCTAATAATGAACCACTTCCGGCACAGCACACAGCAGCTGTACTTAATTTGTTATGAATTTCAGCTGCAGCCCACTCCGCGTCGACAGCGGACCGAATCGTGGGCGGCGAACCAACCACCATCGACCAATACCCCTCCATCGTGCAGGTGGACTTCAGGACCGGCATCCTTTGGTCCCAGTCCTGCGCCGCCAACATCCTGACTTCGCGCTACGTGTTATCCGCTGCCCATTGCTTCGATGGAATGTAAGTGTCATGCAGGAGCGTTTTCACTGATAGACACATCGATAAAAGACTGGGTTTTTAAATAATTTGTTTATGTTTTGTACAAAATTGCTGAAGTACGACGGTGAACAAAGGCACGGGCGGGCCGCTAGCACATCTATTACAGATGGTTCAAGCAGCGTCCGCTTTGGAGATTTGTGATACGGTTAGTCTATGACAAAGATATAGAACTCGGACTAAAGACAGCACATACATCCAACAGCAAAGAGCGGTGATGGGCTTACCACCTGTAAGTATAACCAGGGGGGTGTCACTCCGCAGTTTAGGTACGTTCGGCCGGCGCGCCTCCCAGGCAGGCCGCCTAAGCGTATGGCAGTAAAGGTTGCCGCGAGCCAACGTACCGAACACCGAGTGCCGAGTCGCTTAACTCGTAACACTGCGCGCGCGCGTAAACCCTACGCTCTGTGACGTCATGACGTCAAATCGATATCGAGTCAGAGTTGTTTAACGGAATAAGAACTTTCGGGTCACACGATAAGTTTCAATTTCGCGTGAAAGTCGTTTGAGAGTGAACCTTCTGTACGGTAGTACTATTAGTTATTCTGTGGTATTATGCAGGGACGTAGCTACCGCTGTATCAGCCGTATCAATGATACGGGGCCCCCGGGCTACAGGGCCCCTAATTTGTGTGATAAATAAATGTGTTAAGACTTCCAGAATTGTCATTGTTATCAGCAAATCTAGAAAAACAAAAATGTTTTATACATTTTGGGTTTGAGTTTGAAACGCATAGCAGTCCCTACCTATTTTTCCGTTACTCACAGAAAACATTCTCCATTCCAGCGTATTCTCGCCGAGCAGACGCCGCATCCGCGCCGGCACTACCAACCGCAACAACGGAGGCATCACCATATCCATCGACCACCGGGTCAACCACCCCTCCTACGGCGACCGCATCATGGACGGCGACATCAGCGTCATCAGGCTGTCCAGTGCTCTCACCTACTCTGACAGCATACAACAGGCCGCCGTCATTGCTCACGGCACGCAGCTGCCGGATAATAGCGCGGTGGTGCACGCTGGTTGGGGAGCGGTTTCTGTGAGTATTTGCCAATTTTGATAAAACTTTGCATGTTGAAGTAAAACACAGGGATCTAAATAGTTTGTTGAAAACATATTTAAAAAAATGTTTATTTAACTTAGTTATTGCGATTTTTAACTTTCTATAGTAGACTTTAAATCGCAATGACTCATCAAAAAAAACGTTTTTTAAAAATGTTTTTAAAAAACTATTTAGATCCATGTGTTTCACTTTAGCATGCAAAACTCCATCAAAATTGGCTCATTGGTTTTTAAAAATGTCGACTGGATGTTTGTATGGAAAGCGTTTGGCCTTCATTTCACCTTATGAGCTCAGCTATCGCAATCAACATCAGCATATAAACGTCCCACTGCTGGGCACAGGCCTCTCCACGTGGACAATAGCACGTAGGGATACTGGCCCATAACCCATCGCGCTGGCCTAATGGGGGTTGGTGGATTTTAACGACTGCCATCCTACGACAACAACCGGGACCAACGGCTTAACGTGCCTTCCAAAGCACGGAGGAGCTCGAGATGTTTTTTTTTAAATTTGGTCACCCATCTAGCGACATAGCATTGCGAAAGTTGCTCAGCGAGCAGGATTGCAAGCCAAACACGTTAGCCGCTGCGCCATCGAGCTCCTCGCTAATACCAGACACAATAGAACTTTAATAAAATTGTTCGCAAACGTTTGGAGTCTTCGTGATTCAATGGGTTTTGCTATGTGACGATAAGGCCGAAGGTGGAAGCGCTTCGCCCGGAATCGTCAACTACTAAGGAACTGTCTGACTCTAGGCCCGTATTCTAAAATCAAACTCACACTCAAATCCATGCTTGAATACAGTTAGAAAGGAATGGCGATATATGCGATGAATAGCACCATCCCTTTCTACCTGTACTCAGGCAGAGATTTGAGTGTGAGTTCAGTGTTAGAATACGAGCTATATATCTGTCAGAACTTAACAATGCTATTAAAATAGTTGTTATGGTGCTGTCTTAGTTAAGATAGTGGTAGCTAGCCAGGCGAACTTAACAAGCTCTCCCACCAACCAAACGAAGTATACACAAAAATGTACCTCCGCTGGGAATCGAACTCGGGACCTCAGGGTCTAAGACCGGCTGGCCATCATCTCACCTAAAGGTAAAGTGACGTTAAGGCCGAAGGCGCTCCACCCAGAATCCTCAACTAAAAAAACTGTAAACTTTTGTACCTAATATTTATTTCCTATGATCTTCAGCAAGGAGGCCCTGCATCAGCCCTACTCCGTGATGTAACAATCTACACCGTCAACCGTGAACTCTGTCATCAAAGATATCAAACTCTCGCTCTACCTGTCTCCGAAAACATGATCTGCGCGGGTGTCATCGACGTCGGAGGTCGGGATGCTTGCCAGGGCGACTCCGGGGGACCCTTGTACTATGGGGGTGTCCTCGTCGGAATCGTGTCTTGGGGATCGGGTTGTGCGAACGATTTCTTCCCTGGTGTCAGCACAGCTGTGTCTTCTTACACGGACTGGATCGTGGCCACTGCTGTTTAGAAGTGGTTATTTTTTAGAAAATAAAGGTTATTTTATGTATTTTTTTACACTTTTAATTCTTTCTTAGGCGGTCTGGGATAAGGACGAATGGAAACGTAGAGGGGAGACCTTTGCCCAGCAGTAGGACACAATATTGGCTACTAAAAAATATTATTTCAACGCATGTGCCATACGCAAATATTTAAAGAAAATGACTGTATCTTAAAAAAGAGTTCCATTATATTATTGTATTGTAAATTAAATCAACGACATCTTTCATAATTACGCAGAATAAGATTCTAGACCTAAACCTATCGCTGTTCTTGTCCTTCGAAAGTAGTTTGCAAAAAGCATTACTTTGCTGCGTTTTAGTTACACTAGCGTAACACAGATGGCGTGACAGTCGCAAAAAATATTCTTTACTAACAATTTGTCAATGAGTATAGGATGAAGTCAAGATGAAATATATAATTTGAATTCATATCTTTGAGAAATATTGTTCTTTACTATGATAAAATTCTTGATTAACCAGTATTTCGTCCCATTGGAAGAATAACGTTACATCTGCAAAACATCAACTTTTCAGTAGAGCCTGTTAAAGTTTTGCGCGCATATATTTGCTCATAACTCGGCTAAGACATGCACTAGCAGCTTGAAATTTTCATAGTATGCAAGGAAGACAATATCGTGTTAAGCTTTATCCTTGTTTATTTTAAAAAACACTCCTGAAAAAAGATAATGGGTCGTATGCGTACATAAAACATAATACTACGAAGCTGGTGTGATGATGCTGTTGGAAGGTGATCATAGGAACTCTGCAATAAAACAAGATAATCCCGCCGTATTTGGGCTTGTTTTATTTGCCTTGACAAAAGAGCGGAACAACTAGAAATAACAATTTTTTTGGTCACCCATCCGAGGTTTAACCTTTGAACGTTTCAAAAGTGAAACGTTTAAAGAAATGACTGCGTTGCTTGCCCAGCCAGAACAACACCGTATGCTACTCTCCGTGGAGCTCGATGGCGCAGTGGCTAGCAGGTTCGGCTTGCGATCTTGCCCGCTAAGCAACTTTCGCAATTGGGTGACCAATTAAAAACATCTCGATCTCTTCCGTGCTTCGGAAGGCACGTTAAGCCTTTGGTCCCGGTTGTTGTCGTAAAATGGCAGTCGTTAAAACCCACCAACCCACATTGAGCCAGCGTGCACAGAAAAAACGGTATTCTTCGAATAAGTAAAATAATCTTGCATGAAAGCAAATTGCATTAAACCAAGATTATGGTTGCCTCATATATATTGAAACATATATTTTCTTACATTAAAAAAATAATAATTTTAAACTGATATTTGAAATAATCTTGAAATAAAACAATTCTTGATTGATTTAAAATAATACATCTTTAACCAAGAATTATAAGTATTCTTAATGTAAGTAAGTTGATAATTCTCTTGATGCATGCTTAGGATGTATTTTTATTTCAAGAAAATATTGATTTCAATTCAGATAAGTTTATTTTAATTTGAGAAAATTATAGACTTAGACTTAGACCAATATTTTAAATTTCAATTAATGCTACCTTCATTAAGGAAAAAGTTTTCTTGTTCCGGGAAAAATATTCCTTCATTCCTTGCAATAAAAAGTCTTGAATGCATTTAAATGTCAGTACTTATTAGTTTCAATTTTACAAAAAACATTCTTGCAGGAAACACCTGTCCTCTATTGAGACTTTTGAGAGTACTGATAGAATACTCAGTAACTCGACAGACCAAGAACGATCCAAATATACTTGTAAGGAACTACAGTGCAATGCAAGATTCGATACGTTAAAAATAAACAGATCCGTACTTATACTATTGATGAAACGAAACCATAGCGCGATGCAGGAATCAGTACAGCGCCATCTAGGGCGTCATTGTTGTCGTCACTTTGTCCACTAATTTTTCATCTGGCAGCCACAGGCCTAATCTCAAACAGTACAAACAGTTTTAAACTTGCTTTGCATGGCGCGCACACTCACAATATCGTTAGGTAAGCGTGGGTTGACATATCAAAAAAACTATTATTGGTAAAGATAACTAGTTACTGAGTTAAAATATTTTTATCTTTTTTCAATATTTTATTTAATTGAAACAATGTACTATAATATTTTGTAGCAAACCAGGATGTTTACTCAAAACAAGATTAGATGTCATTAGTTCAAGAGATATTTTTTTAAATTTGCTCAAGATATGATTCAAGATAATGTTTTCTTCATCTAATGAATTGTATCATTGTGATAAAAAAACTTTCTGTTTGAAATAAGTATTTCATTGTATTAAAGCAATAACATTTGAACTTCTTAGATTAATTTTACTTATTCTTCATTGAAAATATTTTTTCTTGATTGTAAAAATGCAACAAGAAAATATATCTTTTGTTTTAAGACTGCCAATATCTAAAAATGAATAAACATTACTTGTATTAAGACAATTTTCCTTAAAATAACGTAATATGTCAAGAAAACAATTTTTAGTGCTTTGAGAAATCCTTTTTATCTGTGTGGTGGGTTAGTATAGCCCAATATCCCCACGTGCTGTTTTTCACGTGGGAGGCCTGTGCCCAGCAGTGGGACGATTATTGGCTGATGATGATGATACTACTCTGCAGTTCTGCACTGAACGAATTAATGATAAAAGCTTGATCTTGATCCTATGTGACGCCGCGCGCGCACCGCACGCCCGACACGAAACACACAAACAACCTCATACGTCTGATACTCTCATCGAATAATCCGAAACACACTTTGCCCTACCTGAGAATTAAACCCTGGACCTACGGTTCTCGAGCTGAGCGCTTAGTCAGTCAGCTACCGAGGTATATTAGATTTTTATGTTTATGTATTATCAATTATCATTGTTTTCTAACGCAATGTTCCCGAAAATTGCCTAACTTGTATTCAATACAAAATAAGTTAGTAAAAAATACTTATGTTTTAATTTTTATGTTTTTAACCGTTGTTTATTTAGTATCAGTTCAGAAAGATTGTCTTCTAAAGAACCGCAACGAAGAGCAATGTTTCATGTGTGCATGAGGACGAAGAATTAACCTTATTATCCGACGTAAAATGTTTTAAGATAAGAAAAAACACAAAAAACTTTAAAGTCCAAATTAACAACTTAAAATGTATTATATTGAGCTAATCATTAGTGATGAATGTTAATTTTTTATTTTAATTGTATTAAAATGTTTCTATAAAACTTGGCAAAAGAATGTTTTGTGTGATAGTGACTACTGTTTTTGGCAAAGTTACCAAATTTCGATGTATTTTTATAAAATATGGAATAGTTGACTGTAGAAATTAAAGCTTTTTATTGAAGTGATCAGTACATATCAAAACATCAAGTCAAACATAAACAAATATCACTTAAATCACATATTGAGGCATTTGTCGTTTTTGTAAGTCACAGTTTATCTTAATAAGTCGTCTTTTATTTATATAAAAAATACTAAAAAATTACATTTTATACATTATGTACCTATAAGAACAAAAATTAAATCATTGCCTTACCTTTACGATCGTCGATATCGGGATCCATAATCACGAGCACTGACGCAGCCGCTTTGTCAAAGAATGCAGCTTGTACTGAAAGAAACTACGCTGAGCGTGCGAGTCCGCGCGGCCGAGCAGTTCGTAGAATAGGCATTTAAGTGATGGCGCGACATTATTCTAGGTAGTCGATGCAAATAAAACTTTATTAAATTGCTGTAACTTTTAAAATATTTACTGAATATTTACAAAAAAAATATCAATCGATAGCTTAGGTTAATTTGAATACGAATATGTAATAAAACTACTTTTGATACACGTGATGATAAAACATTATTCTTCTAATGGGACGATTTGTCCTAATTAAAGACACTGATTCTGGACACCATGTTAATTTCAAAAAAACTTCTGTACAACTAGGAAAAAAAAATGCTTGAAATTGGTTGGCCATGGCGTTTACCGTAAAGCCTTTTCCCGCAGGCGATCTAGCGGGCAGAAGCTAGTTATGTAATAAAACTACAACATTTTGTGTTTCCAAAATTCTATAACTAACGTAACATGTTATTGATTTGCGTACTAAAGTTAGAAACTAGACACATTCTCAATACAAATTATGTAACTTTTATAACAATAGAGGCAAAACAACTAATCAATAAATTGGATATTAATTTCGGCCGTTACACTATAAAAACAATGCCTCAATAGCATTACCTCCGTCCATACGCATTCAAATTTATTAATACCAATACATTTTTATTGCCATCTATCTTTAGATAAGATAAATGGACGGTCATAAATTTATTTACAACGCAAAGATAATGGCGAACAACCAATTCGTTATGGTTTGATTACATTCAATGATTTACGGAATTGTAATAAATGAACCGTGTTGTGTAGCGGTGAAATAATACTACCCCCCCCCCCCCACCCCCCCTGGGTGTTGTAAGGCGACTAACGGACTAAAGACTGCACATACATCCAACAAGCATAGAGCGGCGATGGGAGCACCACCTGTCACGCTGAGCACATGTGCAGTCGCTATTTGGTGAAAAGTCGACTATGGTAGAGAACGTGATTATATGTATGTATGTATATTGATTTTCAGAGAGCGTCCCTGTCGAATGACATACCTATAGCAAAAGCTTACTGCACTTCGGAATTTCATTATCATTATTTAAACGTCAAACAGCTGGCCTGCGATTCTCTAAGCGACACATAGTAGCTGCGCGCATGGCTGTGATCTGCTGTCTCTTTCCAATTCTATGAATATGAAAGAGACAGAGTAATCTCTCAGCGCTGCGGCAGCCGCAGCTATCAAGGCTTTAGCTTAGAGAATCGCACGGCTGGGCTTAGGGTGGATTCGATCAAACTGGAATAAGACTTACTCCGAGATTAGTCTTTACAAATTCGGCGTTTAATCTAGGTATAAGACCTTATTCCAGTTTGGTCGAATCCACCCTTAAAGCACATGTACAAAGGGTCGGGCGCGGATTCCCTAAATAGCAATTCGTCTGATTAGCTTAATTACCAGTTTCTCACTTCGTACACATCGCAAATCGTCTTAGTCGCAAAATGTATAAATTAACAGTTTCTCACTTCGTACACATCGCAAAATGTCTAAATTACCAGTTTCTCACTTCGTACACATCGCAAATCGTCTTAGTCGCAAAATGTCTAAATTTTAAAAATAGGAAGGTCACACACTCTAGCTAATGGTAGATTTTAACGACTAAAAATGTTTTGACAACAACCATAACGGACGGCTTATGGTGGCATCCCAAACATAAGGACTTTGAGATATTAAAATTTGGTCACCCATCCTATTACACGGAAGATAGCTTTACTTGCAAGAGTGCAAACGTGCTAGACATTGCAGAATGAATGAGCCCAAGTTAATCTCGTAAGTTAGATCAGTGTATTACCCGTTCTCCAAGTGCAATTGCAGGCTTCGCAGGCTTAGACAGGTCTCCTGGGATGACTTAGTAGGGACTAGGGACTCATATAATTGTGTGGTATGAAAACTTGAGATAATAAAATTTTGATCAAATTTTAAAGAATATTTCTTTTTTCCTAATTTTTGATTAACTAATTAAAAATTACGAAAAATAAATATTTGCAAGCGTTGAAACGTTAAAAAAAATCGTTCCGTTATTGTTATTTTGATAGATTTTTTATTAAAGCCTATTTTGAGCCACTGCTGAAAAAAGCCATCTTCTCTCAATCCGGGACATTTTTCCACAATTTTTTAACATTTACTTAAAGGTAAGGTAAAAGGTACGCAACGCAAACTTACACAGCTTAGCTTAGCTTAAAATGTTAATTAGTAAAATCCATAAAAAATACGTGGCGTTTATTTGTTAAAAAGAATCAAGTCTGCTTTTACCGTGACTTGTAAATCATACTCGTAATAAAATTAAAAGATAAGCCTGTGAAATATTATACACGAAGGTAGTGGTTTTTTAAATAAATTTAATAATAATTGAACAAAACAAATGTAATCAGTCACTAAAATACAAAAGCTAAGCTGTTTAAAATGTAATTAAAATTCTTTTTCATGAAAATTATTAAAAAAAAATAATATATAACAAAACATTAAATTTGCCTGAAATAAATAATGAAATTTTCATGTAAATCTCGTAAAGCCATCGTTTGCATCCACACGCCTTCAGTCTAGACCAGACCAAACCCAGCTAGGTCCTCCCGGGCACACGATCAATATCTCCCTGCTTTCCCGGTTCCCGGCACGCATGCGCCATCTTAGCGTACCACAGACACGCCAGACGAACATACAAAAACAAAAGACTGCCCCAATAATAACTTGTTAGTGAAGTTTTATATCAAATATTAGCTGTGATCTATTGAAAAATGAGTCCGGAGAGAGAGGCAGAAGGTTAGTACACGTATTGTTATTCCAAACTGCATTTGCAATGATGTTCTACTCGTATGAACACACCAAGATTACTGTTTTGATTGACATCTCATAAATATGTATCAAAGTGTTTTTTTTTGCACATATACTTAATTACATTATATTCTAGTTTACTATTACCATTGATTATGTAAATTTTAGTCGACATTTAATTGTTTGTCAGTCACTTTTATGTCAAAAAACAAAGAAAAACGAATGACTTTCAGGTGCTTTTTTATAAATTAAATATTTATCGGGGTTAAGAAGATATTGTATAGTATGTACATATACCTATGTATGTACTCAAGCTACTTATACCTAAGTACGTTTCGGCCGGGTTGCACCGGACTTAGTCATGGGCTTTAGTTAAGATTGTATGCAATTTTACAGAATCGATTAAAGTCATCCGAAACAATGGGGTCTGCTTGATGGGTTTAGGCCAAATCCATGGCAATACAGCTGTCTCATAATTACCTACAACTCCCCTCCACCATGACCTAAAAATCAAGAGAACAGAATATAAGTAACATGTTTATTTATGCTTAGTATATTATAATCAAATACATATAATCACGATAGTCGTGATTCCTCCGAAGATCTCCGTCGGGTTAGTCAGAGACTAGGCAATGAAGACAGCAAAGACAGTCCTCTACCATAGTCCACTTTTCAACAAAAAGCGACAGCACATGTGCTCAGCGTGACAGGTGGTGAGCTCATCGCCGCTCTATCATCAATCAAATCAAATCCATCCATCCATATCCATGTCAAATGGTTGCGTAAGTATCAATAGCTTGATACGGCACGGGATGGGATAAGTGGAAACGTAGAGGGGAGACCTTTGCCGAAATGCATTTTATTTTAGATAAAGATTATTGTTATTATGCTACTAACACGAACATATCTGAGCAGTGAAAGCTCAGCTTGTGTTAGGTACCTATCACTAATCTAACGCAACTGTGGGGACTGAACAACGATTTTCTCGCATTTAACTGTGCTCCGGTTAAGTGCTTCTAATCTAAGCTTCAAATCGAAGAAACAAATTAAACATAAAAATACGAGTTAATAACCAACACCATCTCCTTTCAGCTTCGGAAGACATGTTGGAGTCAATAGACGAGCTCAAAGAACGTCTCACATCCATGAAAAGGATGATGGAGGAACGTAAAGCGGCTGGCTCTGGCACCAAAGACCTGTTCCAAGGGCAAGCGAGGAGTCTCCAAGGGACCACCATGATAGACGGCAACTTCTTAAGCTTCGTCTTCGGAGGCTCCTTAATTGTGATCCTCAGTGTATCAGTGTACGCGTTCTACAATCTCTACCATGCGGTCCTGAAGAAGTTCCCCTCGACCCATACGGAGTTGTAATCTGGTCTGTGCGTTCTACGGTGTGAGGTCCAATTTCGGTTGGATTTAGACAATACGGTTACGGATTATCGGTTATGCTAAAAGTGATTCATGAATAAAGTTTTAAGTCCTTGAAGGTTTGTTTTTTTACCATAGTGTGGATACGAAAGGGGCTGGCTTGTCGAGTTGATTGTCCGACCATGGTGCAGTATATAAAGCATGGCATGTAAGTTTTCGGTATTGTAATGTTTTATTTTAGTGGAAATTTGGAAAGCCGTGTGGTCTCCGGGAAACGGAGGTGAAGTATTTATGTATTTTTAAATTATTTAATAAACTGACTCTGATTCTAATTAATTTTTTGCTTATTGACTATTTTAGTGTACCTAATAAAATACATTTTGCTGTATAACTTTGCCATTGCCATCTTTCGACAAGATTGTGGTAGCTAAGCAGGCGGACTTAAAACAAGTCCTTCTAATAAAAATAGTCAGCAATCAATTTAAATCGTAAACTTTTTTAACGTTATGATTGTATTATAATTTTACACACTTTATTACGACTTACACGATTGGGTTGCTATTTTTTTGCAAGTTTAGAAACTTTTACAATGGCGGGTCACATGGGTCAAAAATTAGTGATGGCAGTCACAAAACCGTCCTCCCTCATCCAGCATTCCAATAAACTTAAACATACATACATATTTATACATGCCTACGTAAAATACTATATATATATTTATACATATCCCCAGAGGGTTAGTCAGAGACTAGGCAATGAGGACTGCAAAACTAACGGATCTCCTTATGGGAATTAGATAATAACCGCCGCCAATGGAAACCCACCAAATTAGAGGAGTAGCAGATGCGTTGTCGGCCTTGAGAAAGGAGTTAGGACCCCTAAGTAAGAGTTGGAATTGTGGAGGGGGAAAGGAGATGAGCCTCCAGTACCTTCACTCAATGGACGTAACCTTACTCGCCCTGCGTACCTTCACTAACTCCCGGCTTAGCATGCGCAACACGAGAACTCTTCTCGACCCGTTTCTCGTGTTTTATTCTTTTATGTCTAATGGTTATCGACACTAGAGACACATGGATGCGCTTAGAACTCTACAAAATATGTCAAAAATATTATGTAGTGTAGTAATAGTATGTAGTGTATTATGTATGTCTTAATAGTAGTCATTGCTTATCTGTGGTATTTTTGTCTGCAAACCTTAACATGACAACTTAAAATGATTTGTCGTCTCTCGTCCGCGACATATCTCGTGTTGCGCATGTCAGGCCCACTCGCGACGTAAGACGTAACATTACTCAGCCAGTACCTTCACTCACTGGACGTAATCTTAATCACCCTGTACCTTCACTCACTGGACGTAACCTTACTCGCCCTGTACATTCCTTCAGTCACTGGACGTAACCTTACTCACCCTGTACCTTCACTCACTGGACGTAACCTTAGGGCGCCTTCAAATTAGCCGCAAAGTGTCGCGCGGCTGCACCGCGGCAGCAGCGCTGCGGCCGCGCTGCTTTGTAAATCCATAAAATAAAAAGCGCAACTGCAGCGCTGCAGCCGCGCTGCAGCGCTATATCGATCGACTAGTGACGGTGCGCAATTATTTTTTGTTCAGGTCTAAATATTAATTTTATTTTATTATGTTAAGAACATCAACAGCACTTATACAACACATGGATACATTTCTATAAATCTACTTAGCTATTATATAGCAGGTATCACAGCCCAACCTATTCATTAACACAAGATTCACAATTAACTGATATGTCGTCTATTTATAAGAATTGGTTTACAAAAGTAATGACAATTAAAAAATTAAATAATAATGATAAACCTGTGTAATGTGATTTACTTTAAAAATAAAACGTTTAATGTGAGTATTTAATTTTTTTACAAAATAACGGCAATGTTTTGCTTAGGTTTCCTTTTTTTTTCTTTACCCAAAATCCTTTTTCGTTTTAATAGTAACTCGTCTTCTAAAAAAAAACTCATAAACTCAAATCTCAGCATGAGTACATTAGAAAGGGATGGTGCTATTATTTATCGCATATATTGCCATCCCTTTCTAACTTTATTTAAGCATGGATTTGCTTTTGAGTTTTTTTTTCGAATACGAGCCTAAGAGCAGTGTTTCTTCTTCAGAGTCCATCTTGAAACTAAATGTACAAGTACTACTAACTAAATGTACTACGATTCTCGAACCTAGCGACAGCAGCGCGGCCGCAGCGCTGCTGCCGCGCTGCAGCCGCGCTGCAGCCGCGCCACAATTTTGCGGCTAATTTGAAGGCGCCCTTACTCGCCCGTACCTTCACTCACTGCAGCGTGGCTCTACCCATTCAGACAGTCACTCATTTGACACCACCCAGAAGCCACGTGTAGGGTCTCACGGGTAAACCTACTGATGCTAGTGACTTCAACCCTCAAGCTTCCTTTTTAAAGAACTATAAATAACGTACCTAATCAGGTATGATTAATTGATCAAAATTAAGCTGTGTGGTGGTGACTCATTGATAGACTACTACCAACCAATTTCTTCTTTGGGGTGTAGTAAAAGGCGACTAATGGACTATAGACTGCACATACATCACAAAGCACATGTGAAGTTGTTGTTTGGTAATACGTGGTTACTCTTGAACGCAAACTCAATCTCAATACAATTCCAATGCGATTAATATGTATCGATATTGGGATAAGCAAAGATAATTCCGGAACTCCATCTCGATAATAATTTGTTCAATCAATTTCCACGCAATGTAATTCCAATGCGGCGCTATTGTCGCTTACAAAAGTGACATTTGACATTTTTTAGATTTGTGATTGGAAATTGACTAATGCAGTAGTGTTTCAAGAGTAAACCTACTGTGGCAGTGGACTGCTTTCTGCGGTCTTCGTTGCCTGGTATCTGACTAACCTTTGGGGTTAATAGTCGTTTTATTTTGAATTCTTGTATAACCAACATTAAAGTGAGAGTTACGAGTAATAACGCAACACCTCTCTATGATGCAACAATGTGCCTGAAGTAAACACAATCAAAATTCAAATTAGCTTGTATTTATGCAATTTGCCGACTGTATCAAACATTTATCGAGCACTATCTGATTCTCTTATTCAGAGCATACTATACGTAGTTGAAATTCAACCTTAAGTGGTAAGATATAGAGGTGGGTTTTTGTTACGTTCAACTTTTGTTGTTCATGTTAAGTGTTGCAGATAATAATGAAATGTTATTCGTGGTCTTGATTGGCTCGTGGTAGTGGAGAGATGGTAGGTTTTAGGGGGTTTCCTAAGTTGAGCTTTTCTTGGTTAGGGATTCCCAGATGTTGTCTTGAGATAGCAATCGTTATTACAATTTAAACAAGAAAAAAGTTGACGCTAATAACGCTTAAATGTAAGATAAATTCTTTTTTATTTATAACTTAAAGATAAAAAAACAAACAAGTATTACAAACCTCTTAGCTTTATCTTAACTGAATATTAAACATATTTGTAAATATACTTACACCGTTCAGATCTCTTCAAAATCGCAGTCGTCAACGCAGCCCGGTATTCAAAAGATGTAGCTTCATTTCCCACCTTAGGAGTACTTACCTAGTCATATTTTTCAACGTTTCACTAACATTAAGAAAAAACAAAAATAAAGTTTAAAAAAAAAATTATTACAAAATCTGCGCTTAATACTAACGAATTACATTCTGTGGTAGCATTTGAATAAAGTGAGCAATCGCCAAGTATTTGTAAACTAGTTTTCCAATTTACCAATGGAATAGAATCGGTATGCGGTTGCAACTAATGCCATTAGTCTAGGGGGCATCACAATTCATGTATAAACTAACGTATTCATTTTCTTAGTGGTTTTATACGTAACATGACAGATAATTCCACTCCACCTGATGTCAAGTGAAATGGAGTCCATGCTGAAAAACAACTTAAGCCTCGGATACACTGGGGGACAAACGCAGTGACATGTTGCGGAACATGTTGCTCGACAACTATATGGCCACTAGACTGATACTAAGGGGCACGTTGCTCGCACGTCTACATTCAGCGACAAACGGCGCGATACAAATGCGCTCGCTCTCGGAGCGGGAGCAAACAACATGTTCCGCGTCACGTTAAATATCGCGTGCGGTGCGATGCATGTTGCGGGACACCGGGCAACGTTACTGCGACGACGTTGCAGCAACACGTAGAATCTGAGTTTCACGGGACATTTGTCTCCTAGTGTATCCGAGGCTTTAGCGTGCAGCGTTGGCAAGACGAAGCATCAGTCGCCCTCACCTTGCCGGCTCCCAAGGTGCCTCTCCATGCCTCGAGAAAAGAACCAAAGTCCATTAGTCCATTTGGGAAGGATTTAAAACGCCAACATTAGCCGTATCGCGTAGCGGCATACTAAAAGAATACTACCGCCCCCTCTCTTTCCTTGGGTGTCGTAAAAGATGACTAACGGACTAAGTACAGCACATACAACAAATAGCATGAGCGGAGATGTGTTCACCACCTATCACGCTGAGCACGTGTGCAATTGTAATTTGGTGAAGCGTGGACTATGGCAGAGGACTTATTTTGTGGTCCTCATTGCCTAGCCACTCACTCGTGGAAATTTTCAGACACAGAAATTGGCGCAACAGACAGAATCGAGCATAGACTATTGCGATATTTTGCGATCACGATGCATAAAATATACCACAGAACCGAAATAATCGACCTTGTTCATAATAAAGTAGTCTGTAAGTCTATGAAAACACGGTACAAAGTCAAGTGTGTATTTGTAGGTGCGGTCTTATGCGACCGCTTGGGGTTTGAGAGGCTAGTCTCTGACTAACCCCTTAGAGGATACTACTTAGTCGTGAGTTTATAATCTTTCACTCTGCAATAAAGAAGCCGTGTCGTATTATACCTATCATTACAGGACGTATTTAAAATGCCAACGAAAGTGACAATAAAGCAGAAATTGAACGTACCCTACTGCCTACAACTAAACTATGGTTAAGCTCCGGATTTGTGTAGCAATACGTTATAATGAAAGGTCTTTCATATTATCTGACTAGCGTAACGAAGGCAAAAGCTTGTATATTGTCATTGAAATTTATATTCTGGGGTCAGTCCATGGGCGATGTATGTGTGTAAAATAATAATTACGAAGAAAAAATAATTGCCGTGTCGCGTATAGCGGTGGAAGAATACTACAACCCCCTCCATTCATTGGGTGTCGTAAAAGATGACTAAAGGACTAAAGACTGCACATACATCCACCATCTTAAAGCGGATATGGGCTCACCACCTGTCACGCTAATCACATGTGCAGTCGCTATTTGGTGAAAAGTGGACTGCTTTTGCTGTTCTCATTGCCTAGTCTCTGACTGATTATTGTGTATGTATACATAGTAATAATACATACTATTTTTTTTTTTTAAACAAATACCGGTTACACTTACAGCAACGCCGAGGCGTGTAACAGGTCATCACATAACATTAACAATTACAATTAGAAAATAATTAATAAAATTATTTAACATAATTTACAAATACAAAAATAATAAGGACAGCCAACTAAACAATACAAACATAAATATTATAGTTTAATATATTTTTCTTATTACTTACCTACTTAAAAAACTAATACAATAATTCATAAGCAAATATAACTTCATATAAAATATCTACTCCACTAAATGTCTACCTCTGGTTCCTGAGCAATCAAGGCGTTGAGTAACCTGATGGCTTAGGCCGTAGTGGCGAAATGTATATACTTACTAATATGTTGCATAGTACAATATTGAAATTGTGGCAGCTACGTTCAAACGTGTGTAGCTGCTACGCACCTCTTTCTTCTGTTCTGTGTGCTACGAAGGTGCTACGAGTTCAATAGTCATTATGAGGAGTTTATTTTTAAATCTTTGATGGGTAATCTGAATCTCAAATGTCGTGTTATTGAAACGAAAATTTATTATAATGTGATAAGGCTTTACGAAAGTTTTTTGGGAAATGTTACCATTAAAACATATACTGTTAATTTTATTGTTAAACGCGTAATTGCATAGTATTTGTAGTTGGTCAACTTGAAGAGATCTATGGCGTAGCGGCTAAGGTATTCGGGTAGTGATCTTGCCAGTTAAGCTACTTACGCAATGCCGAGTCACAGGATGGGTGACTAAATTGAAAACATCTGGAGCTGCTCCGTGCTTCGGGAGGCACGTCAAGTCTTTGGTAACGGTTGTTGTCGTTAAATAGAGTTTAATCATTTATTTGCATTTCTTGTGCATAAGGTGTTACGTGGTAAGTACTAACAAGAACACTGCAAGGGCACAGATGAAGAAAAGACGGTACCTACTTACATTATTTTTATATTTCTAATAAAATAAAATTTCAAAATTAAATCATAAAAATGCCAGCCATTTGGGAACTTTGCCGAGCGGCAGCGGCTCTTAGAGAAGTCAAAGTCAAAATGCTTTATTCAATATAAAGGTACTGATAGACATGCTACTAAATAATTATGCTTTTAGCATGCTTATTACAAGCGTATACGTAATAAGCATGCTAATTACTAGGAACGCTTTCACACGCATAAGTAGCTATTGCTCAATAGTGGCATGCTTTCGTGCTAGTAATAAGCATGTCTATATGTACCTTAAACCTTTACAGGTACGTATTGACGTCAAAAAAATAAAATATAAAAAGTTAACTAACAGTAGTTCAATCTTATCAACTAACTTAACTACCTTCCTATCTAACTAATCTACCACTAGTTCGGATTTTCGGAAAGCCTTCGACTGAGAAGAAGCTGGCAAGCTGGAAAAATTAGGAGGTCTTGACCTTTTCTCCCTCTAAGTAACAAAAATTATAAAAATAAATATATTAATACAATAACCTACTAATAAATTATGTTCGTACATGCACTGAGATATTATAGGTTTTTAGTTTTTAAGTTATTTCGTTTTAGTTTACAGTTTATCATGGTTTGTTGTTTTTCTTTTGGTTTGGTGTAAATAAATGTAATCTAAACATTAAATTTTATTAAAATTTTACCAAATCTTCTTAGTAGTCCGCTTTTTGTTGTTTAAAAGCAAAAAACCATCACCATCAGTCAATAAACGTCCCACTGCTGGGCAAGGACTCGCATACACATGGGGAGTTGGGCTATAATATTCCAATAAAGGTCAAAGGTAAAAGGTCTAACAAACCAAGAAGCGAACATTTAAGGGCGGTATCTATACATCATTCTGAATACAATGACAAAAAATGGGCTCCAGTTTTATAGTGATTTTTCAAAGTTATGTATTTTAACAAACTAAATCAATTGAAATAATGCACATCATGAAACATGCTGTATCTTTAGTAGCACGCACGCAAACGTCAATAAAAAGATAGCTCAGTGTGCTCCGAGTTTAGTGTGCATGTTTGGCTATCTTTGTGTTTACCGCCTCTGTGGTCTAGTGGCTAAGCTACCGGTTTCAGACCCAGAGGTCCCGGGTTCGATTCCCAGCGGGGGGTACATCTTTGTGTGCTCGGTTTGGTTGGTGGTAGGGCTGTCAAGTCCGCCTGGCTAGCTACCACCATTTTATCTAAGTCTGTCGCCATAACAATGATGTTTATAGCATTGTTGTGTTCCGGCAGTTTGAGATAAGATAGCCAGTTCCTCAGTGGTTGAGGATTCCGGGTGAAGCGCGCTTCCACCTTCGGCCTTATCGTCACTTACCATCAGGTGAGATGAAGGCCAAGCGCTTACCCGTTGCCAATAAAAAAAAAAAAGTGTGTGTGTAGAACAGCTGTATGGGTTTGGAAAGGGTGTATTTTTTGGTAAATTATATTAATGTTTTGTTGATTATCTCGGAAACGAGCCGGTAGTTTTGGACCAAATTTGGTGATCGTGCTCGGTGTGATGTATAGATGCTCCCCTTAAACGTTCGCTTATTGATATTGTTAGACCATATAAGGTGACTGCTAGAAACCGCAAGACACTGTAAGGGCTAGTCATGGCAAGTGTTTTAAACATGACAAAAATTACAAAAAAGGAATTCATGTTTTTTTCCGCGTCAGTTGGCGATAAATACCTACGTTGACGGGTCAACAGACGGCCGGCTGGCCAGCCGTTGCCCTCACGTTGTAGATAATCGTTATTTTTAATTGTTTTAATTTTATTTTTCTTCTGTTATTGCTTTAAAATAAATTAGATACTCAAAGACTATCCAATTAAAATACACAAAATTAAAAAAACACGAACTTCATTTTTGTCATGTTTAAAACACTTGACCTGACCAGCCCTTGAACTTTCTTGCCGTTTCTAGCAGTCACCTTATATAGTCGTCCACTGCTGGACATAGGCCTCTGTAAGAACACGCCACTGAGCACGATCCGCGGCCACTCTCATCCAGCCGGACTAGCATGCGCAACACGAGAACTCTTCTCGACCCGTTTTCTCGTGTTTTATTCATTTATCTCTAATGTCTATCGACACTAAAGCCACATAGATGCGCTTAGAACTCTACATAATATAAAGGATAATATGTTTACTATAAAAAAAAATCATCCAGTCTTATGAAGCTCGAGTGGGATAAGAACCCACGACCTTTGGATTGCCGGTCCACTGCTCTAACAGCTGAGCTACCGAGACCCCAGAAGACTCGTTGAATTTTTCCTAGTAGTTTTTATTTACGCTGCAAGCCAGCGGTATTACGTCACTATGAAGTCTACCCTCACATTCGAAAGAAATACTATTGCAAGTATTTAACAATCGATAAAGACGTAATTGCTTATAATTATCTTTATTGTTGAAATTTTGCATTCACAATGCTATATAAGTAGATAAATAATAAAATACCTTTTTTTTTTTTTTTTGCGACGGGAAATGCATTTAGGCATCCCCCCGGGCCTGGAGCGACTACGGGGGGTATGTGGGGCTCAGCAGTGAGTTTGCCACTACTCCACTAAAACCCGTCGATGTTACGTCTTCCGCGCACGGCGCGACCCCGGGCTTTCCACTAGGGACTCTACCGTGAGCCGCGCCCTTGGAGTGGCGGACGCCGCATAAGGCGCACTCCTTCTCGACTTCTCGGTCGAGTTGAGGGGGGGGCCCGAAACATGGAAACCCCCTCCTCAATCCATCTTGCGAACCCGAAGTGCGGACGTAGGACTCTCCCTGCCCAAATAATAAAATACCTAAGACAGGTTGATTTTTTTTTTCTAGTAAACATATAATCCTTTATCTACTTATACAGCATTGAGAATGCAAAATTTCTACAATAAAGATATCTACATAATATGTCAAAAATAGACTTATTAGTAGATTTTGCAAAGCTGTGTGTGTATTTTTGTCTATAAACCTTAACATGACAACTTAAAATGATTTATCGTCTCTCGTCCGCGACATATCTCGTGTTGCGCATGCTAGGCCTAACAGCTCTTGCCAGCCACCTTGCGAAGATCGTCGCTCCACCTTATCTGAGGGCGTCCTACGCTACGTGTGAAGCTGTGTGGTGGCGGGAAATTATTAAAAGAATACTACCATCCCATCTCTACCCTTGAGTGTCGTAAAAGGCTACCAACGGACTAAAGAGCAACAGCAAGTCACGCTGATCACATGTGCCGCGTAGTAGTTTTTGGTGAAACGTGAATGATAGCCCAACAAACAATTTAGTCGTGTAATGACAGAGTTACATGACATTAAGTTATTTAAAAGTTATATTACAGTAATTTGTTGCACTTTTTGTCGTGTACTGGTGCGCTATTAACCTCATTAGCAGGCATCTTGCACTCCATCATACCTACCGCGAAATGCACCTACAGAATAAAAATAACTACCTCTCCGATATAATTTAATGTAAAAGTTCCGTAATAATGGTGTAATTCAACAATAATAATTGTTGTTTGAAAGGCTGTCGAAATAAACAGAAAGATTCGAAGTTATCTTTTTTTACGTTACCGTAAGATTCTGGAAGGTATAAGGCTATAATTATATTTTATTTATTTTAAACATAAGTTTGTTTACAGAACAAATAGGTATTACGAAAGTAAAGGTAGGTAGGTATGTCATTACTTATTTATGTAAATTATTTTGCCGTGCGATCGTGAGTCTGTGACCTGTTACTAACTTATATTTATAGTGAGTTCGTAAGAATTAAAATCGCCAGTACTTATCATGATGTAGGTAATAAAATGTGGTTTCCGTTTTGTTTTCGTTATATCTTCAACTCGTCATATCGTGCAGTGTTTGCTTGTTTCTGAGACTTTGAGTGCTTGTTTGTTAAATAGGTAAAGTAAGTAACTTACAGAACTAAATTTTACTTGGTGTGCAATCACAGAATAAATTACTTACTAATGTTGCGTAAAATATTATGTATAATTAGTCTATTTGCTGTCATCTCTAACACACGATTCGACGGCGTAGGTTCGTCGTTCCGGCGTTCGGTACAAAACGCACCACAAAGTATTAACTACTCTCCGCGTAGAGCCATAAGGTGCTATTTTGAATGCACACGGTGCCTATCTAATATTGTAGGTAATTAAAACGGCGGCTTTCTTCAACATCAAAGGAGTGAAACTTCTGTACATAGTACTATTATTTATTCTGTGTCATTAGTTCAAAGTCAAAGTCAAATTATTTATTCAATGTAAACCTTTACAGGCACTTATTGACGTCATTACTAATAATAATAAAAAAACAGTTAACTAACTTATAGTTAAGACTTAACAACTAATCTAACGAGCTATTATAGTCTGTGCCAGACAAATGCGCATTGCTACCCCCAGTACCACTGCACGCCGAAACAGAATCGCGTCGAACCGAAATATAAGCCGTGGTCATAGAATTGTGTAATATGATTTCCAATTATCGTATTGATACTGTGGTAAGTAATATAAATTGGAGAGTTTTTGAAGTAAAATAAAGTAGCGGCTGAAATGAGTTTTGGAAAACATTAGTACCTAACCAATAAGGTTTACATTTTTAATCATTCAAATATCTTTTTTTATAAAAACTTAAGCATAAAAAAACGTCAAAAATTAATAAGCATAAACTTGTGTGTTTTAAAATTGTTTCATTTTTTGTCTTGGTACAAGCACAGAATAACTAATACTACTACCGTACAGAAGGTTCACCCTCCAACGACCCCCACGCGAAACAGAAACCTATCTCGTGACCCGAGCGTTCATATTCCGATAAGCACAGCCGACTCGATATCGATTTGACGTCCGTCAGGAGCGCAGGGTTTACGCGCGCGCGTAGGGATTACGAGTTAAGAGGAAACACCACGCCGACGCGGCACCCAAAACTCCCACACAAAGTTATATTATATATTGTTATATAATATGGTCCTATAGACGTAATGGCAACTATTTTATAGGACAGTTATATAGTTATGGTCATGACGTTTTTAAAAAACTTATTTATATAACTTTTTAGTCGTAAGAACGTTATGGGCATATAACAGTGTCCGATGTGTCAATGACGTCATGTTATTACCTTTCTTACAACTTATAAACGGGCGATAGTCGTTTATACGTCGTAATGGTAGTCATTAAGTAATGGTAGAAAAAGAGTCCCCAGTACAACCTGTATACGTCTTCAGGGAACATAAATATCACAATACGACCGTTATTTAACTAATGTCCACGTACAGGTTTTAAAATAAACTTGTATATAACGTGCATAACTGAAGTCCTTCAATCATCTGGTTTGACTTTTTCACAAGCTGGAAGAGAGGAATATCAGGATGGTTCCGTAGTAAAAAAAATATTTGAACATAAAGAAACTGCAGATATTATTTTAATTGAAATGCCGGAAATTACGAACACTAACAATTTCAGCTTTAGTATGTGTAGTTACTTTCAGAAAGTCAATAGTCAATAGTCAAAATATATTTATTTAATAAACTCAATTAATAAGTACTTTGAAACGTCCAAATATTTTTAACCTACCACCCATTCAGGACATCATTTTTTAACTGTGTCAAAGAAAGAAAGAAAGAAAGAAACCACAGCGCACAGAAGCAACGACATTTACAATAAAATATATATTATATGTCGTTACCAGGTGACAAAATACAAAATATGAATTTGAATGTAAATAGTTTAATTAAATATGGTGCTCTATATAAATTAATAAGAGACAATTAGAAATAGCTGTTGGAGTACTTGGAGCATTTCAGACCCAAACTGTTTTGTCTTCTGTATAATCTGACACTTTATAATAAATTTTTTATAAAGCTTTTCTTTGATTTTCATTTTAAATTTATCAAGATCTAATTTCTGAATATCATTTGGTACTTAGTTGTTCAATCATGGTATAAATGAATGTATTACTGAGAAGGACATACAGAATATAGATGATGTCTTTAGAAATAATTATAGATCTAGAGTGGGCTATCGATTATAATATTCCACATGAAGCGTTAAGGAAAATAAATATAATACTGAACGAAAGAATACCTTGTATAGGTCCTTTAGACCCAAAAAGTCTTTTAAAAAGTGGAAGAAATGTTTCAATAATCGTTATCGAGAATGGTCAATATTGGCATAATGAGCTCATTGAATTTTAATTTTTTTATTTTGTTCCACTTTTTCATTTTGAATTAGGTAACTAAGTACTTACTCTAAATTGATATAAATTAAAAAATCAGTAAAGTTTTATAATTTGTTTATTTTTGTAAGTATTTCTTGAAACATAATGAAACCACATCCTCAACTTTAAGTATGCTTTTTATTTTCTTCATATTTGTCTTCGATATAAACTTATCCAAATGGCATTTGAATCATTATGTTGTATTTATGAGGATTGCCTACAAAAGTAAAACTATTAGGTGCATACAAAATAAACATAATGAAACAATAAATGGGTACATAATCATAATATTTGTTTGTATTTACAATTTTACTTTGTACCTAATGAACCCTAATAGTACAGAAATGGCGATGAAACACTTTTGCAGAAGACAATTTATACGTCTGGAAGTTATATTGAAGTCCCATAACATAGTTACCAATAAAAATATGATTAAACATTAAATAATACTCAAGCATTTATGAAACGCATGAAAAATTACTTTAAAACTTACCTTATATTAATCATTATACTTTTTTCCACAACAGAAATGATTGTAGCTGAGAAATAACAGAGTTGTTTTATTATTTTAATGTAATGTGTATTAATAAGATTTCCGTCGCCTTCGATTGTGTTTTAATCACGACGGAGAAAAGTAAAGCAAAACCAAAATTGTTGTATATTATGATTATTTTAACGTTATTATGACATTTACACGACGGTAACACGTCGGTAACATGTCGATAAATGAACAATTACTCGTCATGAAGTCGAGTACACATTGCAGCAGCTAACGTTACTCAACTATTAGTTAAATCAACAACATCTATACGACGACTAAGTGACCAAAAAGGCATTTATATGACTGTTATTCGATTTTCTTATGACATTAAGTTGAATAAAATGGGCCTAAATGCCGTTGAGTAAACGTAAAGATAACGTCTACACGACTACCTTTTAAAACATAAAGTTATAATCAAAACGTTTATTCAACCACACAAATGTTTGTTGGGAGTGGACTGCTTTTGCCTGCCTGATTGCCTAGTCTCTGACTAACCCTTTGGTGATAATAATTACATACATACATACATTTAATCACGACTATTATCCCCGAAGGGTTAGTCAGAGACTAGGCAATAAGTACAGCGAAAGCAGTCCTCTACCATAGTCCACTTTTCACCAAATAGCGACTGCACATGTACTCAGCGTGACAGGTGGTGGTAGTATTCTTTCACCGCTACGCGACGCGGTGATAATAATTATACCCAATACGAGGAAAAAAAGTTAAAGAAAAACTTTATAAATAAATATAAAATTCAGTTGTTCAATTAAATGAAATAAGCCCAGTATTCTCCCCCTGCTACGATAACAAAGGTATAAATTAAATAAAATGAACCGCCAGACTTTCAGATAAAAGCGTCGCAATAAAAAAAAGCTTATAAATCCTTTGTTTCAACACAGATCTCACGCACCCGTAATGTAGATAAGGTAGCCTACGTTTCCACAGTGTTCCTACGTTATACAATGATTCAGTCATGCTTCGACTCATTAAGTTAAAGCTTGTACCCATCTCTTTCACTCTTATTCATAAGTAGAATTTTCGGGGTGTGAGTGAGCGGGACAGATATAAGAATGGTGTTCGGGATGGGAAAAGCAACGCGCACAGAATGAAAACATGACTCAGTAATAAGCATATGGCGTGACGGAGTAAAACCTGGCGCGCAATAGGCGATTAATTTAATAGGAGTAGGATAGGAGTACTTCGCTTCTTTGCATATTTGAAACGAATTTTAAAATAATTAAACTAACGAAACAATGTATTGCCAGGTAGTTACCTTATCTTAGCTTATATTACGGCCCAAATTGATTTTCTAACTATCCGTCGTTTTGCCTGGTAGAGTAAGAAGGTTGACGTAATTTGTATGGAGTTAAGTCGAATTTCTAACTTTTGTACGCACTACAAATAGATTAATAAAGATAAATTTCGGCTGGTAAGTGGGGCCTGCCGAGGTTCACTCAATACCAAGTCGACCCATCGCATTGGGGTCTTTCGTGCAACCTCATCCTTTCCCCCATGTTGGAAATGCCTTTATCATAGAAAAGGGCATCGTACGTATGGCGGCGCACGAAGAAAAGTACATCATTACTATATTGTATTCTACATATCGGTGTAGAATTAATGCTGAACTGGAGTGCACAGCTAAGGCTTAGGCCATGGTCGCTTTCGCTTGTTTTGAGAGAGAGACAGATTTGAGTTCATTGAGTTCATTGCCGGGGTAAACAAGTGGCGTTAGTTCCGCCCCTATTCAGGGTTGTACATTTTTTAAATATGAATATGCATAAAATATGAATGTTTTTCGCAAAGTCTATATTAATTTTTTTTTTTTTTTTTTATTGGCAACGGGTAAGCGCTTGGCCTTCATCTCACCTGATGGTAAGTGACGATAAGGCCGAAGGTGGAAGCGCGCTTCACCCGGAATCCTCAACCACTGAGGAACTGGCTATCTTATCTCAAACTGCCGGAACACAACAATGCTATAAACATCGTTGTTATGGCGACAGACTTAGATAAGATGGTGGTAGCTAGCCAGGCGGACTTAACAGCCCTACCACCAACCAAACCGAGCACACAAAGATGTACCCCCCGCTGGGAATCGAACCCGGGACCTCTGGGTCTGAAACAGGTAGCTTAGCCACTAGACCACAGAGGCGGTTGAAAATTTGCAATATAACAGTTGACTTAACAGTTGGCTTAGTACCCCCTTTCTAACTAACGTTGTAGACGCCGCGGGTGACGGGCCGCCGGTGCGGTGCGGTGCTTTGGAAGACATAAAAAGCTGTCGGTCCAGGATGTTGTTTATCAGATGACAATCGTTAGAACCCACCAACGCAGTGGGCCAGCGTGGTGGCTTATGGCCCAATGTTCCCATGGCCTGATGTCCATGTAGGAAGCAGTGGAATGGAATTTATAGGCTGAAGATGGATACGTTTACTACGTTTCAGGATACGTTTGTTTACATAGAATTCTATCACCACGGCTTATATTTCGGTTCTACGTGATTCTGTTTCAACGTGCAGTGGTACTGGGGGTAGCGATGCGCATTTGTCTGGCACAGACTATAGGCTATAGCTCGTTAGATTAGTTGTTAAGTCTTAACTACAAGTTATTTAACTGTTTTTTATATTAATGTTTAATATTTTAGCGTTTTATTAACGCTTAAATATACTTAAATAAAATTTTTAAACACTGAAAAAAGACGACAACCTCAGGCGGGAATCGAACCACGCACCTTCCGCATTCCGGGCGGCTGCCTTAACCACTTGGCTACCGAGGTCTGGCTTTCAACCGTAGAAATTGGTCAGTGCTTGATGCTTATGTTTTTAGTCAACATTGCTTCATCAAATCTTAGAAGTTTTCACCTCTGAGACCGAAAGAAATATTTTTACAAATATTTGAACATTCGTTTAAGATGAAGCTGCGTTTTTAAAAAAATTACTTGAGTATATTTAAGCGTTAATAAAACGCTAAAATATTAAACATTAATCTATAAACGCAGCTTCATCTTAACCGAATGTTTTTTTTAATTATTATTATTAGTATTGACGTCAATAAGTGCCTGTAAAGGTTTACATTGAATAAATAATTTGACTTGACTTGACTTGACTTGATGATGATGATGATGATGATTATACACGGCCTTAGCGAGGCGTGTATAATCACTTCTAAGCTAACCGTTAGCGGTGAAAGAATACTACCACCCCCTCTCTTCCCTTGGGTGTCGTAAAAGGCGAGTAACGGACTAAAGACAGCACATACATCCAACAGCATAGAGCGGCGATGGACTCATCAAAATAATACTACCAACCCCTCTCTTCTATTCTATTTGGAGAACAGTGGACTATGGCAGAGGAGTGCTTTTGCAGTCCTCATTGTCTAGTCTCTGACTAACCCTTTGGGGATAATAGTCGTGATTATAAGTATGTATGTAAAAAAGACTTCAAATTTGGGCAAGGGCTTTTTTTTTTTTTTTTTATAAAAGAGGGAGGCAAACGAGCAGGCGGGTCACCTGATGGAGAGTAATCACCGCCGCCCATGGACACCCGCAAAACCAGAGGAATCGCAGACGCGTTGCCGGCCTTTAAGGGAGATTAGGTTTAAGGAAGGAATAGGAATTGGGAGGGGGGGGGGGGGAAGGGGCCTCCGGAACCCACACTGGTCGGACGAAACACAACAGCACTAAGCGCCATTATTTCACGCCGAATATTAGTGAGAGGGTGGTATTACGCCGGGCGAGCCGGCCCAATGCGTGCTGCAACGCAGCGTGGCTCTACCACTCAGTAAACCTTTCCCACATGGACAACAACAGATGGGGAGAAAACAAGAGTAAAAGAAAGAAAAGATAAACAAAACATAGAAAGAGTAGAGCTCTTATAGGTCAAGATCACTTAACCCTCAGAAAAGAAAATAAAAAAAAATTAAATAAAATCCTGCAAAAAATGGGGAGCAGATGAAAAAAAAGAAAAATGAGATGGGGAGGTTGGGCCATAACTTAACTAGCAAAATTTTTTAACCGCCTCTGTGGTCTAGTGTCTAAGCCACCGGTCTCAGACCCAGAGGTCCCGGGTTCGATTCCCAGTGGGGGGGGTACATCTTTGTGTGCCCGGTTTGGTTTGTGGTAGGGTTGTTAAGTCCGCCTGGCTTGCTACCACCATCTTATCTAAGTCTGTCGCCATAACAACGATGTTTATAGCATTGTTGTGTTACGACAGTTTGAGATGAGGCAGCCAGTTACTCAGTGGTTGAGGATTCCGGGTGAAGCGCGCTTCCACCTTCGGCCTTATCGTCACTTACCATCAGGTGAGATGAAGGCCAAGCGTTTACCCGTAGCAGAATAAAAAAAAAACTTGCTGGCCCAATGCGGGTTAGTGGGTTTAACGTCTATCATAACACTACCTCCGGGACCAACAGCTTTACGTGCCTTGAAAAGAACGAAGGAGCTCGTGATATTTTTAATTTGGTCAGCCATCCTTTGACCCGGCATTGCGAACGTAGCTTAACTGGCAAGATCACTACCTTAGTCGCTACGCCATAGATCTCTTCAAGTTGACCAGCTACAAATACTAACAAATTACGTGTTTAACAATAAAATTAACAGTATCTGTGTTAATGGAATAAAATGTTTACTAGAAAAAAATCAACTAGTCTCAGGAAGCTCGAATGGGATTCGAACCCACGACCTTTGGATTGCCGGTCCACTGCTCTAACCGCTGAGCTACGGAGACCACAGAAGACTCGCTGAATTTTTCTTAGTAGTTTGATTTACGCTGCAAGCCATCGGTATTACGTCACTGTGAAGTCTACCCTCACAGTTAAAAGAAATAATATTGCAAGTATTTCAACAATCGATAAAGGCTTATAAAAATATCTTTATTATTGAAATTTTGCAGTTTGTTAGTTGATTTTTTTCTAGTAAACATTTATCCTATATCTATATAGCATTGTGAATGCAAAATTTCAATAATAAAGATATCTGTGTTAATGGTTAAACATTTCCCGAAAAACTTTCGTAAAGCCTTTGCTCTATTTTCGTTGGCTACTCAAGAAGACATAGTAAATCTTAATAACACGACATTTGAGATTACCCATTAAAGATTTAAAAATAAACTTCTCCTAATGAATATTGAAATCGTAGCACCTTCGTAGCACACAGAGCAGAAGAAAGAGGTGCGTAACAGCTACACACGACCGTAAGTAGCTGCTACGATTTCATATTTGTAACATGCAACAATCGATTCATTCACTGCTTTCTCCCGTACAGTATGTAACGAATAGGAATACAGATCTTTGTTTCTTCATAGTTTCACCCAACTTCTTTTCATAACCACTCCATTTTTAATTTATTCCAACGTATTGTACGTTGGACAACGGTGCTAAATTGTCAAGTCATTAATTAAGATAGAACTGGTCATCAACAGAACACAGTAGACAAATGTTATTCAAACCTAATATTTTTGGAGTGAAATATTTATGTACAAGTATCGAAATGGAGCAGCGCCGGTCATGTCACAGCTACCTCCACCCCCCTAGAGTAACATAGTAACAGGTAAAGGTGGCATTCGGCACTCCAGCCCCTTACTACCCGCAGTCTGCTCCGGACCGTCGAAGGGGACGGACGCGTTACCACACAGTCAATAGTCGAGCGTTTTTTTGGTCAATTGTTTTTCCACGAACATTGTGATTCGCTGCTGTAAGGTGCACGTTTAGTGAAACTGCGAGGTGAGTGTTAGCTGTAAGCTTTATCATTTGTTTCGGTTTCGTTTTTCAGAAACAAAGGTTGTTTTTAGAATCTAAAAATGTTACATTTTTAGATCGAAAATAAATATTGTCGTATATACTAAAAAGAAAAACCGCTACAAATTACATATACCCTTTTTAAAGGTAAACTGCGTGTAACAAAACCTTTTGTCAAAAATAGAATACATAACGCTAAAAAGAGAAAAAGCTTTTTCTAACAAAGGAAAACGCAACGTGTTGCGCACGTAATCAACAAGTAGAGAGGCGTCATACGTTTTCTGGTTTATCCGTGCTCGAAGGACCATGGAAAAATCTCCTTTCGCTTTGCAGCGTAAAAGCCTTTTTCGGGTGTGCCAGTGAAAATAGTTCATCTGGCTTTTAGTGCGCGCCTATCGAGTTACCTTCAGTTCCGCAAAGGCTTTTACTTGTTAAAGTCCGATGGAACGTCGCGGTATTTTTGACACCAGAGTTTTGAAATAGGCAACGCTATTTTCAGTACTGAATATTCTATTTCTAGTAATAAAGTTTTTATGTTAATAATACTTATGGATCTTTGTTGTCTGACTAATGAACATTTTAAGGGTTCCGTACCCAAAGGGTAAATACGGGACCCTATTACTAAGACTCCACTGTCCGTCTGTCCGTCTATCTGTCGCCACCAAATTTTTACACATGATGTCTTTCGCTATAACAAAAAATACTAAAAACAGATAAATATTTAAGGGGGGCTCCCATACAACAAACGTGATTTTGCCGTTTTTTGCTGGATATTAATAACGGCAACAGGTAGACATTTGAAAGGTTATAACATAGTGTTTTATATTTTTTAGATAATGGTACAGAACCCTTCGAGCGCGAGTCCGACTCGTTTTTTTATAAATTTTTTGTTTGTTTGACATCTAGTAGGTTTTTAACATTTTAGCAGTAGTATAAGTTCTTGTAGAATGGAATGATTAATAAATATAATGGTACGTTAATTAGCGAACTCTAAATTGGTTATTCTAAAACTTTGAAGAGCTTAATCCATTAGCAAAATTCAGTTTTTCGTAGCGAATTATGATACCATGTTGTAGCTCACGAATAGTGAGCATTCCCCGTATATCAGTACACATGTCTACTAATTTACTAAAGAAAACGCTAGCGTTTAACGCAATAGAATCGGCATGGGGCGGTTGCCAATTATCTAGGGGGGCTGAATATTACAACGCTGGTTTAAGCATCCGCAATAAATGTCTGTACTAACACTTTATACGGTCGGGTCTTAATTGTATTACTTTTATAGCTTGATAATCGCTCCTGTTTGACGAATAACATACATTAGGACGATTAAAGACAATTGTACCAATAGTTTGTTTGTATTCTTTAACTTTAGTGAAGTTGAGGAACAAATGAATACAGTACTAGCGGCCGCTCGCGGTTTTACCCGCGTGGTTCCCGTTCCCGTAAGAATAACGGGATAACAAGTATTCTATGTGTTAATCCAGGTTATAAACTATCTGTATGCTAAACGTCATCCAAATCCATTAAGTAATTTTTACGTGAAAGAGTAACAAACATCCATCCATACTTACAAACTTTCGCGTTTATAATATTAGTAGGATAACTTCTGAAATTATTAATTAGATAATCTATCGGTAGTTTCGCCTAATAGATATTCTAGTAGAGTTAAAGCTCCATGCAAATTATGTCAAATTCCTAACTAAAGTTACTATTACTGATATGATTAATTGCAGCCGCAAACAAGGAATGAATTAAAAATTTCGTTAATTTATGTAAGTACCCTACAATATCGTTTGAAGTTTTTGTAAATTACCTATAAGCCTTTAATAATAATAATAATAATAATAAAATATACTTTTATTGCACACAAGAACATATACAGAAAACATTTATACAGTGACAAAGTATAAAACAGGCGGCGTTATTGCTAACAAGCAATCTCTTCCAGGCAACCTTAGGTGATAGAAATATAATAAAAAGAATATTGTAATGGGTGCAAGAATAAGGGAAATAAGCAATAGAAATATAAAATAGATTAGTACAACGTACAACAAATAAATAAAAAAAATGAGATATAAAGAGATCATGCAATATTACGGTACATTAGGGAAATAAATAAAACTAAGATGATATACGTAAAAAATGACTCCGGACCGGACATTTGAAGCCCATATTTTGTCCTTATATGGGCATATTATGGGCTTCAAATGTCTAATAAAGCCCATGTCCATATTCTTAATTTTTAGCCGATACAGGCACCGACCCTTGAACGAATCCAACGTGCGAGCACTCCTGATGCTCTCTGGTAGAGCATTCCATAGCCGGACAGCATGCACAGAAAAGGAGTAGGAAAGGAAATCAGTGGAGTGAAGTGCAGTCGTTAGAGAAAGGTTGTAAGCAGATCGTAAAGTTTCGTAAATTTTATATCTAACTACTGGCCAATGGCCTCTCCATAAAGGCAAGTCATCCCTATAATAAATGGGTATTGTCTTAAACGCCACGCTTACTAAATGCGGGCTTTTTGCCCGACATTTTCCAACTTGGAATTGAACCAAAAAAAAACCTCCATAAAGGTACTCAGTCATTCGCCCCACTCAGTATTTTAAATAGTTTTTACAATGTCGTTAAAGCTCTTTCTACTGCTCAAGTGTTTTGTTTAAATACATAGTTTTGTTCTGTTTTTTATTTTTTAACTTTTTAACTCATTTTTGCGTACCAGCTTCTGGTGAAATAAATAATAAATAAACTTTCCTACACTCACACCAATTATCTAGCCCAAGAGAAACTTCGTTATGAAACTCGTTAAATGGTTACAGACAACGGATAAACATCCTTAAAATACATAGTTATTATACATAGAAAACTCCCAGACACGAGACAATTTAGAAAAACAATAATTTCTAAATTGACCTGATTGGGGATCGAACCCGGGACCTCAGAGATGGCGACACCATGAAAACCGGTGTACAAACCACTCGACCAAGGAGGTCGAGTGGTTTGTACACCGGTTGTAAAATATGTGAACCTTATTTATATTTAACACAACTTATGTACCATATTTCAAGCGAAATAAAAATCTTTGATTTTGTCTTTTGTCTGGTGCAATAGCAAGTTAAGATATTACGAAATACTAGCGAGTGCGTCCGCGTGTAAACACTGTGAATAATTTCCAAAATGTTTCTTTAATAAGGTACAAACCTTGTCCTCGCAATCATACATACAAACATGTAATCAAGACAATAGGGACAGCAAAAGCACTCCTCTCCTTAGTCCACTTTTTACCATATTGCGACTGCACATTGTGCTCAGCGTGTATGCTGTTGGTTGTATGAGCAGTCTTTAGTCAGTAGTCACCTTTTACGACACCCAAGGGAAGAGAGGGGTGGTAGGTATCTTTAACCGCTTCGCGACACGGTAATACATTCATGGTATTGATTTTTATATAAATAAATTGATTACTTTTAAAATGTCAACCAGCCAGTAGGTACTTAAAATACTTTTTTTGCCTTTTTGCGACATCAAACATTTTTGTTACCTATTTTATTTTCCAGTGCGGTCTGTTTAATATAAGGTTGATGGATCAAAAGGTCATCGCACCTGCCCTCTCAATAAGGGATCCTGCCCTTATCCTCATTGAATATCGACTACAAACTGTTTGCTAAACTGTTAACACCAAGGGCCTAATACGTGGACTCGTAGAGTGCTCTAGAACTTCTAAAGGACTCGCTCGTTTTTCTCTACTTTTTTCACATTATCATGTTTGACCCTCACCTTTCCACACCTATTTTATATCCTAATTCCGCCCTTATGATCCATGAGCGCTTTTATGATTTTTCCCCCAAAATATTTAAAGTTTACGATTTTTCAGTGTTTTTTGAGTAATATCGGAAATATCATATACATACTGATATGCACTACTCTGTAATATAAAATGGAATTATTGGAAAAATTGGCGCGTTCGGAACACGATAATGCTAGTTACTGAAAAAGTAATAACTTTATGCCTTATGTATTTTACTAGTTAACCATCAGATTTTCTTTGATTCTTTGATTAAATTTCTATTACTTTAAATGTTACTTTTATATCAATTAAAAAGACACTGTATTGTGAGTTAGTTGTTAAGATCTCTACGAATACAATGAGACAGGGCCAAGGGTACTTTGTAGACAGCACCTTCCTCAGGTAGAAGTCCTGTGATAACTCAAATTTGGTTACCTATCCATAGGCCCCGGCAAAGTTTCAATATCGAAGTTTTTCATCACCGTTTTGCATCACCATCATTATCAGCGTGTAAACGTCCACTGCTGGGCACAGGCACGTGGACATTAGCACGTGGGAATATTAGGTCATAACCCACCACGCTGTCCCAATCCGGGTTGGTGGGTTTTAACAAATGTCATCTTATGACAACAACCGGAACCAACGGCTTAACGTGCCTTCCGAAGCACGGAGGAGCTCAAGATGTTTTTAATTTGGTCACGGGCGACACGGCATTGCGAAAGTTGCTTAGCGGGCAAGATCGCAAGCCGAACGCGCAAGCCGCTGCGCTATCGAGCTCCTCGCGTTGTATAAGGCCAATAAATCGTCTTGAATTATTTTTTTCCAGTTTTCCAGTTCTTTCTCTATCTGTTTAAGCATAAGACACTTAGTCCAATTACTCACCGACCGATATACATTATTTATGGGTGATAAAAACGCAACAAAGCGTAAGGGTCTGAGCTGGGAACCTATAACAGACAGACGCGAGGCTTGTGCATACATACATATGGTGTCACGTCACGTGTCATGTCGTATGGCGTCCATTTGTGAGGGAACAGCGGCTGATGTTAAAAATATATTTATTTTCTAGAAACCAGTAATAAGAACCATTTATAGACTGGGATCACGAACTTCTTTAAGAAATATTTTTAAGGAAGTTAGTGTTGGTACTGTTGCATCTCAATATATTTATTTGTAAAGTTTTTGTGCGTTGCAATACCTAATAAATAATTTTCTAAACACGGTGATGTACATAATTTCAATAAAAAACTAGTAATGCCACCGTTTAGGTTACAAAAGGTTCTCGGCTCTTTCTTGGGGAAAGGTATACACTATTATAATAAAATACTAAGTACTGTACTAGATTTACCTTTAGATAAGTTTAAAAATCATGTAAAATCTTGTTTACTTAAGAAAGGTTATTATACAGTTAAGAAATATTTAGAAGACATAACAGCCTGGTTATATTAAAATATTCACATTATATTTTCTTAGTCCATTTTTTTATTACTAATTAATTTTTAGCCTTTAGCAGCAGTGTCTTACAGACAATATAAACCTACTCAAAATTTATGTTGTGTGTAACGTTGTCTAAAGGTTTTCTTGCTTTTCTTGGAGTTACTCGAGTGTGTCATGATCTCTCAAAGTGTCTCTGCGGTGGTGGCATGTGCGTCGGGTCGTTACGTTCCCTAAAACAAGGTTGAGCGAAGCGATGGCTGATTCACATGTCATACTCGTGAACGGTAGCCGCCTGTGGAGGCTGGTCTGCTCTTGCAATCATATTTTATTGGTAGTTTTTAATAGTTTTTCTTTTTTCCTTTTTTCAAAGATTGAAAGACGTTGTTTAGTTTATTTTAAATTGAGGAATACCTGTTATTTTATTAGATACTAGCGGCCGCTCGCGATTTCACCCGCGTGGTTCCCGTTCCCGTGGGAATATCGGGATAAAAAGTATCCTATGTGTAATCTAGGTTATAAACTATCGGTATGCTGAATTTCATCCAAATCCATTAAGTAGTTTTTACGTGAAAGAGTAACAAACATCCATCCATACTTACAAACTTTCGCGTTTTTAATATTAGTAGGAAGTAGGATTATTTAGTATGTCTTTGTGTTGTCTTGTAATCGTACTAAATGTTTTTTTTTATCTTGTAATGGAAAATGTCCTTCTATAACAGGGAGGGCATTTTCCAATTTGTATTGACGCTGTAAAAGAAAGAGGAAAGAAATGCCCATGCTGAGTTTCTTACCGGTTCTTCTCAGTACAAGGCTCCCGCCTCATAGTTAGTCTTCCGAACCAATGGCATAGCGATTTCGGTTTCCCATACAAATTTCCAAGTCGAAATTTTTAAAAACCATTATGTAAATTTTATTGAAACTTTGCACGCTGAAGTAAAATACAGAGATCTAAATAGTTTGTTGAAAACACTTTATATTTGGCTGAGCTATTGCGATTTAAAGTGTGCTATTGAAAGTTTAAAATCGCAATAACTCAGTTAAATAAATGTTTTTTAAAAATGTTTTCAACAAAGTATTTAGATTCCTGTACTTTACTTTACAATGCCAAGTTTAGTTAAAATTGGCTCATTGGTTTTTAAAAGTTTCAACTTGGAAGTTTGTATGGAAAACCGAAATGCGCAAACCCTCATAAGTGCTCAATGATTGTAGCCTAAATTGAATAAATAATTTTGAAATTTGAAATTTGAAAATGCATGTACTTAATCACGATTATTATCCCCGAAGGGTTAGTGAGAGAATGAGGACCGCAAAAGCAGTCCTCTAGCATAATCCACTTTTCACAAAATAGCGACTACACATGTGCTCAGCGTGACAGGTGGTGAGCCCATCGCCGCTCTAAGCTGTTGGATGTATGTACAGCCTTTAGTCTGTTAGTCGCCTTTTACGACCCCCAAAGGAAGAGAGGGGGTGTTAGTTTTCTTTCACCGCTACGCGGTTATCATTACCGACCGATATACATTATTTATGAGCGATAAAAACGCAACAAAGCGAAAGGGTCTGAGCTGGGAACCGACGACAGACGCAAGACTTGTAAGCTTCTTTTATTCCACTTAGCTATTGGTCAAAGTAATATGTTTTTTAGTGTCGTGTTTCCCTTTAGGTATAAAGTACATTAAATAAGTATAGAGAACGGTAATGTTATTCGTATTATTTCTGTCTGACGTCCGAGTCGAGTAGTTAGCATGCCGGTACTAGTCACGTCATCTCTGAGGGCCCTTGTTTAATTCCCGGTTGGGTCAATTATAAAATGATTGTTTTTCTAAAGTGACTTCGTTTCTGGGTATTTTCTATGTTTATCGGTTATCTAGTTAACCATTTAAACAAGTTTCAAAAGAAGCTTCATTTGGCTGAGTTTTTATTTATTTATTCGGTAACGGGTAAGCGCTTGGCCTTCATCTCACCTGATGGTAGGTGACGATAAGGCCGAAGGTGGAAACGCGCTTTACCCGGAATCCTCAACCACTGAGGAACTGGCTATCTTATCTCAAACTGTCGGACACACACAACAATGCTATAAAACATCGTTGTTATGGCGACAGACTGAGATAAGATGGTGGTAGCTAGCTAGACGGTCTTAACAGCTCTACCACCAACCAAACCGAGCACACAAAGATGTACCCCTCGCTGGGAATCGAACCCGGGACCTCTGGGTCTGAAACTGGTGGCTTAGCCACTAGACCACAGAGGCGGTTCAAAGTTTTATTATTATTTGCATAAAACTTTCCCTATGCAATATTTAGTGCAGATAAGATTTTCTTTTTTATACACCTTAGTGTACAGGAGTTCGATAGCGCAGCGGCTAGAGCGTTCGGCTTGCGATCTTGCCCGCTAAGCAACTTTCGCAATGCCGAGTCGCTGAATGGGTGACCAAAAACATCTCGAGCTCCTCCGTGAGTACGAAGATATGTTAAGCCGTTGATCCCGGTTGTTGTTGTAAGGTAACAGTCGTTATTATAACCCACCAACCCGTATTGGGCCAACGTGGTGGGTTATGGCCCAACATCCCCACGTGCTATTGTCCACGTGGGAGGCCTGTGACTAGCAGTGTGACGTTTAAAGGCTGATGATGATGATGACACCACAGTGCCCGAGTGGCTAAGCGCGTGATCCGATAACTGGAGGTCCATTTTCGGATTTTTCAATACATACCCCGGGCACATGAGTAAAGAAACGGTACAGAGACAAAGCTTCATACAACCGCGCCTTCGCGAGTCAACTACTACAAGCATACGGCGCATGTGTGCGTGTCCACTAGCCGCTGCGTCGCGTATGCGCCGCCACTGGATAAAACCGGTTTACCACAGTATTTACGCTCGCTCGGCCAGTGGACAAACGTAGAGACTCGCGACGGCGCGTTGTATGAAGCTTTGTCTCTGTTCCGTTTCTTTACTCATGTGCCCTGGGTTTGTGGTCACCAATCCGCATTTGGTAAGCGTGCTGGTAAAGTCAATACCAATCACTTGTAGCCAAGACTTCATTTCAATAATGGAGGCCTTTACCCAGCTGTGAGAATCATCATCATCTGTCTACTACTCCGCTGGCTCAGCGACCCGAAGAAGATCTTGGCCTCCGACACGAGATGACGCCACTGCTCCCTGTCTGTGCAGCCTCTTGCACGTTGATAGGCCCCAGCTGCTCGAATACGTCCCTGGCTACCATGTCCTTCCAGCGGTAGTTAGGGCGTCAGACCGGCCTTCTCCCACAGCGTACTCCCATCCTATATCATCCCCTATGCGTTCGACGTGGCCCAGCCAGCGGAGTCTGTGTGACTTGGTCATCATCATCAGCCTATAAACGTCCCACTGCTGGGCACAGGCTCCCACATGAACGAACACGTGAGGATATTGGGCCATAACCCACCACGCTGGCCCAATGCGGGCTGGTGCCTTCTGAAGCACGGAGGAGCTCGAGATGGTTTTTTTTAATTGGTGCTTAGCGGGCAAATTTGCAAGCCGAACGCGCTGGCCGCTGCGCTATCGAGCTCCTTTAAGAGAGAGTATATAGGCTATATATATTATTATATATTATATATATTATTTTTTTCATAAGAAGGCTGATGACTCTGCTTCACTTAATGAGTCCAGGCGCCTACTATGAACTCTTATAAGCATTTTTACTTTAATCTTACTATGGAAATTCCCATAAAACCTGGCATTGTAAGAATAAACTAGTACTGCTCTAAGAGGTGACAGTAGGTCCCCAGATGCGATGACAGGTAATGTAGCAGGATTGTGCCACATAAGCCGACCTTACCTATAACCTGCTTTACGAAGAACGGAAGTACTCGGAACATTTCAAATAGGTGATCGCTTGGGTGACCCATATTTTGAAAGATGCATAACTTTCAAGATCGTAACACGAAAATGCAAGCCATTTCGATATGAACTCTACATTTTAAAACATTAACATATTTAACACTAGCGGCCGCTTGCGGTTTCACCCGCGTGGTTCCCGTTCCCGTGGGAATATCGGGATAGAAAGTATCCTATGTATTAATCCAGGTTATAAACTATATGTATGCCGAATTTCATATAAATCCATTCATTAGTTTTTACGTGAAAGAGTAACAAACATCAATCCATACTAACAAACTTTCGCGTTTAAAATATTAGTAGGATAATGTAGGTACAATATTGAAAATGAAATGGAAATGTAATTTATTTTTCTCATCACAAAAGGTACTTAATTGTAAGATATACATGGATGACAAAATCATTAAAATCACGTTGATACACAAAACAGAGTAAGTGATACCACATCTTATCTTATCTTATCTTAGGGGGGCCTGCAGAGGTCTCTCTCGCAGCAGCATGTGGACCAATTTGGATCTTTTCTGCAAAAGTGATACCACATAACAGTCGACTTCTTCATTAAAATCCTACTGTTTAAGATTTTTTTTCCAATTTGCATAATACCTGAGTCTTACAAAATAAATCATTTATAATGGATGGTTTCACTTAACCAAATTTGTTCAACAGAGATTATGAAGACGCCGAATTCTAAAGAAGACACATTTAAGGGACCCGAAAAGTATTTAAAGACATTTCCCTTATCTCCGAAACTCATCATAGACGCGCTACAAGGAAACGTAATTTAAGTTTGTTAAGAGGGTCTAGCTTACTCTACTAATATTTAGTAAAATAGACAGAGTTAGGATTTTTAAGTGTTGTATTTTCTTGACAATAGAAGTTTCGTGTGTCATTCTGACAAGAATTTATATTTGAATTTATTCGATTTTAAGAATGTCACTTCGCCATCACTTCGTAAGTCAATAGGGTTGGAGCTTTGTGAGTTATAGCAAATGCTGAGTAGAGCTAACATTACTTTTCTCCCCTTTTTATAACGACAAATAAGAATTGGAAAATGCTTCTAGCACATTGTTCATTGCAAATATGTCTTTATTATAAGTCAGGCAACCGGTAAAACAAGAAAAATCAAAGATAAATTGCATAAATACTTACCTAGATTTTGTTTTTTTTTCAATAACTTATTAAAAAACATCCAAATGACAATGATTACAAAACTATCCGAAAGCAACATTGGCAGCTTATTTATTTGCTTGTTGGAAGATTTAGTCAAATATCAACTAATGAATAGCAATTTGAGTTAATCAATGCTATTTACAAATCTCCACTTTTTTTATAATGACTCGTCATAGTGATGCATCCTGCCTGATGGTAAGCAGCCGATGCAGTCCAAAATAATGAGAGCGCTCCTCACCGTGGAATAAGCACTTCTCTCTCACTTCTCTCTCTCTTAAAAGAGCTCGATATGTATAATGAAGAATGCAGCCGCAACCTCACAAATACACCTCGGTAGAACCATGACTTATACAATTTAATCTCAAGCTATGCTCCGAAACGTTTCCACTTTATAACTTCTTGAAGTTAAAACGGTAAGACTTTATCATCGTTTGTAATTTAATTAAAGTTCATTTCGCTATTTAATATTAAAGAGAGCTATGCTATTATTATTAAGTAACAATAAGCAATGCGCGACACTGCGCAATTACATAGGCTTTTCTTAGCGGTCTGAACTTTAAAACAATTATTTTATAATCTTCATCATAATCATTATCAACAGCTTATTTCTGATGGTTAGGAATGTTCTTTTATTCAACCACGAGGACCTACTTCTAGTTTAGTACTTTCTCATATCAACTACTGCGTTCATATCACAATGGTTGTGCGTGCGCGATCGTTACGAGCAAGTTGGTGTGACGTGGTACTAAAGTGTTAAGTGATCATAAATCGTACTTACTGTGGAACTGCCTATCGTAACCCTAACTGTTAAGGCTCAGCTCGATAAAATTCCGGCCATGTCTTTTATAGACAATTTCGAAAACTTTACTGCGGTAAAACTATCAAGCTAGGCCATTGAAATATGGAGTTGTGAAAGTTTAAAAATAGCAGAATATAGTCGATCGATAACCACCTCTTCGACTACTGGGGGATATATGATATTTTTTTAACCGGTTTGGTTGGTAGGCCTTGTTCTTAGTCCACAAAAATTGGCTGTTTACTAACTTAATTTTAAGTCTGTTTTCTTAACTAAGTAAAATCAAAGAATGTCTTTTCTTAATTTACATAGATAACTAGTACACCAGTAGCCTTCTTATGATACCTATCTACCCATTTATTTTAATATTTAATTCTTCTGAAGTTATTTTATTAAACTACATTTCACTTAACAGATCTAAACTTACCTGTACTTTTTTAATCCTGAATGTGTATGTACAAATATAATAGGGGAAGAACACTGTCATATACTTATGTAGGTATAACAGTTCTAGATAAAATTACTTAATCTTAAAATTTAAGTGTTTATTTCGGTTCTGTGGTCTCAGTAAGAGCAGTAAGCACAAAGTTTATTCATTAAAATTCGACCCGACCAAGGGCTAACCAATCATAATTGATTTAGTTCCCAACAACTTCTCCAGTTTCCGAATAACTAATTATAATATCAAAAGCTTTGGGCGTTTCTTGGCGAAACCTTTAACGGAACCTTGAGAATAATATCTGTAATCCACCAGTAGCTAGTTGTTGTAAATTATTAAAACATAACTTCGGATTTACTAAAGAAGTTGATACTGTACTGCTAGGCACAGACTATGATATATAGCAACGTGAGTTATGGCCGTAAGCAACCAAGCCGACGCACACTGGTCTAAATTTTGTAAAAAGTGGACATTGCAAATATATGATTTTCAAAAATACTATTAGATAGTACTAACAAAACAGAACACTAGAATAAACTAAACTAATAAATAAACTTTCCTACACTTGCACCAATTGTCTAGCCCAGAGAAGCTTCGTTATGAAACTCGTTAAATGGTTACTAGACAACGGATAAACATACTTAAAATACTTAAATACATACTTATTATACATAGAAAACCCCCAGACTCGAGACAAATTAGAAAAACAATAATTTCTAAATTGACCCGACCGGGGATCGAACCCGGGACCTCAGAGATGGCGACACCATGAAAACCGGTGTACAGACCACTCGAACAAGGAGGTCGTCAAACAGACAAACACTAATATTCCATACAGTTTTAATAAAAATGGGTCCTTCATAGATAGAAACTTAGTTGAAAAAAAAGTCCGCTTCGGAGGACGGCCTCGACGTCGCGTCGCGACGGTCGTCGTCGGTCGGACGAGCGGCGACGACCTCGATGCCTTTGATGGAAATTGGTTCCAATCAATTTGGAACTAATTTCTAAGGTTCGAGTCTCTCGGTGTCTTGGAACTAATTTCTAAGGTAGGGAAAAAGAGAGCTGGAAAGAATGGGGGAGACCTTTGTTCCAGCAGTGGGACACTATAGGTTATCTAAAAAGAAAACGGATAATGTTCTAGATCAATGTAGAAACTATTTAATAATGACTATTATCCCCAAAGGGTTAGTCAGAGACTAGGTGATAAGGACCGCAGAAGCAGTCCACTTCCATAGTCCACGTTTCACTAAATAACACGCGCTCATCGCCGCTCTGACGTATGTACCGTCTACAGTCCGTTAGTCGCCTTTTATGACACCAAAGGGAAGATATAGGGGGATAGTATTGTTTTAATAATAAGCCGCCACCACACTGCTCGAAAGATTTAAGGAAGTGTATACAGTGCCACAAGCGGCACTCTATCTCAGTCGGTTTGGGAACCGTAAGTTTTGCGGTATAATAGTGACGCCGCCTAATCTGTCGTAACGTTTTTTATTAAACAACAGAAATACTAGCTGCCGTACTTCTGTAGGTCACGTGATAGGTTATAATTTTGAGGTTATTTTTTTTTCTTAGACAACAGAAATCTAACTCCATACAAAAATATCTTTTGAATATTATGTCCTCCGAACATTATGGCCAATAAAAAAATATGTTGCGGTTCCCGAACCGATTGAGATACAATACCGCTTGTGGCACTCTATACACTTTGTACTAGGATGCCGTAATTACGGTATCATAACCGATCGTACAAGAATGCAGCTTATGGCACTCTATCCACAGCCAAGATTAGATTTGTTAGCCGTAGTTCCAATACGCAATTCGTCCATTTCGCATTTTGCCGTTCGCCTATTACTCAATTCGTCAATAGTTTGATTCGGCCATTTCGTGAATCGTCATTACGCGATTAACCCTTTCACGGGTCTCTACCCGTATTGTACGGGTCTCTACCCGTATGTATATTCCTACCATATTTATTTTTTGAAATTTAAACAATTGAGATAAGGTCGAAAACCAATGACAAATTTGAACACATGGTGCCCATTAGAGATTTTAGCAAATAGTTGCGCCTCGTGCATTAGTGCCTCGCGGCTTAATTTTTATATCATTGACTGTTGTTGTAGGTATATCTGTGCGAAATAAACTTTTATTCATTAATTCACATGTATTATAATTTATTTAGTGTATCACAATCAACTTGCATTTTGTTATAGGGCACTGGGCCAAGGGCAGGAACTAATTCGCGGTCGATATTGAACTGGGTGCTATGGTGTAACTCGATTTGTTGGTTTGTTTTACGGAACGCTTCACTTACTTCGGCTTTTACAACGTGACTTAAGATTAATTCAGCGTGTTTGGTCACTGGTCTATAATACCGCACGATTATCCCCGAAGGATTAGTCAGATACTAAGGCAATGAAGACCGTAAAAGCGTCCGCTAACATAGTCCACTTTCAACCAAATAGCGACAGCACATGTGCTCAGCGTGACAGGTGGTGAGCCCATCGCCGCTCCATGATGTTGGATGTATATGCAGTATTTAGTCCGTGAGTCGCCTTTTACGACCCCCAAGGGAAGAGAGGGTGGTAGTATTCTTTCACCGCTACAAAACACGGTGAAGAATAACTATTTGTAAAAAGCGAGTTTTTTATGTGATGAGGAGGCAAATGAGCAGGCACTTTATCTGATGGGAAGTAATCACCGCAGAACAAGAGGATTTGAAGACGCGTTACTGACCTTAAGGAAGGAGGAGTAATGTTTTCTGAGGTTTAAGCGAGCACTACACATTGAAATGAATTATTTCGCGTTTAATTTACTATTTACATAGTTTTTTTTATATTATCCTGACGTTTCGAACCCTTTACAGGGTCCGTGGTCACAGGGCGACTGAGGTGTTGGTCGTCTCTTAGTTAGAAGTTAGACAGTAGACAACTTCTAGTAACCAACTTAGGTAAAAAATAAAAAAAACTATGTAAATAGTAAATTAAACGCGAGTTAATCCGTAAAAAAGTGTTTCATTTCAAGGAGGAGTAACTTTGAGGAAGGAGTTAAAGTTGTGAGGGGGGGGAGGGGGAAGAGATAGGCTCCGTTACTTTCACTCGCCGGACGAAACACAACAGCGACGGGTGCCTACTGTTTTTAACAGTATAGTTAGCATCCCTAGCTGCAACGCAACGGGGCTTTACCGCTCAGACAGTGTCACTCAATTAGCACCACCCATGAATCACGTGTAAGGTTTGAAGGGTAAACCTACGGGCGCGAGTGGCTTTAGCCCTTAAAAAATACTCTTAAATTAAAAGATTGTTTATAAATTTTGGCCGTTAATCACCATGCTTATCCACTTTATAGAATGATCTAAATAAACTAAATAAATAAACTTTCCCACACTCACACCAATTATCTAGCCCAAGAGAAGCTTCGTTATAAAACTCGTTAAATGGTTACTAGACAACGGATAAACAAACTTAAAATACTTTAATATATACTTATTATAATATAGAAAACACCCCAGACCCGAGACAATTTAGAAAAACAATAATATCTAAATTGACCCCACCGGGGATCCAACCCGGGACCTCAGAGATTAGGGACACCATGAAAACCGGTGTACAAACCACTCGACCAAGGAGGTCATCAAGGAGGAATCATAAAAAGGGCTCTTGAAATTCTATCTTCCGAAAAGAAAATTTTCAATTGAATGAATTTTTTGCGATAACTTTCCCGCCCACTTCCCCCGTGAGACCCTCCAAATTGTCTATCCTAATAAACGATTGCCCGGGGCCGCATTGTGAACTGAACCAATGTTATACGACCGATCCCACTCAGCCTCTGACCTTTTATATACTGGACTAATTTCACATTATAACTTTTTAAACTGTGACTTCAACATTTGAAAAATTAAGGTTGCTTCACACTTAACGGTGAAGTCACAGTTCCGACACAGTACCGGCACAGTGAAAAATATTATTTCATATTTCTCTATGAATTTTGTCGAAACGAATACGTCCGTGATTTGCCGGTAGCGGCACTGACACTGAGAGCTGGGAATGGGCACTGCCAAAGTGGGGATGCGTTCATAGAGAATGTATGAAAACACTGTGCCGGTACTATGCCGGAACTGTGATGTGTGAAGCAACCTTTATTGAGGGGATTGTCAGGGTACAAGTACAGATCATGCCGCTCTGGCAACGGTCTACTCATCTATGATTGTATTATATTAGATCCTTACATATGAAATTGGCGTTTTGTCATACTGGCCACTTTGATCTCAGATATCTCCTCTTTGGTTAGGAATTCCAATTTAAAATTTATACAGCTATGTACTCATGCTTTTGTGTTTTGAAAACCGTAATTCATTTGTTTTTTCCTCTTTTGGTTTTTTCTTTGCGTCACTCAGTTTACAAAATGGAAAACTTGAAATATCGCGTAATTTTCGAGTACGAGTTCCATTGTGGCACCAGTGCTGCAGAAACGGCTCGAAGGATTCATTATGTGTATGGCGGCGGTGTCGCAAAAGAAAACACAGTGCGTTTTTGGTTCCAACGACCTGCAGAATAAGCCCCATGGACGACCGGAGACCAAAGTTGATAACGAAGAATTTAAGGCTATTGTGGAAGCGGATCCATCGCAAACCACGTCCGAGTTAGCTGCAGGCTGTGTTAGTGATAAAACTGTTTTAATCTACTCGAAGCAAATTGGGAAGGTGAAAAAGCTTGAGAGGTGGGTACCTCCTTATAATCGACGCGTCGACTGCTGCGTTACGTTACTCAACCAGCACAATAATGAAGGGATTTTAAATCGAATCATTACCAGTGATGAAAAGTGGATCCTGTACTATAATCCGAAACGCTTATCGCAATGGCTGAACCCTGGCGAACCGGCCAAATCCAGCCCCAAGCAAAAATTGACTCAAAAAAAATTACTTGTGAGCATTTGGTGGACTAGTGCCAGTGTCGATCACTACAGCTTTCTTAAATCTGGCCAGATGATTACGGCAGATGTCTATTGTCAGCAAACTGCAAACCATGATGGAAAGCTAGCTGCTAAACAACCGAGGCTGATCAATCGCTCTAGGCCACCGCTGCTTCAGGGCAAAACTAGACACACTGCACAACAGACGAATACCAAATTAGAGGAGCCTTAATTGGAATGTCTAAGACATCCATCGTACTTCCCGGACCATGCTCCAACAGATTACCATTTTTTTCGAAATTTGGATAACTTCTTGCAAGGGAAAAAAATCAACTCTGATGGGGTCGTCCAAAGCGCCTTCAAAGATTTAACTGATTTCCGTCCGAATGGTTTTTTTAGTAAAGGGATCAATGAACTACCTATGAGATGGCAAAAGTGCATAGATAGCAATGGTTCATACTTTGATTTAAAAAATCGACTTTATGTTCCTCGCTTACAAAACGCCAATTTATATGTAAGGACCTAATATTTATTATTTTAATTATTTAGTTACTTGCTATTTACTAACCGTGTCGCGTAGCGGTAAAAGAATACTACCACCCCCTCTCTCCCCTAGCATGTCGTAAAAGGCGACTAACGGACATACATCCAACAGCATAGAGCGGCGATGGACTCAACTCACCACCTCTCACGCTAAGCATAATAATGTGCAGCTGCTATTCAATATCTGTCTTAGCGATTATTTATACTATGGCATAAAACCTCCTTGCCAAAGCTGGCTGGATTTGGAGCCCATCTTTCTAAGCTACCTGTTTCAGACCCAGAGGTCCCGGGTTCGATTCCCAGCGGGGGGTACATCTTTGTGTGCTCGGTTTGGTTGGTGGTAGGGCTGTTAAGTCCGCCTGGCTAGCTACCACCATCTTATCTAAGTCTGTCGCCATAACAACGATGTTTATAGCATTGTTGTGTTCCGGCAGTTTGAGATAAGATAGCCAGTTCCTCAGTGGTTGAGGATTCCGGGTGAAGCGCGCTTCCACCTTCGGCCTTATCGTCACTTACCATCAGGTGAGATGAAGGCCAAGCGCTTACCCGTTGCCAATAAAAAAAAACAAAAAAAAAAAATCTTTTTTCTTCTGACGCCGTGTCAGTTGGCGTTCTTCTTTTGTTCTGTTAAAAAAACTGTCAAAACTGCTGCTGCTGAAAATAATACGTGTGACGTTAACCGTAAAAATACAAAAATACATCTTTTCCTACAAAACCGAACCAAGAACTGCAGAACGAGCCTCAGATCGCGTCTCCTCAGAAAGCTGGTCATGGTTAGTGTTTTTTGCCATATTATGGGTAGTTGCCAAGGCAGATTGCAATACCGAAAGCATTGTGTGATTTAATAGTTTGATTCCAACACCTAAGTATACAGTCCACTCTTTAAATTATTACCGTGGATACCACAAGTGGACTATGGTAGAGGACCGCTTTTGCGGTCCACATTGCCTGTCTCTGACTAACCCTTCGGGGATAATAGTCGTGTTGTATGTATGTATAATTTAATAATTCCCAAATTACTTTTTCTAGTTGCTAAAACAAAACAATTTATCAGAGTGACGTCAAAACGCTTTTATAATAAAACCAAGTGAATAAAACAAATAGGATCTCTCAGACGTCGCTGTGAAAAGTGGCGGGCGTATTTTAGCTGTACCGTAGCGACCCACCGAAAGGAAAATAAAAACACGGAATTTGCTTTTAACGAAATGAATCGTGAGTTAGAGCCTCTTTGTTCTTGTCACCGACGATTTGCCTGCGCCGACATTCGGTGAGGCGTCAGACCTTCGCGGTGGATGGAATGAATAAATATGGAATGTCACTTAGATGCGACATAAATGTCTAAAGTGTCTTTATAAGACATAGTTTCACGGGAGCTAAGGATTAGTTGACTTTACATAACAAATTTGTATGGTATCGCAGTAGTCTATTCTGTACTCTGAGGTAGTAGTTACAGAACACAATATTCGACCTAAACATATAGAACTGTGCTGATTTTGTTGCAAATCCAGTGTTACTCTAATAGTAATAGTTGTTCTTTGCACTTAATATGATGATCCGGTTGCGAGATTATATACATATTAACAAACACCCTGTATATTTGTATCAATCCAAGTACAAATCAAAATCAAAAAGAAAAGCTTTATAAAAAAGCTTATTATAAAATGTCAGATTACACAGAAAGCAAACAGCTTGGATCTGAAATGCTCCAAGTACTCCAACAGCTATTTCTAATTGTCTATAATTAATTGATACATTATATTGTACTTTTGTATTGCATCATTTATTATTTTTTTTAATTCAAATTTTGTACCTATTTTACGACCTGGCAACGACATTTTTTTTTGTAAATGTCGTTGCTTCTGTGCGCTGTGGTTTCTTGCGCCCGTTCTTTGCCACAGTTAAAAAATGGGGTGTGTAATGTTTGATATAAATACTTATGAGCTAACGTACAGATAATATAATTTCATTTGATGTAATGTACTTTTAATATCATGTAGATTTGATATAATAATCAAATGATATAAAACATTACTCATGTAATAAGCAAGCAGCATGCAAGCACATGTTTTAGATAGGAATTTAGCTCTTTATACAATTTGTGATGCTTTTTTGTTATTTTTTAATTTTTATCTGTTTTGTGTACTTTATAAATTAATAAAATAAATAAATAAATGCCCCTACCAATTTAGCTATTTTAAGAGTTAACGGTAAAGGTCCCTGTTGTAAACAAAAATCTAGTTAGAAAACTGTCCATGAGCATTTCCAAGCTACAGGAAACATGTCACTGTCAACTGCAAGCGGGTACCGGGTAAAATGTTCGTGTCGTTTCACGCAACGCAACTCAATTTTCCTAAGGCACTGCGCTAACGTGTTGCTGACACGGGACATACATACTCGTACGTACTTACTATATATATATCTGCTATCCGTCTCTGGAACGCTCTTCCGTTGCACATTCGTCGTGCAAAGAGTAAAATGAATTTCAAACGACTAGTGCGTGAGCACTATTTTAACGCGATCTAATTGTCACACTATCTGATTTGTTATATATATGTATAGGTATATATTTACGTATAATATTTATGTATCATATTTTTATATATTTTATAATATTTGTTGTGTTAAGTATTTGTGTAGTTCGGTATTTTATATACCTAAGTATTAAGTTGTTTATGATTGTATTAACTGTTTTGATCTATCGCCTTACATCTAGTCTCCCACATCCTTACCGTTTGACTGGTAGAGAATGCCATGTGGCGTTAAGTCCGTTTTTTGCTGTTTTTTTTTTGTGCAAAGAAGATTACAATACTAAAAAAAATAATCATATAATCACGACTAATATCCCCAAAACCCCAGTAGTCGCCTTTTATGGCACCCAAGGGAAGAGAAGGGGTGGTAGTATTCTACCACCGCTACGCGAAAACGGGACACCGTCATAAAAAAAATCGCAATTTGCAGTGCGTTCAATTGCCGCTACCGGACAAGCGGACACTGCGTACAAATTGTACTTACATTATCGTATTAATATTAATTAAACTATTTACATTCAAATTCATATTTTGTATTTTGTGACCTGGTAACGACATATAATATATATATATATATATTTTTTGTAAATGTCGTTGCTTCTGTGCGCTGTGGTTTCTTGCGCCCGTTCTTTGCCACAGTTAAAAAATGATGTCCTGAATGGGTGGTAGGTTAAAAAATATTTGGACGTTTCAAAGTACTTATTAATTGAGTTTATTGAATAAATATATTTTGACTATTGACTATTGTATAATATTGTAACTTTTGTTACTGCGAGGGAGAAAAAAGAAAGGCCTCCTGAGTTTCAAGCCAGCTCCTTCTCAGTTGAAGGCTCACCCAAAATCCGAACTGATGGTAGATTAGTTGCGTAGGTTGATTAGTTAGATTAGTAGTTAAAAGATTTAAGATAATGTTAATTAACAGTACTGTTATTTTATTAGTTTTTGACGACAATAAGTGCCTGTAGTAAATATAAGCCATATTGGATACATTATTTGACTTTTTTTTAACTGCAACCGCGTGTTTTGTCCACCATCAAGTGTCCTGTGCCGGCAATAATAAGTGTTTACGTTTGCGCAGCGCCTTAAGACAGAATGGGGAAGGCATGTGTGTCGAACATAAAACTCTCCACTGCTTCTGTAACGTAGGTACTTACTTGCGATTTTCAGAAAATAAAGTGGAAATGGATGAGTAATGTAAGTAAGACGACAGTTATGGTTTTGGTTTAGTAGACTTATTGCACCCAGGTGATATCACCTGGGTGCACTAAAACACACGATTTGGTCAAAAGTTGATAAATCCACTTCGAAATTACATTACCCATTTACATTTTTCTCAAATTCTTAAAAAAAAAAAAAAAAGTGGAATAGTCAAGTTTTGAAAAGAACCTCCTCACTTTATAAGTATAATTAAGTATACTTATTTACAAAGCCCAGCAGTAGGTACATTACTAAAGTAGGTTGCATAGCCTGGGTGCATTAAGTCTACTTAAGGGTGCACTTAAATCACCTGGGTGAATTAGGTATACTATTTGGTAGACTTAATGCACCCAGGTGATATCAGATAGGTGAATTAAGTCTACTAAATCATGGTTTTTGAAAGAGACTAGTGTTTGACAGGGTTGATATTATGATTAAAGGAGAAAAAATAAAGCAAGTGAAAGAGTTTGTGTACCTGCTGGGCACGATGTTTACTAGGGATGGAAAGCTTTAAATATATTGAAAGAAGAGTGAATTCTTGGAATAGATTGAATTGGGCACTTCACGCCTTTATGAGCAGCCGTAAAGTGTCACAAAAAAACAACTGGCTGTGCATGGAGGAGTTTTAGTGCCGACACAAATGTATGGAAGTGAAAGTTGGGTGTGGCAGATGAGACATGAAAGCCGAGTGAATGCAGTAGAAATGAGATCGCTAAGAAGTATAATATGTGATGTGACTTTGAAAGATCGGATAAAGAATAGTATGAAGATGTAGTGACAAAAATTGAGAAAACATAAAGATGGTTTGGTCAAGTAAAGAGGACGGATAAAAACAAAGAAGGTGCACGAGGCGAGAGTGAATGGGATAGTTGGAAGGGGCTGACCTCGACGAACGTAATTAGATCAGATCGGTGACCTTCTCGTTAAAGGTCAGGTCAAGAGTACCCTAAACCGACGAGCGTGTATGAAGAATGATAAGAGAGTGAGTGAAGCAAAGGGCGGATCATAGCAAACGGAAATCTATCTCTGCTTACCCCTCTGCAATGGGAAGAGGGCGTGATATGTTATGTATGTATTATTATGTGAATGTATGTAAAATGGAAACGGGGCGGGCGCATCTTCTAAGGCTGGTTTCGGAGTCACGCTGACCGCCCGCGCGGGTGTAAGGCTGATTGCATAGTCACGCGTTTGATCAGCGCCGGCCACAGGCGCGCTTGCTATTAGTGCCGTTTCCCTATGATGCGGATTTCGGCTGGTGTGCGGATCTGGTCCGCATGCGTGTAAAATCACGCTGCACGCAGGACAAAGATTTCGTAGACTGCTGTAGTCTAGTGCGTGTCACCAGTCAGTGTACTCATGCAGAGATATACGTTAAAAAAGTAATTATCTCTTATCTAATTTTAAAACATTTTAAATATAAATCCGCACGCGTGACGAAATCTGCGTTACAGGAAAAGGGCACTTACACTAGATAGTAGTTGCGTTTTATAGTCACGCAGTTCAGGCTGATTTCACAGTCACGCGTTTGACCAGCGCCGGTCACACTACATAGTAGTTTCGCGTTTCAACTGCGTGCGTGACTATGAGACGCAACTACTATGTAGTGTAATTGTAACCGCGCGCGTGCGGCCGGCGCTGATCAAACGCGTGACTGTGAAATCAGCCTCAAACGCGCCGTTCGTGAGACGCGCCCCGTCGGCCAGCGCTGCCGAAGCGCGCGCGGTCCGAGCTCCTCTACTGGCAGTTAGCGTTTCAGAGTTAAGCGAGTCACACGCGCTGTCGCGTACACTTAAAAATAGTAGCGTACATAGGATCTGGACGAATCCTATTAGTAACCTTGTGGCATTAAATAACGGGTCAATTTGCAATCTTCTACAACAACGTCGCCGTTGCACTTTTTTCCATAAAAAATAGCTAATCCTCTTAGTCGGTTTGTCTCCATGATGACGATTATACACAACTTTACATTGCAAAGAAACGCGCGATACTAAAACTCGTTTCACAGTGGTCCGCCGGTCAAGCGCGCGCTGTTGAGACGCGCTGGCCAACGGCGGCGCGTGCCGCCAGCGTTACTCTGAAATCAGCCTAAGCGACGCGGGCTACGAAATAGGTGTAGTCTTGTATCGTTTTAGGCTGATTTCACAGTCACGCGTTTGACCAGCGCCGGCCACACTCGCGCGGTTACAATTACACTAGATAGTAGTTGCGTTTCATAGTCATCACGCAGTTCAAACGCGCAACTATATACTATGTAGTGTAGCGCGCGCGTGTGGCCGGCGCTGATCAAACGAGTGACTGTGACATCAGCCTTATAGTGACGTTTACCACCCGCGCTGGGCCCGCGTCGCTTACTCCCGCGCGGGCGGTCAGCGTGACTAGTCTTTAGGCGTTCGGTCTTTCGAATTACGAACGGCGGCGTCCCACCTAAGAATAGTATGAGGTTCTGATTGATCCGAACGTCAAGAAGATCCTTTGTCCAACATTCAAAGCTCTTTATTGTTTGAAACTGACGATTGTTATTGTTACATGGCTTATATTTGAATAGGTTTATGTAAAACGACGCGACGCCACCCTTGTGAGAGGAGAAGAATTAATTTAATGTAAAGCTGTTTAATTTCAAACTAGCGGCCTGGCCGCGATTTCGTCTGGGTAAACCACCGTACCGCTGCTCGCGACTAATTTCACCTCTTTATTAAATTTATACAAACCCTGGTAAATACAACCAAAAAAAGGTGCTGCCGTTCTGAAATGATATCCGAACTTAAGTACAATAAAATAGTAGGTATTTATTTTTATTATTTGAGTTTTACGAATAACATTATAAATAAACGAAAATATTTCATAAAATTATCATTACTTTGTTGAAGCCACAGAAAGACTCATTATTTCACCCCCCTTCCAGACGTCACCCCCTATTTGTAGTCTGCCATATTAATCAACCTCCTTCCACACTCATTTCTGAGTGTAATAAATTAAGTTCCGTTTCATGTTTCGTGGAACGACAGCGAATTTCATTAAGTCCTAACGTAAGCGTTACGATATAACAGACTAATGGCGATGACATTGTTTTCAAGGTTAACGAACTGAAAAATCGATATAACTTTTACATACCTATTTACATATCTATATTGATTAAGACTATCCTCAAAGAGTTAGTCAGAGACTAAGCAATGAGGACCGCAAAAGCAGTCCTCTGCCATGCCATGCTCAGCGTGACAAGTAATGAGCCCATCGCCGCTCTATGCTATTGGATGTTTGTGTAGTCTATAGTCCGTTAGTCGCCTTTTACGACACCCAAGGGAATAGTGGGTTACTAAGTTAAGGTTTATGAACGCTCCCTGCCGCCTGTGGGCCGACAGTTTGCGTTCCGTTTCACCTTTGTATTGTCAGTTGAACGTGATGTTTGATAAATTATGGGTAGGTATTAACATTTATAGGAAGCGTTACTATTACTTAAAATACATTTAACATTTTGAGAGAGGGGGTAGTATTCTTTTAGTGAGCACCTATACCATACGGCTCTAATGGCAACGACATTGTTTTCAAGGTTGACGAAATTAAAAATCGATGTAGAAGGAAAACAGTTGTCATCTAATTTGCCCAGGCCTTTGATGTACTTACAATCAAAATACTTTAATGTTTTATTTATTTATTTATTATATCTTCATTACACATAAAACTGCTGAATATGGACTTAACGCCATAATACATTTTCTACCAGTCGATCGGCCCGATAACTGGAGGTCCTGGGTTCAATTTCCAGGTCAGCCAATGTGTATTTTTTTTTAAATTCTTTATAGGCAAGTACTTGACCGCGATCTCACCTGATGGTAAGTGACGATGCAACCTAGGATGTAGCATACTTGCCTAGATAATGCCTGTTCACCCTTGCCTTGAAAATGTCCAGGTTGTACGTGTCAGGAAACAGATCCGCTGGAAGGGAATTCCACTCCTTAGCTGTCCGCATTAAAAATGATGACGCGAAGCGCTTTGAGCGTATAAGTGGTATGAGTAGTAGGGTTTTGAGAGTTCTGGCGCACTCAAAACTGGTCTGGTTCTGGCCCCCGCTGGGCTAGTTCAAGTCGTTTCCAAAACTAAAAAAAAAGAAAAAAAAAAAGGAAAATCTCTCCATTTGAATCGATTGCGCTGGGTCCCAGAGCGATATCTTTAACCGTTTCCGAGATACAATTTTCGAGCGGCAGCTCTCAGTTCATTTACTAATGAATCGTTAATGACTCCTCGGTCTTAATCACCATTCCCGATGCACATCATTATCTAATGACGTACCGAGGCCACTGTACTCTTGTTCAGTTGATTTGCTAATAAACCACTGTTAATGACACCCCACTGGTGGCAATAGACTTAGATAAAATGGTGGTACGAAGCTTGCCAAACGGATTTTTCTAGTCCTAGCACCAACCAAACCGAATACACACATGTGCAACCCCTGCTGGGAATCGAACCCGTGACCCGGAGTCTGAGACCGGGGTAGTCCTAACCACTTAACCACAGAGGCGGTTAGTGAGTTAATTGTAATCATTCAAGTCCTACCACCAACCATACCGAATACACACATGTGCAACCTCTGCTGGGAATCGAACCCGTGACCGTGAGTCTGAGACCGGGGTAGTCCTAACCACTTAACCACAGCGGCGGTTAGTGTGTTAATTGTAATAATGGACATTCGGTATGCATGAAATCTTCCCTTCATGGACCATCTCTCGTGAAATATTTTTGCTATAATAATACACCCATACTTACTAACTTTCTGATAAGAGTATATCTTAATAACTTTGTTCATTATAATTAGATAAACTCGTTTAAATTAAATTAGCTACCGAACTTGTTTATTCGTGATAGAGAAACACACAAACTATCAATTTCGACATTTACATTGCTTACTCACCGTTTTAGATCATCTTTAAACTGTGCTAAATCTAGTGCGATAATGGCTATTTTCGTACTGTGTATAGACCAGCTACTTGGCTAAAAGTAGGTACGTAGAAGCTAAAAGTATTATACAACGGTATTGATTACGTCTCCCAAAGGAATTGTGAATTAGCCGATAGTAATATTCGTTTCCCTCGTTATAACGAAGACGTTAATAGAAACTGCTTTGTACAAATCTACTTTGTTCGCGGCTGTGTTCTCTGTGGGATATACTTGGCACGTTAGAAAAGTAGAGTAAAGAACAGCCTGTAACTGTCCCACTGCTGGGCAAAAGCCTCCATCATTGAAATCAAGTCACCACTACAGTTAAGGGGAGGAATTTCGAGCGCTTCTCTCTCGCTCTCTCAACGGTACGACGGTAAGGGCCCATCCCTTACATATATTATAACAGCGAAGCGGCGCGAATAATCGCGTTTTATATTTTAAAAAATTGATAGATGTAATAAATAAAAAACGATCGGTTATAATTCCTCAAGTTATTTTATTTTATTTTATTTTATTTGGAAAACATACAGTATAACTAAGAGCATATCTAACATAATAAAAATATACACAATTAATTTGTTTTCGCATATAGACACTTGTGTGCTTATTTGTAATCCTATGATCTTAACTTACAACTTAGGTTTAAGCTTAACTAAGCTAACTAAGCAAACAGTAGGTTCTCTCTCATCTATATGAATATATAATTTATCTATGAACTTCATTTTGGTAAATGACTCATAATATCAAATCACTTATTTTAAGAATAAAACCTGGAAAAGAAGATAAAATGACACAAAAATATGCAACTTTGTGAATTTATTCTATCAAGCCAACTTTATCAAATCGTGTTTCCATCGGGTGTATTTCACAGAATAAAGCCTCAACAATATTTCATAATTTTCGCAGATTTTAATTTTACTGTTTACTACTTCAAAAAGTAATTCTAAGAACGTGTTATTTTAATTTTTCACTAACACCTAGCCTTAATATTGGTGTTCCGTCAGGCGAGTGCGAGGTAGTGATGGAGGGAGTTCCATGGCGATGGTAAATAATGACTGCGTCTCTTAAAGTGATGTTGTATATTTACAGTGACTACATTGTGACTAAGTTATTAATGTATAAATAGTCTTGTTAGCTTTACAAGACTATTTATACAATAATAACTACGTAGATGTTGGAGGGATGATGCCGTGTCATATCTTTATCGGATCTGCACGCGTTTAGGAATGCGCTTACAAACTCTTTAACCAATACGTGAAGATGATAAATTATGTAGCGACAAGGCCGCCACAATTGGCATAACATAATATACATTATTTTCTGAGGTTTAAGCAAGCACTACACATTGAAATGAAACACTTTTTTACGGAGAAACTCGCGTTTAATTTACTATATTACTTACCTACATAGTTTTTATTTGTCTTCAGGATAATATAAAAAAGCGGCCAAGTGCGAGTCGGACTCGCCCATGAAGGGTTCTGTAGCAGCAAATAACATCATATAAAAGTTCTTGTAGTTCTTGTAACTTTGATCGATGTTTTAATAATAGTGTATTTTTTTTAAATGAATTAACTTATGACATATTAAAAAAAACTAGTTACTAGATCTCGTTCAAACCAATTTTCGGTGGAAGTTTGCATGGTAATGTACTTACATCATATATTTTTTTTACTTTTATCATTCTCTTATTTTAGAAGTTACAGGGGGGGGGGGGGGACACACACATTTTACCACTTTGGAATTGTCTCTCGCGCAAACTATTACAATTTTCTAATATCATTTTTTTCTAAACTAATAAATTTTATTATTTTAGAAAATAATACTAGAATTTTTTTTGAGTTTCTGTTCTAAGTATAGGGAACCCCCAAAATTTATTGTTTTTTTTCTATTTTGACATGACGAATCAATAAGGGTTCCATTTTTTGCCATTTGGCTGCGGAACCCTAAAAACTATGTAATATAGTAAATCAAACGCGAGTTAGTCTGTAAAAAAGTGTTTCATTTCATAATATAATTTTAACAGTCTAAAGCCGTGTCTCATACCATAGTATGTAAGATCAAACATCTAACAAAATTTACTCCCATATTTTGTTAGATGTTCGATGTTAGGTGTTAGAAAACACAAAACAGTGTCGCAGGAGACCCGCCTTAAGTATCATCAGTTACTCCGTGATCATGGTGTATGCAACTGCGCCTAAATATCGGGGACTCAAAAACAACAACTCAAACATGGTAAAAATACCGTTTTTTCATAAAAATAATTGTAATGACCATGGAAGTTTAAAATGTTATTTTAGATTTAATTAATTAAGTTACATTTAATTTAACCGTAGCGGTGTAAGAATACTACCACCCCCTCTCTTCCCTTGGGTGTCGTAAAAGGCGACTAACGGAACGAATGCACATACATCAAACAGCACAGATCGGCGATGTGCTCACCACCTGGCACGCTGAGCACATGTGCAGTCGATATTACGTGGAAAGTCGACTATGGTAGAGGACTGCTTTTGCTGTCCTCATTGCCTAATCTCAGACTAACCCTTCGGGGATAATAGTCGTTATTATATTTATGTATGTAAAGTAATCGCCGTTCCAAACACACACTATGTTCCACTCATCTGCGGAGTCGACTCGGCACCTTGCTTTAGCGTGGCTACGACATTCACACGGCTTAGGCGCGTGCGGAGCGGCGAAAATAAGTGAAATTAATTGTTATTCAAGTCATTATTACGTAGTTACATCGTATTATTAGAATAGAAAAGATATTTTTTCAATTATTGTAATTGACAATCTATTGGGACGCCATCTTGATACACACTACGTTGTCTTTGACCGATCTGGCGCTGCGGCGCTGCGATGTCTGTCTGTTAATTAGACGACATAAGCGGCTGCAGCGAACTTTAGGTCTCTCATTCCCGAATTTGAACAAATGGTTTGTATGGACGTTCTTGTCTATAGATTCTAGGTCAATGCCTACTACCTATACTGTCCAACGGCTGGGCAAAGACCTCATTAAAATAAATTCATCGCTACAATTCAAGCGTAGTGGCTTAACTACCGCCCTTGCTAAATGCCTCACTAATCACAAAGCCGAGATATGCATCGCAAAATCCGAAATGCACTTATCGATTGCACTTCGGCGAGTGTGCGCAGGAACTATACGAGCTGATTCCACCTTCTCCTTTCTATCACAGGGGAACGAGACGCGGACTAAGATCTCACCCTTATACTGTCACATACCAGTAGTAGGGTTTTGAGAGTTCTGGCGCAAAACTGGTCTGGTTCTGGCCCCCGCTGGGCTAGTTCAAGTCGTTTCCAAAACTAAAAAAAAAAAAAAAAAAAAAGGAAAATCCCTCCATTTGAATCGATTGCGCTGGGTCCCAGAGCGATATCTTTAACCGTTTCCGAGATACAATTTTCGAGCGGCAGCTCTCAGTTCATTTACTAGTGAATCGTTGATGACTCCTCGGTCTTAATCACCATTCCCGATGCACATCATTATCTAATGACGTACCGATGCCACTGTACTCTTGTTCAGTTGATTTGCTAATAAACCACTGTTAATGACACCCCACTGGTGGCAATAGACTTAGATAAAATGGTGGTACGAAGCTTGCCAAACGGATTTTTCTAGTCCTAGCACCAACCAAACCGAATACACACATGTGCAACCCCTGCTGGGAATCGAACCCGTGACCCGGAGTCTGAGACCGGGGTAGTCCTAACCACTTAACCACAGAGGCGGTTAGTGAGTTCATTGTAATCATTCAAGTCCTACCACCAACCATACCGAAAACACACATGTGCAACCTCTGCTGGGAATCGAACCCGTGACCGTGAGTCTGAGACCGGGGTAGTCCTAACCACTTAACCACAGCGGCGGTTAGTGTGTTAATTGTAATAATGGACATTCGGTATGCATGAAATCTTCCCTTCATGGACCATCTCTCGTGAAATATTTTTGCTATAATAATACACCCATACTTACTAACTTTCTGATAAGAGTATATCTTAATAACTTTGTTCATTATAATTAGATAAACTCGTTTAAATTAAATTAGCTACCGAACTTGTTTATTCGTGATAGAGAAACACACATTGTTCATTAAAATTAGACTTTGAAAGTAAAATTTTCCTAAACTAAAGTTAAAATAATCATTACATTAACTATCTTGTCTTGTTAAACAACATTGAATTAGATATCTTAAGTAGAGTAAGTTCAAATAGTCATTACTTACTAAAATTGATATACAACACACTGAGTTGTCTATTTTCGATACTCGTGGATAGGAAACTACTACAAGTGCTCCGTTCTGTATTCAACACCAGTACCATGAATGTAAGTAAAACGTTTTTATTTTCTGAGTGAATGTTCTGATTTGTTCTGACTTCTGTCTAACGTATATGATGTGCATAAAACTGATGTGATTCGCTTTCATTTTTTAATTACTGAGTGAATGTTCTGATTTTTTATGACTTCTGAGTAACGTATAAAATTGTACTGGTTGTTACAGATTGCTCGTTCTACATTCAATGAAGACGATGACGATGTGGTGTTCCAAGAAAACACGTATAAACATTATTATTACCCACAGTCGGACGACGATGAACTTCCATCGTTGCAGAAGAAAGAATCAATCGACGAATTCTTTGAACCACCAAAGAAGAAGCCGAGGACAATGAGATCTTCAACAGTTGGACGTTGTTCCGGGAGAGATTCGACATCTTACGTGTCAACCAACACCGACGACGGAGCAAGTGCAACACATCTCATTAAGATTGAGGTGTATGATTTGAAGAAGATTGAAAACATTGATCAATCGGACCATTGGAAGCATGCAGATGTTCGTGTGAAATATTACACAAAGTCTACCAATGACGATCATCATAAGAAAACTCGTCAGCTTATTTACAACATAACAAAGGGAATATCCAATTCTCCGAATTGTCGGAAATACTCTTACAGCAACAAAGATAAAAAGTAATACGTCTAAATCCATAGTACTTATTTGTTATTTTGTAGAACGAAGCACTTTCTTATGTCATACAATAAATCAGATATTGGTTTGTGAGTGTAAAATAATTATATTGTTAAATCATTTACTTGTTTTTATTTATTTCAAAGGTTTTAATGAAAATACCAAGTTAAATTTAAACATATTTAATAATAATTTCTCAAAAAAAATAGGTTACAGTTACATGTTATTGAATCAATAAAAAAGACTTAAACACATGTTTTATTAACACATCATTATTATGTATCTTTATTAAACATTTCAACAAAGTCACTAAGAGGCATACCTCTAAGCTTAAGATACAAATACACAAGACGTTATTCACCATAAAGAATAAGAAATATCGAATACAATATAACTTAAATTATATAAAATAGTTTTTTAAAATTTTATTTATCGTAATTTATAATGACCCTATGCTAATGTGTCAGTGGAATTTGGTACAATATATCTCTTGGTATCATTGTAAGACAAACAAATTTTATTTATCTTTTGAGTAAAAATGACATGTTTAATGGATCTAAAACGATACATTTCAGCAAGTTCTACATTTTTTTTAAACAAACAAGTTTTATAATTATGTAATTTCAATTGTCTAGTTACACATTTGTTTACACCGTTTGCTTTAGTTAATGTTTTATTCTCTACTTGCATAGCATACATTTTTGAGCGTAAACCGACAAATTCAGAAAAAACATGGCCATTGTGTTCATCTTTAAAATAACCTAATTTTTTCTTATTTAATAAAGGAAAACCATAAATATTGTTTCGTGCGTAATCCGATGTGTCAAAATAATTACATATATCGGGTAGAATTTCTTTATAAAAATCTGCACAAAAAATTTGGTAAACTAAGCTGTCAGTGTCCGTATACAACAATTTTAAATTACACTTCATGTATTTGTAATGGAAATCATACATTAAAGTTTTTGATAAATCTAATATACTAAAACCTAAAAATATGGGTTTATTGTAAAAAAGTTTAGTCTTTTGTAATTGGACTGCTACTAAACTCTCAGAGAAAACTGACAAACTATGAAATTCAGGTTTGGCAATCAGATCTGACGCACCTTTTCTTTTACCCCGATTTTCCCAGTGAGTCAATAGTTTAACGTTTACTCTTTTTTCAATATTTTCCATGGTCTTTCCAAAAATTGAATTATTCATTAACTTATAAAAATCTTTTTCAAAATCAGATTTTGCTAACGTACGCAATTGCGTGTTTAAATCTATATATTTTTTTAACCAGGCACTTTGTTTAAATTTCAGAACTCTATGAACTTTCGTAAGTTTTAAACCCAACTCTAAGCTTTGTAAGAGATTTCAATAATGTAAAATATATTTTTCCTTATTATTTAAATTTGGGACCAGCTTTCGTTCCTTAGAACCACCAATACAAATATTTTCAGGACATAATGGTAAATCGGAATGATGATCATGAAGGCTATCAGGATATTCCAAATTTACTTCTAAAATGTAACCAAACTCTGAAGTGATAGGAACATTAAAATTAACATCTACACTCGCCCATTCAAATTGAGAAATAGGTAAATACTGAGACATAGCCCACCCATACAAATTATTAGCATCCAAATATGTTAGAAAAGAAATAGGATCATCTGCTTTATAATTATCCATATAAGGATTATTGGCTTTAGCGTAACGATTACTACATTGAGACACACCACCCCTGATACCAGCTTTTATAAAGGCTATTTTATCAAAATCTGTCAATAACTCGATTTCGACTTCGGTAAACTTTAACATAGCGTCCCAGCTTAAACCAGGAGCAGTATAATAATGAGCAGGATCTAAATCATAGGTTTTTAAACAAACATTTCTAAAGTTTTCGAATATATCACTTAAAAGCAAAATATCTGTTTTTAAATAAAGATTAGAATAATCAGACATACTACAACATTTAAAATAAGACCACACTCTTTGAGCGTGAACGTAGTCTTCGTTAGAAATCGTTGACCCAGTAAGTGAATTAAAAAAGTCATAAATTTTTGGTAATGATGGTGATTTTAATGACCTGAAAGAACTCATATACTCATATGGATATACACCTTTTCTTTTCAGCAATTCAGAGTCGTTTACATTCGGAAATTCATTTTTTAGTTCTATAAACTGATTATTATTAAGATTAGAAGCTAATGAATTTAAACTACTCGTGGTGGGTTATGGCCCAATATCCCCACGTGCTATTGTTCACGTGGGAGGCCTGTGCCCAGCAGTGGGACGTTTATAGGCTGATGATGATGATGAAGGTTAATTGAAACTGCTTTTGGCAAAAGAGTTCATACATACAGAATAACTTCTTTAGCGGACTCAAAAGATTTGGAAACGGTTGATACATTTTTTAATTCAATAATTGATGATTTAAGGACTTTGATTCTTGATGATATAGTACAATTAAAAACGTTTAAAGTAAACTTTATACTGTGTGCCAACTTCGTGCACCAAAATAAAAATGTACAAAACGTTTTTGACTTCCAAACTCAGAACTATATTCTCAATGAATCCGAAGACATCAATATACTTTTTAATTCAATAAAAGAAGTATTAGCTAATAAAGTCAGTGAGTTTGAGAAAAAAGATAGTGGATGGAGTCTTACGGACCTAATTAGTTTAGATATGAATATTAATAAATTCAATCCACTGCGGGGATCATCTTTTATTGAATTACCTTATGATATTAGGACTAAAAAAGCAGTCATCAATGTTAAAAACGCAGATGTGCAGTGTTGTAAATGGGCTTTACTCTCAGCTTTGTATCCTGTATCCAAAAACCCCGATCGTGTAAACGAGTATTGGAAATTGGAAAACAAGTTAAATTTTAATGGGATTTTGTTTCCAGTAAAATTAACTGATATTTACAGAGTTGAGCGCTTAAACAATATAAGCATTAACGTTTTTGGTTTAGAATATAACTCTGAGACTAAAACTCATCATGTTATTGGCCCCCTGTACGTTACAAAGTCTCGCAAATCAACACATATAAATTTACTATACGTCACCAGTGGTAGTAACGGACATTATTGCTATATTAAAAATTTATCACGATTAGTGAGTAAGCAGATCACTAAACGAAATGGCGCGGTTCACATTTGTGATGGTTGTCTGCTTTATTTTCCTACAAGCAATGCAGTAGATAACCACCAAAAACATGATTGTGCTCATATTAGTACAATATTACCAAGTCCAAGTATGTTTAGAAAAAACTGGTTCAATGAAAATGTTTCTAATGATAGGTTATATTTTGATAAATTTGAAAAGAAAAAGAGGGTTCCTTTTATTATTTACGCTGACTTCGAATCGTTTTTAAAACCTATTGCCTCTTGTTCTGGTGATCCTAACAAATCATCAACCATTAATGTTCAGAGACATGACGTGTACAGTTTCGGTTATTATATTAAGTGTTCATATGATAGTAATCTCTCTAAATATGTTAGTTATAGCGGAGAAAACTGTGCTCATGTATTTATGAATAAGCTCCAAAAACATTTAAAAATTTTATGTAGTAAATATAGTTTTCAAACTGCTCCTCTCCCTCTTACGAATGAAAATAAAAAATATATAGAAGAAACCAAAGTATGTTACATTTGTAAAAAAGATTTATATGAGCAATTTATTGACTACAACTGGCAAACGGGAGCGTTTATAAGTGTTTCACATGAAATATGTAGTAAAAAGTTTCATAAAATAGACTTTGTACCAGTAGTATTACATAATCTAAGTAATTACGATGCTCACTTTATTGTACACGCATTAAATTTTGCTGATGGTGAAGTACAAATAATCCCCCAAAATAAAGAAAAATATATTTCATTTTCTAAAATTCTTCACGTAAACGGTCAGCGTGTAAGTTTAAGGTTTATTGATTCTTTTAAATTTTTATCAAGTAGTTTAAATTCATTAGCTTCTAATCTTAATAATAATCAGTTTATAGAACTAAAAAATGAATTTCCGAATGTAAACGACTCTGAATTGCTGAAAAGAAAAGGTGTATATCCATATGAGTATATGAGTTCTTTCAGGTCATTAAAATCACCATCATTACCAAAAATTTATGACTTTTTTAATTCACTTACTGGGTCAACGATTTCTAACGAAGACTACGTTCACGCTCAAAGAGTGTGGTCTTATTTTAAATGTTGTAGTATGTCTGATTATTCTAATCTTTATTTAAAAACAGATATTTTGCTTTTAAGTGATATATTCGAAAACTTTAGAAATGTTTGTTTAAAAACCTATGATTTAGATCCTGCTCATTATTATACTGCTCCTGGTTTAAGCTGGGACGCTATGTTAAAGTTTACCGAAGTCGAAATCGAGTTATTGACAGATTTTGATAAAATAGCCTTTATAAAAGCTGGTATCAGGGGTGGTGTGTCTCAATGTAGTAATCGTTACGCTAAAGCCAATAATCCTTATATGGATAATTATAAAGCAGATGATCCTATTTCTTTTCTAACATATTTGGATGCTAATAATTTGTATGGGTGGGCTATGTCTCAGTATTTACCTATTTCTCAATTTGAATGGGCGAGTGTAGATGTTAATTTTAATGTTCCTATCACTTCAGAGTTTGGTTACATTTTAGAAGTAAATTTGGAATATCCTGATAGCCTTCATGATCATCATTCCGATTTACCATTATGTCCTGAAAATATTTGTATTGGTGGTTCTAAGGAACGAAAGCTGGTCCCAAATTTAAATAATAAGGAAAAATATATTTTACATTATTGAAATCTCTTACAAAGCTTAGAGTTGGGTTTAAAACTTACGAAAGTTCATAGAGTTCTGAAATTTAAACAAAGTGCCTGGTTAAAAAAATATATAGATTTAAACACGCAATTGCGTACGTTAGCAAAATCTGATTTTGAAAAAGATTTTTATAAGTTAATGAATAATTCAATTTTTGGAAAGACCATGGAAAATATTGAAAAAAGAGTAAACGTTAAACTATTGACTCACTGGGAAAATCGGGGTAAAAGAAAAGGTGCGTCAGATCTGATTGCCAAACCTGAATTTCATAGTTTGTCAGTTTTCTCTGAGAGTTTAGTAGCAGTCCAATTACAAAAGACTAAACTTTTTTACAATAAACCCATATTTTTAGGTTTTAGTATATTAGATTTATCAAAAACTTTAATGTATGATTTCCATTACAAATACATGAAGTGTAATTTAAAATTGTTGTATACGGACACTGACAGCTTAGTTTACCAAATTTTTTGTGCAGATTTTTATAAAGAAATTCTACCCGATATATGTAATTATTTTGACACATCGGATTACGCACGAAACAATATTTATGGTTTTCCTTTATTAAATAAGAAAAAATTAGGTTATTTTAAAGATGAACACAATGGCCATGTTTTTTCTGAATTTGTCGGTTTACGCTCAAAAATGTATGCTATGCAAGTAGAGAATAAAACATTAACTAAAGCAAACGGTGTAAACAAATGTGTAACTAGACAATTGAAATTACATAATTATAAAACTTGTTTGTTTAAAAAAAATGTAGAACTTGCTGAAATGTATCGTTTTAGATCCATTAAACATGTCATTTTTACTCAAAAGATAAATAAAATTTGTTTGTCTTACAATGATACCAAGAGATATATTGTACCAAATTCCACTGACACATTAGCATAGGGTCATTATAAATTACGATAAATAAAATTTTAAAAAACTATTTTATATAATTTAAGTTATATTGTATTCGATATTTCTTATTCTTTATGGTGAATAACGTCTTGTGTATTTGTATCTTAAGCTTAGAGGTATGCCTCTTAGTGACTTTGTTGAAATGTTTAATAAAGATACATAATAATGATGTGTTAATAAAACATGTGTTTAAGTCTTTTTTATTGATTCAATAACATGTAACTGTAACCTATTTTTTTTGAGAAATTATTATTAAATATGTTTAAATTTAACTTGGTATTTTCATTAAAACCTTTGAAATAAATAAAAACAAGTAAATGATTTAACAATATAATTATTTTACACTCACAAACCAATATCTGATTTATTGTATGACATAAGAAAGTGCTTCGTTCTACAAAATAACAAATAAGTACTATGGATTTAGACGTCATTGGTGGCGCCACCGTCACACGATAACAAAGTCACTGTGTATTTTTCTCAAATTAAAAATATAAAACAAGATTATTTAAGTGCAAATACATAATTAAACCGTTGCCAAGTATGCAACGCTCAAGTGCTAGTGTTATCTAACTAAAGTCAGTGATATTACATCAATTTATCAACAAAAATAACACCGATCAAATTAACTAAGCAAAAAGCAGTGCTGAGTGATAAAAATCTTATTGACAGTGAATTTTTCTGATATTTTCTTGACATAGCAATCAGTGAATAAACATAAAATAGTGCTTTTTAGACTAATAATGCAAAATTAAAGCAGTTATTTTGTGCATCAAATTCTTTTATGACTCATTTTTAACTGACATTTATAAATTTAAAGTTAAAGTCGTTTCCAAACAACGACATCTATGTAACGGGGTGTTAATTAAATAGACTATTAGCAAACGGTTCTTACCGCACCTACGAGTTTTCAAACGTTCCTTCGGCGTGACAAAGGGGGCGCTAAAATGAACTTTTTTGAAAATATAACTTTTCGTCGTAACAGAAGAACACAATCATTCAGCAACGATTCAAATGTTTTTGATGGAGAAACAGTGGATAGTAATGCAAACTCAACGTTGAACAGTATCTTAGATGGTAGCTCCACTAGCCTACCAAACATGTCAAATGAAAGCTTAGAACCTCTTAAGGAAGAAATAAATAGATTACGGTTGCAACTTCAGAGTGCAGATGAAGAAATATCTAACCTTAACAGTGAAAACTGCTCTTTAAAAGCAAAAAATATGGAATGCGAAAAAAAGTTGAAAATGCTCAGGGATTCCTTTCAAACCTTGCGTGCCTCACCTTCTAATATAAAAACAGGAAAATTCTATACACCGACAGCGAAGCGAATTCAACTGTCTACTCGGGGACTTTTTCAAACTCCAAATCAGCATAACATAAAGCATTTTGTTGATTCGAGCTCATTAAACATCACTGATAAAACAACTAAACAGAAGATATGCAGCTGCTCGCAAGATGGCGCTATAAGTCAGCCAACACAAAACGCCTTCCCCTTCGGAACGAATAAGCACGTCACTGAGTCTGATACAAGCTCACTACGTAGGTGCAGCAGCTCACAAGATGGCGCTACGAGTCAGACAACACCACCAACACAAACTTCTTTCGTAACAAATGTCAATACGTCGACAATAACCACAGAATGTGTTAATAATCTAAGTACAATAAATAAAAATAAATTACTAGTGCTAAGTAGTAACAATACCAATAGAGTGTTAGGAATAATGCAGAAAGTGTTTGATAATAACTTTTACATATGTCATTACTCATCACCAGGTGCAGGTATGGCACAATTGTTAACAAATATTGAACAAAAATTACAGGATTATACCTTAAACGACTATTGTGTTATATTTATAGGTGAAATGGATTTCCAAACGACAAAAAATTATAGCAAACTTGTAGCATTTATACGAGAAAAACTTATTCTACTAGACCATACAAATATTATACTGGTTTCTCCAACATTTAAAATCAATAGAAATGCAACATTATTTAACAACAGAATTGAAACTTTTAATAAATGTCTGTATGTCAGTAATTGTCGTTATGGCTTTGCTTACTTGCTTGACTCATGTATAAACTTGAAATATACACGTGAAATGTTTTCTTTTAGGCAGGGAAATGTAAACAATAGAGGTTTTGTGAAGATAGTAACTGGTTTGAATGAATTTATTACAGAACTTAAGAAATACTATTCAGACTTGAAAGTCAGTGAAAATTCCATTCAACCTGTTCAAGTAGTATCTGACAGGGACAGCTTTTTTCGTGTCTAAACATATAACTGTAATGCACCAAAATATCTGTGGCCTATTAAATAAAACAGATTTGTTGACAGTGGCAATGTATGATGAAACTACTTCAAAAAACATACACGTAGATATCTTATGTATCACAGAGCATTTTATGTGCAAAGAGGACTTATGTAATTTGAATTTGCATAATTATAAATTGGTAACCAGCTACACAAGGGACAAACGTAGAGGGGGTTCCTGCATCATGATTCGCCAAGGTTTTGATTTTGAGGTTATTGATGTCTCAAAATTCTGTATTAAATGTGTTTTTGAAGCCTGTGCGGTAAGCTTGGTTCGTGAAAATCTTATTTTAGTGTGTATTTACAGACCCCCTAAATCTGACATTGAATTATTTATGAATAAGATTGACTTAATATTGAATAAATTGTGCAATAATAATAAAAAAATAATTATCTGTGGTGACTTCAATATAGACATTTTAAAGAAAACTAAAATATCCATTAACTTTGAAAATATATTATTAAATTATAATTTGAAGTTACAAATTAGAGAGCCTACCAGACTAAGTAGTGGGACTTGCTTGGATAACTTTGCACACAACATTCGAGGTAGTAAAAGTAAAGTAACCGAACTTGCATTGTCTGATCACGCATCTCAAACCTTACAGTGCCCTATCAACAAAACATGTCGATTAAAATTCTGGCGTATAATTAAAAGGGATTATTGTGAGGAAAACATGGAGAAGTTTAAGAAAGCTCTTGAAGCGCTTAGTTTTAGTGATGTCTATGAAGCCAAAGATGTTAACGAAGCTTATTGTGCTTTTATAGAGTTAATTACCTTATTTCACGATCTTTGTTTTCCTCAAATGTTAATAACAATACGAAGTAACAAAAAACCCAAATGGGTTTCGCGTGGTATTCGGATTTGTAGTAAGAGGAAGCGACAGCTGCTATGGATGTATAGATCCTACCCGACCAAAGAAAATAAATTCTTGCTTAAAAATTATTGTCGCAGATATAAAAAGGTCATAAAGCTCACGCAACTCGCCCAAAATAATCACTACATCAGCACATCCAATAATAAATCTAAGGCAGCGTGGCATGTCATAAATAATAGCAAACATCAGCTTCCTACCGAAACCGCACAGCTAGTTCACAATAACAACGGTGTTAAAATAAGTGATCCTACAGAAATAGCAAACCTATTTAACAATTACTTTGTGGATGCGGCACGTCGACTAAAAAATTATGACCCTCTTTTTTCACAATGCTGTAATGTGTCAAATTCTATATTTATCTCACAATGTACGAGCGATGCGGTATTAAAAATAATACGATCATTGAAAGTGACACAGAGTGTTGGAATAGATGGTATTCCCACTAAAATTATAAAGAAATTTTCTTTACATTTAGCTGACCCTTTAAATCATATTATTAATTTGATGTTGACTACTGGCGTTTTTCCTGATGACCTAAAAATTGCCATGGTAAAGCCAATACATAAAAAAGGAGAACGCACCGACGTAAAAAATTATAGACCGATTGCTCAATTAAATGTATTCTCAAAGATATTTGAAAAAATTATCCGTGATTATTTTTACAACTTTTTCGAGAAGTACGACTTGTTTGCTAAAGAACAATTTGGGTTTCGTAGAGAAAAAAGCACAAATATGGCTATCCATCAATTTCTTCAACCTGTCATGAAATCAGTTGACCTTAAACAACATGTATGTGCATTATATATGGACATGTCAAGCGCATTCGACCATGTCGACCATAATATACTTCTACAAAAACTTTACTGCTACGGTATAAGAGGTGTAGCCCATGATCTAATAAGGTCATATCTTAGAAACAGGAAACAGTATACTATTGTAACAAAGTTATGTGAGAAATCAGGAATAAATAAGAATTATTCGTCAGACTGCAGAAATGTGGAGGTAGGCGTACCACAAGGCAGTATATTAGGCCCTTTGTTCTTCATTATATATATAAATGACCTTCCAAAGTCTATTGAACACCCTATGATAATGTTTGCCGATGACAGCACTGCCATTATCAAATGTGTTAATAGTCAAACTTATGAAGAAGAAATAAACAATGCCATGACAAAACTTAATGACTGGTTGGAAAAAAACAACCTGATACTTAATACTAATAAAACAAAAATTATGCATTTTAGACAGAAAACTCCTCTACCAAAAGTGACTCTAAAGGTTAATGACGGTGTAATAGAATCAGTCTCTAACATTAAATTTCTGGGTGTCCAAATTGACTACCAAATTAACTGGAAGTCACATACTGAAATGCTTTGTAAAAGACTAAGTACGTCTACTTATATCTTATACAAGCTTTCCAAAAATGCAAACACAGAAACTGTTGTTATGGCCTATCATGGATACATAGAATCCATATTACGATATGGCATAATTTTTTGGGGTAATTCCTGTAACAAAAATCTGGTCTTTAAAGCACAAAAAAGATGTATAAGGGCTATAAAGGGTCTAAAGCCTACTAATAGTTGCAAACCAGTTTTTAAACAACTTAATATTTTGACGCTCTCATCCTTATATATTTTTGAAGTTTCGGTATTTGTCAAAAAAAATCAACATGCTTTTTCCACTTTTTCAGAAATAAATGCTCATAGAAACCATAGACCAGGACGTGGGAATAAATTGTGCGCCCTTAAACATAAAACAACATTATTTTCAAATAGTTTTTTTGGTATGGCTAGTAAAATATTTAATAAAATCCCGAATGACATTAAAATGTTACCAATTAATCAGTTCAAGATAAGACTATTAAATCTTCTAATTGACAAAGTCTATTATAAAACCGAAGACTTCCTTACTGACTTTTCCAAAAAATGATAGGTACTTGAATAAAATTTTGACATGAATGTATTATTATTTTTTTTTGTTATTATAGCACAATTTAATATTAATTTTAATTTAATGAGGACATCGTATGTAATTTGACATTTTTATACCTAATTAACACAATTTAATACTGTAATTTAATATAATCAATTATGTCATATTAACTTAATATTAATTTTTCTATTAATTTTAAATGTATGAGATTTTCCAAACCTAACTATATCAAATTATTGTATACCTTGTAAAAGGTGGAAATGTAGTGAAACACCAAAAACCCAACAACAGCAATCTATGTATACTAACCTACATTTCACAATAAAGAGATTTGTATTTGTATTTGTATTTGTATTTACTTTTTATCTTTGTTGCTGTAAGAGTATTTCCGACAATTCGGAGAATTGGATATTCCCTTTGTTATGTTGTAAATAAGCTGACGAGTTTTCTTATGATGATCGTCATTGGTAGACTTTGTGTAATATTTCACACGAACATCTGCATGCTTCCAATGGTCCGATTGATCAATGTTTTCAATCTTCTTCAAATCATACACCTCAATCTTAATGAGATGTGTTGCACTTGCTCCGTCGTCGGTGTTGGTTGACACGTAAGATGTCGAATCTCTCCCGGAACAACGTCCAACTGTTGAAGATCTCATTGTCCTCGGCTTCTTCTTTGGTGGTTCAAAGAATTCGTCGATTGATTCTTTCTTCTGCAACGATGGAAGTTCATCGTCGTCCGACTGTGGGTAATAATAATGTTTATACGTGTTTTCTTGGAACACCACATCGTCATCGTCTTCATTGAATGTAGAACGAGCAATCTGTAACAACCAGTACAATTTTATACGTTACTCAGAAGTCATAAAAAATCAGAACATTCACTCAGTAATTAAAAAATGAAAGCGAATCACATCAGTTTTATGCACATCATATACGTTAGACAGAAGTCAGAACAAATCAGAACATTCACTCAGAAAATAAAAACGTTTTACTTACATTCATGGTACTGGTGTTGAATACAGAACGGAGCACTTGTAGTAGTTTCCTATCCACGAGTATCGAAAATAGACAACTCAGTGTGTTGTATATCAATTTTAGTAAGTAATGACTATTTGAACTTACTCTACTTAAGATATCTAATTCAATGTTGTTTAACAAGACAAGATAGTTAATGTAATGATTATTTTAACTTTAGTTTAGGAAAATTTTACTTTCAAAGTCTAATTTTAATGAACAATGTGTGTTTCTCTATCACGAATAAACAAGTTCGGTAGCTAATTTAATTTAAACGAGTTTATCTAATTATAATGAACAAAGTTATTAAGATATACTCTTATCAGAAAGTTAGTAAGTATGGGTGTATTATTATAGCAAAAATATTTCACGAGAGATGGTCCATGAAGGGAAGATTTCATGCATACCGAATGTCCATTATTACAATTAACACACTAACCGCCGCTGTGGTTAAGTGGTTAGGACTACCCCGGTCTCAGACTCACGGTCACGGGTTCGATTCCCAGCAGAGGTTGCACATGTGTGTTTTCGGTATGGTTGGTGGTAGGACTTGAATGATTACAATTAACTCACTAACCGCCTCTGTGGTTAAGTGGTTAGGACTACCCCGGTCTCAGACTCCGGGTCACGGGTTCGATTCCCAGCAGGGGTTGCACATGTGTGTATTCGGTTTGGTTGGTGCTAGGACTAGAAAAATCCGTTTGGCAAGCTTCGTACCACCATTTTATCTAAGTCTATTGCCACCAGTGGGGTGTCATTAACAGTGGTTTATTAGCAAATCAACTGAACAAGAGTACAGTGGCATCGGTACGTCATTAGATAATGATGTGCATCGGGAATGGTGATTAAGACCGAGGAGTCATCAACGATTCACTAGTAAATGAACTGAGAGCTGCCGCTCGAAAATTGTATCTCGGAAACGGTTAAAGATATCGCTCTGGGACCCAGCGCAATCGATTCAAATGGAGGGATTTTCCTTTTTTTTTTTTTTTTTTAGTTTTGGAAACGACTTGAACTAGCCCAGCGGGGGCCAGAACCAGACCAGTTTTGCGCCAGAACTCTCAAAACCCTACTACTGGTATGTGACAGTATAAGGGTGAGATCTTAGTCCGCGTCTCGTTCCCCTGTGATAGAAAGGAGAAGGTGGAATCAGCTCGTATAGTTCCTGCGCACACTCGCCGAAGTGCAATCGATAAGTGCATTTCGGATTTTGCGATGCATATCTCGGCTTTGTGATTAGTGAGGCATTTAGCAAGGGCGGTAGTTAAGCCACTACGCTTGAATTGTAGCGATGAATTTATTTTAATGAGGTCTTTGCCCAGCCGTTGGACAGTATAGGTAGTAGGCATTGACCTAGAATCTATAGACAAGAACGTCCATACAAACCATTTGTTCAAATTCGGGAATGAGAGACCTAAAGTTCGCTGCAGCCGCTTATGTCGTCTAATTAACAGACAGACATCGCAGCGCCGCAGCGCCAGATCGGTCAAAGACAACGTAGTGTGTATCAAGATGGCGTCCCAATAGATTGTCAATTACAATAATTGAAAAAATATCTTTTCTATTCTAATAATACGATGTAACTACGTAATAATGACTTGAATAACAATTAATTTCACTTATTTTCGCCGCTCCGCACGCGCCTAAGCCGTGTGAATGTCGTAGCCACGCTAAAGCAAGGTGCCGAGTCGACTCCGCAGATGAGTGGAACATAGTGTGTGTTTGGAACGGCGATTACTTTACATACATAAATATAATAACGACTATTATCCCCGAAGGGTTAGTCTGAGATTAGGCAATGAGGACAGCAAAAGCAGTCCTCTACCATAGTCGACTTTCCACGTAATATCGACTGCACATGTGCTCAGCGTGCCAGGTGGTGAGCACATCGCCGATCTGTGCTGTTTGATGTATGTGCATTCGTTCCGTTAGTCGCCTTTTACGACACCCAAGGGAAGAGAGGGGGTGGTAGTATTCTTACACCGCTACGGTTAAATTAAATGTAACTTAATTAATTAAATCTAAAATAACATTTTAAACTTCCATGGTCATTACAATTATTTTTATGAAAAAACGGTATTTTTACCATGTTTGAGTTGTTGTTTTTGAGTCCCCGATATTTAGGCGCAGTTGCATACACCATGATCACGGAGTAACTGATGATACTTAAGGCGGGTCTCCTGCGACACTGTTTTGTGTTTTCTAACACCTAACATCGAACATCTAACAAAATATGGGAGTAAATTTTGTTAGATGTTTGATCTTACATACTATGGTATGAGACACGGCTTTAGACTGTTAAAATTATATTATGAAATGAAACACTTTTTTACAGACTAACTCGCGTTTGATTTACTATATTACATAGTTTTTAGGGTTCCGCAGCCAAATGGCAAAAAATGGAACCCTTATTGATTCGTCATGTCAAAATAGAAAAAAAACAATAAATTTTGGGGGTTCCCTATACTTAGAACAGAAACTCAAAAAAAATTCTAGTATTATTTTCTAAAATAATAAAATTTATTAGTTTAGAAAAAAATGATATTAGAAAATTGTAATAGTTTGCGCGAGAGACAATTCCAAAGTGGTAAAATGTGTGTGTCCCCCCCCCCCCCTGTAACTTCTAAAATAAGAGAATGATAAAAGTAAAAAAAATATATGATGTAAGTACATTACCATGCAAACTTCCACCGAAAATTGGTTTGAACGAGATCTAGTAACTAGTTTTTTTTAATATGTCATAAGTTAATTCATTTAAAAAAAATACACTATTATTAAAACATCGATCAAAGTTACAAGAACTACAAGAACTTTTATATGATGTTATTTGCTGCTACAGAACCCTTCATGGGCGAGTCCGACTCGCACTTGGCCGCTTTTTTATATTATCCTGAAGACAAATAAAAACTATGTAGGTAAGTAATATAGTAAATTAAACGCGAGTTTCTCCGTAAAAAAGTGTTTCATTTCAATGTGTAGTGCTTGCTTAAACCTCAGAAAATAATGTATATTATGTTATGCCAATTGTGGCGGCCTTGTCGCTACATAATTTATCATCTTCACGTATTGGTTAAAGAGTTTGTAAGCGCATTCCTAAACGCGTGCAGATCCGATAAAGATATGACACGGCATCATCCCTCCAACATCTACGTAGTTATTATTGTATAAATAGTCTTGTAAAGCTAACAAGACTATTTATACATTAATAACTTAGTCACAATGTAGTCACTGTAAATATACAACATCACTTTAAGAGACGCAGTCATTATTTACCATCGCCATGGAACTCCCTCCATCACTACCTCGCACTCGCCTGACGGAACACCAATATTAAGGCTAGGTGTTAGTGAAAAATTAAAATAACACGTTCTTAGAATTACTTTTTGAAGTAGTAAACAGTAAAATTAAAATCTGCGAAAATTATGAAATATTGTTGAGGCTTTATTCTGTGAAATACACCCGATGGAAACACGATTTGATAAAGTTGGCTTGATAGAATAAATTCACAAAGTTGCATATTTTTGTGTCATTTTATCTTCTTTTCCAGGTTTTATTCTTAAAATAAGTGATTTGATATTATGAGTCATTTACCAAAATGAAGTTCATAGATAAATTATATATTCATATAGATGAGAGAGAACCTACTGTTTGCTTAGTTAGCTTAGTTAAGCTTAAACCTAAGTTGTAAGTTAAGATCATAGGATTACAAATAAGCACACAAGTGTCTATATGCGAAAACAAATTAATTGTGTATATTTTTATTATGTTAGATATGCTCTTAGTTATACTGTATGTTTTCCAAATAAAATAAAATAAAATAAAATAACTTGAGGAATTATAACCGATCGTTTTTTATTTATTACATCTATCAATTTTTTAAAATATAAAACGCGATTATTCGCGCCGCTTCGCTGTTATAATATATGTAAGGGATGGGCCCTTACCGTCGTACCGTTGAGAGAGCGAGAGAGAAGCGCTCGAAATTCCTCCCCTTAACTGTAGTGGTGACTTGATTTCAATGATGGAGGCTTTTGCCCAGCAGTGGGACAGTTACAGGCTGTTCTTTACTCTACTTTTCTAACGTGCCAAGTATATCCCACAGAGAACACAGCCGCGAACAAAGATTTGTACAAAGCAGTTTCTATTAACGTCTTCGTTATAACGAGGGAAACGAATATTACTATCGGCTAATTCACAATTCCTTTGGGAGACGTAATCAATACCGTTGTATAATACTTTTAGCTTCTACGTACCTACTTTTAGCCAAGTAGCTGGTCTATACACAGTACGAAAATAGCCATTATCGCACTAGATTTAGCACAGTTTAAAGATGATCTAAAACGGTGAGTAAGCAATGTAAATGTCGAAATTGATAGTTCGTCGAACGGGTATTTATTTTATTTTGTTCCAGCGGTCCGCTTGCGCGCCTTCGTCTACACCGTCATACCATAGTAGAATACATAATGTCATAAACTGAACCTGACTCTCGATCGTGTGTCCAAGTGTGGATCTGAAAACCTGGTCAAGTTTAATGCCAGAAAAAGCCAGGTTTGTGCATTCGCGTCCAAGATAACTGCCTTCCTTACTCCTCCCTCTCTTCAGAACTCTCCTTTACCCATTTCAGTGGACCTCAGCATTCTTGGCATGGACATCGGCCAGGAACTGAATCCAAAATGCTACATCGAGAGTGTTATTTTAACTGCTTCCCATAAGTTGGGTATTCTCAATAAGGTGAGGCGGTTTTTCACTCCCGAGCAGCGCTGTTTGCTGTACAAGACTCAGGTGCGATCGAGTATGGAGTATTGTTCCCATCTATGGGACGGCTCCGCTAAATACCTCCTTGATGCACTTGATAGACTGCAAAGGCGAGCGGTACGCATTATTGGAGATGCTGAGGTTACATACAGCCTCTCTTGAGGACCTCCAGCTGCGTAGAGACATTGCTTCTCTCAGTGTCTTCTACCAAAATTACTACGGAGAGTGTTCTGAAGAGTTTTTTGATCTAATCCCGCCCTCTCCTTTCCTGTCTCGGGCTGCACGTGCTGGTCTTATAGGAACCACCATCATACTGTGCAGAATATCAGCACTCGTACCAAAAAATTTGGCAAGTCGTTCCTCTGTAAGACCATTCGGCTTCGGAACTCTCTGCCGGCGCATGTGTTTCCCAGTTCCTATAATCCCGGGTCTTTTAAACGGGGCGTGAAACGGCATTTATGCAGACCGTCATGAATAGTTTCGCTTGTTACCGTGCTTGTTCCACGGTGAGGAGCGCTCTCATTATTTTGGACTACATCGGCTGCTTACCATCAGACAGGATGTAGTCACTATGACGTGTTACAAAAAAAAAGTACTTCAGCCATTTTGTGCAACATAATATCTACAATTTTATTATTGTATAAAAAAAAACATTGTTCTTTATCGATCTTTTTAACAATGAAGACCGCGTATTTCGTGGTTTAGAAGGAGAAAGCCGAGTCACAGATAGACACAGGAAACCGGCATTTTTACCTTATAATATGTACCTAAATGATTTAAATGCAAGCTTATTTCACCAACTTTATAATATGTGAATGTGTGTGTATATGAAAGCTTTTATGTAAATAATGATAATCATTTACATGGAAGCTTTCTCTCTTTACGACGTTGCTCAACAAGTTAGTGCGTCGTTAACAAAATTTATTGATCGTAGTTATTGGAAACCTGTCGCCATTGACTACCATTCTGAGAAGCCTGACTTGAGGTTTGGCGTGTGGAAGTCGTCAAATTAGTTCATACATACACACATAGATAGAGACTAGGCAGTGAGGACTACAGAAGCAGTCTACTGCCATAGTCCATGTTTCACCAAATACTACTGCACATGTGCTTTCGCCGATCTATGCTGTTGTATGTATGTGTAGTCTTTAGTCCGTTAGTCGCCTTTTACGACACCCATGGGAAGAGATGGGAAGAGAAGCTCGATGGCGCAGCGGTTAGCGCGTTCGGCTAGCGATCTTACCGTTAAGCAACTTTCGCAATACCGGGTCAATGGATAGGTGACCGAATTAAAAACATCTTGAGTTCCTCCGTGCTTCGGAAGGCACGTTAAGCCTTTGGCCCCGGTTGTCGTAAGATGGCAGTCGTTAAAACCCACCAACCCGCATTAGGCCAGCGTGGCGGGTTATGGCCCATTATCCCTACGTGCTATTGTCCACATGGCTGATGATGATGATGATACCACACAGCTCAGTAGTTGGTATGACAAAATACTAGTGTTAAGCTACTTGTGAGACAGACCGTTAAACCGAAAAAGTTTCCGGTAAACCACTATTCGGCGATATTCACTTGCGCTTAGGGTTACCATCCGTCCGTTAATCCGGACATGTCCGGATTTTTACCTTTAGTCCGGATTTTGTACGTTATTTTGTCCAGATTTTGAAATATGAGTAACAAAACTACATTTTAAGTAATATCAAATAAGTCTTTAATCTTTATTAACTTCTCATTTATCTAAAATAAAAATTTAAAAAGTGAGTAATGTTTCCATTTTGTTACTAAAAAGTCCGGACTTTTATCGAAATGTCAGGCTTTTTGTCAGGACTTTTCAAATTCCTAAATGGTTGGTAACTAGGTTTGCCACCTTTTTTTTAGGACGAATAAATTTTTTTTTATTTTGTTAGAACAAAAATAAAGTGCTATGTACTTTGTTTATTATTTTATAATGTAACTTATGTAACATCCCTTCGCCGTACCTCTGAACTTTGAGGGAGCTCTCCTTGATACCAATCCGACTATTGGAATCCTTGGTGTTGATATTTCGAGTGACGTTCAGTTTCGTGGTCATTTGGAAGGTAAAGTTAAATTAGCTTCGAAAAAGCTGGGTGTGCTTAATAGAGCGGGTCAGTATTTCACGCCGGCCCACCGTTTACAACTGTATAAAGCACAGGTCAGGCCGCATATGGAATACTGCTCCCATCTCTGGGCTGGAGCACCCCAATACCAACTCCTTCCATTTGACCGCATTCAACGCAGAGCTGCTCGAATTGTCGACGACGTGGTTATTTCAGGACGGCTCGATCCACTGACTCTTCGGAGAGACGTTGCATCTCTCTGTATGTTGTACCGTATATATCATGCTGAGTGTTCTGAGGAATTGTTCCGCTTGATCCCTGCCGCTGATTTCCTTCACCGCACTACACGCAATCGACTGTCATTCCATCCACATCACCTTGATAGATGGCGGTCTACTACTGTGCGTTTTTCAAGAAATTTCTTGCCTTGAACTACAGGGTTGTGGAACCAGCTCTCGGCGGCGGTATTTCCGGACCGTTACGACTTAGGGATCTTCAAGAAACGAGCCTATTCATTCCTTAAAGGCCGGCAACGCGCCTGCGATTCCTCTGGTTTGCGGGTGTCTATGGGCGGCGGTGATTACTTTCCATCAGGTGACCCGCTTGCTCGTTTGCCTCCTTCTGCTATAAAAAAAAACTTAAAAAAAGAGTAAGTATTCATTTGTTTGTCCTTAAAACGTATTTTTTATTGCTCTTAGCGACATTTACGCCTTGGCCACGTAGACGGGCTAGGCTTAGCGCGGGCGCGGGTGACTTCTGAGGGGTGGCATGCCACCTACATTCAGTAGCGGCTACAGCGGCTGGCTAAGTATACGTATTGAGGATGGCTCTAACTAAAGTGACGCGTAGTTGCCTTGGCAGCAGTTCGTATTTTATGCACGACATTTCAAATTCAAGAGACGGAGTGCATGAATTAAATAAAGATCGTATAAATGTGGAGAATTTTTGAATCTTTATGCAGATTATCGGAAGTATCCATCATCATCATGTCGTGAAGCGACATTTAAAAAAGAAAAGATGATAAGAAATTAACAAATATTTATAAGACAAAATAAAATTACAAACAAAAGTTAAAAAAAGTGAGTGAGGATGGTGAGTATGGAGGTGATGATGGTTAAAATGAAGGTTGATGATATAAAAAGTGAAGGGGTAGGTGCAGCTGACGTGGAGGCAGGCGAAGGTGTGGAGGCAAGCGCTGAACTTGGCAGTCGTCGAAGGGCGCAGGCAAGTGAAGACAGGCAGGCGCCGGTAGGCAGGCGCCGGTAGGCGAAGGCAAGCGAAGGCAGGCAGGCGCCGACAGGCAGGCGCCGGTAGGCGCAGGCAGGCGCAGGTAGGCGCAGGCAGGCGCAGGCAGCAGGCGCCAGCAGGCGCAGGCTGGCGAAGGTGCAGGCAGGCAGGCGCCACCAGGCGCAGGCAGGCGAAGGCAGCAGGCGGGCGAAGGTGCCGGCTGACAGGCGAGACAGGCACAGGCAGGCGTAGGCAGCAGGCGGGCGAAGGTGCCGGCTGACAAGCGGGACAGGCACAGGCAGACGTAGGCCGCAGGCGGGCGAAGGTGCCGGCTGACAGGCTAGACAGGCACAGGCAGGCGTAGGCGCACGCGATGACTGGAGGCTGTAGTCTTCCAATTCGGAAGCTGGTGATTGTACTTGAAGACTAGTCCTTCCAATTTGGAAGAGGAAAGTAAGGAGTCTTGACCTTCCAATTCGGAAGCTGGTGATCGTCTCAGTAGACTAATCCTTTTGAATCCAAAGCTAGAGATGTAATGATTAGTCGTCGGCTGAACTTTATAATGAAACCTCGGTTTCTGAGTTCTGCATAAATTTCAAAAAAAAAATTTTAAAACGCTGAAATCTAGATGGCCAAATGTAAAAAATAAGAAACTAAAAAGTTTGATTGAATTATGTTGATAAGTTGCATAGCAACGAAGCAAAAATAAGTTGTCAGATACGTCAAAACGTAACCAAAACACAATATTTAGTAAATAGAAAACAATTAAGGTGAGATAAATGTAAATATTACAAGGAAAAACGCATAATAAGATTATCGAAGTGATCCGAAACTTGTGGGATACGTAAAAGTGTCGAAAAATAGTGTCCGTAGTTTCGTCATTTAGATCACGTAAGTAAACGCGTTTAGATAAAGGAATTGCGATGTGTGTAGTGTAGTGTGTAGTTACTAAATCATTATGTATCGTTGCAGAAGCGAGGAAAAATAAAGGCAAATATATAAATAAGACGAAGTTAAAATATGAGATGATTACATGAAATAAAAAGGTACCAGGGAAGTGGAAAAGGTAAGTGGTTTCACCACAATCATCATCAGCCAGAAGACGTCCACTGCTGGACAAAGGCCTCCCCCAAGGATCTCCACCACGACCGGTCTTGTGCTGCTTGTATCCAGCGGCTACCCGCGACCTTCACCAGATCGTCCAACCACCTTGTTGGAGGCATGCCCACACTGCGTGCGTCGGTGCGGTGCGCGGTCGCCACTCGAGAACCGTTCTGCCCCAACGGTCATTGGTTCTACGGGCGATGTGCCCTGCCCATTGCCACTTGAGCTTGGCGACTCTTTGGGCTATGTCGGTTGCTTTAGTTCGTCTACGAATCTCCTCATTTCTGATTCGATCACGTAGAGAAACCCCGAGCATAGCCCTCTCCATTGCTCTTTGCGTGACTTTGAGCCTGCTAATTAGGCCCATAGTGAGCGACCACGTTTCGGTACCGTATGTCATCACATCACTGGCAACACACACTGGTCGAAGACTTTCGTCTTAAGACACTGCGGTATTTTGGACGAGAAGATATTTCGAAGCTTACCGAACGCTGCCCAGCCGAGTTGGATTCGACGATTGACCTCTTTCTTAAAGTTGGACCTACCTAACTGGACTGTTTGTCCCAGGTATACATATTCGTCAACAACTTCAAGAGCAGAGTCTCCAACCTTCAGAGGAGTGGGACTTTCGTCTTCTTCGTGTTCCTTTTATGGCCCACTTGTTGAGAGACTCTGTTGAGATCACTGAGCATTGTGCCGAGTTCCTCCAGGGTCTCAGCCATGACTACTATATCGTCGGCAAATCGAAGATGACTGATGTACACGCCGTTAATGTTGATGCCGAGTCCTCTCCAATCCAGAAGCTTAAACACGTCCTCCAGTGCAGCATTGAAGAGTTTCGGAGAAATGACATCTCCTTGTCTCACTCCACGCTGCAGCTGGACTGGCTTCGAGCTCTGGTCCTGAAGACGAACTGTCATAGTGGCGTTTTCGTACAAACACTTCAACACTTTGATGTACCGGTAGTCAATTTGGCACCGCTGGAGAGACTGTAGCACGGCCCATGTTTCGGTCGAATCAAAGGCTTTCTCATAGTCCAGAAACGCTAAGCAAAGTGGCCGGTTATACTCTTCGGTCTTCTGTATAGCCTACCGCAGCGTATGTATGTTATCTATGGTGCTAAAGCCTTTTCGGAATTTGGCCTGTTCGATTGGCTGGAAGTCATCAAACCTGCGTGCGAGACGATTAGTTATAACTCTCGAGAACAGCTTATACACGTGACTTAGAAGTGATATGGGTCTGTAGTTCCTCAGTAGAGCCTTGTTGCCCTTCTTAACCCTAGATAGATAACCTACGTCGAATCGACGTAATCGATTTTGAAAAATCGATATAACTCGTTTATTTTTTCGCGTCATTAAACTTGCCGCTCCTGCCGTCGGAGCTTGCAGGACACATCCGTATCGCTCCTGTAAGTGCAATACTTTCGTAAATATTTACCTACCGTTAGCGGAGAGCACAAGTACAGCACCTATCCTAAGTGCGTTTGAGGCCAAAATGAATAAAAAGTGTTATTTACTTAGGTTTTTTTTATATTATAGAGATTACAAAAAAAATATTTTGAAAAGTTTACATAGTAAATTATAAGACTGACGGAGAGATTCCTATGTTTAAATTTTGTAAAGCGAGAAGTAGGTACCTTGTTTTGATCTTTAATTTTTTTCTTATAAAAACATAGATAAACTCTTATATTTTTATTTACTCCGTACACAATTACATACATTAAGACATAATATCACATTCATAAACCTAGTATAAACATAATCCAAAATATGGTCACTCAAACATTCGCACCTCAAATCGACGTATGGTTATCTTTAGTGTACAGTGAAATATGGTTATCTATCTAGGGTTAAAGAACAACACAACCACACTTTCATGACACGCTTCTGGCGTTCTACCTCCAAGTACGACGGAATTAAAGAGCTGCGAGTGCCAGTCTTCCGCCTGATTTCAGAAGCTCAGCCGTAATTTCGTCAGCACCCGATGCCTTGCTGTTCTTAAGCTACTTGAGAGCCATACCAATCTCGTACAGGCTGATGTCCGGGATATCTTCGGTGTAGTGTCGGGTAAGCTTAGCTCTAGGGTCTGTAGCTAAGCTTTGTACAGGTGGCCGCGTGGATGTGTATAGCTGTCTATAGAACTTCTCGACCTCTCCCATCCGGTCCGTTAGTATCCGGACAAATTTTATGAGTACACTAGAATGAGTATTGAAACTTTTTATTAATTATACTTCAACATAATTGAAGTAGTCCATAATTGTCCATAAGTGTCCATAATAAAGTCCCACCGCTCGTAGATTAGTCTAAAAAATACTGTTTCGCTCGATCCGTCCCGCGCTAGCCAGTTTCAACCGCCCGAGAAACCGCTGTGCACCGTGGCCAGGCGCAAACTAGCCCGTAGCATTGTTTCCACCCGCCCGCCTCGCCCGCAACCGCTGCCGCCAACCGCCGCCGCCAGCGGCCAGCCGCAGCCGCTCTAGCCCGCCGCGCGCGCGTCGTGGCATGCTTTATACATTCTCATATATTTGTTAAATTAGCCAACCGCCGCCGCCACCCGCAACCGCGCCTAGCCCGTCTACGTGGCCAAGCACTTAGTTTTACGTAAAATAGAGTATTTTAGCGTAGGTACTTTAATGGTGTCGTAGATTATAAAGTACGCCTACATGAAAAAGAGGACAATACCACATGAGTAAAGAAACGGTAACAATACTCTGTTTTAGAGTACGGGCAACCCTATAGGTAACCCTACTTGCGTGCACTCCATTCCGACCGCGCGTACGTACAGTAGCGTGCGCGTAGGAGTGTTCAAGCGAATGTTGCCGAAAAGTAATCGACCGGGGAGTTCCCCGACTGCAGAGATATACACAGACATTTTAGTGGTTGTTTTCCCGCGGCAGAACGATTTACCTTTAGCAGTACTATCGAATCATGCGAGTTATTTTATGAAAATGAAAAAAATTTTTGTTCTCAAGTAATCAAAAAAATAATCGTACCCAAATACGTCACATCTCGTATAAGAAACTGTCGTTTCTCACGCTTTCGAGTTGATGATTATTTTTTTGATTACTTAGTTGAGAACAAAAAAAAATATATTTTCATAAATTAACTTGCATGATTCGATAGTACTAGTAAAGGTAAATCGTTCTGCCGCGGGAAAACAACCACTAAAATGTCTCGGTATATATACACTACCGTGAACTGACTGTAAATTTTTCGGTGGAACAGGTATTCGCTAGGGACGTCCACCTCATTTACTATTCACACGTCACAAGAGAATCTTATTGTGACTACTACGGTGTTAGTCGAAAATTACTCATAAATGCTTACGTATAAAGTTACAATTTGTGTTTGACGTCGGCTTGTATTCCGTACAGTGACTTACTACGCAACAGGCTTTAGATAATGAGTTAGACAGCACATAAGCCTTTTTTCACGTTTTAGCTTTAACAGCCTCTTGCGGTCTAGTGGGTTCACTTTTGTTCATGGAAGTTATGTTAAGTTTTTTTTAATATATTATAATATTATTATAAAAGTGTTTTTTTAGTAACATACCCTTAATATTTTAGGTAATTTAAACAAGTTTGCATCATAGTTTAGTACAAAAATCAGTTATGTACTGACTTATCTCAGAAAACAAAAGTAAAACTTTACCCTTTTTTTACCCGATTTACTCACAATTTGAATTTCGTGACTTATCACCTTTATCCACTCACGTCTGTGCTACCTACAGGTGCAAACAGCATGCAGTATGGGCAGAGCCAACAAATTATCAATGTGTACAAAGTTTTGATAAATAATAAAAGTAATACCTACTTACTTAACAATAATAAGTTTCGTAATCTTCAATAAAAGTTATTTTCAACACACTTGCTCGTAAAGTGGCTCTTTTACACCGATTTCAGCATGGTGATGTAGCTATTATAACACACTAGTGCGGTAATGTAGTTTAAAAATAGAATCTCAACAAAGAGTTTTTATACTTAACTAAATTTTTTTTTTAAAGGTAAACATTTTTATGAAAAATTAACTATTCTGATTAAAATATGAATAAATAAACACGGAGTAATTTCACCAAATAATTTACTTTGTCAATAAATTAACCTTAATTCGTAACATTATTGTTTGGTTTATTATATGTTTAATATCTATAAGCTGTTTGGCTGTTGTCCTTTGCCTTATTATTCAATTTTAGGCCTTAACTTTCAATATTAGGTACTTTGAAAGTTTAAAAATAAATAGGTATGTCTAGTTCTAGTAATGAAGAACTAAATTTACAGTCTACACCGCCGGAAATATTGAAGCACAAATGTTATTGACATCCTATTTCCATCTAAGTTCCAAGAATAATATATGTTGGCTTACCAAGGATGTATACACTAGAAAAACAAACACGCAGTCATTATCAGTAAATGTGTTTTCCACACAAGTGTGTTGAAAAACGTCGTATGAAACGCGTGTGAATTGGTAATTTTACATAACACATTTGTATTAATGTACTATTAATGAATAAATAATTATACGGACGGTCATTTATTTCCGAAGCGAAACTACCGCTTCAAAGCTAACCCACCTATATCAAGGGAATTGAATCAAATTCGGCCATTTGCGTTATCCCAATTTCGGAGCAGGTGCGTCCCGAGTCCCGACCATGGGACCTAATAGAAAATCGAAAATTTTCGGCCATACCAGGGGAATGAAGGCCCTCGTTATATCACACGTGCCAGCGTTACGCGTACGAATGACTTCATTTAAGGGCCCACATTTCGACAGTGATTTTTGCGTAAAACGGCCAATTTTGGCATTATCGATTTCAGAAACAAAAATACATTAACAGTTTTGACTTATTGAATAGTATAGAATAGCTATTGGAGCAGTACGTAGCGACCTCGCTTTTTGTAAATTTTGCTTAATTTTTCTTTTAAATCCAAAATTGCAGAGATAGATTTTCATAAAATGCGCGAAGGCACTTTTTTGAGCTCATCGATTGAACTACTGTTCTAAACAAATGAAATAAAAAAATAGTGTTATCTCTTATATAGTCGTATAGTGCGTAGCGGCCTCGGAATTTTTAGATATTATTGATTTTATATTAAAAAAAATCTTATTCTAAACCAAAAAACTTTGAAAATCGCTTTAAGTTAACTGTGAATTTCTCTTCTCCTATCTACGACAATATTATTGGGCAAAATTTATACCAGAACAATTGTTACTTCATGAGGAATATAGATTTTATAATAAATTTATCATCCTATTTCGATAAAACCGATAAATACAACTGCAAAATTATTACAAAATGCGATGCGCCGGCCGTTCGAATACAACTTATTCTCGCAGAGTAAAGGTTTGTAACATTAAGCATGAATTTATTATCCTATTTCGATAAACACGAGAAATACAAATGCAAAATTACTACAAAATGCAAAAATGGTCATTTTACGCAAAAATCACATTTGAGATGTAATAGGCCTCTTAAGCTTCACACGCAAAACATTCAGGACTTGGGAACAATATTCTTCTGGACCTTTTTATTTTCTAATAAATAACAATAACCTAAAACATAATAATGTGTATTACAAAAATAAAATAATGTGTATGTATGTAAAAACAAATAATATATTACCTGATTGCAAGCTTTTCCAAATTATATCCAAAGTTGAAATCAGACAAAAATGCGAGCAACAAGAGAAGCGAATCAGCCATTTCGACTGTGTTGTGCAAATTGTGTTAATATCGAAACGAGATTCTGAATGAAAATAAAAAATCTGATTTAATAAAAGTATTGTTCATTATTTTTGACTTAGTTACAAAACACAATTGTAAAACGTACCTTCGCAATCTGAAGGGAAAAATAATATGAAACGAAAGGCAGATCTTTTTTATTCGGCGTTACGTTAGACAGTAAGCAAAGCACCTGTTTTCTATTGTTTATATCAATGGTTTTAGGACTGTGTAGTGATTTCTCAACATATATTTTATTAAAGTAATAATATAGTAAGTTTTTTTTTTAAATAGTACCTAATAACAATAATGAATCTTCATAATTGACTATGCAGCTGATATCTTTTATTAGTAATAATATTTAAAAAATCTAAATTCTGGCTTTCACATTTTATCTATGGATGGCATGCAATCTATTGGCAAAATACTTGGCTACCATAAATCGCTGTAATCAATGCAAACACGACCATTCAGCCGCTAAGCCTCAGATCTCCTTTGTGCACGACACCCGTAAATCTGACGATTTGATCCATGAATTGAGACTTGACTGTGATGTACTAAGCTTTAAAAAGCCAGAAACGTTTTCCATCTCATAGTGTATTTTGCAATTTAAATATACTATTTTCTGTAAAATTATCTTTTACCGTCATCATTATCAAAAAAAAATTCAAATTCAAATTCAAAAATTCAAATTATTTATTCAAATGATTATATCATTACATATAATGAAGCAAAGTCGCCTATTATACACATACACACACACCCCCACACACACACCCACACACACACACACTTTTATTAAAAAGATTATAATCATTGTTCATATATTACTAGTTAGTTAAGTTTGAGATATTTAAGCAATTGGAACACAAACTACTGGAGGTTTGGGCGTTAAGGACTGCAACTAGAGTTGCCACCCGTACTCTAAAAATTAAATGGAGTATTGTACTCTTCTTCATGTAGGCGTACTCTAATTTACGACACCAATAGAGTACGCTAAAATACACTATTTACGAAAAACTGATCGTTACTCGTTACAACAGAGTTCACTGAGAGAGTCTTCTCCCTTATGAATGTAAAGTGGAGAGACGATAGAAATAGAGCTACCCTAAATTTAATTAAAAACGAGTTAATTATATAATTTTAAACTAAATTATGATTGCAAAGAGGCTGTAAATATCTTCAAGAAAGGCAAATATTTGTTCAATGTCGCAAAGAGCAACAAAAAATACGTTTTTAAGAACAAATAAATAAATACTCTTTTTATGCTATGTACCTACTCTATTTCTGTTCTAACAAAATGAAAAAATACTCTATTCGTTCTAAAAAAAAAGGTGGCAACTCTAACTTCAACCCAGTCTATGACCACTGCAGTAGTTATCGCACTTACGTTATATTGTAAGTAACTTCGTTTTTGTTTACAAATAAAACATATTAATATTATACATGACGACCTCCTTGGTCGAATGGTTTGTACACCGGTTTTCATGGTGTCGCCATCTCTGAGGTCCCGGGTTCGATCCCCGGTCGGGTCAATTTAGAAATTATTATTTTTCTAAATTGTCTCGGGTCTGGGTGTTTTCTATGTATAGTATGAATTTAAGTATTTTAAGTATGTTTATCCGTTGTCTAGTAACCATTTAACGAGTTTCATAACGAAGCTTCTCTTGGGCTAGATACCTAATTGGTGTGAGTGTAGGAAAGTTTATTATTTAGTTTATAAGTTTATTATACAAAATGGCTGAAGTATGACGGGGTTTCTAAGGGCTCTAACACACGAGCAGCATTTCGCTGTCGACGTACGTAGCTGCAGTCGACGTTACAAGTCGGCGGCTAGCTCTCGACATGTCGCCAGCTAGCAGACGCCGTCACCTGTTTGCAGCTAGCTGTCGACCTGCGAAGTAAGCGTGGAAAAAGGCATGAAATGTATGGAATGGAAATGTATAAAATGAAACGCTGTTCGTTGGTAAGAGCATCACTTGAAGACGGCTTGACAGATTTGGATGAAATTTTTCACATTGCACATTGAGCCAGAAAGGTTATTATGGTCGAATCTCCACGTATGCTAACAATCAAGATAGTGATGAAATGTAATAAGTAAAATCTCTAGTACACACGCAGCTGGCTTTAATTAGGTTAACAAAACTTAGTATGCGAAGCGTGACCGCCCCAAAAGTTGCCATACAACCAATCGAGTTACGAAGGCCAATTTGATTTGGCAACTCTATTCTTATGGGCCCAAGATTTACATGTTTATTAAACAACTTCTAGCGGTCTCAACCTCCAAAGTGCTTGACGATTAAGAGCTTGTTATGGAACTTTTTGCGTTATAAAAGCGATTTGGGGGATCTGCTCTAATGCTGGAGCCGTTATGGCCGTTTGATAAGCCCTACCAAGACTTTTACGGCGATCACGATCAGTTAGATAGATCCCATTTCAGTTTATCAAATACTTGAGACGATTAGAGTCGTGTGTGTAGCGACTCACTGAATACTATCAACCCCTCTCTTCCCTTGGGTGTCGTAAAAGGCGACTAACGGACTATGGACTGCACGTAATTATTGGTGCCTCGTATGACTTTTGCTAATCTTTAATGTTGAGCCTGTAAAATATGGAAACGAAACTAGGTAAGTACAAAAGATTAGCTTTAGCTTATTATAGCTAGCCACCAGACAGCCACACAGCAAGCTAACAACCAGACAGCCAGGCTACTTGCTATTTAATTATTGTGTAGGTTGCTGGGCGGCAACAAAATGGATTGACGACGTAATTTTGCGATGCAGCGTGTGGCTACGGCCTGGCCCCCGAAAGCGATGCAGGGTCACTTCCAGGCGCCGATCAAAGAGGCGAAGAGATGATATCGGCTTGACCGCTGACTGCATAATACTATTGTCAAATTAGCTAATGATAATTATTAGTTTACCGTATAGCTTGTTCAAATGTTGAGCATGTAAAATATGGCAACAAATTAGGTATACCAAAAAGTCTTGGCCTTAGCTTTTTATAGCTAGCCAAAGACAACCAGGCAGCCAGACCACTTGCTATTTATTTATTGTGTAAGTTGCTGGGCGGCAACAAAATAGATTGACAACGTTATTTTGCAATGCAGCGTGTGGCTACGGCCCCCGAAGGCAATGCAGTGTCACGTGCCGGCAATCCCGGCTTTCCGGTCGCCGATCAAAGGTGCACTAACGAACCGGTCGATGGGGCGAAGAGATATTGGCGTGACCGCTCGCTGCGGAAACTGACGAACGCCAATTATTGGTTTCTCGTGAAGCTTTCGCACTGGAGACTGAGCCATTTCGGTTAACATGTTTAGAGTTCATATTTTTTAAATTTCCACTCAAGTAGCAAAATGTGGTCATGTAAGTATCCTAGGACCAGATATTTTTTAGTCCTATAGAAATCCTATTAACGTTTTTAGGACCGCGGTCCATATAGTAATGCATTTATCAGAAGATTTACAATGCATTTTAGTCAAACTTATTGTTAACATAGTCATGGACACCATATCGTTTCATCACTATACTATAATAGTAGCAGAACGTGCAACTTTGATGCTAGAAAACCATTAAATCCACGACAAAGTCAAATCAATCTTATAATATCTTCGACCTATAGTAGCTATACCCAAAACGTTTACAGAAGAACGTTTCTTGTAGAAGAATAAATAAAACGTTAACAAGAATAAATAGGTCTTATTAAATGCATTGATAGGAGCTCTGATATTTATTCTTATAACATGCACTTATAAGACTTAAGTTCTTATAAAAATCATATAATGTAATCCTGTAAACGTTTATAAGACTAAGTAGTAGGCTCAAGATCAGTGATTTTAATCAAAGCGTCTATTAGTGTGCTATAAGATGTTTAGTCTTATAAGTCAACAACTATAGCAGAATTTTGCTACTTGGGCAGAAACGTGCTTTTCATTAATTGATTTTGACATTTGAAAACTTTGAAATAAAAAAAATCAGGAAAAGTCCGTTCAATGAGACACGATTGGTCACGTTATACACAATACACTCACGACTCGCGACTATTATCCCCAAAGGACTAAGATGACTAGGCAATGATAACTGCAATGGCAGCGCACTGTCATAGTCCACGTTTCGTCAAATAACAACTGCACACGTGCTCAGCGTGATAGGTGGTGAGCCCATCGCCGATCTATGCTGTTAGATGTATGTGCAGTTTTTAATCTATTAGTCGCCTTTTAAGACACCCAAGGGAAGGGAGGGGGTGGTATTCTTTTACCGATACGCGACGCGGTGGGGATTTTTAAAATCGCAGAATTCGAAATCCTTCTATAAGTAAAACTATTAAAAATGTACCTATACTAACCTATAGGACTCTCCCAAGAGGGAGTCAAATAAAAAAAAACAAAAGTGAGTTAGAGCACAGAGGCCGCAATACGGCGATAATAAATTGGTAAATGACAATTATTATCTTAAAAAATTCTTTAAACGACGGGTAATAAGATTTTTAGTGTTCGCCACAAATATTATCCATGGTGTTTCTGACAACCAGGCGTATGGCAATATTGGCAAACAGGGTAATTATACATAGATATAAACAATAGAGGAAGACACGGCATTCCCATAATAGTATGAATCTTTGGGAATGTTAGGTGGGTTAAGCAATCACCTGTCTGTGGAAAGGTGTTATTTTCCACTGAAGTTAAGTGCAGAAGGTGTGATGGATGAAAACAAAAGACAGATTTGATTTTAAATGTCAGCGCGATAGCAAATACGTAAGTGTGCGTATGGGAGCGAGCGACATGCGTTCCGCGTCGTAATAGATTTTTGACTAGCAATGAAATTCCGATAGCTGCAGTGCAGTCAATAATGTGGCGAAATCTAAAACAATAGCACACAATAGCAACGTCTTGAGCAGCTACTACAGCGCGGTGCGATGCTCGCGCGACTTCACGCTATGAATAATAATGCTACGCGATATAAATGTTATGTTATTTAATATATATTTTATTTGTAAATAGTTGTAAATCTGTTTTTTATATTTATTAATATACGTATAATGCTAACATAGTAGTATGTATAATTATTTATTTACTTATTATAATTATGTTATATATTTAGATAGTACCTAGTTAATTTATGTTAGGTATTAACATAGGTATAAATATTAGTGTAGGTATATTCTAATAGTGTTAGCTTGTGTAATTTGTAATGATAAATTACGAAACTACTGTGAGTAGGCTACAAATAAAAATAGTCTTACTCAAAAGCCGTGTCCACACCGGCCGAGCACGGCTCGCGAGACCCGAACTTCCTGCTCGCGAGCCGTGGCACCCGACGCAAATTTGAAAGGTTGTGAGCGGGCTCCGCGAGCCAAAGTGAGCTCGCGAGCCGTGCTCGGCCGGTCTAGACGTGGCTAATTACATACTCTTTGTAGTGTGACAGCTAATGTCAATCAAGCGAGCGAGACAGAGCTACAGTAAGCGAGTGGGTCAGCCTCAGAACAATAGCTTTAGTTATTGTTCTGAGGGGTCAGCACAGCAAGCACCCCGATGTTCCACGACGCTCGATAAATGAAACTCGCTCATTACAATAATAAATATTTTCTACACAATGACTGTTTTCTACAATGGTGTACAGTCACCAGCATTAAGATGTGATGATGCAAAAATATATGATCATTGGTGGAAGGCATATTATAGGCGTTTATATGCCTTCCACCAATAATAAGATATTTTTGCAGGCCGTCGATAGTCACATCTTAATGCTGGTGACTGTACTTTACACATGAAAAGTAATTCCATGTGCCTTGGTTTTGTTCATTATGTGGTTTGTGCACCGTATAAATGAACAGTAAGGCATTTTTAACCCTCATTCTTACTAAAACAGAACTAAACGCCACTGGTACAAACAAGTTGCTTGCTGCTGTATTGACGACTGTCACGGTATTCGGTGCTATTATGCCATGTCCGCACGCTTGGCACTTGCCGCAAACTCCAAATCTCTACATCGTTTTGATTTGTGATTTGTTTGTCGGATCGGCTACAAGCGCTCGCAAACCAAGCCAAACGCTCTATCCACACGTTTGAATATGTGACGGCTTGTTGAGGTTTGCCAATCGTGTGGTCGCGGCATTAGTTCTAATATGCAAGAGGCGCGCGCACGGTACTTTAGTAACGTATCTTCCTCTATTGTTTATATCTATGGTAATATACATATAGCTCATAGAATAATAATTATTCTGAGATATAGCTCAAATTTTAAGACACTTCACTTAATGGCCTCTTTGGAACAAGAATGAAACGTGATGTTTCTTTCGTGTTCATCAAACATGCAGAGTCCACCGAGAATAAGAATAAATAACTTAATACCTTCTTGGTCATAAAATATTCAAACCTTCACACGAACGTCTCTAGAATTTAATTCCGAACATTAAGTTTGCTACGTTTTGGTTCATTTCAGAGTGGTTTATGTATAAACTTTGTATTATAACGATGAAAATACAGCAGAGCACAAAGTTTCTCATTTGCTATGACGATGGATAGGTTTTGTAAAAGCAACTTTCGCAATGCTGGGTCACCGGATCATCGTCCGCCTGCCCTGGTAGCTTTTGCGTTTGACATTAGACATTGAGGCTGTACGTCGATGCTGTGGTAAAAATTGAGGCTGTTTTCCTTGTACAATACCGATTTCATACAAGAAATATCAAAGAAGTGATTCCCTATCACGCCGCTTGCAGCCATGCGGAGCTAGTGTCGAACAGCGTTGAAAATTATTTAGAAGAATACCAATGGTACGCTCGCCGCTGTTGCAGCCGCTGCTACCAAGGCTTTAAAGATGTTTGCACTTAGAGAATCGCACTGCTGATCCCCAGTCCCAATTTAATTTGAGGTTGACGCAATATTTTTTGGTTTCATTTCTTTCATTCTTTTCGATCAGCATTTACCGTTACCGTTACTATCCCATCAGGACGCAGCTTCCATGCTGGCAAAGACAGCAAAGAGGCAAAGAGTGTTGTAATAAAAATAATCGTATCGAAATATCAGCAACACTCTCTGCCTGACCTAGGATAGAAACCAGGCCTTCTGAATATCGGACCTAACGCGCCCTTTGCCACTCGTCAATTAAACTTAATCTCTCTTAGATTGAAATTAACATCCTACTAATATTATAAACGCGAAAGTTTGAAAGTGTGGATGGATGTTTGTTACTCTTTCACGTAAAAACTATTGAATGGATTTGGATGAAATTCGGCATACAGATAGTTTTTAACCTGGATTAACACATAGGATACTTTTTATCCCGATATTCCCACGGGAACGGGAACCACGCGGGTGAAACCGCTAGCGGCCGCTAGTACATAATATACATGCAAACATATAATCGCGACTATATTATCCCCGAAGGGTTGGTCAGAGACTGCAATGAGGACAACAAAAGCAGACCTTTAACTAGTCCACTTTTCACCAAATAGCGACTGCACAGTGCTCAGCGTGACAGTGGTGAATCCATCGCCGCTCTATGCTGTTGGATGTATGTGCAGTGCAGTCTTTATTCCGTTAGTCGCCTTTTACGACACCCAAGCGAAGAGAGGGGGTGGTAGTAATCTTTAACCGCAACGCGACACGGTCGTTAAAAGCTATATAAATATAATTCAATAGCCATGAATGTATTTCCGCTACCTATTCGGCTAATTGTTTTTTTGTTGTGTTTGTAATTATTGTCAGGACAAGTTTTGTAGTAGTGATGCAAGGATTAGGATTGGATTAATCCTAATCCCGATTATTCGGTATATTTCCTATTAATCCCAATCGCCGATTATTCCATACAATCCGTCATGATTATTGTTTTTAAGTAAAATTGCCTGTATGGCTTTGGCCTTTGGCTTTCCCGTAAATTGACAAAAAGAAATTACGTGTCTGACATTCCTTATTCCATACAATCACACTAATTTATAAAGGCGAAAGTTTGTAAGTGTATATGTTTGTTACTTCTTCACGTCTAAACGGCTGGAGCGATTTTAATAAAATTTGGGATGGAGTTAGCTGACACCCTGGATTAACACATAGAATTTTTTTAATCCAGTTATTCCCACAGGAACGGGAGTAATAACTACAGCCGCTAGTAATAACTAAAGCATAGAAGGATTCCAAATGAGACTCGTACAGTTGTCTTATTTTTTTCAAATGGGCCATAAACATTGAAAAAAAAGAGACAAAATAAGTTGACAAAAACGTCAAAAGCTCAGCGAAAAAAAAACCGGTCACCATTTATGATACCGAATTCAAAAGCCACTATTCAAATGTAATTCGAATGGTGACCAAACGAAGTGCCGTCTCAAATTACGTGTCTGACATAATTAGGTATGTAATTTCCATAGAATAATAATTAGTTATTATTCTGAGGTAATATCATTGCATCTCAAGCATAACCTCTTTCGTTTGTTGTGTCGTGTTTTTGGTTGGAAACTATTATTATTAATAATATCTGGTAGTTTTAGTCGATCAACATTTCCTTCTATCAATAATCCACACACATATAATAGTGTCTGTGCAATAATCCTTATAATAATCTTAATCGGCGATTATCGGTGCAGATATTTCTAATCCTACTCAATCGTAAAACCAGGAATCCTTGCATTACTAGTGAATATTTTAGAAAAATTGTCTCGGGATACGGGGTGGTTACGATATACGCGGTTATCAAGCGGAAGAAGTTGCGGGCGGGCGGTTAGTTTTACTTATTTATTTAAACAAATCTTTGGGCTGTAAAAGGACGTTTGTTGTCTGCTCACAACAAAGTGTACTACGCACAAACAGACAGTTGCCAAAGGAATAACGGACGACCTTCAGTAACGGTAAGCAGCGGAATCCCGCCCCGAATACATCTCATTTCATATTTTGTTTCGGAATCTTGTTAAAAGTTAACAGCATTCCGGCGAATACGCGAACGGTTCCGACAATTGTGGTATTGTAACTAGAGACGATACCACGAAGTTTTTGCGCGCTGAGTCGCGGCCTATCGGTGGGCAATAAATAGGATTTGCAATCGAAATGATAAATGCGTGTACAGACTACCTTCTTAGACAAGTGGTATGAACGTAAAAAACGCTTGTAAAACAGAATTCGTTTCCACCACAAGGGCAAGCCCTAGCTACAGTCATTGCATGACATTTATAAAATTTTGCTGTGCCCTACCCATAAAATAATAACTAAAGCATAGAAGGAGTCCAAATGAGACTCGTATAATAGTTGTCCTATTTTTTCAAATGGGCCATAAACATTAAAAGGAAAAAGACAAAATAAGTTGCTAAAAACGTCAAATGTCTAGCGAAAAAAAACCGGTCACTATTTATGATACCGAATTCAAAAGCGACCTTAACAATTAATGTAATTCGAATAGTGACCAAACGGAGTATCCACTCAAATGTACACTCCTTCTATGCTTTAGTTATTATCCTGAGGCCCTACCACGGTCCATATTTGATACTATTGCAAGACCATTTTTTTTTTTTTCCCCGAAGAAATGCATTACGCATAACAAACACCGCACCGGGGAAGTGCGATAGTTATGTGGGACTCCCCTCCTCGAAGATGGTAAGTGAGGAGGGTTTACCCACTAAAACTCCCGGGATTCTCCGAAATCCGCTCGGCAGGCGCCTGGTAACTGTTTACCACTGGTCCACACGCCTGCGCGGGGTCCCGAAGGACACACCTTGCAGTAAAACTGCAACAGTGGCGACCTCTGTGAGGCCGCCACCACCCCTCGGAGATTGTCTAGCGGGGGTCTATGGGGGGGGTCTCCCCCCCCCCCCCCCCCCCCCCCCCCCGCCTATAGACTACGACGGATGCAGTAACCCGTGCAACCGTCTCCGGCGACCTGGTCTTCGGCGCCTGGCGACCCCTGACAACGGGTCGTCTTCGCGTAGACGTTCGTCTGCCTCTTTGCGAGTAAGTACCTTCTCGCAGAAAGAGGCGACTGCGCCCCACGATCTGATGCCGCCTAACATGGCATCTACCACGGCATTGATACCGAGATCGTTTCCGACCACAGCTCTTAGATGTTGGCGAGGCTGGTCGAACGCCGTGCACGATGCCAGCGTGTGTAAGGCCGAGTCGGTTGTGGCCCCACACTGGTGACATGCTGGACTATTGCAAGACCAAGATCAAGACCATTTTTTTATTTTTTTATATAAGAAGGAGTCAAACGAGCAGGCGGGTCGCCTGATGGAGAACAGTCACCGCCGCCCATGGACACCCCCGCAAAACCAGAGGCGTCGCAGATGCGTTGCCGACCTTTAAGAAAGGAATAGGGCTAAGGAAGGAATAGGAACTGTGAGAGGGGGGGGTTGGGGGAAGGGGCCTCCGGAACTCTCACTGGCTGGACGAAACACAATAGCACCAAGTGCCATTTTTCACACCAGATATTCGTAAGAGGGTGGTATTACCCCGGGCGAGCCGGCCCAATGCGTGCTGCAACGCAGCGTGGCTCTACCACTCAATCAGTGTCACTTATTTAGCACCACCCAGGGGTCTATAAGGGAGACTTCCAAAAGTCATGGGAATTATAACTGTATTTTTTATGATTTTTCGAGGTAACAATCCATCGATCAAATGTACCATTGAAGAAAAGACCCGTCGAGGAAGTGATCCTTCGAGGTATTGACCTTTCGAGGTAACGAGCCATCGGTGAAGTGTACCGTCGAGGTAGAGACATCGAAATAATGGCTATCGAGGTAACGTCATTCGAGCTAGAATCACGTGTAGGGTCTCACAGGTAAACCTACAGACGCCAGTAACTTTAACCCCTACAGTAAGTAGAGTAGAGTAACTAAAAACCCCATTTATCAGTACTCTACAACATAGTTTTGGCAGTGAACGTTTTTGACTTGACTTTGACAGTAAGTATAATAGTCTAGTTAGGCGATTTAATTTTTTAAAGAAAACTACTAAAATATGTTCAGACGACTCCGTGATCGAGTGATTAGCATGCCATCTCTGAGGGTTCGTTTTCCGGTCGGGTCAATATAGAAACTAGGCTGCAAACGCCTCAATGCTGTGAGTGATCCAAGCGATTGTGGACCTTGCAGCCACAAATCAGAGCGCAGCGAAAATTGCTTAGCGGTGTTGTCTCTATATCACAATGGTTTTGACGCAAAAAGCTCCGCTGGAATTTATTATATCGTTTGCTTACTGCGGGTTACGATATCACTGAATTTTTGATTAAAACACTTACTTGGTTTCGTGGGAAAGGTGTTCGGTGTTCGTAATATTTGATGTTGTTGTGCGTTAACAAAGCTCAAATATAGGTACTTTAAGATTGCGGAGGACGTAGACGTGGGTTTGATTCTGCCTGATGTAGCCATTATTTCAACATGTCTATATTACATTAAAGTGTTCTGTGTTGTTTTCTAAATTAATTAATTATTATTCGTGCGAATATTGGCATGTGTAAATTAAAAGACATAAGCAAGTTACTTTTAAAAATTTAGTTGCTTAACAAGAGTTTGAAGCAAGTTACTTTTAAAAATTTAGTTGCTTAACAAGAGTTTGCCGTAGAGTTGAATTGAACCTTGGACGGTTATTGGGCTAATTCGCCACTCGGCCACCAAGGCGTTTATTATTATACTTATTTATTAGATTATTTAGGTACCTACTTCGAGAATGCATCCAGGTTACTTAAACAAATCTATAAATGTCGGAAACTAAAAAAGCTAGCATAATGAAATAAATTGTATTTAATAGACAATTAAATACTCCTTAAATGAAGGTATTGAAACTTCTTAGCTATTGTAAAGTTATGTCGTAAAAAAATAAAATTTGAAAAAGGGAGATTACCAGGAACTTGGTGTACCTACAGCATGCCAAACCACGTAAAAGCAATTCTCAACAAAATAGTACCTGTCTAAAAATTCGTGTCCTTTGCTTTCAAGATTTATATAAGACAATTAATCGGATGCAAATTATTTCCAAAACGTTTTTAACAGCATATTGAATGGTTCAATTAACAGATAATGTTATTATGTACCACTAAAAAGGTCAGCAAATTAAAAAAAGATTTTTTTCTTAAAGTTGGATAATTTCAATGTATAGGTTTTTCGGTGTCCTACCCCTATCATTCAATTTGAAAATTAATTTTATCGGAGTGCATATTTTTCAAAAAACAAATTTTTATATTCAGCAGTTGCGTTTGTATTACAAGTTGAATAACTTCCCTGTGACTAACCATTATTTTAATAGTTTAACTTTTTGTAATCAATTTTTAACTGTCCTAGATAAAACTCAATTTTGCGTATCAACTTTGTTACCGTGTTATAATTCCCAATGATACAAAAATATTTTGAGGGGAGTATTTTTTAAAGGATGGAAAAATTATCATTCTCTATCCAAAACTACGTCATCAAAAATTGGATATGAGACGTCTGTGTAAATCCAAGGCAACAGCGTAGGTTAGGCTGTGGTCGAGCTTTGTGCTCAAATTTGTGTCTCGATTTCCTGCTAGATAAGTATTATGTTTCATAACGTTATTATTTTTTGAAATAAATAATGCTTATGCTACGCTACTTACTTGCTAATTTTGAGATTATACGCTAAATGGTGGATAATTTTAACACCTTGGAAATCGCCAATCCTCTCAATTTTGAGCTTTCAAATTTGTTACTTTTTAAACGGTAACGTATAAGTTGATCTGATTAGTAACAAAATTGAATTGTTAAGAAACGTTTACATGAAATTAAATACATAAAGTTTATCTTGGTCATCGTTAACTTAATTATGCTTCATACTAAAACGTCTTAGGTAATTTAATTTGTACAGGTTACTCCAAAAAGTACCTAACCAAAATTTGTATTATTGCTGAAAGTGGCACTTTAGGCGAAAATACAAATTTTGGTTACTTTTTCAGAGATTAATTACTAATACCTACATCTCAAATAGTTAATTGTAAATATATTTTTTAATTAACATCGTCTGGATATCTTCCTAAATTAATAAAAATCAAGCGGCGGCGCTAGTGGACCGAATCTGTCGTCTTAACTTTTTTTTACTGTATTTTAAAATTATATTATGTCTTAAATATGGTGTAAAACTAAACATCCGTTTAATGATTCCAGAAATAAAAGAAATACTTTTATACAAACTGAATTTTATTCTGTATACTTACCTATAATTGTTGAAGTCATTTCTATATTCAGGACTTTAATAAATAAATAAAAACAAGTTTACAAGTTAGACCTCAGTATGAAGGAATCCTTATTTTTTACTTGATTACCAATCGCACTCAATTTTGTTACTGTCCTCAAATGTTTATAGACTTTTTCTTATATCTAAAACTATGTGAATCTCTAGATTACATTGTTAGCTCATTACATTTCACAATAAAGATAAGTTTTGACGCTGAACATATATTCGATTAGCCTAGCATAAAATTTTAAGGTAAATTGAAAAAAAATGTTATATTTTTTACCTCGGTATCAAAATTGATCTTCACCACATTTAATTTTGAAATACTTAAATAATATTTTTTCAAGTTTATTTCGGTTTAAATTAATGTTTATTGTCCTCCAATGATGTTAATATTTTATGTATAATTATTTTTTAACACAGTTATTAACCATGTCCAGAAAATACTGTTCTTATATTGTCTTGTAGATATTTATTGATACCGAATATTAAATAACACAATAATAACATTAGCTACACCTAATTATCCATGAAAAGACTGTGAAGAAAAGATTTTGAAAAAACCTAATTTATAAAAAGTACACATTTTAAAACGCAGTAAATAATGCTGGAAGCACGAGAAGGCAATACGAAGTATTAAAATTCAAGAAAATCGTAATGTTGTTCAAAAATGTCATGTTTCCTATTTTTGTTTCAAGGCGAGATCAGCAGTTTTTTTTCTTTATGTAATTTTTTATAAATACATTTTTTAATTTAAAAAATTTAGTGACTCATAAATTTTATTACTTTCATTTAGGGAATATCTAATTGTCTATTAAACACAATTTATATTATCTAGCATTCTTAGTTTCCGAGATTTATGGGTTTCTTTAAGTAACTCGGATTCATTGCTCTCGAGTGTATACCAACGTTGGAGATTTATCATCACAGTTAAAATAGTCATCGAATACCTATGTTGGAGATTTATCATCACAGTTAAAAGAGTCATCGAATACCTATAACTTTATTACTAAGTGTTGCACAAAAGATCCCAATGGGTCAGGTCGGGTTGCTACTGCGAGAGGGACACCTCGGCACGGCAGGCCCCACTAAGATAAGATAAGATAAGATAACACTTATATTATACTAACTGTATGAGGCTACTATTAAGTACGTAAGTAAGTAAGTAAGCACCACTGAGCCCATTTCATTAAGCCCTCGCCGCCTAACTCAATAACCAGCCACTCAAAATAATGGAGCGTCGCTGAAGGCGGGTTTTAATTTTTCATTAAACGAAGTGTTTCCGGTTACACTCTAAAAAAATATTACATATTTTTACTGCGACGCGTAACGCCGGTGATATATATTTAATCTTTATTTAAGTAGTTAGTCATATCATTAAACAAAATTATAATTAGACGATGTATCACATACATACATAGTACATACCCAACAAAGAAATTGGTCATATAAAAACTGTGCGATGCGACTTTCGGTTAAATAACTGTTGAATAGACAACTACAACGTTATGTAACCGTTATTCCTAAAATATCCACTAAATAAGTTGAGTAAACGGTTTTACGACTGTATTATACAACGTTGTGTAGTAGTGCCTGTGTAGAGGTTAGGTAGACCGACTGATTTATACAACGTCGTATAGGTTAGGTAGACCTTTTTACGACTGATTTATACAACGTCGTATATTGGTACCTGTGTATAGGTTAGGTAGACGTTTTTACGACTGATTCATACACCATCGTATAGTGGTGTTAGAGTATAGGTTACGTGAACGTTTTTACGACTGCTTTATACATCGTCGTATTATGAAGCCAGGCTGTAGGTTGGAAAAACAAATAAAATATGACACCATGCATAAAGGTTTTATTTAAATAAAAGGTTTATTATCTCACGGAACTCTAAAATAATTTATCATGGCCAACCATGTTGGTCGCAAATAACCGCATTATGCGACCTTTTCATTCTATAATTGATGTATAGAAGTCGTTTCTTAATATAGACAAGATGGCTGCTATTTAAGCAATAGTCTACAATAATTAAATCCAAAAAAATTCGAAGGGGGCGTAAAAAAATTCACAACAACACACTTATATTTCACCACAAAACTAAAAGTCCCATAAGAACTAGGTGCACTGCACACATTTATTCTTACACTTTGTTTGTGTATAAACATTGTTAAAGAAAATGTAAAACTAGTTACGTAAATTATAACTTATACACCGTTTAAATTTTATTTTTGATAACACGCCCTTTTCCAGCAAACATCACAGGAACGAATGAATGGAATGAACTGAATGTGTACAATAAAAGTCGATGTTAAACACTTCACCGACATTACAGTCATCTTCTAATGTCTATGCAATTGTTATAGGACTTCAGTAGTTCGATAACAGAGGTCGAAAACTTTTATATAACTTTTAAAAGTTCTTGACTGACTTTTATTTAACATGTAAATAATAATACTGTCGTTTAATATGGGCCTATTTCGCGTTGTATAAACGTCTACGACACGTTTATACGACCCACTTTGTAGAACCAAAAGAAATGTAAAACGTTTACTCAACTATTAGACAGAGACTAACAATTTAAAAAATAAATTAAATTATAAAACGACCGCAAAAGCAGTCCTCTGCCATAGTCCACTTTTTACCAAATAACGACTGCACATTTGCTCAGCGTGACATGTGGTGAGGCCATCGCCGTTCTAAGCTGTTGAATGTATGTGCAGTCTTTAGTATGTTAGTCGCCTTTTACGACATCCATGGGAAGAGAGGGGGTGGTAGTATTCTTTCACCGCTACGCGATCGGTTACAAAGAATTGTCAATATTGTTTACAAACATTTATCATTCTTTAACGAATTTGGCCGTAGTATACAGCTGCATAAAAGTAATAATTCGCTTAAAAATATTCATAAATATAGAAAATAGAGTACAGTAGGTACCTATGGGTTGTCTGAAGTCGTAAATTTTGATATTAAATTATTCAATTCAATTATTTTCAGGGACGAAACGGTTTGAAACGGTACATTGTAATTTTGACCTTAAAATCCTCAACATAGAGTCGAAATCAATGAAACGTTTTAAACACGCTGGCTCTGTTGGAGGGTCAATCGCGTCATTGAGCCCTACCATAATATCGTACTCAGAATTTCTGATAAAAAATTGAACTTCTCACACTATGATAACAGACCCTTGTTAGCTCAGGATTCAAATATGATTGCGGGGTACTCTGTTCTTCCGACAGCGTCGGAATGGTACTGTCGGCATCCGAAGAAGCTTAACACTTTTGGTATCATGTCATTCCAACTACCGCATTCATACTATAAGTGGTTGTACAAGCGCGAACGTTCCGAGCGAGTTGATGTGACATGGTTCTCTGTAGGTACCAGTGCTAAGCTACTTTTGAAGCCGTCGTCGGCTGTGAGCCATGATCTCTTGATCAAATTATATTAGCGTAAATGAAAAAAAACCTTTAAAAGCCTAGAATTTTGCCGTGAAAATAACCGTGTCGCGCAGTGGTAAAAGAATACTACCAGCCCCTCTCTTCCCTTGGGTGTCGTAAAAGGCGACTAACGGACTACATACTGCACGTACATCCAATAGCTTAGAGCGGCGATGGGCTCACCACCTGTCACGCTGAGCACATGTGCAGTCGCTATTTGGTGAAAAGTGGATTAGGGTTGAATACTGCTTTTGCTGTCCCCATTGCCTAGTCTCTGACTAACCCTTCGGGGATAATAGTCGTGATTTTATGTACCTATGTAGAATTTTGCTATTAATGGGCACTCCATGTCAAAACTTCTCAGAGCTGAGGCCTTGCCATAAACTTTAGCAATAATATGGTAACCTATCATAAATTCGAAACATTCCTGTACGAATTTCAATTGTTCGAAAACGGTATAACGAAGTTTTAAATACCAGATCGTTGCTTTTACATAATTTTGTTAATCCATAAACTTTATCATACATACGTTTCATTTTCCAGAAAAACTATTAGCCGATTATCAAAACTACTTTTTTTCTTTTGGAAGATGTTTTGTTTACAATAAATTTCATATCTAGAAGTATTAAAATTCGAAGTAACTTTTTCTCTAAAATATCATACTCATACCCAGATTTTTTTGTTTTCCATATATTCATATTATTAGGTGAATAAACTGAAATGTCTTAAAAAGTTAATAATTTATGTAATTTATGTGTTTTCCGGTAAGATTGTGTTTCAAAAGTCAGTGTGTAACCTCCCCACCCCGTTTAAATTCTATACCTAAATCTAAACCTAAATCTAATGCCTTTCACACCTATATGCCTAGCTACCTTATAATACATACACACATCCTCGCCGCTTTCACCTTAACTTAACTTATTATCTAATTCTTAAAACTAATTAACCTAATTTATCTACAATCTAATGGTTGTGTTTGGAGTTTTTGTTTAGTGCGTATTGTTTGTATGATGATGAAACCTTAGCATAGCTTAATTCTATTTGCAGTGAATTTCAGTCAAGCAATGTAATATTATAATAACTACTATTTTGGCCAGATCGTCTAGTGAACCCTCCGTTGTTAACCGCATTTAAGTAACTCAAGTTCTTTCGTGAAAGTTTAGTAATTGGCTTATCCCTGTGTTAAATTATTTTCTCCTGACCTAATTACCTACCAGTCTATAAATCATAACATAAATATGTGTAGCCTAGCAATGACTCCGTCTGAACTGTGACCTAAATCCTTCACTGCAGCTGCGGGGAAGATTTGTAACCACTCAAAGGTAATCAGATGATAGCTTAGCTTGTAGGTATTATTATTTATTATCAGTAGCATGATACATAAGAAGCCTGGTGCAATTTATGAGCCCCACCACCGCTCCATAGCGTACTATACATCTCATGGTTTAATTATAGTTCCGTCACATTGGCTTTAACTTTAATTATTAGCTTGTGCCTTTAATTCTTTAAACTGAGAATTTACATCTCTCCTCAAATTTAATTTCATTTTACATTATGAACTATGTGTTAGCAATTTAAATTCTTATTATTCCACATAAATCAATAGAGTTTATCTCAAGGCTTGCTATCATCCAAATATCCTTTTCACATTAAGAACTTAATTATTCAATGCAATAACTTATATTCAGTTCCGTAAAGGGTGGATAATTTAATCAAACGCCACTTCAGGCGGTGGCTAAAGTAGAATGCTATTAATACAGGTAAAACTACTTTTATTTACTCTTAGTATTTATTATACAGGTCTTGTAAAGTTCCAATATAACTACATTGGATTGGCTGCATTGGCAGATTATCACATCTTAAGTTTATTAAAGGATGTTTAATTCATTCAATATCCTTGACTTTAGGAAGTGAACTTAAATAGAATACTATCATTTGAAGTAAATTACTTTGGGTTACTCTTAGTGTTCATTATACAGATCTTATAAAGTATAAGTACATCTCAAGTTTATTGAAAGACGCTTAACTTATTCAACATCCCTGACTTTTAGGAAGTGAACTTAAGTTAATTATTTTTCCATTAACTTCCACCCTCTGTCTCTCAGACTGAGTGGTTAATTTGATAGACTACTAAATCATAGTCAGTATACTTTTAGTAGGTAGTAAATTAGGTAGTTAATTATCCCTGTTAATCATTGAATCAATTACATTTAGAAGTTATCTTTTACTCACTTTAATAGATATAAATTAGACTGTACTAGGTATTAGTCTGATTGATTAGATTGTTCCCATCAAATATTTCTATGTTTCATATTATTAGAAGTAAGTACTTACATATCTTAAGAGGTCTATTCAAATGGTATTAGTAGACCATTGTCAGGCTAATTAGCTGGTTGTTATCAATCAATTATTTCTATGTTTCAGATTATTAGAATTAAGTACTTACATATCTTAAAAGGTCTATTCGAATGGTATTAGTAGACCATTGTCAGGCTATTTAGCTGGTTGTTATCAATCAATTATTTCTATGTTTCAGATTATTAGAAGCTCATAGCTTGCAATGTCTTCTTTCAACGACTTATCCTAGGTTCTAAACTGGTTTTAGTTGTTCAGTTTGTATCAGCTTATTTTTGCTAAGGTATCGGATGTAAAACTTAAACACCTTGAAGAGTGTAGCGATATGAGATCGTATTGCATCCCAGGGAAAGCTAAAAAATGCCTGTTTGGTCATTTCAGTATTAGAAATCAAACATCACAGTACGGCTAAGCTTATTTGCTATAACTTTTTAGTATTTTTCTTGTAATAGGAAACCAGTCTAGACTTTTAGGTACTCCAAAGTAATGATGGTACAATATTATCATACTTCTGTTAATTATTTAAAATGAATAATTAATTGGTAACAACTTTAGGAAAACAATTAGAATTTTACCGGCCTGCGGTAACAGATTACTTGCCTAGCTAGGACCCACATCACTTCATCATAATTTTATTTAGCGCCGTAACTTAATTATCCCTACCTTATTAGTCTGAATTAATAACTAACCATATATATATCCGCCTACAACTTTCCTCACTTGAAAATGCCTATATTTTGTCGAACTAACAGTCCCTTTTGTGTACCTTGCAATCTAGGCCAAGCCATATTTAACTTAAATTCGTGATGTGTGGTGAGAGTCGCATTGCCCCTGAAAGCAACTAACTCCTAAATGTTCTATCAGTCGAGCCAGTATACTCAGTGTGTTATTTTCCTATCACTACACTGTATGTACGGAGGTAGACTCGAAATTGGACTGGGTCATACGGGTCTACCTCCAGCTAAATGGTGTCTGACCTATCTTCAACTTTCACTAGGGAGACAACTGTCTCTCCCCCATTACTCCGTCGAAGATAGTGTATTGTTTAGCGTAATGATGTAAAACGCCGATCTTATTAAATACAATCAAAGATCATCCAGACCGAAGTCTGTTGAAAGGTACATAGGTTTTCGTTGCCACCGTTACGCGTTTCCGCCGATGTACCCCGGAATACTTCATTCCGTTAACGGATTCGAGTTGCGACCGCAATAGTTTTACTTTATTAATCACTTTCAATTTCACAAATCTTAATTAATATCGCAGCTCGAATATCACTTAGCACACTATCAAAGCTCGGACGCTATTTTTCCCGTATGAGTAGTACCGCACTCTTAAATTGGACCGCACCGCCGACGTCCCAAAATTGAATGCCCGCTAATTTTCCGCCCTTTTCCCAAGCATCCTAACTTTCGCGCCACGCGCCCTAGACATTTCCCCGCGCGAGTCCGCTTTTCTTCCCTTCAACCAATCGCTAGCCGCTTCCCCGATACCCCCCGCCTTCGCGTCGCGCCACGTGGAGCTATCATCCGACCTCTCTTTCTGTCTTTTTCTCAACCTCTCGCTCGCTCATTGCCGCTTTCGCCGCGCAATTCTAAAATTTTTCCATAATCTAACCAAATCTCGTCCGACAGCCAATATTTCATCTTTGAATATCTAAATGTAGCCTTCTATTAACAATTCCCTCTTAATAATCCTCCACTTAAGCCAATAATCCTATATTTTGGGAAATTATCAAAAGTTCCGTATTCCGACCATAGATGGCGTCCGCCCGTAGGTGAACCACTTTGCCGACTCGCAAAGCCCCGCGAAATTCAAAATAAAGATAAAGTCCTAGTCAACCTAGCAACCTTACGCGAAGCCCAAGTAAATGACTTCCGCTAGACGGCGCCTATGTCGCAAGGGACGCGCGGAGCAGTCCCCGCGAAATTCAAAATAAAGAAGTCAAACTAGCAACCTTATGCGAAGCTCAAGTAAATAACTCACGCTAGATGGCGCCTATGTCGCAAGGAGCACACAGAGCAGTCCCCGCGAAGTTCAAACTAAAGATAAAGCGTTAGACCACGGACCATTATTCTGAACTAGTTTATTATTCCCTTTTTCATGCTTATTATATTAATGGTGCTACGCATTAATATTTATGTTAGTGCTACTCCCACACATTCCTTACTAACGGACGGATACCATTCATTCTGTACCGTTACAAGTGACAGAAACGAATCGCGGCAAAACCGACTCCACGTAGTCTTGTCTGCCCTACGCTAGAGTGTAATTCAAGCCCGCGTAGGCGCGGAGGGGCGAGGCGGCCCGCGAGCTGAGGAGCAGGTGGGTTTAACACTCGCCGCCGTAGCTGAGGCTGGCCGGCAGAGCCGGCCAGCAATCCGAAGCTGCGGTGGTGAGCGTAAGCCATCTGCAACGATAAGCTCGCGTGGGACCGCCGAAGCCTCGCAGCGCCGGAGCCGTGACAGAAACCATGCCTGCTGCATGCTTAGTTGCTTGCTTGTTTGCATGCTGCATGCTTGCTTGCATGCCGCAGCTTGCTTGCAAGCTCCAAGCTTGCTTGCTTACATACTGCATGCTTGCTTGCGTGGTGCATGCTTGCTTTCATGCTTCATGCATGTTTGCATGCTTAAACGTTACTACGATTATAAGTTGTTCGATGATATTATGGATTTCAATTATTTGAAATGTTCTATTTTAATAATATTGGAAACGTGTTTCTGGAAAATGAATCGTCTAGCATTAATAGCTTCGGCCAAACGTTGAGTGGGTATTCAAAAAATAGAGATTTTGAAAAAATAAAAATCGATAATCGGCATTTTAAAACTTTGTAAATTGTGTTTTCGGTAAAAAGAAAATTATGGAAAACAAAAAATTACAAAACGTTTTCGGCCAAATAAAATTCGTACAGGCAAATTTCGAATTTATGATAGGTAACCCAGTAATACTTTAGACTTACTTTGCGAATTCCCATACGAATTTTGCATGGTAAGATTAAAGTTATACTTCTCTAAGGGTCACCCCTGCTGTCACCAGCCCTTAATTTTTCCCAGTACACCGGATGTTTTATAATAGCTTTAGATATAATCCCGCAACTGCAAAATGACAACAAAATAGGAGCAACTTTGAAATTGCGAATAATGAACAGCTGTACCATTTCATTTAAGTCGAATAGTATTTGCAGATTTTTGTATGGATCATCGTTTTTTTGTAATTTTAAAGTCGCTTCCTTACAAATAGTTGTACTTTGCATTAATATAGGATCGTTCACGTTCAGAATGTACAATTCTCATAATGTCCAGCGGTTACAAAATGTCCAACTCTCAGAATGTCCAATTCTCAAAATGTCCAACTCTCAGAATGTCCAACTCTCAGAATGTCCAACTCTCAGAATGTCCAACTCTCAGAATGTCCAACTCTCAGAATGTCCAACTCTCAGAATGTCCAATTCTCTGAATGTCCAATTCTCAAAATGTCCAACACTCAGAATATTAAATCAATAGGAATCTGCTGACTAGCGCTTACAATATCATGTTAAGTGTATGCTTGTGTGTCAAAAAACACAAGTGAATCATTTTTTATTATAAGTCTGTCTAAAATAATCTAAATCAAATGGTATGTATTGGGAGTAGTGTTTTGTAGTATGGTATGTTAAAAACAACATACCGTTAATTAAAAAATACATCTAGTAATCAAAATGTTTTTATTTGTGGAAGAAAATTACAATGACATAAAATTAGTATTCTTATAATCAAAATAGGATGGCCCAGTTGCGTGATTATTATACCTATTGTTAAACACCCTGTACAAAAAATATAATTAAAAAGGAGTCGGTATATTACCAATATCCTTCTCTGGAATTCTCTCCGTCTGATTGTCAGAATGTCCACTAGTCGGTATTTATGCGTTTAAAACGAAGTTGCGCAGCTCTTTTACAGAACAGCTGACGCTCCACATTAGCAATAGTCTAATAATTATGTAATATTTATGTATTTATTTATCTATTATAATTTTGTAATAGTATGTAAACGTTTATATGTATGTACATGAATATATTTTCATTTAGTTTGTGCACCCTTCCATTTTTTGTCACTGCACCACCCTATGGTTGACTAGGAGAGAATGCCTAAGGCATTAAGTCCGCATCTGTACATAAAGTGTTTAAAATAAAAAAAATATTCAATAAAAATAAAAGTAGAAATGTACGCGATATAGAAATCTATGCCTTTACAGGGGCATAATGGAAAACCCCCAGGGATCAATTTAAGTGGGAGGGTTTAGGGCAGGCCTTTGCCCAGCAGTGGGACTACACAACCTAAATTAAACTTACTTTGGATTAGAATAATTGGTCACGCGATCAGTCCATTTCTTTTAAATTAACGAACTATTAAAGTTTAACCTTAATTTTGTAATGACGTAAAATAATTTGTTAATCAAAATATCGTTGTATCAAAACTCAAACATTGAAACGATAACTTGATTTTAACGATGAAGGCTTCTGTCCAGCTTAAAAAAAAGGTTCAAAAATGAATCGCATGTCCGAAACGTAACTCTACCTTTCGAGCTTACAATTACATATTGTTCGTCAAAAACATGGCGAGCTAAAAAAGCTTTTAACGGACGACATGTCATCGCTCGTGTTTTTAAATAATTACAAATATCCGAACGTATCCGTTCCGAGCGCGGAATACATTTACGCGCGCCGGATTTAAACAGACTCGCGCGGTGAATGGATTTTGCGCGGCATTTCATATTACATGAGCCCGTGGACGGACACGGGATTTGAATACATTCCAGTACTATTTACATATGTATACATGTATGTAGGTATATATTTGTTGTAGCTTGTGTTGTTTTGAATATTTATTTTTTTTGCTTCAAAGAATTCAGAAAGGTTTTCATTCCACAACGGGGAAGAGCTAATACGCTTTCTCCTCACCCGGACCTCGATTCTGTTATTTTAAAACGACGACAATCATATCTCGAAGACTTGATTTTCACATAATTTTCTCCATATTGTCCAAAAATAATAATATAGCTAGTAAGATAAAAAACAGCAGAATGAATTATCAATGTGTAGGTATCAAGCCAATTATGGTGTTGTGGTGATGAAGAGTAGCGCATTTCACCCGGAATCCTCAGTTGCACAACATCTTATCTGCTAAAATCGTTCTACAAACCAGATTAACATATTATTATCCCAGCTGAAAATCGAACTTCTGTTACCTTGGTTGTGTACCTACCTAATAAATAAATAAATAAACCTAACTATTAAGTACCTACTTTGATCACTCACCAAACCATTAAAAATACCTTAAATATAATTCGCAATTTCCATCTCATTCGCATATAAATTTAACATTAAAATTTGATGTCACTGTAAATGTATTCTACAGTATCATGTTGAATATTATGTAAAAGCACGATATAATATGGTTGTCACGTGGACCAAAGGCTGATTAATATTTTACGTTACGTCGTTGATAATAATTATACACATAGCTTCTTTGATTTCAGAAATACTTAATACCATACCGAAAGAAAATCTGATGAATCTGGTACTTGTTTTGTATACAAAACATTCTGCCCAGAATATTTCTGCCGCCAAGCAGCAAACTAGCGAAGCAATAGTACATCCGAAAGGTATTGCGATAGGTGTTGAAGTTAGACAATATCCCCCTGGGCCCCAATTCTCATTTTTCGAGATGTAGTCTCGAATCGAGTTTTGATTTCGATCTGTATCTCGATAATCGACATTTTGTTCACGAATCTCCTATTCTCAGCGCTAATCGAAATAGACTTCGAGTTTTTTTTGATAAATATTGCCATTTTTTTTTAATGCAATCAACTCGGGATGCGTTCCGTTTGACACGTTTTATCCGGTTTTAAACCGGTTGCAACTATGTACCTCAAATATTTTTACTGTAAAGGTATTTTAAAATATTGAACTTGCTTTTTAATTAAAGAAGTAAATTTTTAATAAGTATCGAAAAATCATTATATTTAATGTGTTGTGATCAAATTTAATTTCCTTGAACAACTTGTATTGTTTAAAACGTGACGTATCGTCGATAAATTTTATGTTTTTTGTTTGTGGTTGTGTGCTTGTTTGGTGACGAAACGATCATTTTAGTATTCACAAGACACACACAATGTCACAATGTCAACAAAAAATACCCAACGCCACAGCAGAAGCAACTTCTTCTACAAATGTTGGAAGCCGATATACAGTTAAGAAGTGGAATGTTTTCTTCCACCTTTTAAAAAAAAGAGAGCGAGCTCTCTCAATATTTTAAATCACTTCCACGACAAAATTGGAAATTAACTCCTCCATATCCACCGTAATTTCGCCGCTATTTGACGTTTCATTAGCTTCTCGTAGTCGAAATTACGTCTCGACCACTGCCGACCACTCGAAGCAATTCGAGCGGCTCTCCTTCGAGAAATGTCGAGTTCGAGATGTTCAGAATAACTAAATTGTATTACCACTCGATAAAGTTCGAATTCGAATCAAACTCGAAGTCGATTAGCGCTGAGAATAGGAGATTCGTGAACAAAATGTTATTAACGAGATTTTATGGTCGAGATAAAGATCGAAATCAAAACTCGATTCGCGAGAGATGTAGTATCTCGAAAAATGAGAATTACCCTCCTGGTTGCTACTCGATCAGGGGAGCGACTCTAAGGCTCGATCGGAAGCGTCTAATTTAAGGCGAGGTATTCCGAGCGCTTCTCTCTCGCTCTCTTGACGGTACGACGGTAAGGGACGGGTATAACAGCGAAGCGGCGCAAACAGGCGCGATTTATAGGTTTTTTGCCTATAAAGGAAAAAATAAGTGAAATAAAAAAAATGTGCCTTTTGCATTCACTAGATAATAAAAAGGTTCTTCTATTGGTAAAAATATTAAGTCATTTATTAATGTAGTATCTGACTTACAGCTCTTTTAAATGTTGAACAGAGCTATCTTTGAATTTTTTTTCTATTGAGTGAAGTATTACCAATCATGTTTCTGTTTTTAAAAGTCACTACTAGATAACATGTTCAACTATATTATTTATGAATTTTAAAACTGTATGTTTTATATTGGTGGCAGTAAAATTAAACGAAATTGTTAAAAATTGGAAAATAGCGCCTTAAAGAATGCGGCTTTGATAACTAGCTGCGAATCAAGTATGTCGTCATCAAATCCGCATTCGACTCAACGCTAACATCACAAAGGTCACTTTTGATCGTAACGTGTTGGTCGAAGTGAGGACAAGCTGACGATCGAGTGAGAGAGTATCACAACCCTGGTGATAAACAATAATAAATACCTAGAGTTGTAATTTGGCTATGCAAATTCACGTTCGCATTATTACGATCGAATGCTAATTAAAACTCGCTCTAACGCTGTTACTATTCGAGTGGATGCTATTCGATCAGTATTTTGAAACCTATTGGAAGCTTGTAGGTACTGTAAATTGGAAACTACCAACAAGCATTAGGCCTGCATGTTGGGTTGAATTATTGCCCAGAGATACACTTTCCCCATAAAGACACTTTTAAAAAAACTACGTTTTTATTCCTGTAAGATACGTTTTTTAAACACTTTTCGGTACTGTTGTGTATAAAATCACTTTGTTTCGTGAATACTTTATAAAACAAAGGATGAAGCCCAACATGATGGTTAAGACCCACTCTGCCTATGTGCTTTTGTCCATGTGGAAAAGTATATACAGTCGTGGTCAACTAATTAGGGACATTCAAGATAGTGAAGAGCAATAACCGGTTATGTACATATAAATATAAAACCCTATTGATTTTTCAGCACCTATTATTTGCATAATTTAGTCCGATTACTATACTATAAATGGCTGTAAATAAGAGAATAATTAAATAGAAAAAAGTATTTAATATCAAAGGTTGAACATGTATTAAATTTTAAGGTATAATTATGTAGCTGGACATTTAATTAAGGACAGTAAAGTATAATGATGAATAGAGTTAAACAAAACGAATAATCTCCAGTATTAGAATATTTTTAAAAGCTCCATTTTATTACGTGTAAAATCAGTACCCAGTAGCAAAACCTTTGTTAGTAATTACCGCTTGACACCGATGTGGCATAGACATTATCAGTTTCTGACATGTTTCGATAGGAATGTTTGCCCATGCCTCACAAAAAGCTTGATTAAGTTGATCTAAAGTTGTGGTACGATAAGTTGAAACTTTTTTCTTGATTTCGTGCCAAAGGTGCTCAATTGGGTTGAGGTCCGGGCTATTTGCTGGCCAATCTAGCACCGATACTGACTGACTGGTAAGAAACGACTTGACTGAACGGGCGGTATGTTTCGGGTCGTTATCATGCTGAAACGTCCATATAATAGGGAGATGCTCCTCAGCATAGGGAAGCATAGTTTCCTCCAATATTGTTTTGTATTGATGTTGGTCTAAGTTACCCTGAACTTTTCTCACAGGTCCCACTCCACGTCCAGAAAATGAACCCCAAATTTTAATGTTTCCACCGCCATGTTTCACCTGCTTTTTTGTGAATCTTGGATTCATTTCCGCTTTTACAGGACGCCGTACGTATTGCCTTCCATCTGAAGAAATTAAATTAATCTTGGTCTCGTCAGAGAATAATACATGTTGCCATTGGGCGTAGGTCCAATGTCCATATTTACGTGCAAACGCCAAACGAGCATTTCTATGTTCTTTCTTCAACAACGGTACTTTGCGAGCTACTCTTCCGAACAACCCTGCTTCTACCAGACGTCGTCGAACGGTCCTCGCTGATACACCGGCTCTTTCGTCTGCCCCAAACACTTCGTGTTTAATTAAAATAGAGCCTAGAAACGGATCTTTCTTAGCTAACCTGGTTATCATTCTATCTTCTTGCGGAGTTGTTTTTCTCGATCTTTTTGTCCTGGGCACATTTAAAGCTGTGTTATTGCGTCTGAAATGTTGCACTGCATTGCATACCATAGTTTTTGAACAATTTAAATGTTCTGCTATCCCTCGGTATGACCAACCACGCTCGACAAACTTCATGATAATTGTTCGTAGTGTTGGATCGCAACTTTTATTTTTGCCCATATTTCTTCAAAATAATTCTCAAAACTTAAAATTAAAAATCTGGATTGCCGCCAAAACTACCACAAAACAATAAAAGAAGAAATAAAAAAGTATTGAGATTCAAATTTTGAAAATAGAACGCAATATCTCAGTGTCCCTAATTAAATGGCCAGCCAGCATTCTTTGAACAAATAGCACACTGATAATCTATCAGCTATACTGTAAAGAGGTTTAATGTTTAAGAAGTTGTTATTGTTTGTATAATCGGGCACATCAATGACTAATTATACTTACGTGTAAAAGATATGGAATATTGTTAAGACTCGTTGGAAAATAAAAAATAAATTCACAATTTGGCTTAACTAGAGATTGTCCCTAATTAGTTGACCACGACTGTATATAATGTTAGGTACCTAGATGATTTACCTTTCTACTTACTTCAGTTATTATGTTCAGTTTTGTTATTTTTTTGCTATGATGTTTGTTGTATGTACAGTGTTGTACTAACTAATAAAAGAATGTTCTACTAGATCATTTTGCTACGTGGCTTATTTATACTGCTGCAGAATAAATAATACTATAAGTATAATATGTTATTTGGAAAGCGGTTACATAGCGTTAAAAGTACAATAGTACATTGCTTTGCAAGTTTGCTTATTTAAAACTAATTTTAAAATTAAATAAACTGGCGAAGCAATGAACTTCTACTTGAAAGGCATTGAGATAGATTTAAAAGGCTTTGCGATAGATGTTAAAATTATACAATAAGCTTACAATTCCTTTTTGCAGAATACCAGCTCTTATGTGCCTATCAGTACATACCATCATGTATATGCTGTATTATAATGCAACGTTCGTAACTGGGTTTTCAGCTCACTGTAGCGTGCATTTTAACAGTTAAGTTTGAAAGGTCAACGTTATTTGAAACAGAAGCGACAGCGATGCATAGTTGACTTCCAGGCATAAAAAAATATGTGTCGTATCCATTGATCATTTATTATCCGTAAAATGTAAAATCGATGAACATACTTAAAATGAATACATACTTACAGTGGAACATAGAACCTCCTCCTTTTTTGAAGTTGGTTAAAATAAGGTTCATGATCAGTCACAGTTACCGTGTCGCGTAGCGGTGAAAGAATACTACCACCCCCTCTCTTCCCTTGGGTGTCGTAAAAGGCGACTAACGGACTAAATATTGCACATAAATCCAACAGCATAGAGCGGCGATGGAATCACCACCTGTCACGCTAAGCACATGTGCAGTCGCTATTTGGTCAAAAGTGGACTATGGTAGAGGACTGACTGCTTTTGCTGTCCTCATTGCCTAGTCTCTGACTAACCCTTGGGGGATAATAGTCGTTATTTTATGTTTGTATGTATGTATGTTAGTCTAACATATACACGTTATTTGGTAATAGGTCTATAAATAATCACACAACTGGGTCTGGCTGTACTTACTGCAAGGAACAACTATTTGTATGGGAGCGACCTGAAAAAGCGAAAAAAAATCTGTTGTTCCATACAAAAGTGCAAATACTTTTCGACCTGATGTATCTAATGCCGCGTCCGCACGCTTGCCACTTGCCGCAAACTTCAAATCTCTTCGAACGTTTGGATTTGTGATTTGTTTGATGGATCGGCTACAAGCGCTTGCAAACCAAGCCAAACGCTCTATCCACGTTTGGATTTGTGACGATGATGATGACAGACGGATGGCTCCACACATTATGGCGTGTTTCTATGTAATATTCAACGGACACAGGTCTAATAATAGGATTGATATCGATTCTTTCAATAAGTTATTACTGCCGCTGTAATAGACATGTTAGAAATAGAGCACTGATAAATAATGGATATAGTTTTGCTGTATAGTAAGTATTAAATGTCCTTCTATGATAGTCAGGGCATTTTCCAATTTTTATCATGACGTTGTAAAAGAAAGTTCTTCTCAGTACTAAGGCTTTCGTCCCATAGATTTACGAACCGATGGCATAACGATATTCATAAGTGCACAATTATTGTAGCCTAAATTGATGACGCTGTAAAAGAAAATTCTTCTCAGTACAAAGCTCTCGCCCCATAGTTAGACTTACGAACCGATAGCATAGCGACATTCATAACATAAGTGCTCAATTATTATAGCCTAAATTGATGACGCTTTAAAAGAAAGTTCCTCTCAGTACAAGGCTCCCGCCCCATTGTTAGAAATACGAACCGATGGTATAGCGACATTTATAAGTGCTCAATTATTGTAGCCTACATTGATGACTCTGTAAAAGAAAGTTCTTCTCAGTACAAGGCTCCCGCCCCATTGTTAGAAATACGAACCGATGGTATAGCGACATTTATAAGTGCTCAATTATTGTAGCCTACATTGATGACTCTGTAAAAGAAAGTTCTTCTCAGTACAAGGCTCCCGCCCCATAGTTAGACTTACGAACCGATAGCATAGCGACATTCATAACATAAGTGCTCAATTATTATAGCCTAAATTGATGACGCTTTAAAAGAAAGTTCCTCTCAGTACAAGGCTCCCGCCCCATAGTTAGACTTACGAACCGATGGCATTGCGACATTCATAAGTGCACAATTATTGTAGCCTACATTGATGACTCTGTAAAAGAAAGTTCTTCTCAGTACAAGGCTCCCGCCCCATAGTTAGACTTACGAACCGATGGCATTGCGACATTCATAAGTGCTCAATTATTGTAGCCTACATTGATGACTCTGTAAAAGAAAGTTCTTCTCAGTACAAGGCTCCCGCCCCATAGTTAGACTTACGAACCGATGGCATTGCGACATTCATAAGTGCACAATTATTGTAGCCTACATTGATGACGCTGTAAAAGAAAGTTCTTCTCAGTACAAGGCTCCCGCCCCATAGTTAGACTTACGAACCGATAGCATATAGCGACATTCATAACATAAGTGCTCAATAAATTATAGCCTAAATTGATGACGCTGTAAAAGAAAGTTCTTCTGAGTACAAGACTCCGCCCCATAGTTAGACTTACGAACCGATGGCATAGCGATATTCATAAGTGCACAATTATTGTAGCCTAAATTGATGACGCTGTAAAAGAAAGTCCTTCTCAGTACATGGCTCCCGCTCCAGTTAGACTTACGAACCAATGGCATATCGAGATTCATAAGTGCTCAATTATTGTAGCCTAAATTGATGACACTGTAAAAGAAAGTTCTTCTGAGTACAAGGCTCCCGCCCCATTGTTAGACTTACGAACCAATGACATAGCGAGATTCATAAGTGCTCAATTATTGTAGCCTAAATTGATGACGCTGTAAAAGAAATTTCTTCTGAATACAAGGCTCCCGCCTCATAGTTAGACTTACGAACCGATGGCATTGCGACATTCATATGTGCACAATTATTGTAGCCAAAATTGATGAAGCTGTAAAAGAAAGTTCTTCTCAGTACAAGGCTCCCGCCCCATAGTTAGACTTACGAACCAATGACATAGCGAGATTCATAAGTGCTCAATTATTGTAGCCTAAATTGATGATGCTGTAAAAGAAAGATCTTCTCAGTACAAGGCTCCCGCCCCATAGTTAGACTTACCAACCGATGGCATGGCGACATTCATAAGTGTTCATTTATTGTAGCCTAAATTGATGACGCTGTAATAGAAAGTGCTACTCAGTACAAAGATCCCGCCCCATAGTTTATTTATTTATTTATTTGAAACAACAAAACTTAATACTACATTACAGAAAAAAAATCCAATGCGATAGTACAGGCACTTATAAAACTTTCTAATCTAACCTATTTACAAACGAATATTTTTTATTTATCTATTTACAAACTTACAACTACTATAAAATATTCAGGACATATTCAGTAAAGTAAGTAACTACACTGTGTATTTACTTAATTTTAAGCTACTTCTGTAACAAAGAACAAACAATGTGACTTTTGTGAATTCATTCAGAGAGCAGTTAAATATGTCAACATCATTAGCTACCCTATTAATAGTGCGCAAGGCTCGGGTAAATACTACTTCATAGTTAGACTTACGAACCGATAGCATAGCGACATTTATAAGTGCACAATTATTGTAGCCTAAATTAAATAAATGATTTTGAACTTAAACTTGAAGCTGTGTGGTGGTAGTTCATTAAGAGGGTTTACGCCATTCGGTTTTCCATACAAAATTCCAAGTCGAAATTTAAAAAAACCAATGAGACAATTTTAATGAAACTTTGCATGCTGAAGTAAAACACAGGGATCTAAATAGTTTGTTGAAAACATATTTAAAAAACGTTTTTCTAGCTGAGTTATTGCGATTTAGAGTCCGCTATAGAAAGTTAAAAATCGCAATAACTCAGATAAACAAATATTTTTTTAAAATGTTTTCAACAAACAATTTAGATCCCTGTGTTTTACTTCAGCATGCAAAGTTCCATCAAAATTGGCTCATTGGTTTTTAAAAATTTCGACATGGAAGTTTGTATGGGAAACCGAATGGCGTAAACCCTCTTAATAGAATACTCCCAACCCATCTCTTCCCTTGGGTGTCGTAAAGGCGAATAACGGACTAAATACTGCACATACATTCAACAGCGCAGAGCGGTGAAGAGCTCACCACTTATCATGCTGAGCAGATGATGAAGGAAAAGTGTTTACCTGTGGAGGATAAAAATAAAAAATATGTATGAACGCAGTAGTTGGTATGGCATGTTACCAATGTTAATGTTTTAAGTTACTTTAGGCCGACCGTTCATAAGAAGTATTTTCTGTGTCTAAAATAGGTAGTACTCATCTATTTACATAGGTGTGAGTGGTGTGGCGTCATTTCGGAAGGACATGTGAGCATTAATTATTCTAGACAGGCACGTTTGTAATAATCAATGACTATGTTTACACGAGAGGTAGACACTTAGTTTGCTTTTGAAGGTACCTATTATTAGGTTTAAGTCACAAAAAAAAAATTAAGTAACTTACACCAAAGAGATTTTTTTTAAACAAAATTTTAAAAAAAACTTCTAAATTGTTTTGTAAGGTTTACGCGAGCACTACACGTTAAAATTAAACACCTTTTTCCCCCTTTACAGGGTCCGTGGTCAAAGGGAGACTGACTGATCTCCCTGTGACCACGGACCCTGTAATAAAGGGTTCAAAACGTCAGGACTAAATTCAAAACCCTAAAATATAATAAATACGAGTTATTCATTTCAATTACTTAAAAATATTTTACATACACGACTATTATCCCCAAAGGGTTAGTCAGAGACTAGGGAATGGGAACCTCAGAAGCAGCCTACTGCCATAGTCCACGCTTCACAAATTACAACTGAAAAATGTAAAATTAAAAAAATGTTATTTGGAAAATCTCTACTGTAATCTGAGGTGAAAAGCAGCAACTGCGGGATGTATTACAATTTTTTATTGTCAAATGAAAGCATTGCCAACTTTCAAAAAATAAAGTACGTTTAAAAATGGAAATGCACGTTTTATGAATAAGCGTGTTAAAAAAGGTGGTTTTAGATGTTTATTTTTTTTCCATAAATATGTTGTAATACACCCCGCAGTTGCTTTTCACCCCAGATTACGGCACTTACGTTGTCGAGTCGCGGACTTCTTGGAGGGAAAGTGTAGCGTCATGTCTGCAGTTTTGTTTTATTTTCTAAAATTTGTGTTTTTTCGAATATTAATGTGAAATAATAGTTTATTAACCGTAAAGTGTTTGTGAACGTGTATGAGTGTTGGCAAATAAAACAAAACAGTGCAACATCCCTTTTCAAATTCTCACAAGAAGTCCGAGTGAGATCTCAGTAAAGTTCCACATCTTTACTGAGGACTTAAGGGGTTTGGGGGAATATCATTTATCATTCATCATTTTAATCACCACTTATTATTAGGATTATTCTAGGGAAATAAAGAAATAAAATACTAATGACTAGGCAGTATGGTCTCTGACCTTAGCCTGTTCCTTCACGGAGCAAAAATAAAAATAAAAAAAAGTTGTAGAGTCGCCGTTCTAGTGAAGTGGTTCGTAACAGTCTTAGAAACTCACACACCCGCATTGGGCCAGCGTGGTAGGTTATTATAGCCTGTGCCAAGCAGTGGGATGTCGATACACCAAACAAAGAACCATAACAACTAATTCCATTAACAACTAAAGAGTCGGTAGCGAACAGTCGAAACTTTTCCATTTGTTATATTAATAAAACAATCGTACGCGATGGCGAGTCACGCTCCGAAATTAGAAAAGTTTCTGGGAACTGTCTGAGCCACGGCGACAGCCGACAGCTTCGCGCGACTTAATAAATCAAATTATTCATTCCAATCCCGGGAAGGCACGTCGAAATGTAGGTACTTATTAACACTACCTGACCTGACCTTCTTATATTCGTACATTTTTGTTAAGAAATATACATAATAACATAGATTTACGACTATTATCCCCAAATGGTTAGTCAGAGAGGGTTAGGGGCGTTCAGTCATGGTGTCGTTTCGTCATTGTTTTTAACTTTCATAGATGTAGTGTCGTTTCGTCATTTGTATTTGACTAAAAATCCCAGAAAAGGTACAGAGGTAAAAATATTCTGGAGAAAACTTTAAGCTAATGACCAAACGACACTAAAAATAATTAATTTTTAATAGCAATGACGAAACGCCACCATTTTTTCTTAATGACATAACGACACCATGACCAAACACCCCTAACCCGTCAGAGAGATTCGCAAAACTTATCTACCTCATAATGTCTCTTTCGTAGAATGTCACTTTCGCAGAATGCCTCTTTCGCAAGAGGTCGCTTTTGCACAATGTCTTTTTCGCAGAATGCCTCTTTCGCAAAATGTCGCGATACTAAACTTAGAATAAAATTTTGATTTTTAAAGAAAAATCATTTAATAAAATTATAAATTAATGTAAACAAACCATAATTATGTCTTTAACATATTTAAAATCATATATTGAAGCTGTTGTAATGTAAACAAACCACAGAAGCAGTCCTCTGCCATAGTCCACGTTTCAAACAAATTACAACTGCTCATGTGTTCAGCGTTCATGTGGTGAGCCCATCGCCGCTCTATGCTGTTGGATGTATGTGCAGTCTTTAGTCCGATAGTCGCCTTTTACGACACCCAAGGGAAGAGATGGAGCGGTAGTATTCCATTAACAGGCCGCTTCCAGCACAGCAGAGGAACAGCAGCGCATGTGTGAATGGATTTAGTAAAGAAGATTGATCATTTTTGTATGGACGTCGACAAAATGGTCAAACTCCTTTGTACAGTGCGTCTATTTTCTTAATGTCTCTCGGCGTACTTCCTGTTTTGGATCTCATCGGATTTCTTTATTCTATGTTAGTTTTCATGGACTCGTTTTGCCCATGCTATTATAATTGCTTGATAATTTTGTTACTGTTATTTTTCTTAATTATTATTATTTAAAATTACTACTTACAACTCATACAATTTTTTTTTATTATTATAATATGTTTTCTTCTTTTTTTTGTTTTCGTATATTGAGTGGGTATGTTGTTGTTGGAATTCTTTTATTTATGTTATTTTTCTTTTGTGCAATTTTTTTTTGTTTCTTAGCTATTACATTGTAGTGGTTTTTTATTGGTTTGTTACAATTATTTTATTACATGGGGAACGGATTATCCTTATTATTACAATTGCAAAATCTATTACAATATAATGGATTTGTTGGTAGTTTTTACAATTTTGGTTATTTCTAGTTATGGCTATTACACAATTTTATTGATTGCTGTTGTACAATTTTATTTATTAGACTAATCTTTGTTGGGTTTTATTCAATTTTATTATTTCTAATTATGGTTATTACAATTTTATTAGTTGCTATCTTACAATTTAATTAGACTATTATATTAGTTGTGGGGTGTGAGTTGATGGGATAACCATCTTATGGCTATTTTAATTGCCATTTTGCTGTTAGTCTAACATGCTTTAGTTTGGTTATATATTTTTTTACGTGCTCCTATTTGATGTTATTACAAATTAATGTTCATGCTTATTTTTGTACACAATTTTTGCCTGTTATGCTGTTTCTGGAAAGGCTATTTACTCATATTCGTGGGAAGGGGGGAGTGGAGGCCTCCACCAAGTGAAAAGGGCTAGGTACTGACAGAAATCCGTTGAGATCCAAAACCGGAAGTACGCTGAGAGACATTAAGAAAATAGACGCACTGTACATAGGAGTTTGACCATTTTGTCGACGTCCATACAAAAATGGTCTTCTTTACTAAATCCCTTCACACATGCGCTGTTGTTGCTCTGCTGTGCTGGAAGGGGCCCGTTAATAGATTACTACACTACCGCTCCCTCTCTTCCCTTGGGTGTCGTAAAAGGCGACTAACGGTCTAAAGACTGCACATACATCGAACGGCGGTTACATAGAGCGGCGGTGGCCTCACCACCTGCACGGAAAGAAATTATTATAACAATACTACCAGAACATATTGTAAATTTCATTCTAGTTTAAAGAAACAGAATTAAGTAAAATTGACCGTATTAACTTTTAACAACAAATAGTCGTATTTTAATAAAAAACAGAATGTTATAGTAAAAACACTTTAGTAAACAATACCCAAAACTTTTTATAAGTACATTTTATTATTTTAGAAAGAAAATTTCGATAATAGTAAAGTATACCGTCATAATTGGTTTGTTATTGCTAGCTGTCAATTAAACAATGAAATATTAAGGTTGTCTTTAAAATAACGGAAGTAACAAAAAATGATTTATTTGTTTATTTAAGCTAGATTCATATTAGTACTGTTTACCCCATATTTCGTTTGTTGTTGCAAGCTGTCAAATAATTAATACAATATCTAAGTTGTCTCTAAAATAACGCAAGTACCAAAAAAGATTCTTAAATAGTACTGTTTACCAGATTAGGTATGTTTTCAGTACCATAAATAATGTTTTTTGTAACATGTGGATCGTAATACAAAACGAATCGTTGTTTACGTGTGCAATTATTTTGGTTGGCAACATCGACTGGCGGTGGCCGGCCGGCCCGGCGGCCATGTTTCATTTCATCTTTCGGTTCGGAGCACTACGTGCGCGTGCGCTGTGACTTGTGAAAAACAAATAGTCAATTAAATAGTTAATAGTTAAATAAAAGAAGTGTTCGTGATTAAATGCTCTCTGAAAAATTATTGGAATCCTGGCAGTTGGCCGAGTATGTACCAATTTTTGCCGGTAAGTTTTATAAAATTCCTTTGGCTAAGTAAGTATCTAATAGTTTCCTATGAATTCCTGTAAGAAAATTTATGTTATTATTATGATTAGGCATACTATTTATTATGACCAGTAAAGATTTATCTAGCATTATCAATAGGACGGACGATATGTACCTACCTAATTATACTTATAGGTACCTAGACTAGAAATTTCGAAGAATAGGTACGTGACTGAATGCATAGAGCAACATTAAAACTCGACGGCTCGATCGACGCCAGTGGTTGAAAAATCGTGCGCCTTGTGAACAATACCTACTCTATGCTATACTAATGAACACAGTGAGGAAAGTTTTACTTGCCTACATCTATTAGAAAATTCATCACGGCGGGATGGTTCTCGCTCGCTCGTCTACTTAAGTACCAACATGAAATGTTGTATTATTTTCAGAGAACAAAATAGACATCAAAACACTTGGTCTTCTGGATGCGGACTCGATCAAAGAGCTGATAAGAACTGTACGGGACCGTGTGCGTTTCTAAAAAAATCTTATCCAGTGGAACGACTTAACTAACCCGTTAACAGTAAGTGATAAGTTCCTACCTACTGTTCTTACTTTATGTTAATGTAGTGATAAGAACTACAGCACGGAGAAGGTACCTAGTTAAAATGTGCTTTGGAGTAAGATGTGTTTGTATGTTACTATGTTTCTTGATAACGACTGTGCCGATTTGGCAACAGTCTGTTTCTTTGCATGGTCCCATTGGTATTTAGTTTTAACATTTTCAAATATAACATTAAATTTAAAAATATCAATAACCCTATATTGATATCTAAACAGGGCCGTGACAATGCCAACTAAGTTACAAAATTGAGACATCCAACTCCATTGGAATATGAAAATATCTTTGGACTTCATCAAAAGCCGGTATCTAAGTACTTTCTTTTTTATCCAACTACAGAGAAGCAAAAAGGAGGGTTGTGATTTTAACTGTGATCCCTTATAACCATAACTTCTAAACTATTAGCATAATCATAGGTATATATGTATATTTGACGACCTCTGTGGTGTAATGGCAGTAATGGCACCCACACCAGGCCACCACTCGAGAGGTTCCGGGTTCAATCCCCGGTCAGGGCAAGTTGGAAAATGGCCTTTATCAAATTGCCCTGGGTCTTTGATTTTTATTTATTTAGGTATTTATTATAAAATATAGTATCGTTGAGTTAGTATCCCATAACACAAGTCTCGAACTTACTTTGGGGCTAGCGCAATCTGTGTGATTTGTCCCTATATATTTATTTATTTATTTTAAATGTATAAGTACTTGTCTATTATAAGTTACATTACCTTCATGTGCATGTATGTCACTTAATTGTTATGTTATTTGTATTAAATGATCTGTTTATCCCTATGGTTGACTGAGAGAGAATACTTTTAGCGTTAAGTCCGCCAATTGCAAGACAATTTATATTGTGGAACAATAAATTAATAATTTAACATATGAGGTATTTTAATTAGTGTAATATTTTATTATAGGTTGCTGAGCAGCAGCCTTCATGCTCCACATCGTCCACACCTGTAAATACTCCTGATCACAACGACGACACCCTTGATGACATAACAAATTTAATATTGGTGCCCCCATTCAGCATATCAGCAAGTATATCACCAAGGACTTCAACATCAATATTTTCATTAATTGATATGCCTACAATTGATACGAAATAAAACCTATTAAACAATTAATGATCAAGCATCACACTTTTAAGATTAGTCAAACTTTTACTCATATATCTGTATACATTTAAACATGTAAGACGACCATGTAAATTTTTAAATAAATGTAATATACTCGTACACTCACAAACGTTTAATGTTTCGTTTTATTTAAAACTTGTTGACCATGCCTTCAATAAACATATAAAATGACGGTTTCTTGAAATTAAAAAGTCACCAGGTGGCGACACTGGGGTCAGATCTTTTTGACAAGAAGTGTCAAAATCCACCTCGACGGTCGCCAAGCTATCTTTATTTACTATAAATAGTAGGTAAATGAAGCTTGGCGCAGAAGGTTACTTTAGTACCTACGGCTTGTATTACAAGCTTGCTGCAATTGAGTCTTTATAAAAATGTAAGTAGCTGTTATCGTGTTTATTTTTTGCTTCACAATGTTTAAAAGGAGAATGGGTTTATAAAAAATATGTACACATTTACATGTTGTTAAAAAAAGTTAAAATCTGTCAGTTTAGTCGCTACAATTATATGCAAATTTCGTGACAAAACAGACAGATTTCCAATTTTGTTTTAACAACATGGTATTTGTGTACATATTTTTTAAAGACCCATTCTCCTGCTAAAAATTGTAACGTAAAAAATAAAACATTGTTGTAATTACTAAAAAAATATAGTAAACTGAACAATATTACATTCTTATTATAGTAAACTCAATAATTTGGTCTGATAATGGCTAACCAAAATGTTTGTAGCGAACACAAAATAAGTAGTAAAGTGTAAAAAAATATATAGTTTAGTAAAATCTCAACTTGGTTATATTTGCATTAAATTTGTTAATAGTACTATAATAATCGATCAGCCGTTACTAAAAATCTGGTTATCTCCAAAATAAAGAATGGTGTTGTGAACAATACCAATTCCGTTATACTTAAAAAAGGGAACTATGTAATGGATACAAATTGGTTTTTGTGCACTATACACAAATTTTAATTATGTGTACCAGCATTTTGTTTAACTGTGCTAGATATTCTTGTAAGCTATTACTAGATTTTTGTAGTAAACTCGACAAACTAGTTAGCTGTCGTATATATTACACGACAATCTGGTTAAGTTAACTTTATTCTGGTTACCTCTAATAGAATTTTCTCTCCGTGTGTCACGCTGAGCACATGTGTAGTCGCTATTTGGTGAAAAGTGGACTATGGCAAAGGACTTCTTTTGCGGTTCTCATTGTCTAGTCTCTGACTAACCCTTCGGGGATAATAATAGTGATTATAATATGTTTGTAAAAAAACCTGTAATTGCTTACAGAGCAGTGTTTTTTTGTTTTTGTAACTGAGCTCGTGATTGGTCAATCTTATAGACAATTGAGTGTACGAGTTCGAGGAAACGACATTCGAGTTTAAATAGGAAAACCATTGATTAATACGCAGAGCCGTTCTTTATCTATTTCGCGGGATAACATTATTTTGTCACTGATAAAACAATATTTTCTTTTACAGGTAAGTGGAATATTATGCCCGAGACTTTGCAGTAAGACAAAGATAAAGACTTAAGGTGTGCAGAACTAGGTAAGTTTCTTTATAATAAATAATAATGAAAAAGAAATAGATATATTTATTAAGAAAAAGTTAAATTGCTTTTAAAAGATATGTTTTATTCCCAGCAGGATGTAAATCTTGTGTATACCTGCACTCATGTTGTTACAATAGAGTTCATAATTAAAAAAGAGACAAATTAAAAAAAAAATTAACCAAATGTAAACCCAAACTAAAATAGCCAAATTAAAAATATCTTAAGTCGCTACGTGCTTTGGAAGGTACGTTCAGCCGTTGCCATCTTGGTCCGGGTTGTTGACCGGACCACCTCTACTTCTCCGATCTAGTTATAAGATATTCTTGATGTCCAAGATCCGGCTCGAAGGACCAAAAACAGCGTATCCTACGTATCGTTGGTAAGCTGACAAAGATGAGAACTATTAGTCTACGCTTTAGAATAAGTCAGTACATGTTTTCCCCCTAGCGATTTAAATACGCGCACCCTTCTCAAAAGAGCGGCATACGACAAAGAAAATGCTGACACCTTTACCTTAAAACCCTTTCAAACGCAACTTAATTTAATAACCCTTTGTGGGAGGCGCTACGTGGCTTTTATATGAACGAGTGTATAAAGTTACATCCGAACAACGTACACACGTTTATCTTGAAGACACAAAACCAACAAAAACATTTCATGTGTTGGTTTTGCCATTTCACGTGGGCACAAACGGATATATTCGCCGTAACTTTTAATTAACTTTCAAGCATTGAACTAATTGTGACTCAATGCTTTCACGGTTGATTTTTTTACAATTTAGAGTTAAACTTCCTTCGGACATCATTGAGGAAATCTTTTTTAAATTAGCATAATATTAAATTAGCAAAACAGATTTTCTGTAAAATCAAGCAGTGTTTTTTTATATAAAAGAAGCAGGCAATCGAGCAGGCTGGTCACCTGATGGAGAGTAATCACCGCCGCCTATGAACACCCGATAAACCAGATGAATCGCAGACGCAGCCTTTAAGGGGGTCCTGCACGAAGTTGTGAAAATTTATGTATTTTTAAGTAACTCTATGCGCTGAATTAGTTAAATACATTAAAAGATCTTACGTAAGTTAGCCTGATCATTGAACAAGGTCGTGGCCATGTTTAAATTTGAAACAAATTCTTTAGACAATAACAAACAATACATAAATCTAATGACTCCTAAAAACATTTTTTTTGACAACTTTCTTAATTTTACGCATGAAACAATAATTCATAAATGAAAATATTTGTATCGATATTCTGCAGGTAACCCCTAGCTTAAAAAAGTAAATTTTAATTTTTAACACAAGCGCGTGATGGTTTTGTACATTTCGCAGAATAAAAACATTGCTCTAATCAAACTAGGTCTAAAACTTCAAAGCAGAATTGTTTTAATTTTAAATATCAATATGATTGATTTTGCTTTGAAGTTCATTATAAGACTTATGTCTGTTTTTGCGATCGCGCGGCACCCCCCTTAACGAAGGAATATAGGCTCGTTTCTTGAAGATCCCTAAGTCGTAACGGTCCGGAAATACCGCCGCCTAGAGCTGGTTTTCAAACTAATTCTTTATTTTATGCACAGGGGTTGTGTATACTACCAATCCATCTCTTCCCTTGGGTGTCATAAAAGGCGACTAACGGACTAAAGACTGCACATACATTCAACAGCATAGAGCGGCGATGTGCTCACCATCACTACCTATCACGTATCTGTCTAACCCTTTGTTGATGATAGTTGTGAATCTATATATATATATATGTACAGTCATGATCAAAAATATGTAAACAATTGTAACTCTTAATACAATGGAATAAGAGTCAAAGTGTATACATATTGGTGCTCGTGACTGTACAGTAGTACGTTATGTTATTCACTAGCGGCCGCTCGCGGTTTCACCCGCGTGGTTCCCGTTCCCGTGAGAATATCGGAATAAAAAGTATTATATGTCTAATCCAGGTTATAAACTATCTGTATGCCGAATTTCATCCAAATCCATTCAGTAGTTTTTACGTGAAAGAGTAACAAACATCCATCCATACTTACAAACTTTCGCGTTTATAATATTAGTAGGATAGTAGGATTTCGAATGGGGACCGAAAGAACGAATCGCCGTCTTTGTTGTCCGGAGCCAGTTAAAAGCAATTATGCCCATGTTTACAGATTCTTATTTCTACAGAATAGATTACTCATTACAACTGAATCACATTTTTACAGATTTGCATGTATACAGAATCACATGTTTACAGATTTCTAATTGTACAAATTTCCATATTCTAATTATCCCAAGTTTATGATTAGTACCTTTCAAAAATGGTTAAATAGTGAATCAGTGGTAATCGGTAATTGTAATGGATAACTGTAGAATTGGGAATCCGTAATGTTAGGATCTGTAAATTTGGGAACCTGTGAAACTGGGAATCAGTAAAATTGAGAATCTGTTAAACTGGGAACCTGCAGAATTGAGAATCTGTTAAACTGGGAACTCATAGAGTTGGGAATCTGTTAAACTGGGAACCTGTAGAGTTGGCAATCTGTAATGGAAATCTGTAGAATTGGGAACAATTTTTTAAAAGGCCAAACAGTAACATACCCTACTCCATGTTTTCAACTTCAATCATAGAGTCTGGCCAACGAAAGCTGAACCAGGAAAAACGCGGCAATTTCAAAAAATCATGACTGGGTAACACAGGGTTACTCACACAGCTGCAATTTTCTCAGAAAAATTTTAATTTGACATACGACATGACACCTCAGATCTCAGATAGACACACATAGAGACATGTTGCCAATCAAATAACTACGAGATTCAGCTTTCGTTGGCCAGACTTTAACAGCATGTAGACTACGTAGGTTTATCACTTGCTAGAACATTTAGCTGCATCGGATGAAACTAATTTACGTTGCGCAGTCATAAATGCACTTTATTGCGCGGACGACCGGTAATAAATGATATACGGGCGTAAACATTTTATAACGGCGCATCGCACGTCGTAAAGGTCGCTGCGTTAGCTGGTTTCCTTTGGTAAGTTGCATGAGCAACAACATTGCATGGTGGAATTGTTGGTAGCATTGCCACTTAAAAGTCTAAATTGGCTACTTGACAGTTTTCGGAAAAGTATTTTAAAAATTACAAACGCTTATTTTATAGCCCGTTTAATAATTTTTTTCTCGAAAAAGCTTTATTTATTGGAGACAAACATATTTTTCTTCGTTCATTTCAAATTTCGTGCGAAAACGGTTGGTCACGTGACATTTAGCCCTGTGACGGACGTCGCACCACATTAGACAAAGAAATTTAACTTGAAACCTGACAGACAGTTTTTGTATATTTTGTGAAATGTGACGTCATACGAAGCTTAATCATGGCCGCCCGCCCGTGTTTCGGGACTTGTAATTTACAGATAAGAAATCGCAATTTTTTTTGTAAAAATAAAATAAAAATACTATTGAATAATTATCGTTAAATTATAAACTACCATGTATCCGACATATTTCATATTTTATTGTTACAACTGTCAAATAGCCAATTCTTTAGGTAATACATTTTGAACGTTACTTTGTGGGTTTAAGTATGAAATGAAATGAAATGAAAATTAGTTTATTTAGCTACAACACACGAGACAGTTACAACAATCACAATATAACAAAACATAGTTAAAAAAATAGATTCATATAATAACACTTAGTAAAAGTATAGCAATAACACATTATTGTCTAACGGCCGCAGCTAAAAAGGTAGCCAATTCAGCATTTTGTCAGGACCAATGGAGCCTGACACTGGTTTTCAATGGGCTCCTTCAATAAATTTTATTTTTAATATCAATATCGATCAGATAAATTTGTCAGTTTTGGATGGTTGATCTGTTAGTGTGGATACATAATGGTGTCATGAGCGCGAACTTTCCAAGCGAGTTGGTGTAACATGCTACTGTTGTGAAAAATAAATAAAAGAACTTGTTACTATCAATAACCAATACTCTGCCAGTAGAGCGTTCAAATCATTCTATTTGTGCGACAACCCTACACTGTGATCGTTAACAAAGCTATCCAGTCAAAGATAACACGCACTACGAAAACACATCCTACAGCTAAATAAACACGTTCACTACACATCCAGCGAATATAGAATAACACTCCGTGTTTGCTTGGCACATACAACGTATGCAGCAGAATTTAATAGAGTAACATTTGGGATTATACTGCATAACATAACTGCACTTTGTTGCGAATTAAGCTAAGAGCACAAGTGGAAAGTCATTATTTTTTATTGGCAACGGGTAAGCGCTTGGCCTTCATTTCACCTGATGGTATGTGACGATAAGGCCGAAGGTGGAAGAGCGCTTCACCCGGAATCCTCAACCACTGAGGAACTGGCTATCTTATCTCAAACTGCCGGAACACAACAGTGCTATAAACATCGTTGTCATGGCGACAGACATAGATAAGATGGTGGTAGCTAGCCAGGCGGACTTAACAGCCCTACCACCAACCAAACCGAGCACACAAAGATGTACCCCCCGCTGGGAATCGTAACCCGGGACCTCTGGGTCTGAAACCGGTAGCTTAGCCACTAGACCAAAGAGGCGGTAAATTTGCTTTTATACCTACTGTACCACGTCTGGGAGAAGGCTTTCATCATTGGAATAAAGACGCATCCAAGCTCCTATCATTGGTCCTTCAAGCGAGGCGTAAAGAGGCATTTTGTGGGTCATCAGGGTGAGGGTGACTGATGCTACGTCTCTTACGCTGCACCTGTTGTCCTCGCGCCTGGACTCTACTTCACATTAGGTAGAGTGGGGTCATTTGCCGGGCTTACTAATGAAAAAAAACAAGATTTTAATGATGTAGGCCTTTACCTACAGTTTATAGGTTCTAATAGGCTGGTCTTTACTTTATGTTTTATGGTCAGCGCGATAGACATGACAGGTTTTGTTTAATAAAGAAAAATTTAGTTTCGTTCCAAGAAATATTCGAGTTAACTGGAATAACGAGAATCGGTTTGCTAGCCCTTGTTTCCGTTTCACTGAAATGGAAAAAAACAACATGCACCAAAAATTCTCTGAATCCGGCCCATCCCGTTTTGCGCGTAACAGAACAAATTGGAATTGTTTGCTTGAATTTTAGATAAAACAACGAACAGAAAAAATATATAGGTACTAAAAATACCTACGTTCTTTCGAAATATTGCAAAAGTTAATGTTCGCAGGGTCGCAGTGGCGGCAAAGTAAAACTTACGAGTTGTCTGAACGAATACTTATATTAAAGTGAGTTTGAGCCCGTTGGCACAACGGTTTTATATGAAAAGTCAATTGAGTGACTAATACAAAAGAAGTGAATTTTACACCAATGATTCCGTAACAAATCCCACTAAAACACGTTTAAAAGCTACTGTCACTATCAAAATGGCTGTTCGCTGTCACTATCAAATTCCACTTAAATAGAGTTGGCCAATAGCAGAGCTTTATTACGACACGTAACTTCAGAACAGTATGTCGCTATTGGAGGCGCGAACGATGCTATGCGGTTTTGATGGGCTTTGTATTGAAATTTAAACATGAATGATATCTTCGTTTGTGAAAAAGTACCTTTAGGTTAGGGGGTTTTGAAAGTAGACTTTTCCTAATTATATATTATTATATTGACTCGGTACATGTACTAGCCGATCCGATCGATGTTGACGTTGGTACAATTTATTTAATTTAGTCAGCTAAAATCTACTAATAAATCATTTGGACAGCATACAAAGATTTTAGCTGCAATAAATAAAAATCATGCTGCGATCCTAGGTCTGCAAATAATTTTGTTATTGTCCAAAGTTTACATTATGTAGTCAACTTGTAATATATAATCTGTGTCTGAATAATAAACAGTTGCGCTACAAAATTTTGGTCAGCCAAATTTCGCAATTGGTCAGTTTGCGTTTTGCGTTTGTATTGAAAAATCAGCAGTAGGTATTTGCTTACAACATGACTGCTAACCAAATTTTAATTAAACGCTGCTCGCCCAATGCTCACAAAACAAATTATAGCCGTTCGGTATAACTTTAATTGCTTATTGATTTAGAAATATTTGCAGACCAAAGTTTGCTAACCATCTAACAATTTTGGCTGACCGAACACATTTTTTGTGCTCACAATAATACAAATATTTTGCTAACCATTTAAGTAATACCCTTATTAAAATATAAAAAATTTAAAACGTGAACGTTACAAACTAGAACAGTTTTTGGATGAACAGGATCCAAACCCCAGAAGTTTCCTTAATCCTATTTAAGTATCCTATTATTACTCTTATTTGCCTAGATTGATCATCTGAGACAGTCTTCAAATGACAATCTTACAACATAAGTAGACCTATGTTGATAACATTCATGATTAAAAAAAGTTTCCTTAATCCTATTTAAGTATCCTATTATTACTCTTATTTGCCTAGATTGATCATCTGAGACAGTCTTCAAATGACAATCTTACAACATAAGTAGACCTATGTTGATAACATTCATGATTAAAAAAATATTGCTTTAACTTAGCCTCTCGCAACAGTCGCAACCGAGTGAAATGTAAGTACGAGTTGGTATTCTAAACAAGGCATCGTTACACACATACGTACTTACCTAAAATAAAATAAAATGTCTGACCTGGATTTTGAACCGTGAAACAGTTATCGGGCCGAGCTCTTAGCCACTGATCCACCGAGGTGGTGAATCGTCGTTACATCTAAAAAAATATTACCAAAGCACGTATTTTATCAGTTACCTTATGAGGCGTCGTAAGTTACGAAGCACTAAAAGTATTGAAAGCTACGCCGTAGCCGAAGTTTACCTAATAACGGTGTAGTCATGTAGCGCGTGTTGTTACGATGCTACTAGCTACGAAAGGCAGTTACGTAGGTGCTACAAACTACGAAGGGCAGATACATACATCCATACATACATCGATGGTTGAAAGGCTAATAATTGGTCTAAGCGACATTTTTTGCGATATTGAGATAAATACATATTCGGAATCAGCAAATTTTTCTCCGTCGTTTGAGTGAGGTTTCGAAATTTTTGACTACTTTTTTGGCGCTTAGTACCCAGAGCAAAACAGGTCTCATTTCTAAGGTCATTGATCTACACGACACAAAATTAGACAAATTTAAGGACTCGATGACTAAGGCCATTTTAATTTTTCGAAATTTTATAACATGTGTCGATTAAGGTATTTGGCTTTTTCGCCATGGTTGTGGTTTTGTCGTTCAGTCTATTTTGCATTCAACTACATTAAATAACTGTGTCGCTCACAAATATCTTATAGATATTGGACGTTGCTGAATAATAGTGGCCTCATCAATATCTACTTTAATGTAGTAAGGGTTCATTTTGTTTCATCCTGTGGTTCCCCTAGTGGGCATCTGCATCAAAACTACTTCACTCTGGTGCAACACCATCATGTTGCATTATGCTAATTGGGCATATTCAACTGTTAATTAACTTGGCGCTCAATTCAGTTTTTATTCTTAGTAGATGCTTGAGCCACTTTACTTTCAGCTATTTTACTAACGGTAGGCATTTGAACCATTTTGCCTTTCTCTAAAAATAACTAAATTTGATGCATTTTGGGTTAACCAACAAAAATTTTCTAAAATAATACACAATTACCAACAGTAGCTTTAAAAATCCTTACTTAATTAGGGATACACTTTATTAAATAAAAACAAAAACTTTAATCCGTCCTCCTGCAAGTTTTACAAAATGTCGTTTTTTTTTTAAATTCTACAACGGGTAAGCGCTTGGCCTTCTTCTCACCTGATCTAAGTGACGATAAGGCCGAAGGTAGAAGCGCGCTTCATCCGGAATCCTCAACCACTGAGGAACTGGATATCTTATCTCAAACTGTCGGAACACAACAATGCTATAAACATCGTTGTTTTGGCGTCAGACTTAGATAAGATGGTGGTAGCTAGCCAGGCGGACTTAACAGCCCTACCACCAACCAAACCGAGCACACAAAGATGCACCCCCTCTGGGTCTCTGAAACCGGTGGCTTAGCCACTAGACCACGGAGGCGGTTAAATCTTGGATTAGCCTTTCAACCGTCGATATAATCACGACTATTATCCCCGAAGGGTTAGTCACAGACTAGGCCATGAGGACCGCAAAAGCAGTCCTCCACATTTCACCAAATAGCGACTGCACATGTGCTCAGCGTGACAGGTGGTTAGCCCATCGCCGCTCTACGCTGTTGGATGTATGTGCAGTCTTTAGTCCGTTTCGACACCCAAGGGAAGAGAGGGGGTGGTAGTATTCTTTCACCGCTACGAGACACGATTACGGGTAATCGGTAATAGATATTGTTTTTAAACGACAGCTGTCACACCACAACAGCTGTGAACAACGGCTTAAGAGGGTTTACGCATTTCGGTTTCCCATACAAACTTCCAAGTCGAAAAGTCTTCAAATTTTTAAAAACCAATGAGACAATTTTGATGGAACTTTGTATGCTGAAGTAAAACACAGGGATCTGAATACTTTGTTGAAAACTTTTTTAAAAAACGTTTTTCTAGCTGAGTTATTGCGATTTAAAGTCCACTGTAGAAAGTTAAAAATCGCAATGGCTCAGTTAAATAAACATTTTTTTTTAATATTTTCAATTATACAATTTAGATCCCTGTGTTTTACTTCAGCACGCAAAGTTTCATCAAAATTGGCTTAATGGTTTTTAAAAATTTCGACTTGGAAGTTTGTATGAGAAACCGAATGGCGTAAACCTTCTTCACGTGTTTTCCGACGGATAAAGGCACGCGAGATTATGTTATTCAGTCACCCACCCAATGACCCGATATTGCTATGTTGCTTAGCTTTCAACATTGCTACCCGACGCGCAAACTACTGAATCGTCAAGCTTATTACGTGCAACACTGTACGTGACTTATGCAGGTCAGGTACTATAATGGTGCTATAAAAGATTTTAATTCCGTGCATGTATTTGTGTAACCACTATATGTTAAGGGGAGGTATTTCAAGCGCTTCTCTCTCGCTCTCTCGACGGTACGACGGTAAGGGACGGGTATAACAGCGAAGCGGCGCGAGAAATCACGTTTTATATTTTAAAAAATTTATAGATGTAATAAATAAAAAACGATCGGTTATAATTCCTCAAGTTATCTATGAACTTCATTTTGGTAAATGAATCATAGAATCAAATCACTTATTTTAAGAAAAAAACCTAGAAAAGAAGATAAAATGACACAAAAATATGTTACTTTGTGAATTTATTCTATCGAGACAACTTTATCAAATCGTGTTTCCATCGGGTGTATTTTACAGAATAAAGCCTCAACAATATTTCATAGTTTTTGCAGATTTTAATTTTACTGTTTACTACTTCAGAAAATAATTCTAAGAACGTGTTATTTAAATTTTTCACTAACACCTAGCCTTAACAATAATACTATAGTCAGGTTACATCGAAAAGCTTTCGACTCGATGCTTTCAGAGTAAACCCTGCTATTTTGGTATCCAATATTATTATTGTCTTAGGTCAGGAGATAGACTTTTTCAACCCAATTGCGTTTCAAAAACTCTTTCTATGAGGTGTGGTAATGCAACTTCCAGGTCGGTCGGTCAGGTTACTAATCACTATTATTGGATTGAATCATAAGAAAAATAACGATGTCAACTGCGTTCTAAGCTCTCTTGGCGCTCTTTTCTAACTTTTAAACCATATTTTTGATTGTGTCAAAGTACCGGTAGGTACCTGCTGTTTCGTGTACCTGAATGGATAAATATACCTTTTCCATTTTTTTTTTCAATCGTTAACGGTTATTTACGGTCATTCAAAATAAAAGTATATAATTTTATTAAATTTCATCTTACATTGAAAGTATAGAAGATATTATGTACTTTTGCGCGGTTTGTATTTCACAAATGGTAAAGGTTTGCGCTGATTCATTCGTGTTTCGAACTTATATCGGAATAGGTTTCTGTGAATATACGTCATAACGTTACCAATGGTATGGATATCCCGATAAAATTCAATAGAAATATAGGTAAGTAAGTATACTGTTATGTCAATAGCACGGCAATATTTAATTATTGTAATTAAACGAAACAATGGTTGAGTGAACAAGCAGTCTCTTCTTTAACTACAAGTCTTGAGTTGAATTTCCGCGTCTGACAATTAATATGTTTCGGACTTTCGAAGCATATCCCGAATAACAGTGTCGCGTGGCGGTGAAAGAATACTATCACCCCCTCTCTTCCCTTAGGTGTCATAAAAGAATACTATCACCCCCTCTCTTCCCTTAGGTGTCATAAAAGAATACTATCACCCCCTCTCTTCCCTTAGGTGTCATAAAAGAATACTATCACCCCCTCTCTTCCCTTAGGTGTCATAAAAGAATACTATCACCCCCTCTCTTCCCTTAGGTGTCATAAAAGAATACTATCACCCCCTCTCTTCCCTTAGGTGTCATAAAAGAATACTATCACCCCCTCTCTTCCCTTAGGTGTCATAAAAGAATACTATCACCCCCTCTCTTCCCTTAGGTGTCATAAAAGAATACTATCACCCCCTCTCTTCCCTTAGGTGTCATAAAAGGCGACCAACAAGCTAAATACTGCACATACATCCAACAGCATAGAGCGGCGATGGGCTCGCCACCTGTCACTCGTAGCACATGTGCAGTGGGTATTTGGTGAAAAGTGGACTATGGCAGAGGACTACTTTTGCGGTCCTCATTGCCTAACCCTTCGGAGATATTATTCGTGATTGTATGTATGTATGTATCCTGATTTTCTGATTAAACCTATTCGCAATCAATTGTAGCGGTCACTCAATTGAAAGCGTAGGCCTTTGCACAGCAGTAGGATAACTAATTTATTTTTAATAGACTTCAAAAAAAGAAGGAGGTTATCAACTATTTGGGACTTCATTTTTATGTGTGCTTCACTACAACTTACTGAAATACAAAATAAGTATCGCATGCGTGATCCTCGTCTGTTTTTCATTATTTTATCAATATCTCAATAATATCTAATTATTACGACCCACTGTTACCAGGATATAATTTTAACTAGAAAAAAAAACAACCAGGGATTCGAACCCGTGACCTTTGGATGGCCGATCCACTGCTCTAACTGTTACCAATTTCAAGTCACAAGCGGAGATATTAATTAACAATGTTTTCAAAACATATCAGTTTAGTTCATTCAGTATTCCGGTTTCCACGCTGGATGTGTCGCTACATATTTTTATGAGCAATGAGCATTCATTACAAAGACTTTTTAACTACATCTTGACGTTTACAACCTAGCTCCAGGTCTATGATATATTTCATATACATATACCGATCCTATTAGAGTATACGTGCCATTCGAGCCGGATACGCCAATTTCCATTTGCGAGACGTCGGGAAACTGGAAACAGCATTAAATAATCTTGTTTTGGAAATGCTTCTCCGGGAGTACAGTGGATTAGTTCAGTTTCATTCAAATGGGAATTCGCTTTAAAGTTTGTATGCTAAAAGCTGTCGGCTGTGCGAACGGTAGTACCTAGTTATACATATACGTATATGCACATATGCTCACGAATTTTATCCCCAGAGGGTTGGTCAGAAACAGACAAGGCAATGAGGATCTGGCACATCTCTACCACACCCCACGACACATCAAATGACAACTTAACATGTGCTCAGCGGGATAAGTGGTGAGACCATCGCCGTTTCTTGTCTTTACTCTTTAGTCCGCTAGTCGCCTAACCCACAAGGGAAGAGATGGCTCAGGACTTTTATCTCCAATAGGTTAGCAGAAATAGACAAGGCAATGAGAATCTTGCACAGTGCACTGCTAAAATGAAAACTGCACATGTGCTCAGCGTGATAAGTGGTGAGATCATCGCCGCTTATTGTCTTTATTCTTTAATCCGCTAGTCGCCTTTTATGACCAACAAGGGAAAAGATGGCTCACGACTTTTATCCCCAAGGGTTAGAAACAGACAAGGTAATGAGGATCCCGCACAGTTCACTGCCAAAATGACAACTGCACATGTGCTCAGCGTGATAAGTGGTGAGACCATCGCCGCTTATTGTCTTTAGTCTTTAGTCCGCTAGTCGCCTTTTATACACCCACAATGGAGAAAATGGCTCACGACTTTTATCCCCAAAGGGCTAGAAACAGACAAGGCAATTAGGATCTTGCACATTTCACTGCTACACTCCACGACACACCATATGACAACTGCACATGTGCTTTACATCGCCGCTTCTTGTCGGTCGAAAATCTATCATACAGACATAGAAAATCTCTTTCTTTAACCGATGCTGAAAATTAATAAAAATTGGTCCAGTTCTGAAGGAGGAAACAGGGGACACCGAAACGTCATTTTTCTTATGAGAATTTTGCATGTCACGTCGACGTAGTGTTTCCTCTTAAAGAGTTAAGTTCTCGCCTTCTTGAGGTCTCCGGTGCCATCTCTGCCAGCGTGTCAGCCTGGTAATCCAAAGATGTAATGTTGCCAGCATACTTGGTACCGTACTCATGAGCCCACAGTTGGAGGACATCTTTTTTTCATAAGTTTATTTTATTTAGTTTTAAGTTTAGTTAGTTTTATTTTATTTATGTAAGATAAGATAAGATAAAATATTCTTTATTGTACACCAAATTAACAATAAAAGGACAAACACAAAGTAACATACAATTGGCGGCCTTATCGCTAAAAAGCAATTTCTTCCAGGCAACCGTGTTGGACTGGATAGAAAGTAAAATTTTAAGGGCAGTTATGGTGGTTCAATATAAATTAATTAGACATAGATAAACAAATAAAAAAAAAAAAAATCATGCTTAAGCATATCAATATCATACATAGATAGTTACATAAATAAATACTTATAAAGTTTTCTATCTAAATATACTAAACTCATAAAGACGTTGACAGTGACAGATAGTGTTCTCTAACCAGTCGTTTAAAGCTGTCCAAGGATTGGGCACGCTTAATATCTGTAGGCAATGCATTCCACAGACGGGCAGCTTGAACGGTAAAAGACTTATCGTAAAATCTGGTGGAGTGCATAGGTATTTCCAACTTCAAGTTCTCCGATGATCTCAATACACGAGAATGCGTGTCATCAAGGAAGTTAAAGCGTTTCCTGAGATAAGGGGGGGAAAAGGGATTGAACAGAATACTGTAAAGCAGGGAGACGATATGTAAATTCCGGCGAAGGCGAATTGGCAACCACTTGAGCTTAGTACGAAATTCGGATACGTGATCATATTTGCGTAAACCAAATATAAATCTAATACTAAAGTTCTGAAGACGCTCAAGCTTATTCAGTTGCTCTTCAGTGAGGTCTAGATAGCTGACATCGGCATAGTCTAAGACGGGTAGAAGAAGAGATTGTGCTAGCGCAGTTTTAGTGGCCATTGGAAGGAAATTGCGCAAACGTTTCAGGGATCCGGCTGTTGCAAACATTTTCGGCTCACCTGTTGTAGCTGCGGTGCCCATGTTAGATTTTTGTCGAATAACACGCCCAGGTTTTTAACGCTGTCAGTAGGAGACAAAGAAACGCCATCAAAGGTTATAGAAGGCAAATGCGACCAGTCAATTCTACCTGTCATTGAGGAGCTGCCTATGAAGATGATTTGAGTCTTGGAAGGATTTACTTTCAAACCATATGACCTGCTCCACTCGCAAATCATGTTTAAGTCACCGTTGATGATATTGATAGCCTGAGGAAGCTGGTCAGTAGAAGCTTGCGTGTAAATTTGCAAATCACCTGCATAAAGGTGGTAGGACGAAGTTATTTGAGAGGAAATGGAATTGATAAAAATAGCGAAAAGTAAAGGAGATAAAACGCCACCCTGCGGCACCCCAGCGGAAATGTCACAAAAGGTGGACAAGGAGTCCTCAATGCGAATCCGCTGTCGGCGTCCAGACAGGTAACTATGAAACCAGTCAATCACCGCTGGAGATATGTTAATAGAGCGGAGTATGCCGAGCAGTACATCAAAGTCGACAGAATTAAAAGCATTGCTAAAATCTAGCAAGGCAAGAGCTGTTACTTTACCGTTTTCCATGCCTGACCTGATATCATCAGTGACATTCACTAGTGCCGTGGTAGTACTGTGACCTGTACGAAACCCGGATTGGTATGGATTAAGGAGCTGGTTTTTAAGAAGGAAAGTGGACAATTGGGTATGGACAAGGCGTTCCAGAATTTTAGAGAGGAATGGTAGAATAGAGATTGGCCTATAGTCGGAGAAGGATGACGGTTTGGAGTTTTTGGGTAAGGGAGTGACTTGAGCATCTTTCCAAGTGCTTGGAAAGACACCTGTATCGATGGAGTAGTTAAGGATATGAGAGATGATGGGAAGGATTTCGTCAAGTATGAGCAAAATCATTTTGCGACTGACACAATCATTGCCAACAGCACTAGAGGTGATTGACATTATGCTCTTCTTAACATCACAGTCGGTGAATTGACGAAAAGAAAATGACGAGTAATCTGGACATGGGAGAGATGAAAGAAAATTCAGAGTATCAACTTTTCTCGTTGGATCGAAGTCATGTGAAGCACAAAAGTGTTTATTAAGCAGATTGATGTCTAGATCTTTACAAGTAGAAGTCTGACGTTGCTTCCCAATGCCCAGGGATCTTAAGAATTTCCAAACTTTCGCTGGATCTTCGTTCTCTACTGAGTTGTGAATATATTGGCGTTGTGCATTTCTACACACCTTTTGCAGTGATTGCGAGCTTTAACGTATTTCTCCCAGTTCCATAGAGTAGGCTGACATTTATACCTGCATTTAGCGGCATTTTTGCGCTCACATATAGTTTTAATATCTCTTGTGAGCCATGGAGATGGACGGTGTTTGATTTTGACAGGACGCACTGGAGCATGAAAATCGTACAGTTCGACCAGGGTTGAGACGAAAAGTTCTAGTTTCCGGTCAATTGAGTTGCAATCAAAGACATTTGACCAATCCTTACTAGCGGCATCTTCACGAAGATTTTCAAGATTAATGCCACTAAAATTGCGCTGCAGAAGAATTTTGGCCTTAGGTTTAGGGGGACGGGACATAAACGAAACATAAATTAAATCATGGTAAGAGAAGGCATCAGCTGACAGTTGCCCATGTTTGGCGATATGTTGAAGAGAAGAGACAATAGCGAGGTCAAGAAGGGAGGGTAAACAATTTGGAAAATTATGAGTGGCATTTAATGGTGGTAAATATAAATTACTGGACTGAAGGGCAGAAAGAAAATTTGCCGAACGGGAGTCGTTTTTAAGAAGGCATGTGTTGAAATCTCCCATTAAAATAGTATGACTGTAAGAAGGACAGAGAAGTTCTTACTTGTTTTCAAGAGAAGAAAAGAAATTTATCCGAGAAGAAGGACAGTAGTATACACCAAGAAGGACTTTGGTGTGTCGTAGACTAACCTCCAAGAATATGTGTTCGCCGGCGTTTGAAGGTGGCGGCTGCGGTGACATATCGACTACACTAAAAGGAATATGCGTACGAAGGTATATGGCTACACCACCACCACCGCCCACCGTGCGATCATTCCTTATCAGGTTAAAGCCCGGCAATGAGTATGAAGTGGAAGGGAGACATGGTTTGAGCCACGACTCGGAGACAAGGATAGCATGGATATTCTTACAGTCAAACCATGCCAGCATATCGGTGAAATGAGCCGGAATGCTTTGAGCATTTATGTGAACTACATTGAAGTTGCTTGAAACATCGGAGAAACATGAGACAAGAGAGTCGGAGAGGGAAGGAATACTGAGAAAACTATCATTATCACTACTACTATTAGCTGAAACAAAACTATCAGAATCACTATTATTATACGATAAAGACATGCTAAGATAAATATATACTTATAAGTTGCTTTGCAGCAGATAAATACTAAATTTAAAAAAATAAAATAAAATAAACAATTAAATAAATTAAAAACACCACACTAACCACCCGCTAGCGCTCAAACAGAGTAACAATTAACATTAGAGTATGTTTTATACTCTAAGCAATTTACACATCTATTAAAACAGATACACCGGTACACAACGCAACAAGTCAACAAAAGAAAATTAAAAATTCAATAGTTATAAAACGTACATTGCAATAAAACGGAAAAACAAAATAATAAAATAACTCATGGCTGTATAAGCTGTGGTTTCTTTGCCTACCTAAAAATTCAGAAAGACAAGAACAGTTTGACAATTGACATTGACATTGACAAATGACGACATTTGAGACAGTAAAACAAAACAAGACAATGGTACGGTACAACAAAATATTAAATAAAAAAGGTAGAACCTCGACAACAAAGTGCGTAACAGTAACTACAACCCACCATTGGCTTTTTCAAACAACCAATCACTTCTTCGCGGCTGTACCTCGTCTTGTCTTCGGAGCAGTCTTCAAAGTAGCGGCCGGCGTCGGCGGCTTAGTCGACTCGATCTCCAACGAACTGACCTCAGCGATGCTAGTGAGACGAGTCCGACTGTTGTTTGGACCGAGGACATGTATGACGCCCTCCGAAGTCCAGCATCTGTTGACACCGAATTTCGCCCTCGCCGCCATGAATGCGCTATGCCGGGACTGTGTTAAAAACTCGGACAAAGTTGTATTAGTGCCTTTTAATTTAGTCTTCGCGAACCAAACTTTATCACGAGTGGTGGCATCTTGGAATTTGGCTATAATAGGACGAGGCCTGTCCTTTGTGGCAACTGGGCGCCCCAATCTATGGCACCTCTTGATGTCAGTTTGTGCAAAGCCGCCTATCTTGAGGTTGTTTGAGATAACCTTAGATATGTACTTAATTAAGTTATGTTTTTGTTTTTACTATTACTTTTGTTTTATTTAAATACATCTCAACATAGGTATTACATTTTTTCTAAGTACTTTTTTGTTAAATCTTCGGGATATGATAAATAAGTATGAAGACCGTTGAGGGCTAACGAAATTGATGTTTTCTACTTACAGGCGCAATGTAACGACTATCGTCGTTTATGAATACCTTAACTTTGAAGGGTATCGTACCGACCTAACAACGATAGCTTGGTCTACAACAAAAGTTTAAACCCTAAAATACATAAAGGTTGTCCCAAAATGGACGCAAGATTTGAAATTGATGAAATTAACATATTTTTTTTCGTTATAATACATTTGTATATAAAATCTTCAAATACATAAAATAGGGTTATTTGTGGAATAATACGTCAGGCAATTGTCCTCCTTAGCTTTGTTGGCACATACGCACTCTTTTGTTAAAATTTTCTAAGACCATTTTGCATAGATGCGGCTGAATTTCTCCAATGCAGCGTCGAATTTCCTCTTTTAAAGCATGAGTGGTTGTGGGCTTATTGGCATAGACTTTGGACTTTAAATAACCCCATAAAAAGAAGTCTAAAGGCGTTAAATCGCAAGATTTAGGGGGCCAATTCTGATCACCGAATCGAGAGATCACACGACTAGGAAATGTTTCATGCAGTACTTGCATCGTTTCTCTGGCTGTGTGTCAAGTGGCCCCGTCTTGTTGAAACCACATTGCTTCCACATATATCCGATATCCTCTAATTCGGCTAGAAAAAAACCTTGTTATCGTGTTGCGATATCGAGCTCCATTAACAGTAACTGCTTGACCGGCCTCATTTTGAAAAAAATATGGTTCAATAAAGCCTCCAGCCCAAAATCCGCACCAAACAGTGACCCGTTGTGGATGCATTTGTTTTTGAACAATCACATTTGGGTTCTCTGAGCCTGAGTGCTTCGTCGCTAAAGATGATTTTGTTTTCAACGAACTCTCTTCGTTGTCCATGATCATGAGGCTTCATGAGGTTCTTGTGTTATTTGAACTTTGTAAGCATGGAGATGCAGATCTTTAGTAAGTATACGCTGGAGAGAGCTTCTTGAAATTTGCAGTCCACGATGCCTAATGGATGTTCCTGGATGTTCACGGACATTCTGACGCACTGATTCGATATTGCCATTTGAACGGCTTGTTTTTGGACGACCTGTGGAATGTACATCATGAATTGATCCACTCTCCCTGAATTTTCCAACCACTCTGCTCACAGTTGATGAAGTCATGTCAATATTCCGACCATATTTTGCACGGAATTTTGAAACCGTACCCGCCAAACTATGAAAGTTTGGCGTTACTTTTGAAATATTGTTCAATAATAAAAACGCGTTGATCTTTCGTATAACCCGCCATTTTTACAAACCTTAAACATTCAGCTGTCAAATAGTTTTTTTTAGGGTTGCCAGCACTAAAATACAAAAATGGCGGCAAATTGAAATCTTGCGTCCTTTTTGGGACACCCGTTACATACATTATAATCACGAAGGGTTAGTCAGAGACTAGGTAATGAAGACAGCAAAAGCAGTGATCTACCATAGTCCACTTATCACCAAATAGCGACTGCACATGTGCTCAGCGTGACAGGTGCTGAGCCCATCGCCGCTCTATGCTGTTGGAAGTATGTGCAGTATTTAGTCCGTTAGTCGCCTTTTACGACACCCAGGGGAAGAGAGGGTGGTGGTAGTATTCTTTCACCGGTACGCGACACGTACAGCGCTCACGTCTATTACCCCCAAAGGGTAAGTCAGAGACTAGGCAATGAGGACTACGGAAGTAGTCCACTGCCACATTCCACGTGGTCTATGTGCTCAGCGTGACAGGTGGTGAGCCCATCGCCGCTCCAGTCTTCAGTAAGTTATTCGCCTTTCACGGCACCCTAAGAAAGAGAGGGGCAAGCAGTTTTCTCGCTCCAGTGTGTTACGTCAAAGTCGTAAAATGTCCAGATGCCCAGGTCGTAAAATAACCAGGTAGTAAAATGTCAAGATCGTAAAATATCGAAGTCGTAAATGTCAAGATCATAAAATAACCAAGTAGTAGAACGTCAAGTCCGTAAAATAACCAGTTAGAAGAACGTCAAGATCGTAAAATAACCAAGTCGTAGAATGTCAAAATCATAAAATAACCAATTAGTAGAACGTCAAGTCCGTAAAATAACCAGGTAGAAGAATGTCAAGATCGTAAAATAACCAAGTCGTAGAATGTCAAAATCATAAAATAACCAATTAGTAGAACGTCAAGTCCGTAAAATAACCAGATAGTAGAATGTCAAGATCGTAAAATCATCATACTCCAAGTCTTTAAGTGAGCCGGTATAACACACGACTCAAGCCTAAACATAATGTTTAAAAAATCTGAGCAGACATAATATGCAGCTGATGTTTAGTGAAACGTGGATGAGCATGACTGTGGATGAATCCAAGGGGAGAGGTAGACCGAGAAAAAGAGTGATGGACTGCGAGAAAGATGATTTGGTGAAGAAAGGAGTGACCGTAGAACTGACGGCTGATAGGGACGAATGGAAGAAGAAGTACTGCGCCGACCCCAAATAGGGACAAGGGCAAGGAAATGATGATTATTTATTTATTTAAAGAAACAAACAGCCTTACAAGATTATTAGCTTAAAAACATCTGTAAATGAAAACCTTTAGTAAGGTACCTAAAATACAATGCAAAAACCACCTACCTAAAGTAATTTAATACACGAACACAAAAAAGAAACAAATGTGAATGAATACAGTTTGCACCTAACCAACTTGTGATGGATTACTTTAACACTGTGGTTGGGGAACGCCCACAACCAGATGCATACCTACATTTTACAGAATTTATTCAACGGCCTTAACGCAAATCAATCAAAGAAACTTTGAAACAAGCCAACGAGCAGCCAGTTAACAAATCTATTTCGAATAAATTATCATTATAAGATTTACAAGTTCTTCTGATAAAACTGTTTTGAACATAACAAGTCTTGCCAATAGGAACATAAAATAAATGTTTCTTAGTGCACAACCACGAGGCACACGAAATAATAAACTGTTCAGTGGTGCAGGTGTGTCGACCATGTTTAAAATCTATCTGTCTAAAAAATTGATTATGATTTAGTAAAACGATGGACTGTGGGCAGAGCAATGCTTTTGCGGTCCTCAGTGCCTAGTCCCTGACTAACCAGAAATTAGATCTTAATAAAAAAAACAAAATCATAGAAAACCTTTATAAAAAACATAGAAAACCTTTATAAAAACGCTTATTATAAAGTGTCAGATTCAGTCTTTACCCGTGGACCCGGTGGGTCGACCCATTACTGGGTCCACGGGAAATTTTAATTCCCCGTGGTCCCATGGCACTAGGGATGGTTTATTACACAGAAGACAAAACAGCTTGGATCTGAAATGCTCCAATAGTAATTTACAGCTATTTCTAATTGTCTATAATTAATTAATAATTAATTTTGTATTAAATGATGATTTATTATTTTTAAATTCATATTTTGTACATGACCTGGTAACGACATACTTTTTTTTTTGTAAATGGCGTTGTTTCTTTGCGCTGCTGTAGTTTTTCGCGCCCGTTCTTTGCCACAGTTAAAAAATGACGTCCTGAATGGGTGATAGGTTAAAAAAGATTTGGACGATGCAAAGTACTTATTAATTAAGTTTATTGAATAAATATATTTTGACTTTGACTTTGACTTTGAACCCTTTGGCGATGAAAGTCGTGAGAGTACACTTGTATGTAAGTATGTAAATGAAATAATGGTTGGAATACCGAATCTTTGTTTAGCGAAACCGTTTCGCGTAGCGGTGAAAGAATACTATCACCCCCTCTATTCCCTTGGGTGTCGTAAAAGGCGACTGACGGACTAAAGACTGCACGTAAATTCAACCATAGCATAGAGAGCGGCGATGGGCTGACCACCTGTCACGCTGAGCACATGTGCAGTCGCTATTTGGTGAAAAGTACACTAAGGCAGAGAACTGCTTTTGCGGTCCTCGTTGCCTAGTGATTATATTTATGTATGTATAAGCAATACCGAATCTCCATAGATCTCTACATAACTGACTACGCCGACCAACGACGTGAAGTCCATATTTATTTTTTTCCGTCTGCCAGACGTGTCTCCAATCCTAATGATTTCACCGACTTTGAAGTCTGCCATAAAAGCTTTGGCTTTTTGCATTTATCCCCTCACAACTTGTTACTGAAGTCGATTGACCCTTCCGTTTTAGCATAATATTTAAATAGGTAGTCCTGTGGGATATTTTGGTAGTAATAAATAAGACCTACAAACACAGTGTAAGTACAGAATGTTTAAAGATTTTGTTTTGTTTTTACAAAGGTTTTGAGCCGTGTGACGTGTGGTATAGCGATTCACTAAAAGAACCACCAACCTCTCTTACTTTAGGTGTCGTAAAAGGCGACTAACGGACTAAAGACGGCACTACATCCAACAGCGTAGAGCAACGATGGGTTCACCACCTATCAGCTGAGCACATGTGCAGTTGTACAGTCACGAGCAAAAATATGTAAACAATTGTATCCCTTAATACAATGGAATAAGAGTCAAAGTGTATACGTATTGGTGCTCGTGGCTGTACTTGACTACGTCCATCGTCGAGTGGTTAGTTAGCACACCGGGTGTGGCATCGCGTCATCTCTGAGGTCCCGGGTTCAATTCCCGGTCGGGTAAATTTAGAGAAAAACTGTTTTTTTAAATTGATTTCGGGTCTGGGTGTTTTTTATATGTTTATGTACGAGTATATTATCTTACCACATTAAAGAGTTTCAAAAGAATACCCATTTTGGTCTAGATAATTAGTGTAAGCGTAAACAAAAATTTTATTTTATTTAAATTAGTGAAAAGTGGTCTATGGCAGAGGACTGCTTCCGCGGTCCTCATTGCCTAGTCTCTGACTAACCCTTTGGGGATAATAGTCGTAATCGTGAATCTATGTATGTAAGTATGTTATAATTTTTTTTTTTATTATTATCACCTATATTCTTTAATTATTATTATTTTTTTAATGTTCAACACAATGTATTTTGTTATTAATAAAGAATTGAATACAAATGAGATCGATTCCCTGTCGCCTTGTGCGTTTGCGATCTTCGAAGTTAAGCAACTTGACATAATTGACTTAACTTTTGCACATAAAATACTCAATAACAAGATCGATTGTCCCCAATTGTTAAATGATTTCAAATGACGTGTTCCGCCTCGATATCCAAGAAAAGCAACAACTCCTTTTCACGTGCCGCTTAGAAGACTGTGTTTGGCTCCAATTCCCCGATCACAAGATTATGCAAATTTTACTTTGACCCACCCAGAATTCATTCCATTGTTGTTTCACCCCTTTAAACACGTTAATGTAGTAATTTTATTTAATATTTCAGTGTAAGATTTATATATTTTGGAACTGTGTTAATTTAATTAAAACCTAATTTAATTGATATTTAGAAGTACCCGAGCATGATGTATTTGTCTGTTAGTGTTTGTCTCACCTAGATATATGATTGTAATGTAGTAATAAATTAAGTTTATTGGTGTGTACAACGTTGGCGAATCAATAAATAAAAAATAAAAAAGAACTTTTGCAACGCGAAAGTTTAAAATCTTATAAAATATGTCGAGCATCTACGTGCTTCAGAACTCCAAGTCATGTCCCTTTTGTTGTCGTAAGATGGCAGTCGTTAAAACCATTAATGGGTTATAAACGTGTACATGTCAGAAGGCCTGATACCAGCGCTAATACGTTTAATAAATAAGGTGACTGCTAGAAAACGCAAGAGCTGGTCAGGTCAAGTGTTTAAAACATGACAAAAATGACAAAAAAAGAATTGGTGCTTTTTTAATTTTTAATTTAATATTCATTTTATTTATTTTAATTTGATAGGCTTTGAGTATCTAATTTATTTTAAAGCAATAACATAAGAAAAATAAAATTAAAGAATTAACTATTAAATAACGATTATTTACAACGCGCGGGCAGCGGCCGGCCGTTGACCCACCCGTCCGCGTCAGCTGGGCGATAAATACCTACGTTAGTTACACTTGACCTGACCAGCCCTTGAAGTTTCTTGCAGTTTCTAGCAGTCGCCTTATATGTTGACGATGATCATGATGATATTACGTAGAAAAAAAGATTAGATAAGCAATAAAAACACTTACCAATTGTCTACCGAAATTGAATTGTTTGTAAAATTCTACATCAAAGTTTTCCAAGAATAAGGTCTCAAGATGTAGAAGTCTGTTCAGTTTGCTCGACTTGTTCAAGTTGGTACGTGATTTTCAGTTAGATCGCAATGCGACCGAATTTTAACTACATAGGGTGGATTTGACCAAACTGGAATAAGACTTACTCCGAGATTACTCTATACAAATTCGGCGTTTAATCTAGGTATAAGATCTTATTCCAGTTTGGTCGAATCCACGCTTATACAGGAAGTTTGGAAAAGGACGTTATATCCGGATTGTCTAAAAGGGGATAAAACTACCCATCAATATAAGCAATTACGTGTGTATATGTACCAAAGAGTTCTAAATATTTTTTTTACTAATTCTTTTAGTACATAGATACATACATATAATCACGACTATTATCCCCGAAGGGTTAGTCAGAGAGTAAGCAATGAAGACAGCAAAAGCAGTACTCTACCATAGTCGACTTTTCACCAAATAGCGACTGCACATGTGCTCAGCGTAACAGGTGGCGAGCCCATCGCCGCTCTATGCTGTTGGATGTATGTGCAGTCTTTAGTCCGTTAGTGGCCTTTTACGACGCCCAAGGGAGAGAGGGGGTGGTAGTAATCTATCACCCCTACGCGACACGGTAATAGATAGATAGATAATACTTTTATTGTAACATAATAACACAAACATTTAGACATAAAAGAGCAAAAATACAAAGTTACAATTTGGCGGTCTTATCGCTTAAAAGCGATTTCTGCCAGACAACTAATCGGATGGAGAGAACTTATAAACTCTATGATCGGAGGTGCAAATATTTAAAACATAGTTAAGTACACAATAAAAAGCTAAACTAAGAAAATAATTAAAATAAAATATTAATTATAACATTTATTATAAAACTATAAAATAAATAAATATTAATAATATACTATTTACATATACATACATAAACATAATAGTCACAGGTAAGAAATAGGGGACAACGACAGCTTTGTAGCAGGATAGGGTTAAAGGGAAAGATAGAAATTCTTCACGAGTTCCTTGAATGCGTGAATGGTTTGAGCACGCCTGATCGCAACTGGAAGCGAGTTCCAGAGACGAACAGCTTCAACAGTGAAGGAACAATCGTAAAAGGTGGTGTTGTGAAGAGGGATTTTAAGGCTAAGATTTTCTGATGACCGTAATGAGCGCGAGTCCTAACAATAAAAAAACTGAAACGCTCCTTTAGATAGGAAGGATAGGTGGGATTAAACAATATGTTATATAGAAGGGAGAGGATGTGAGTCTTCCGGCGAAGACGAATAGGAAGCCACTTGAGCCGTAATTCATTTATTATGTCAATATGTCAACCATTTATTTACTTAATTGACTTTTAGCTGTTAATACGCGCGAAGCCGCGAGTGCCAGATAGTTAGCTGTAATGAAACACTTTTTTACGGATTAACTCGCGTTTAATTTCGGAGACATTCTCCCTGTGACCACGGACCCTGTAAAGGGTTCGAAACGTCAGGATAATATAAAAACTATGTAAATAGTAAATTAAACGCGAGGTAATCCGTAAAAAAGTGTTTCATTTCAATGTGTAGTGCTTGCTCGCTTAAACCTCAGAAAACAATATAGTTAGCTAAAGTAAGACGAAAAATAGTTTGTTAAGACCTAAAAAATATGAGAATATATACATCATGTCAGTTGCGACCAGGAACCGATTGAACGTTCATGTTTACGATTCAATCAATATGCCTCTAAAATGTTCAATGTGTCATTGCACGAAACGTGTAAAATTACCCATTTTGACAGATGAATGACAAATATAATAAAACACAATGAGAAGAAAACAACACATTATATGAACTGAACGCTGATTAATTTAGCAAGCTCTTCCTACTGACTTATGATTCAATTTTGTTTGCACAATCCCTGGTGAATGCCCTGTGACAAAGCATAAGCATTTTTCTTCTTTTAGTTTTATTTAATTCCCCTTAGGGAAGAGCTTCGCCTTCAACTCAACTGATGGTAAGTTACGATAGAGCATTTTTTTTCGTAACTTTGTTGACCAAAAATAAACAAAAGCAATTGTGCTTTTTATCTTAAGCCTTTGTCTTCCCAAACTTGTTGCTAAGTGCAATGTTTTAAATTCACAAAGTAAGGTTGACACACGGAATAATTGAGTGCTTTTCGAGATGAAAACTTACTATTTGGAATAAGGTACAAATTTCAAACTGGGTCTCTTATTTGTGACCAAATTACTCTTACGGACACAACTAACGACTAACAGATTTACGTGCTTCTGAAGCACGAAGGCGCATATGGAGGAGCTCGAGATGTTTTTTTATATGATGTGTGGTGGCTTGCTGTTGTGGGGCTCCGCTGCTAATATTGACGATGTCTTTATTCTACAGTAAAGGGCAGTCCATAAACATAAACTATCTAAAGTCTAGAAACTCACTCAAAGAGGTGTTTAAAAAAATGGATATATTAACTATTGCATCACAATTTATTTTTGAAAACATTATGTATGTCAAGAAATATCAAAACCTTTACTTATTTGGTAAAAATGGTAATCTTAAAAAGAAGCTTGCCGTCCCTAATTTTAGACTTCATAAAACAGGTGGCTCTTTCTTGGGTAAATGTGTAACGTTTTATAACAAACTTCCACTAAATATTACTGAAATGCATTTTTTTTTAAATTTATTTATTTATCTAAGTAAAATATTATACATAATCAGGTTGTTAAGCCGGTATACAAAAACTAATTTAAGTTTAACCGTATACCGCTCATTCACGATCGCAACACTAACTGTAGGCAGAACTAAAGTAACAATGAATGACTATGACTAGGACAGAAAGTACCTACCTATAGTTTGCTGCCTTTGATGCGGTGAAATGGCACAGTGCGCGCGCGTCATGCCTGCTGCCGTGCAGGTAGCAGCTGGCCGCAGGTGGGTGGCGGGGCGCGCGAGGATATACAGTATGCTTTTTTAAAGAGTGGTTAAATAAAGTAAGTTAGTAAAAATTTATTAATTAAATCTATTAGTGGTTAGTTAAAAAGTAATCCTTCAATTTTATTTTTATATTTTTAGAATTCAAATTTAAAATAAAATCATCAGGTAGTTCATTAATGAGAGATTTACATAAGTACATTTAAAGCATATGTTAAAAAACCCTCCTGAGTAAAGGTTAAAAGTGGAAGATTAAAATATATAAAAAATGGTTTTTAGGAAGGCACGTAAAACCGTTAGTCCCTGTTGTCTTCGACAACCTACATAACCCAAACTATGTAAGTGTATAGAGTGCGGAATGAAAGTACGAAAAATTGTATTAATAAAACTGTAATGAAAGAGAGAGAAAAGAGAGAATGTACTCTAGAAAAGACCTCCGATCATGTTGGAGTTGGAAAATAATCTAGCGAAAAGCACTGTTTTTTTTTTATTGGCAACGGGTAAGCGCTTGGCCTTCATCTCACCTGATGGTAAGTGACGATAAGGCCGAAGGTGGAAGCGCGCTTCACCCGGAATCCTCAACCACTGAGGAACTGGCTATCTTATCTCAAACTGCCGGAACACAACAATGCTATAAACGTAGTTGTTATGGCGACAGACTTAGATAAGATGGTGGTAGCTAGCCAGGCGGACTTGACAGCCCTACCACCAGCCAAACCGAGCACACAAAGATGTACCCCCCGCTGGGAATCGAACCCGGGACCTCTGGGTCTGAAACCGGTAGCTTAGCCACTAGACCACAGAGGCGGTTAAAAAACACACCTGTTGTTAGCGCCTTATTGCTTTTCGTCTGGCAGCACTGGAACGGGTACTACGTCACTTATCAATCAATAATATCAATAATAAATGTATAGACATATACTGCATGTACGAGCATAACCTATTTATTAGTAACTAGCGGCCGCTCGCGGTTTCACCCGCGTGGTTCCCGTTCCCATAGGAATATCGGGATAAAAAGTATCCTATGTGTTAATTCCGTTTATAAACTATCTGTTTGCCGAATTTAATCCAAATCCATTCAGTAGTTTTTACGTAAAAGAGTAACAAACATCCATCCATACTTACAAACTTTCGCCTTTATAATATTAGAGTGATATAGTAGGATAGGATTTGTAATAATATATTTCTTTTTAATATATTTTGTATGACTTGGCTACGACATTATAACTTTTGTTACTTAGAGGGAGAAAAAAGTAAGACCTCCTGAGTTTCTTGCCAGTTTCTTCTCAGTCTCCCAAAATCCGAACTGGCGGTAGATTAGTTAGGTAGGTATAGGTAGGTAGTAAGTTATGTTAGTTGATAAGATTTAACTACTGTTACTTAACTTTTTTTTAAGTACCTAACCTGGTCCTACTTTGCACAAAAAATTTGCTCCAATTTTTTTTATTTCACTTCTTTTAAAATCTTGTTTAAATCAGTAATGTGATGTATTGTGTTTATAATAGTACTATTAAAGTTTAACCTGACATTAAGTATATTATTGTATTTAGTGACCAACTATTTTAATTTTTTTATTTCTTTTGTAATTTCTCTTCACAAATCTGTCATTTAATTTTTAAATGGAGAATAGTCATTTTTACTTTGTTCCGATAGGACAGGGTAATAGAAAGCAGATATGTTATAAAATCACCTTTATTTATGAGAGATAAATTTAAAAATCACATTTTGTTTGCATTACAAGTTTAGGAGATGCAAAATAGATTTAACTCACTTTCAAATCTTCACCATAAAGAGCGATTCTCCCACTCGCAGAAAATATTAATGGCTGACTTTGATATCTGTCAACACTTGTGTTGCTAGATCAAGAAAAATATTTTCAGATAAAAATATGGGATTCTACTAAATAGTAAAGTATCAGTACACAAAATCAATGTAATAATTTTTCGGAAGTGGAGCATTTTTGCCACCCTAGGAGCAAAGTAGGATCAGATTACTCGGTACATATTTTTTGACGTCAATGAGTATCTGTAAAGGTTTATATTTAATAAATCATTTTGACTTTTGACTTTATGGTTATACCCATCCAGTGACCCGGGATCGCAAAAATAAATTTCAAACCGAACACCGCTGAGAACAGCCGCATCGAGCTCCTCTTTATTTGCTAAGATCGTAAACATAATTATGTAAACATAGGGACCGCCTACTCTCAAACAAACCTTTAAAAAATGTAGGACCGGATATCAATGACGCAGTTGTTAACGTTTGATAAAGGTCACTTTGGTTTACAAAGTAATAAGAGTTGATGTTTCGCATACAACCTTTGTCATTTAAGGCTTTTATAGGGTTTCGCCTTCGTGAAATTTAGTCTGTCGTAAAAGCCTTTATCGAGTACCCCAGGGACTACATTTGTTCGGAATAAAAATTTGCCTATGTCACTGTCTCGCCCTTAACTTCTCTACATCAAGACAAGATTTTGAAACGTATAATATTTTTTTAAGATTTCTGAAGTTTACGCGAAGAACTAAACATTGAAATGAAACACTTTTTACGAATGAAATCAAAATCTTTACAGGGTCCGTGGTCGCAGGGAGACCACGTGACTCAAAGTGCATCATTTCAAGAATCTAAAAATTTATATTGTACGTAAAATAAATAATTAAGTCGATGTAGGCGATTAAACTTAAAAAAGATAATAAAAATTTAGAAAGTTTATTTTTCTTTAAAGGATACCTAAAAAAAATATTATGGCGCCTGTTTGGCAGATGTGCCTAAAAATATCTACGTTTCATCAGCTATCCAACGAGGTATAACAATCTTAGGTTTTATCAAAAATTTGAAGGAAAAACTTAGTTTCGTAGGCTACGTAAGTTACGTTACGAGTCGGCAATGCGAAAAGTAGATTGATTACTAATGTAAAAATGTAAATGAATGTATAGCTGCTGTAACTAACACTTTACCATATCATGTTGAACATGAAATTTAGACTCTAAGTTGTTTGGTTTAAACTTGAAAGTTTAGTAAATTTAGTATCTTGTACTCACGGTTTATGCTATCGTCTACACAAACGCGATTCTTCCTATTCGTGATTCCCATACAATATGGGTTCCACACATTTATTTCGCTTTTTTTGCCTCCCCTGTAGCCTACGAAAGAGCCTATAACGATGTATTCGGATATCTTCTGTCTATCTCATGCATCCTAGAGGCCGTCCATTTGTCACGTGTTGTTTTTTTAGCATTTCTTAACCCCCCCTCCCCTTTGGTGATACGTGGTGAGGTATATGACTAACTAACTAACTGGTCAATGTCACATCTTAATGCAGTCACCACTGTACATATAACCTACTAATATTATAAACGCGAAAGTTTGTAAGTATGGATGGATGTTTGTTACTCTTTCACGTAAAAACTACTGAATGGATTTGGATGAAATTCGGCATACAGATAGTTTATAGCCTGGATTAACACATAGGATACTTTTTATCCTGATATCCCCACGGGAACGGGAACCACGCAGGTGAAACCGCGAGCGGCCGCTAGTACCTAAATACATACATAACCACTTTTTCCCAAAAGGGGTAAACACCAGCTTTCCATTTGCTTCAATCTTGGCACATTTCTTAATTTCTTAACGTTCTTCAGACATTTATTTATTTATTTATTTATTAAGTTCAGCCAACGTTGGTGTACAATGTTACTTACATAAATGCTTATTAACTACTCTTAAGACCTAATTGCCACCAACATTTAAAGGCAAACAAAGCTTGCATTAAAAATGTATGCTCATCCGCAAAGTAACAATGTAGCTAAAAAAAACAAAACAAAAAAAAATACAAAAAATAAATGCCTGTTGTACCTACAAAAGTTATTAAAATATACACATACTCGTAGGTTTAAGGTACTCTAATTTAGTATTTGTAATATTAGTTAGAATTTATTGATTGATAGCTTAACTTCTCCCCCTCGAGAGCCATGATTCATCAGTGACGTAGTATCCGTTCAGATGATAAATAATACAGCGCGCTAAAAACAGTGCTGAAAACGCTAGATTATCTTTAAAACACTGAAGCGCTAGATTCGTTATCTATCTTTCAATTAGACTATGTAAGCAAAGGGCAATAAAAGCAATTAAAAAATTATAAAAATTCTAACTAATCAGTTATGGTTATCTATATATCGTTAACCATCAAATTGTAGCAATAAGTAGATAACTATAAAATCAATAAATCTAGTGCAACTCAATAATAATAAAATAATAATTATAATGACATCAACAGCCTATAAACGTCACACAGCTGCAGTGCGATTCTCTAAGTTAAAGCCTTGGTAGCAGTGGCTCCAGCGCTGAGAATTGACTCTGTCTCTTTAATATTGATAGAATTGGTAAGAGACAGCAGGTCACTGCCATGCGCGCAGCGTCTATGTTCGTACAGCTTGACACAGGCCTTCCCGCATGGCGTGGTCCATGACCACGTGGTCCGTGGTCACATGGGGGACATTGAGCCCTACCCCACCGGGCCCTATGCAAATACAAATAATACAAATACAAATAAATTTATTCAATAAATGCTTTCTTACAAACCAACTTAAAAATACAGTAGTGTTACCTAAATATAAGCATTATTTTCAAGGAGCCTGACATTTTCTATGACCCCGCACTAGGCACTGCCTGACCTGTGGCGGTCAAGTAAGACGTTTTCAAAAGTTAAACGGGTGCCGTAATTAATAAAAAAAAAGGTATGTAATTAAAACTAAGTACTCTGGGGCAAATCACTACCAACATCAGTACAAAAAGAAAAAAGGAGTTCAACTTATTCAATAATTAAAAAATAAAAAAAGTAAAAATAAAATTTTAAAAAAAATAGAGTTATAAATTGTTGTAAAAGGTGCATCACATTCGCATATATTATCTACTTTAGTACCTCCATGAATGCAGACTTGTAGTTTTAATATTCATAATTTTACACCTCCAACATGATCGGAGTTCTTTTCTAGGCTTTTCCATGTTTATTTCCTTTTTTTTTCTTTTTCTTTTTTCTATGTTTCTCTTTCATTCCAGTTTTATCAATCATTTTGCTCTTAATTTAAATCCGCACACTTATATACCTACACTTTCATATATCAAATCTTTTGCATTTTGCGGTTGGAATTTCTACCTACTCCAATGCAAGCCAGTCTAATCGTTACTTTAGATTTAATAAAATACAGGGATTTTTTTTGCAGAGAGCAATTTATTTTTAAAGTTAAAGATTTTTTATTTTTTTATGGTTTGGTAGGTTGTCGACGACAACCGGGACCAATGGCTTTACGTGTCTTTCGAAGCACGTGCACACTTAGCATATAAATAAAGTTTAATTTGTTGCATAAAAAGCGTCAAATCTAGCGCTGAGAGCGCTCAAATAGTACTCAGTACTGATACGAGCAGTCAGCTCGTTAATATGGCGGTTGCTTAGGACCTTACAATGTTAGCTTAGTACTGCTAATACCGAAGGCCAACTAGTTAGAGTTGATTGATTTGTTACTGGCAAACTGATGTTTTGATTGTTGATATAGATCGTAATGGAGCTATAGTGCTTTCACAACAATGGCCGACTTGCCTTTGTTTTGCGATTAATTAATTTAGAAGCTAGTTATAGATTCGTTAGCAATCAGTATTCTACAAATACAAACTCTACTTAGTAGTGGCTGGAATGGAAGTTTTGTTTTGATTGAAACCTCGAACTTTTTTGATTTAATTGATCAAGAGTCTTATTAGACAATACAAATAGCTAATTGAAAAAATACCTAATTTAGATAGTTTTATGGAACAAAATGGCAATTTTAGGCTGTGTTGGGCGGCCGGATGTAAAGTGCAGAAATGTCTTCTCGATGTTCTTTCCATAGAAGCTCTCTGACGTCACATCCGCTGGAACCACGACTTTTAATTCTCTCAAAAATCCGGATCCGAGGATTCCTCAATTCCAGTGTATTTTGATTGATATGTTTTCTTAATTGTATTTATTATTTTAATTATAGTATACCTACCTATGAGTAAACTATATGCTTCTACATTCTTCTCTCTTTCATTTAGTCCACGTATATTTTTCTTCGCCTCCGTTACAATAACAACAACAAGTAAAAGTAAATAATTAGTTTATAAATACTGTTCCAATGCAGGGAAAAACATTTACTTTTTTAATAAATCCATTGCTACAAATTGACAGGGATACAATGGTTTAATCGCCAGGTTTGCCAAATTTAAATGGGTGATCAGATCATAGACCTGCGTTTAAAAATCCGTTTAAAAATACTTCTAAACGCTTATCTTTGAAATTATTAAGAGAAATAGTGCAAAAACGGGGTGTGTATATGCTTTATAATACATTAAGTACAAAATAGTGTAAGTTACTGTTGTGGATGACTCATAAAAAAAGTAAAAGTAAAAGAATAAACCGTACCAATTTAACAAAAATAAATAACCGAATGGAATACAATAAATCGCATAGCTGTGGACATTAATATACAACACGTACACAAAGCTTGCAAGATCTCCAGCGACTACTTAATAAAGCCTTATGAATAATCTAACAAACGTACGAGCTGCCGTAGTTCCATTTGTGAGTATTGTTCATCCGTTCGAGCGATATATTCGGAGCACAATACAATATTACAAAGGGATGAAGTTGGCATACGTGGTTTAGCCATTGTAGTCTAGGGGACATGGGAGCTAATATATACGGCAACAAAGCTTCGTTTAGGTAGAATGCCGTTGGAATTAAAAGGGATTTACCTCTGTACGTAAGAGCAATTATTATAGTGTAAGTATTTTTATACTTGTGCCTTTTCGCATTTCATGTCGTCTAAAATAAATAACGTCCCACTGCAGGGTCTGCAGGGCACAGGATCTTCCTACATGGTCTGGAGAACAGCACAAGGGGAGATAGGATATTGAGCCATTTCTACATAGACTTTGATAATTTTAACATTGAAAGCTGTGAAACGAAATGTAAGGACTTAATTATCAGGCTTAATTAACTAAAAAGTAGTAATAAAAAATCTTTTCCTTCTTATTTTTAGTGTCATTTGAGATTTAAGAGTACCACTTATGATTTTAAGAACTGTGAACACCTGTTTCCCAGGATCATCATCTTGATAGGTCCTGACTGCGTTTTTTTTTAAATAATCATGACAATAGTGTGTTATGTTATAAATGTTTTTTTTATAATTATATTCTATTTTTCCTAATTATAATTATTATGTTAGGGTCAGCCCTAGGACAATTATGAGCTTAGTTTTCAAGTGACCAAAAACTTAAATATTTATTAAAGAAATAAAAAGAAAAAGTTTTTAACTTAAATTACTCGCAAAGCAAGCACATCGAAACGAATACGATCTTATGGTTCTTTTCTTGACTAGTGAATCGGCGTAAATCTTTCCTGACAGTAACAGATCGCCTAGTAAAGGAAAAGCCTGCGAAGACAGATTACTGTGTAATGTAATGTTTAGATGAAGACATCTATTATTTAACGGATATTTTCGTCCAACTTTTAGTTTATATTGCCCATAGGTTGTTACTTTTTATAACGTGTAAAAGTGTAACAAAGTTGAAAAGGTGTAACTTTTTTTGTCCTTATAATTTAACCATTTTACTTTTAGTTGGATCGCGATTTACATCACGGTTCACGCGTTTTAGGATTTAAATTTAAAAATGTGAATCTTATGTTTTGTTGATTCAATACTTAACAATTATTTACAATTTTAAGTGGCGAAAATTTCAACATTAAATCTGTGAGAGAGTGTGGACTCAATTTCTTGGTCAATCAAACTGTATCACAAAGTTTTCAATGTAAGCATGTGCCTGGGTCACGGGTTTATGAGATCACTAACTTGCAAAATTGGTGTCTTGTAGCGATAATGAGATGCCCAGCAGTAAGAAATATCCAACTGCTTTATATGTAGAAACATTAAAGAACTTTTACCATTTAACATCTCTTACATATTATGTTCTTGGCATTATATTTCATTACATTACATTTACACCAAAGCTCGAAATGGTTCCATATTCTAAATTATCATCCGGAGTTTCTCCCGTGTTCTTTTAGCAACAACACGTGTTGTGAGACTCCATTTTATTTCTATCTACCGTACAATAATAAATTTACTTTAAATTAAACTACTTGAAATTGGCTTAATGCTACACGCGATAGCCATTAATTAAGATAGAATAATATCCATCATCCGACTATAAAAGTAAACCAGTAGCCTAATTCACGTAACAAAACTTCAACGACATGGAAGCCATTTGATCGCTCTGAAGTCACTTTTCGTATTGACGTATCAATCACACGATTTTGTTTAAGTCGGTTTTGTATATGCGTATTCACGTCTCACGTGCATTTGTATAAGCCTATACACGTTGCCTTCGCGGTATTCACGTAAGTAACGTATATTTTTATATTTATTGCAGAAACAAATGTAGATGCATTCTAACTTTGTTAAAAAAACATAATTCTTCAAAATAATCAACATTTTTGCATGTTTTCGTTAACAAAAAGTATTTGAATTTATTTGGTAAAATAATGGCAACATTAAGTTTAAATAGTTGACAAATCGCTGAGTTGCGATCCTATCTAGTAATCGTTCTACCGAAATGACAGGTGAATACGGATTTAGGACTAATTTTCAATAGGACGACTTCTAAACGTAAGCGACGACACTATTACAAAATACGTGAGTTGGACCTCCTCCCACATGCTCAATAGTACAGTCAGCATCAAAAGTAGCTTAGCATATGAAATTTTGAAATGATTTTTACGGTTGAAATGACCAGAATTGTCTGACATAGCTGTTGAGTCAAAAGTACATGACCTTCACTATAGGTAATTACAGAGAAGTTGTAATTATGGACACAAAAAATGTCATATAATTCTGAAATGTTAAATGATGTGTCTAGACACTTACACGTGACTACTACTTTTGTCACCTTGTTTTTGTTCAGTTACTTTTGATGCTGACCGTACGTAGAAAGATTGGGTCATCATATCCCGCCACTCATGCATGTTTTGTCAAATGCGGGTCGTAATAATACCTATGTATTAACAAAATATGAATTCATTTTAGGCTACTATCCATATTTCAAACTCCTACACGCATTACAACGTGAATACGTTGCAAATCTCAATAATTCCGATCGTTATCTCCAAGCCTATAAATTGGCTCGTGTTGCGGCTTCTATAAAGTTTCCGTATTGTTGGAAGTGGCCCACAAAGGAAATCATACTAATGTGTTCAGCGTCAAAGTTGTCTTTCACATGTTACCTTTCCTATTCGATAAGCTCTGCGCTTATCTGAGATGGGGTTGTAAGAAGTCTTTTCAATTCGTAATATTTAATTATTCAAGGTTATTCAAGGTTATAACGCTCAAATTAGCTCGAAGATAACGGAATGTTGGAAAAATGTCTAACTCAGGTGGGAATCAAACCCACATCTCAAATGTTTTCTATGATCAAATGGCATCAATTCATCAATGACATGACATGGACAAGACAGACTGACAGACATATTGACAGAGTCTTTTTTAAACTTCAGTTGTTACAGGCTAAGGAGTCAGGGTCATTCTGCCTATATATTTTTTAATTGTCTGTTAGTATTGTCAATCTCTATGTATAGTTTAATGTAATGTGTATGTGTTTCATGTAAATCTGTATGTTGGTCGTGTACCGTGCACCGACAGGCCCCGCCAGAATACCAGCGTTGTTGCGATACGTTCTGTAGCCTAATTCACGTAACAAAACTTCAACGACATGCAAGCGATTTGATCGCTGAAGTCACTTTTCGTATTCACGTATCAATCGCACGATTTTGTTTAAGTCGGTTTTGTTTAAGCGTATTCACGTGCATTAATCGAAGTTCGATCGTTGCCTCCGCGGTATTCACCTATTATTTTGAAGTTTAGTTTTATCGGATTTCAGCGATTACACGTCAAATTAGACAATTTCCAAGTCGTTGGAAAAAAATAATAAACATTTCTGCATGTTTTGTTAACAAAAAGTATTTGAATTTATTTGGTAGAACTGTAATGGCAACATTAAGTTTAAATAGTTGACAAATCTCTGAGTTGCGTTCCTATCGAGTAATCGTCCTAGCGAAATGACAGGTGACTACGGATACGGATTTGTGACTATTTTTCAATAGGACGACTTCTAAACGTAAACGACATTTCGACTATTACGAAATACGTGAATCAGGCCACTGTTCGCAACAACACAAGCTGAGGCGGAGTCCTGTTTGACAAATTGTTTGTTTTGTATGTGATATTTTGTTATCTTTTTTTCGTTGTCAATAAATGTTTATCTCTCTCTCTCTCTCTCTCTCTCTCTCTCTTTCTCTATCTGTCTCTCTGACACACACACATCGTTCGTAATCCGGCGGCTGCGTTACCACTCTGCCACCGAGGTATTATAGACCGAGACCTGACGAAATTTTTCAACGCTCTTTAACTTTGTGTTTTTATAGCAACAGTGGGCTTTAGACATTTTTTCAACGTTTCGTTATTTTCAAATCTATGGAATCTGTAAGGAGAATCTGTTTCAAGAGGTTTTATGAAACAATGTTGCTATAAAAAAGATAAGTACTTCGTAAAAGGGGGGCTAAGTTCTACATTGTAGATTTATGGTGAAATAGATTATTATACTTAAGCCAAGTCTTACAAAACAAATCCCAATTTATCGCTGAAATCTTTTGAACAAGCTCCTCACAATAATTTATGTTTGCCCCGGATATATCAAACCATAAAACAAACTCAAATTGTTATACGAATAACAACACTGGGTTTTTTATGTAGGTAACTTTCTATTCGTTCCAACAATAAAATGTAAATATACCTACATTACTTTTGTTATGTTTATTCTAAACACAGGGGTTTACAGCAATTTGTTTTCTCGTAACACCAGCTCTAATCAAGTAATGCAATAAAACATTTTGTTATTATTTCAACTGTAAACCAAATTACTGATTTCTATCAGTTGCCGTATTAATCAAAATAGTTTTATTATGTGAAAAGGAGGCAAACAGGAGGCTTTCCTGATGGAAAGTAATCACCGCCGCCCATGGATAGATATCCATGGGCAAAACCAGAGAAGTCGCAGATGCGTTGCTCGTCTTGTGGAAATTTAATTTAATTTACCTTAATTTATTTACGCTCACACCAATTATGTAACCCAAGATAAGTAGTATTCTGAAACTTGTTAATAAGGTAAGATAGCGGATAAATATACATAAACATAGAGCAAACCGTCTCGGCGCATAATGTCACATTAGCGGAATGTCCTGGTGACGATAAAAGTCCCTGTAGCTTAATGTCCCTCTCGCTAAATATGACACTATCTAGCAAAAGAAATCTAATTTAGGAAAACCGTTTATCTCTAAATTGACCCGACCGGGAATTGAACCCGGGTGTTTGGTAAAATATACAAAAAAAATGTACAACACAGTTTAAGTTCTAAACATACAGCCAATGTCGGATTTTCCATTTGTAGATGAACATTTTAATAAACGACAAATGATTGAATGTCGTCAGACGAAGCTAACAAGCGTGCACACATTGTGTAATGTGAAATGTATACTTATAGATAAATAAATAATTGAATTATGAAAAAAAAACGATCGGATGGATCGGGACCTTGAACGGGAAGCACCGAGTTCAACCCGCACAGGCACATTGCCTATGAAATTTTATATCATATCATTTCATTTTACCTTATTAGGGTACCGTCGTTATTCTAAGTCATAAACGGAACTCTGATGTTTGTTCGGAAGTCAGATTTTGTGTATTCAATTGGCCGAAATATTCCCGAGAGTGTGGTACCTACACCTAGGATTTTCATTTACAATATCTACTATAACTGTTAGAAAGGACGTTTACGTTTGGATTAGATTAAGCAGTTTTGATAAATCAAAAAAAAAAGGATCAAGAGATGAAAGTAGTCTTTTTTTTATAATATAAGGAGGTAAACGAGCAGGCGAGTCACCTGATGGAGAGTAATCACCGCCGCCCATGGACACCCGCAAAACCAGAGGAATCGCAGGCGCGTTGCCGTCCTTTAAGGAAGGAATAGAGTTAAGGAAGGAATAGGAATTGTGAGAGAGGGTGGGGGGAAATGGGCCTCCGGAACCCTCACTGGCCGGACGAAACACAACCGCACCAAGTGCCATTATTTCACGCCGGATATTCGTGAGAGGGTGGTATTACGCCGGGCCAGCCGGCCCTATTCGTGCTGCAACGCAGCGTGGCTCTACCACTCAGAACAGAGACAGAAACAGAGTTTGATCTTGTCTTTGCTATTTACGGCTATTCACCACGCTTGCCAAATGAAGGTCGGTGATCACAAGCACTAACTAGCCAGGGCTATTTATGCATCAAAATCCGAAACACACTTTGCTCGACCTGTGAATCGAACCAAGACCTCTGGTTATCGGGCCGAGCGCTCAGCCACTCGGTCGCCAAGGTGTTGCTAGTAACAACCGAAATTAATTAAAATGTCTCTAACGAGTGTAGCCGTGAAACGAAAGCGATGTAAATGTTAATTGCACTAATTTAGATGAAACGTTTAAGACAAAACGCAAAAAACAACATCTAACTAAGCAGGTAATATTAATTAATTTTTTGAAACCCTTTCAACATTCTACAATTCCCCATTTGTATGCGTTACCCGTCCAGGTTTCCCCTTTGCTAATTAGTCGTCTACTTTACCCGCTGACCCTAATTAAAGGTCACGCCTTAATTAGTACCGTAATGGAATCCGTTTGTAGCTCTGCAATTTGGACCTCTGCTTGTCAAATGTGGACATTACTGGATATTAGCAAACTAACCCGCCGACACTTGCGCAGTCGACTTGTGTTGCCAATTATGGCGTTTATTGTGTTTCATTGCTAAATATTTAGCTAGACTAGTACTATCCAATTGTTACAATACATGCTCACATTTAATTAATGTTGACTGTGGGCATCAGCTTGACCGTAGAGGTATGCATAACTCAGTGCTTGCCATTCGTAGTCTCGAGCTACCTTTATTATTTATTTATTAGGTACACAAAACAAATAGAAATTTAAAAAAAAATAAAAAAAAAGCATGATTAATTGTATAAGAGCTAAAGTTTTATCCAGAACATGAGTACTCAACATGATTAATAATAAGCGTCCATGTTAAAGTTTACCTAATATAAAACTACATCCATTAAAAACTAATTATATACCTACATAGAATAGTGATTAATAAAAATATAACAAATCGAAAACTTATTCTATGTTGATGTTGACAACTTCATAAAGTTTTCTTAATAAGTGGGAAATACAGAGCCGAGAATTTTTCGGACATTCTTTTTAAATCATGTAAGTATTCTCAAGGAATATAATATGTCGATGTTGTTAATAAGTGCAACCAGTTAATTGTATAGACGGCACATTCTGACAATGGGATTGTAATATGATGTATTATTTTTATAGACATTTAGCACAAAGTCTTAGGCGGCCGTGTTCGATACACAGTATTTATTTGAATTAAAGAAAGTAAATCAGGGAAACAGACTATTGAATATAATATTTTAAACAAGTAAATTAAGTCATAATACTGTTCTCTACGGACCGCAAGCGAAATCAAATCATACGAAGTTCGTAAGAATAAAAGAGACCTGCCTTAACGAAAACGATAAGATAGAAATATTAAATACTTTTTCTGAATGCCTTCTATATGTACTTTCTATGTGTATTTTATAGAATTGGCTCCAAATTGTACAAGTAACCATATTCTAAAATACTACGTATTATGCTGTAATAAAGATACACCATAATATAATATACTTTTTGGTTTCTTAAAACCTTTTGTGGATCTAAATATAAAACCTAAAAGACCATTACTTACTTACATATTTTAACAAATATTCATAATGTTGACGGAATGAAAGTTTATCATCAGAATTAATGCCAAGGTCCTTTGCAGTAGTCATCGAGGCAAAGCGCAATTGTTTAATTTGTAGTTATAATTTTGTGGTAAGTATTCGTTTTCTTGTAAAAGATATGACAAAACATTTATTATTAGTTAGTTAGTTTAGGTATTTACATGTTATTGATTACGCACCAATCTTTAACCATGTCAATGTCTTTTTGGAGAGTACAGCAGTCATTAATGTTTTTAATACTAGTAAATATTTTAAGGTCATCTGCATAAAGTAGGCATTCACTGTTTAGTCGGCCAATTAGAAATAGAAAAGGGGAAAAATGGGACGTCGATAGCAGCAGACTTAAATAGGCATAGAAGGGATGGTACCTACTAGGTTTTTAGTGGGTAAGCAACCGTGTCGCTTAGCGGTGAAAGTATACTACCACCCCCTCTCTTCTCTTGGGTGTCGTAAAATGCGACTAACGGAATAAAGATTGCACATACTTCCAACAGCTTAGAGCAGTGATGGGCTCAGCACATGTGCAGTCGCTATTTGGTGAAAAGTGGACCATGGTAGAGGACTGCGGTTATTTTACCTATTTCTACCAAAGTATTTCCCCAGGGGAAATAAATTTCTATTCTATTCTACTACATTATCAGAACATACTATTTAGTTATGTACCGTCCGTCATGTCGACATTCAACAGCTTATAATAAATATTTATTTATAAAAAGGCTTTTGTTTCTGTTATTACGATTATTACTACATTGACATTATAAAGCATTTTTTTTATATAAGAAGGAGGCAAACGAGCAGGCGCCTCACCTGATGGAGAGCAGTCACCGCCGCCCATGGACACACCCAAAACCAGAGGAGTCGCAAATGCGTTGCCGACCTTTAAAAAAGGAATAGGGTTAAGGAAGGAATAGGAACTGTGAGGGGGGAAACACAACAGCACCAAGTGCCATTATTTCACGCCGGATATTCGTGAGAGGGTGATATTACCCCGGGCGAGCAGGCCCAAAGCGTGCTGCAACGCAGCGTGGCTCTAACACTCAGCATGTCGGAGTAGTAGAAATGAATGAAAATAACCGGAGGACTGCTTTTGCGGTCCTCATTGCCTAATCTCTGAATAACCCTTCGGGGATAATAGTCGTGATTATGTGTAACGTCATAGTTTCGGTGAGGTTACGGCTATGTCTAACTTTCATCGTTACCTAATTATAATTCCAGTGAGTTTCCCTACAGCAAGCAGGTACGCTTTTGCGCTTAAAACTACGTGACGCTGTTGAAAGGCTTATTCGAGTTGTCTTCCATGCACGTATAATTAATTCCAAGCTTAAGAGAGCTATCTCTATCTATATCTTGTGTATACATGACTATTAAAGAGATTCAATTCAATTTCTTATTTGATGGTTTACTATGAGGTGATAAAGTTTGTAAGTTTAGATGTATCTCATCCGATTTAAAAAATTCTTTCAAAAACATTTAGAATGGACTTTCAGGGTGCACATAGGTTGTATACAATACTGTATACAGGGTGTTTCTTGTAAGGTGTCAAGCCAGTGCGTGGTGATAGGGGACTACCATACCTATCTATTGAACCCCCATGTATGTTCAGCTATTTTTGATAGTTTTCGAGCTATAATTTTTTTCTTTTTATGTATTTTATTACGACATCAGTTTAAATTATTTTTTTTGTAACTTGAAGATGATTACTTAGGTAAAAGAATAAAGTGCACAGAAATATCTACGCAAAAAAAGATACTTTAAAAAAAGGCATTCGTCATAAAATACTTAGAAAAGAAAAACATATATAGCTCGAAAACTACCTAAAATCGCTAAACATACAAAGGGGGTTCAATTAATGGGTATCGTAGTTCCCTATCACCACACATCGGCTTGACACCTTACAAGAAACACCCTGTATAAACGAAACCATCACGAACAAAACGCGGACAAAGAACAGGGTTCGGTCTGCTATGTGCTGCTAATACTGTCAGTACCACAGATAGTACAGATGGAAGCACTTTAATACATACTTAAAATCACGACTTTTATCCCCGAAGGGTTAGTCAGAGACTAGGCAATGAGGACCGTTGTTACTAGGTAGACTTATTTATGTTTTCTTTTTTTGGTTTGCTAGCGGTTTTACCCGCGTGGTTCCCGTTCCCGTGAGAATAACGGGATTAAAAGTATCCTATGTGTTAATCCAGGTTATAAACAACATATCTGTATGCCGAATTTCATCCAAATCCATTCAGTAGTTTTTACGTGAAAGAGTAACAAACATCCATCCATCTTACAAACTTTCGCGTTTATAATATTAGTAGGATAGGATAATACGTAACACATATTTTAATTTGGACTGTTTTAGTCCTAATTCGAATCCTCCATTCTTTATTAAGTATGGGCGACATACAGATTAAAGTGCAAAGCGCGCATGCCTTTTACAAGCTCGCGTGTAGAAACTAGAACCTCAACCCTGTTTATGGAAAAGTGTGGATCTAATTTATTCTTTTTAGTGTGAGAATGCTCCAATTATACTTTAATTACTACGCGGTAGGTAAGCTACGACACTTTCGAAAAAAGTAATAAAAAATTCTTCTCAACAAAATTGCTTACAATTTATGAGAAAGGATTTACCGTGCCGCGTAGCAGTGAAAGAATACTACCACCCCCTCTCCTCTCTTGGGTGTCGTAAAAGGCGACTAATGGACTAAAGACGCACATCACACACTAACATATTCAATACCATCTAAGATTTTGTGGTTTTTGTTTATATTTTTTTCTTATTTTTATTTTTTGTACTTTTGGTTTTTATTAACAAGCTTTGTCGCAAAGGTTTTTGAGCGAATGCAACCCTAATACATACGAGCATTTTTCTAAAAATTGCTTACATTGGGTTGATTCTCTGTTACTAGTTATAAGAATTTATGTTAATAAAAATATTTTTATTTATTTTTTACATCCAACAGCATAGAGTGGCGATGGGCTCACCACCTGTCACGCTGAGCACATGTGCAGTCGCTATTTGGTGAAAAGTTGACTATGGTAGAAGACTGCTTTTGCGGTCCTCATTGCCTAGTCTCTAACTAACCCTTCGGGGATAATAGTCGTGATTCTCTGATTGATTCTCAAAGAAGCATAGGGTTTTTTCAAGGAGGGCGTGAAAATGTTTTTATTACCAGGTTGGCAACGCGTATATAATACTTATGGATCTGCAAACGTCCTTATGCTACGGTGAATGGTTACCATCAGGTTAGCCATATGCTTACTTTAAAAAAAAACTAACTCACCTACCTATCTTTTTTTTCAGCAGGAACACGAACTTGCTTCTTTCTGACTGTCCGGGCCATACGGGGTCGTGCCAGGATCGCATAATTCGTAATGCACTTGACCCGAGAACTCAGAAAGAGGCGGGTTCAAATCTTGCGTGGTTCAACATTTTTCAAATCAACCATACATAACATTTTTATATTTTAACCTAAGCTGTGAACTGCTTAGTAAAGTTTAAGTTTTTTTTCTGCTTTTTAAAGTCGATATATGGTACTTAATCGTCAAATTTAAAGAGCAGAAAAAAATAGGTACCTATCTTACTTTAGTAAATCAAAATTTTTGGTTCGGTCTATATTTTACTAAGAATGCGATTCACCACAAAACTGGCGTTATATAAATACTTATGCAAAAATATTTCATCATCATCATCACCCACCACTCCAAGGATCTCCAGCACGACCGGTCCTGTGCTGCACAGCCTGCAAGCATCCAGCGGCTATCCGCGCGACCTTCAACCTGCGGGCCTAGCATGAATGGCTATTATCCTCATAATAGAGCAAGAGTCCGTGAACGCCAGACCTTCGTTATTTTATAAAAGATGAAAGTTTGTCAGCGCATGCTCGCAACACAGGTAAGAACGATGGACCATTATGAAGTTTGGGTTACCGTGGCTTTGGCAGGTAGACGGTACTAAAGGTGTGTAAAACACCGATTTAAATTCATCAAATAATAAAGTGTGATGTTTTGGTATAACCTTCAGAATTTTATTAAAAATCACATCATTCATTGCCAGACACTTAACATTGTGGCAACCCCTTGCCAGACACCCTTATGTTCATGAAATTATAAAAATTCTACTTACGTTATAGTATAATAGCTGTTTTGTATATATTTTTTTTATTTACTTATTCATTTGTTTCAGGCTACAATGGCCCATAGCAACATAAATATACCTTATAGAGTAACATACATACAATTATAACATAAAACTAAAAAATAAACTAATTTGCACGTAAACACGTCGCCGTGCGACGCAGCGTGGTGTCCGGTAGCCGGCCACGGAATCGCCGGAACATGACACCCTTCGGCCAAAATTCCTCTTTCATCAGATCGACAGATGGTCGGTCGGTACTCTCACCACAAATGAATTAAAATTCACGTTATGGCGGGACTCCAATCGCTCGACTCTCAGAGTGAATTGTCTCTTGATTCTGATATACTCTACGATCTCCTCTGCCTTCGTAGAGTAATGCAGTCGGGGCACGTACAGCAACGTCGTCGGTATAGCTGGACGCAGCAGGTGGCTCGGTCCGGTCGGTGCAACACCGCACAGGTTTCGACAGGCGGGCTTCCTCTTCTTCCTTTCGACCTTGACAAAGCCCTCTTCGTCGAGACGATGATCTTGCGGTGCCGCAGGAGTAGCCTCATGGATTAGGCTACTTTTCTTTTCCACTTGAGGCGGTCGCCGCTCAGGTTGCGGAGCGGCGGCGGCGGCGGTGCCGACTGGTCTGCTGGCGGCCGCAGCTGCGTAGGCACATTGAGGTGTTGCCGTGCAAACGCGTGACGTCCCCACCGGGGCGGAGGGGCGGGCGGCGGGGCGCGGGGCATCACGCGCAGTGACAGCGGCCGGTGACGCATCCGTATGCGCCGACTCGAAACTGCTGATGGATGCATTTTGCGCCCCGCGACGAGTGTTTACGTAAGAGGCCTCGGGTGACCTACATACCGAAGCTGTATTGCTTAGTGACAATACCTGGGCGCGCAACTCACCAATGGTGTTATTTGAAGCCTCCAACTTCTCCACTAATTCGGCCAGGCTTGATTTGAGGAAGTTGATGTCCTTAAACAGCCTGGTGACATCTACATGGTCGAACGTGACGTGAGGCAGCTTGTGAAGCTCCTTTGCCACGAACGAAGGCACGTCGTCCGGGTCGGTCTCCTTCAGCAGGCTGGTGATGAGATATATAATACTTGGGTAATAATTAGATGATGTTTTCTCACTAGCCAGACATTTTTGATAGTTCCAACCCCTATAAGCATGTAAATCTTAAGAAGAGATTCGTGATTAGAATGTCTTATTATGCAAATAAAGTTTTTGGCACAGATTTACATAACAAATAATCTTTGTAAATTTTAAAAACGATGTTAGAACTACCTTAAATTGTAACAAATTTAAATGTTATTAAAAAAAAATACTCAAAAATGTTATTACAATGTTTATTAGAAAAAACAACCAGTCTCAGGAAACCTCGATTGGATTTCGAACCCATAACCTTTGGATTGCCGGTCCACTGCTCTCCATTCGGTTCGAATCCCATTCGTGCTTTCCTGAGACTGGTTGTTTTTTTTCTAGTAAACATTTTTTCCTATATCTATATAGCATTGTGAATGCAAAAAATTCAATAATAAAGATATACATTACATGTTATTATAAGGAAAAAAAAATAGATTGATGACATTACAGATTATAATAGGATTATTATTATAGTGTATAAACGTGCTTGTCTGGCAAGAGGCTGGAACTTTCAAAAATGTCTGGCTAGTAAGGAAACATCATCTAATTATTACCCAAGTATTATTTATAAAAATCAGCATTTATACTATAACGTAAGTAGAATTATTATAATTTCAAGAACATTAAAGGTGTCTGGCAAGGGGTTGCCAAGATGTTAAGTGACTGGCAATAAATGACGTAATTATTAATAATATTCTGAAGGTAATACCAAAAAATCACACTTTATTATTTGATGAATTTAGATCGGTATTTTTCTCACCTTTAGTACTACCTGCCAAAGCCACTATAACCCAAACTTCATAATGGTCCATCGTTCTTACCTGTGTTGGGAGCATGCGCTGACAAACTTTCAACTTTTATAAAATAACGAAGGTCTGGGGTTCACGGGCTCTGAGACTATAATGGTTAGACAGAGACTAGGCAAAGAGGAACGCACAAGGCAGTTCACTGCCTACATTGTTATCATATATTAGACAATTGACGAACCCATTTGCCACCCACTAATGTTTCACTCCATCACGACGGCCCTATTAAACAAATAACATGTCATTTAATAAACGTAATAGCAAGCGCTTCCATTTCTTAGAAACCAAAGTTGATTCAGCTTTTATGGTAATCGATTGACCTTTTAATACCAAAACTTGTTTTATTTTTACATAAATATACATACACTCGTATAATCATTGCTTGCTTTTGCTTGCTTGCATAGCTTCTCTTAGTGTCTTCTATCGGAATTACTACGGAGAGCGTTCTGAAAAACTTTTTGATCTAATCCCGCCCTCTCCTTTCCTCTCCCGGACTACACATGCTGGTCTTAGGAACCACCATCATACTGTACAGACTATCAGTACTCGTACCAAAAAAATTGGCAAGTCGTTCCTCTGTAAGGTCATTCGTCTTTGGAATTCTTTACCGGTGCATGAGTTTCCCAGCTCCTATAGTCCCGGGTATTTGAAGCGGGGCGTGAAAGGGCATGCAGACCGTCATGAATGGGTGTGCTTGTTACCGTGCTTATTCCACGGCCGATCGTGGTCGGCTAACACACCGGCCACCCACCGTCGAAAATAATGAGAGCGCTCCCTAAAGCGCTCGTTCATTATTTTGGACTGCATCGGCTGATTAGCATCAGGCAGGCTGCGTCGTCGACTCGTCATAGTGACTATGACGAAAAAAAAAATCACGACTGTTAACCCGGAGGCCGGACTGTTAGTCAGAGACTGGGCAATGAGGACAGCAAAAGCAGTTCTCTACCATAGTCCACTTTTCACCAAATAGCGACTGCACATTGCGCTCAGCGTGACAGGTGGTGAGCCCATCCCCGCTCTATGCTATGGTTGGATGTATGTGCAGTCTTTAGTCCGTTAGTCGCCTTTTACGACACCCAAGGGAAGAAAATAGATGGTGGAAGTATTCTTTCACGATTTCCTATTATTTGCATAAAATTTTGTGTCATAATTTAACATAGCATACTTTTACTTACCCTAATAATAGTTACGTACAATATTAATTTGGCATATCCTTTTAGGCACATTTTTTTAAAGCATAACTACTTTAAGCATAATAATTGTTTCTAAAGCCTAAATTTGCTAACGCATAATGATATTTAAACATCATTTTGATAGACTTAATAATTATAAAGGGAAAAAGTAAGTTTTGGAAATAGTGTGTTTGCATTTTATAATACTTTTCGTATTCTAATAAACATGTTGGCGGCTTAGGGGTGGCCCAAGGGCCACCCCCGCCGCACCCTAACCAACTTTTCACTATGGATTCACTTGGATACAAGTTACATTTGATATACCTAATACCTACTTTTTGTTTTTCAGATTCAAATAGCTATCAATAAAAAAAAGAATGATGCAAAGTTAATTACTGGTAAAAAAAACCAATCCAAATTATAGCGGATTTTAAAACTATAAACCCACCTTCTGTCTTGTCTAATCTACTAGACTATATTTATGCCTACTAACTATTAGACGAATAAATAATTGGCCTTAAAACTTTATGTAAATGAAAATTAGGGCTTAAAACATTAGCGTAAACCATATGTATGCTTACTGAAATAGTATGCCAAAAAAACAATGAAGTACTTATGTTCCAAATATTATTATGACAAAATAATATGCGTCACCCGTTATGCCAAATTATTAGGACAAAAAAAATTAGACGAAAACAAGGGATCCCTTTTTTCACCGCTCCGCATTACGTTTACGGTTTTATTTTTAAAGGTTATTATTATTATATAACCTTCATTTTTCTTTATACAAAACCACTTAAGGGTGAGTTCCACCCACGAAACTGAACAACTTTCCCTAAGAAACCTATGTGCAAAAATGACAAAAAAATTCGATCCCCCATACTATTATCGTCAGCTGATCGGACAGTTTTGTATGGGAGGTCGAAATTTTTTGTTATTTTTATACATAAGTTTGATGGGGAAAGTTGTTCAGTTTCATGGGTGGAACTCACCCTTAATTGGTTTTGTATAAAGAAAAATTAAGGTTGTATAATATACCGTTCTTTTATTTAGTATACTTGCTTATACATAAACTTGTTCAAACACACACTACACTAATGTAAAGTTCCAAACTTACAAATGTTTAGATGTATTAGTAGGTAATCTCCGAAATAACTTACCGTATCCTGTTTCAAAAAATATTTCACCAGTACATAACTAGATAGCGTTTAGTTAGAATGGACCTTCGGGGTGGACATAGGCTGTACCCACCACACCAGCGATCGACCTACGAAATACCTACTTAATCTATCTCATCCTTTGCGTCCGCCTTCGGACATAGGCCCCCTTTCCATTCCTCCATGCCTGACGATCCATTGCTGTCTACATCCATTCTTGGCCTTCTTGGTAGCAGATGTCATATTGTTGTCCCTCTATATCAGAGGTGGTCTGCCTCTAATGCGAGTATTTGGAAATGGGCTCCGCTCCAGAGTTCGTCTTGCCCAGCGACCGTACTCCATCCTAGCAATGTGTTCCGCCCATCTCCGGTTCCTGCTTTCGATCTCTTTTACCACATCTCGAACTTTGGTAACTTCCCGATCCACTCGTTCTTTTTTCGGTGAATTAGAGTAATCCCGTGCCCTTTCTTGCTCTCTGCGCAACACGGAGATTCTCTTATTCAAATGTCAAATTTATACAATAAATTTTTAACCTTTTGCTTTGTAATAAGTTTAGGAATCAATATCTTTTTTTTATCAACTAAGTACGTTTAAATTCAACTCACCTGATGGTAAGTGTCGATAAGGCCGAAGGTGAGGCCAGATTTTAGATAAGATGGTTATAGCTAGTGAGGCGGACAGTACACAATGAGTACCTCAATGGAGTTCTCGGGTGACCACTTTGCGGCGATATTCACTTGAGCTCTATTCCGACCACGCGTACGTGTACACACGGCGTCAGATCAACCTACCCAAAACCACAGTATAAATATAAGCTAAAGCAGTAAGGCTCGGACTACATGCATCCGGAATCACACAGACCCGAAAAAACACGGCCCCGGATTCATTCCGTAGCTCAAACAAATATATGAATTTTTACTGCATCGACTACATGTGATCACGGGCCTTCCGATCCCGATTTTCACCCGGAAGCAACCGAAACATGCTCCGGACGTCTCCGAGTACCCGGTCCGTTATTTTTTGGCACGGGGGGCGGGGCCTATCAATATCGTATGAAGTTGTATGGAGCTGACCACACGAGAACTCGAGAAACGTCCGTTCCGGTCCGGTCCGGAGGAATCACGCGCCAGTCGATGACAGACGCTCAAAGCGGTCGGTCGCGTCGCGTGCGCAAGCAAAACTGCAAAATAGTAGTATTCCGACTATTCCGAGCGCCTCATTATGGTGATAGTAGTAGTAGCACAGAATAAATAATAGTACCTACTAGTTAGTAGTTTTCGTAGAATTTATCAGGAAAGAACCTAATTTTTGTATAAGACTTTTAGAATACATATTCCGTTATGCGGTCTATGTGAAAAGGATGAACCCAATATATTTTCACTTTTCTCTGTTTCCTATTACATTTCGACTGCGATTTTTGCGTAAAATGGCCAATTTTGGCGTTACGGATCTCGGAAACAAAAATACATTAACAATTTTGACTTATTGAATAATGTAGAATAGCTTTTGGAATAATGCGTAGCGGCTTCGCTTTTTGTAAATTTTGCTTAACTTTTTAATTAAAATGTTTACTAGAAAAAAAAACATACACACACACTTCACAGTGACGTAATACCGCTGGGTTGCAGCACTACTAGAAAAAATTCAAGAGTCTTCTGGGGTCTCGGTAGCTTAGCGGTTAGAGTAGTGGACCGGCAATCCAAAGGTCACGGGTTCGAATCCCGTTCGAGCTTTCCAGAGACTGGTTGTTTTTTTTTCTAGTAAACATTTTATCCTATATCTATATAGCATATATAAAGATTTTTAATTAAACCCAATGTTGCAGACAAAAGATTTTCATAAAATGCGCGAAGGCACTTTCTTGGGCTCCTAGATTGAACTACTGTTCTAAACAAATGAATTAAAAAAATATAATGTTATCACTTACAGTCTTAAAGTGCGTAGCAGCCTCGGAATTTTTAGATATCATTGATTTTATATAGAAAAAAATCTTATTCTAAACCAAAAAATTCACAGATCTCGTGCTCTACACGACTTGAAAGGGCATTGAAAATGAACTTAGCTATTATAGATCATTAATGAATTTTTTTTTTTTTTAAATTATCGACTTTTCAAAATTTGTTTATACTGTCCTAAAGCCCTTAATTTTTTGCGTCTATTAAGTCCTAATAAATCTTTGTATCTCAAAGCTGCGAAGTTCCACAGGACCATGACGCCCGAGTAATACCGCACGGCGACGCTCCACGCGCCGCTAAGGGGGAGCATACCGTCACTCCCACAAAAAAAATATACGACATTAAATGTTCCCCGTCTCAATATCTCTAGGCGTCTCTCTCAGTTTTTTGATTTTCGACCTCGTTCACGAGATATCGAAAATATTCCGAGGAAAGGTGTTAAAAAATCAAGGTTTTTTTTGTTTTTCCAATTTTCGAAAAAAGTTTTCGACTTTTACGAAATAATTTTTCACCATCTGAAAGCCATTCAAATTCTGCGTCTTTTGAGCACTTAAACGTCCTCATGGCCCTAAACCACTACACATCACGGGGCAAACACACTTTCAGCGAAAATGGGGCCCTACCGGAGCGATGAAACATTTTCAATATTAAAACTTCGAAAATTGCTTTAAGTTAACCGTGAATTTCTCCTATCTACGATAATATTATTGAGCAAAATTTATACCAGTATAATCGTTACTTCATAATGAATAAACATTTTATGATTAATTAATTATCCTATTTCGATAAAAACGATAAATACAACTGCAAAATTATTTCAAAATGCGATGCGCCGGCCGTCCGACCTCAGCTTATCCTCGCAGAAGGACATTTGTAATATTAAGCATTAATTTATTATCCTATTTCGATAAAAACGATAAACACAACTGCTAAATTACATCAAAATGCGAAAATGGGCATTTTACGCAAAAATCACAGTCGAGATGTAAGTAATAGGCCTCTTAACGGCTACAGCTAAGCATACAATTTCAACTAATGTTAAACTTTCCATTGTCGACCGGACGACTATCCAGCGCAAGTGCTAGAGACCGACTGAGTAAATTTCTCTCCGGATTCAAAACGGAGCGCGTGTAGTCGATTACTTGCCGAATTTGGTTTTTTCCCGGGCCGGACTGATTCCGGATGAATGTAGTCCGAGCCTAAGGAAGCTACATACAAACGCTCGAAACGACGCACGCCCACACACGCACGTCTTTACAGGGCCCCTAAGCGGACATCGCAGTGCCGCGTCGAAACGAGTGGTCACTGTTGTGTATAGCGGGCGCTGTCCGCGCGATTTATAAAAATACCGCGAGTGTATTGCGTAGTTTACGGCTGCTTGAACTCGGCTGTATAATTAATGAAATAAGTAGCCCTATTAATTTACAAAGAAGTAGACAAAATCAATTTTATAGTGCCGTGTCCTAGTTTTCCGATAATTTATTTTAAAAGCTATTTATTGGAATAAGAATTTTTATACTAAGGGTGGATTCGACCAAACTGGAATAAGACTTACTCCGAGATTAGTCTATACAAATTCGGCGTTTAATCTAAGTATAAGACCTTATTCCAGTTTGGTAGAATCCACCCTTAATCGGCTACTTATTAAAATTATAGTGCGAACAAGGTATAAGCATATAGTACCTACCTATAGATAATAGTAGTAGTATATATTATTCTGTGATAGTAGTATACACATACACACGCTCAGACACGCACACTAATACACCCATATAAACATATATGCACACAAACTTTAGTAGGTATTATAGTTGTACTTTTGTTTTGTTTCACTTTTTTTCTTTTGTTTTTCTTGTTATACCGTCCAATACTACATTTCCATCCACTATGAGTCCGTGGAGTGGGGCACTGGTGACCCGGTACAAAGGGATTTTTTTTCATAAATCTCTCTCAGGCACCAGTCTCTCACAAAACATAAACATAACGTCCACCTGTAATGTAACTATGAGTTTTGTGATGAGAAAATAGAGTTATTTTGTATTGTATTTTTTTTGTATGTCTAAGGGTTCACAAACAGTACCTATGCTAATGAAACAGCTGTGGGCATTGAACCACGATTATTCGCATTCATTCAACCCAAGCCACCCCAAGCCCCAAGCGCCCATCCGTTTGGCTACCATCCTGACTAGGGCATCGAACCCGGGCTTACGCGACCCCAAAAAAAACCGGGTATTTCGGGTTTTCTAAGTCGCAAGAAAACCCGGGTTTGGAAAGTCAAAAAACCGGGTTTTTCGAGCTTTTTACAATCGTTTTCTTGTCGGTATTTTTTTGTATCATAAATATATTTACGCCTTTTCGAAATGATCTCTTTGATTGAACACGGTCAAAAAGTACCTAACTCCATTGTATCTCACTACATACAATCCTTTGTATGTAATCAAAGATACAAACAAGTAAGTGAAGTTTACTTCTCTCTTAACATTTTTTGCACTAGGCACTAATAATTTCTCTTAACTAGTTGTTAACAAGCTAGGTGGACACAACAGGGTGAGATTGATCTGGGTATCAGGCCACATGGGAATCCAAGAAATGAGATGGCTGATGCACATGCCAGGGAGGGCTCAGAGACCCCATTTATTGGTCCTGAGCCGTTTGTTGCACTGGCCCCGAGCACCATCAACAAGGCCTTTAAGGACTAAATCCAAAACAGACATAAAACCGAATGGGAAAAGCTACCCGGCATGAAACGCTCAAAATCCTTCATAGGTGGGTAGCAAAAGGCAGGCACGAACTTATCGGAGCCCTGACCGGGCACTACGCCACAAAACAAATGCTCCATAGAATGCAACTAGCAACAGACAGCTTGTGCAGGGCATGTGGGGAGAAAACGGAGTCCATGCAACACTTACTGTGTGACTGTGACTCCCTTGCTAGGAAAAGAATGAGTCTCTTGGGATTCGCCTACCCGAAACCAGAAGATTTTAGGCTCTTCGCCCTCAGAGACATTGCCAAACTTATGGCAGTCGTTTTCACTGAGGAAACAGAGTGATAGGACGGGGTTGCACAAAACAAAATATCCCAATGGGTCGACGTACCGCTGTGAGAGGGAAACCTCTGCAGGCCCCACTAAGATAAGATAAGATAAGATAAAAAAAGTTATTCTAGGGCCTAAGAAGTTCAGTTTGCATTACAACAGATCATCGTGATTTGTAAATACTACATTTTACTTTAATATTGCTCCAAAAATTTTTGAGGAGATGTCACAGTGCTACTTAGAAGGCTGCCCACCGTGCAACATGCGGCAACAGCGCACAGAAGAATGCACGTTGCTACGTCACAGAATTTGACAGAATAGACGCTACGTTATACGAAAAATGCAAAGCTAAAATGTGTGTGTGTGTGTGTGTGTGTGTGTGTGTGTGTGTGTGCTTACCTCTCCCCACTCGCAGTCGCAGCTCGCAGCGAATGTGCAAAGACGGGGTATTACCACCTACATATTTTGTGGAGGGGTTTATAAAACGGTACAGTCGGCCTCAGAAATAGCTTAACACATTAATACCATGTAACAAGTTGCAATTAAATAATTATTATTTCATTTTTGTTACTTATCTATTGTAAGTATGTTAATTTGCGCGTTTGTTATATGATTCCAATACTTAAATGATTTGTTCTTTCTTTAATCTCATACCAATTACTGCGTTTATACAATCATCAGGGTTCATAGCACGATGATTTCCGAGCGAGTAGGTGTGACATGGTACAGTACACGCCTGCTGCGGACCTAGCATGCGCAACACGAGTTATGTCGTGGACGATTTTCTTTCTTCCTTCGATGGCGGGAACCACGAACTATCTCGGTTACAGTTGTCAAAACTCGATGAAATTATGTTGCATGTTAGGGTTTGTAGATAAAAATACCACAGACAAGCAAAAACTACTATTATGTCTATTTTTGACATATCGTGTATAGACATAACATGAGAAAACGGGTCGAGAGAATTTTCACGTTTTGCGCAGGCCCGCTGCACGTCAACAGATTGACGTTGAACCTATCCAAAACTACAGAACTCTAATCGATGATTGATCATTAAAAGTACCCAGACGTTAATGTTGGAAATATTTAAAGAAATTTTACGTTTTGTGGTAGGTGCTGCTGCTGGTTAGTACAGATACTACAGTGTAGAGCTACTTCACAGGCTGACTGTACTAACGCATCCCTCGCTATTCTCAACAATTTGCTCCCTGGCAAAAGGTTGATAGCCGGTTATCTGGTTGGTAGCTCATTTTTAACCCACTACGTAAAGAGTGCGGTTTTAACGTTTTACTTCTACGAAGTGGAAAAATGTATCAAATAAATATAACAGTTGAGTAAGCAGTTCCGTAATTATATAGCCATGTTTACATACTGCAAAATGTAGCTGATAGTACACAAACAGATGTTTTTATTATTTATTATGTTTTTTCAACCCGATTTTTATATCCCTATTTTTATATCAAAACTAGCGACCTGCCCGCGACTACGACCGCGTGAACCAAACACCCCGTGATAATTTCTAAAAAAATTCTTTCATACAATTTTTTTCCATAAAAACACGACAAAAAAACAATTAGCCATAATAGATGCAGCCGTTCATAAGTGATGCGAGTACAAACATTTCGGCAACTGATTTTAATTAGTATAGATTATGTTATTTAAGTAATTGTGTTCAAAATTATTACCTACATTGATCATTTTATTATAGTTTGACGTGGGTAAGATTATTAACTTGACTTAACTTGTGGTAAATAGTTGGTGTGAGAGTAAAAAGTTATTAAACTATAGTAAAAACAACTAAGTATTTTTTTTACATTTTCCTTTATATAATATTTAAAAAGTAGGTACGTACTTACTTACTTAAAAATCAATAATAAGAATCAGTTTTCGGTTACACAACTTTATTTATTTTGTAATTAAAATTTAAAATTCAATTTTATTTAGATAGAAAAAGATAGGTACAGTTATATGATTATACAGAGTATGTAATAGTTATTATAAATTAATTACGTATGTGGCTTGAAAGGTCTGCTTCTCTTCCTTTTACACTTTTCTATGGCCTCAGGAGGAACACCAGTGTACTTCAAACGAATCGCTAGTCCAATAATGTGCTCACAAATGTACATTTCCCAAAACCTAGCGCATGTACATTTGCCTTGCGCCCAATCAGCTTTATTTGATGGCATTTTAACAACCCATTTGCTAAAAAACTTCTCGACGAACGCATTAAATTGTAGAGCGGAATTATCAACAATTTTAGAAGTTTTGGGACACTTTGCAGTATTTATTTCATATTCTGTGAACTGTTCATCAACAGATATAATTGTGCACTCGTCTTTTCCATGAGCCCAAGTGAAAGCGACAAACCAATCTTGCAAACTAATACCGGGATTTTTGGCAAAAAAATTCTTTTCTGGATTCTCGGCGTATTTAATAGACCATTTATTGACCAACTCTTCGGCCAGCGTCAAAAATCGGGTGAGAACCAAATACCTGCGAATTGTGTCGCTGTCTTTAATGGCTTTAACAAAGTACTGGAAAGCATTATTTGTCGAAGGTGAAGGCGGAGCTGCGCCGAGATACCAATTAGGATTCTTCAATAACCATTCTTCCTTCAAAAATAATAAAAATTTAGCTTCTTCATTATATTTCTGTAAAAATAGATACAGCGCCGTTTCGAAGTTACCCTTGCTTGTTATTAAATGTAGACCTTCCAAATCATTAACTAATTCTGATTTTTTAGCGTCTTTTACATTCTTTTCAATTTGCGAATATAACCTTCTTTTGGCATGAGCCCAGCACATACGGACCGTGGTATCTTGAAATTCGTCTTTAAACGCAGATTGAATGCTTTTAGCTGCATCAGCAACCAATATTGTTGGATTGAAAGAAACTGAGAAAAGAGATTGTATTTTGTCTTTCATACTTTTGAATATCATTTGGAAAACAGCTTTATGGTCTGTTGTAGAGACTGCCAAACACAAAGCATGAAATACATTATGTTTATCTGTGGTGCCTACTATGAAAACTGGGCATTCCTGCCATAATAACTTGTAAACAGAGTCTACATGCAAGATATTCACGTCGCGCGCAAACTCCAGTAAGTACTTAGTGGACAGAACAAAGCGAAAGCCCGACTCTTCCTGAGAAATCTCATAAGCAATCACAAAAGCGTCGTGCGGGTATTCTGGTTCGACCGAATTAGTTTGAAGCCAATCTTCTAATTCCGCCATATTTATGGAGTTATTGTCCTTTTGCAAATTTAATGCACGATGCCGTTCGCTTACATAATTGCTTATTTGATTTATACTTGGCGCCTTGATTCCCTGCATTTTTGTGAGAGCAGATAAAATAGCCATTGGTTTCATATGAAGGTCCACCAATTTATTAATTTCTAATTTCACTTTGTCCGGTATTTTAAACGCTGTCCCAACTCTTTTTATGTGATGCGAATGTTCCGCATCATTTTGAAACAATAGCACAGCATCGGAAGTGGATTCGAACAAAAGATGTATTTTAGCTTGGCACTGTAATTTCTGTTTTTTCGCTCTATTACACCTGTAATACGTTTTTTTGCCATCTTTAGTCTCATTCTTATAATGGAGAGACCAAGTGCCATCTGTCTCTACAGCGTTAAGAGCTACAACCGCATTTTCGAACTTCTTAACGAAAACCCAAGAGTGTTTCTTCTTTTTTGCTGTCTGTTCTCCGTCCTTGTCGCTGTTCCCGCTGTCTCCTTCTGATTCAACCAATAATACGTAGGCGTCGTCGGCTCCATTTGCTTGCGCTAAACTTGATGCACTGCAGTCGCTTTCACTCTCGGGGTTTATCATTTTGATTGAACGTAGGCGTCAAGAAGAGCGAGAAATGTTGTTATAAAACATAAAAATAAAAGAGGACGGCACTAAACGAGATGAGCGTGATATATTTTCTAATAACTCGCTAGCACTCGCGATCCGCCACTTGAACGTGTCGCGTCGCTCCCTCCGGTCATACACGACCTGCTTCCCCGGGAAACGGCGGCGAACTGAGCGAGCGGAGCGGTGAACCGTGAAATATTTATCGAGCTGCCCAATCATCTAGTATTTGTAACTGTTGTACCTGCAGTTGTATTGCTGCTGTGTATAAGTACTAAATGTAAGTAAAGTAAAAAGTTACTGCCCAATTCATGTATTTTACTGCTAAAAAACATTATCAATGCTTTTATTGTAATCGGTCGACTGCCGTATCGTAGGCGACGGGACGGCTACATAACTACTTAATAAACTTTAAACGTAGAGCAGTAAGTGTCAATTTCGCGTGTAAGAACGGGAATGTAAACACCAATTCGTTTGCACTAAGCGGCAACGTCGTCGCGCCGCGCTCCGCCTGTGCTGTGCGAGCGGGGGCCGGGCGGCCCGCGCGTTAACGAGTATTTTTTTTTTTATTACAAAAAAATTATTACAAGTTTTTATTTTATAATTTCACTTGTCCCGATGTTTGTCTGTAATCATATCTTGCAAGTTAAATTTGATCCACTTTCCGGTTACCGATTAAGCTGAAGTTTTGCATGCATTGCATGTGTAAATCGGACGACAATGCAAAATTATTATGACATGGAGCTGATCTGAAGATGGAACCAGAAGGTGCCCATAGGAACTCGGTAGATAAACAAGACATGTTTGATCCGTCTGGACGAGTACTTTGGTGCTAGATGGTAACGAGGGTCTGATGATGGAGCTGGAAGATGGCCATAGAAACTCGGTAATTAAACGACACAACCCCATTGACTTTGGGCTCGTATGATTCCTCTTGACGAGTTCTTTGGTGCTAGATGGTAACCAGGGTCTGATGATGGAGCTGGTAAATGACCATAGAAACTCAGTAATTAAACGACATAACCCCATCGGGTTTGGGCTCGTTTGATTCGTCTTGACGAGTACTTTGGTACAAGATGGTAACCAGGATGATGGAGCTGGAAGATGGTCATAGGAATTTAGTCATAAGCGACACAACCGCATCGAGTTTAATTCGTCTTGAATACGCGACCCCATATTTGGAAAAAAAAGTTCGTTCGTTCGTTCCGTTTCATAAGAATGTTGATTCTGTCTAATTAGATGGATGACCCAATGTCGATGTGAACACGTGCCGAGGGCTGCATGGTATGAGGGTGTATAAACATGTTATATCGCTAACATTGCGCCTCAGGGTACACCAGGGCAAACCCTGTTGTACTGAAGCCCTTTTCCCCCCAACAATATGTGCTCAAAAACACATTGTGAGCTTCCGGGCTACATAACGGATAAACACTGCTACGCGCTACAAACTACGCTGTAGTCAAGCTGGCAACAAATACACTATAAAGTTAAAAATAAAATTATAAGAAAAAAAACTTTTTGAAAACAAGAATTTATTAACTAGGTAAGTACTTACTTACTTGTTAATAAAAAGAACTAAAAAGTTAAAAATAATTTAAACCTGATAAGAAAAATACCATTATAGGCGATGGGCTCCCCGCCTGTCACGCTGAGCACATGTGCAGTCGCTATTTCGTGAAAAGTGGACTATGATAGAGGAGTGCTTTTTCTGTCCTCACTGCCAAGTCTCTGACTAACCCTTTGGGGATAATAGTAGTGATTATATATGTATTTATACATCTTTGCCCAGCAGTGGGACAGCGAAGAAGCTAAATAATTTACCTACTACAACTCACTCGTGGCACTTTTCTCACAAAAAAATTGGCGCAACTGTCAACGTCAAATTTGACAGAATTGAGCATAGACTATGCGATATTTTGCTATCACGATGCATAAAATGTATCACAGAACCGAAATAATCAAACTTGTTCATACTAAAGTCTATGAAAACACGGTACAAATTCAAGTGTGTTTTTGTAGGTGCGGTCTCATGCGACCGCTGTTTTTGTAGATGCGGTCTCATGCGACCGCTTGGGGTTTGAGGGGTTAACAGCTATTTACGGACAAAGAGGAGTAAGTACAGACTTAACAACTAGCATGAGCTTAATACAAAAAAAAAGAATCCAAACAGTTACAATTTAAATTAATAAATTCACTTGCTTCTTAAATTGAGAAGCGGAGGTGTGAAAAATATCAATGGTAGTAAATTTCTTATTAAATAAATGACAAGAACGAAACAAAAAGGTATTACCAGCATATTTAGTATTTGTAGTGGGCACAGAAAATAAGTTTTTAAGACGAGAAGCTGTCCTAGGGCACCTTAATCTAATATTTTGTAAAAGAAACGGAGAGTCTACAATATTTCTAAGAATTTTGTATAAAAAAAAATTGATCTCTTTGAGTACGACGATCTAACAGGAGCGGAATAAAGTGTTCCCTTGCTTGCATCGTTGGGCTCTAAAGGTAAGATGTTTCCTAATTTTTCTATTTATCCTTTAAATTGAGTCAATATAGATATTGTATTGAGGGTTCTAAACCGCAGACGCATACTCCAATATGGACCGGACAGACGCGACATACAAAAACTCAAGAGTCGTGCAGTGCTTAAAATCTCTACTGGCTCTTAAAATAATTGATGGGGGATAATCACCACGTCTTGTCAAGAGGGGTCTACTTTCAAAACCCTCTAAAGGCACTTTTTCACAAACGAAGATAAAAAGGACCATGGGAAGAAACGTCCCCACCATCCAACAGATTTGAAATTAGTGTCATTTGAAGGGTCTAGTAGGATAGATATTTTTTTACAATGGCGATGTTCTTCAAATACGAAGGAATTAGGTTTTAAAATATATATTGTTTTTATATATTTTATTATTATTTCCTACAAAATAAGATTGCAAGAGCAGACCAGCCTCCACAGGCGGCACCCGTTCATGAGTATGAAATGTGAATTGGCCATCGCTTCGCTCAACCACGTTTTAGGTAACGTAATGTCCCGACGCACATGCCACCACCGCTCGAGCAATTCAACTAAAGCAAGAAAACTATTTTAGACAACTTTATACGCAACGTTTACATTAAAAATAAATAAATTTTTGCCAAAAAGTTTTTTTTATTATAAATTAACCCAATACTTTTTGCAACTAACACAGGTACTTTAGGCTTCTTTGGGTCCCAATGTGTTCTGTGGTCCCAATGAACAAATTGACACGTATCCCATGACTGTTGTAGGGTGGGGACAGGGTTCATACAAAATAAATAAATAATAAATAAATAATAAATAATAAATAATAAAATCCCTCATGTTCCTTTAAAACACTGAAAAAAAAGACGACAACCTCAGGCGGGAACCGAAACACGCACCTTCCGCATTCCGGGAGGCTGCCTTAACCACTTGGCTACCGAGGTTTAGTTTTCACCCGTGCGTGGTTCGATTTCCGCATGAGGTTGTCGTCTTTTTTCAGTGTTTAAAATTTTACTTAAGTAGGTATATTTAAGCGTTAATAAAACGCTAAAATAATATAAAAAACGTTAAACGAAGATAATTCATGTTTAAATTTTAATACAAAACCGCATAAAGCATCGTTCGCGACCAATTACCATTGTTCGCGACGGCTACAATAACGCCCAATAGCGACATACTGTTAGCTCTGCTATTGGCCAACTCTATTTTAGTGGAATTCGGTAGAGACAGACTGGTGTTTTAGTAGGTTTTGATACAAATACCACTTTTCCTATTTATTTTATTTATTTATTCAACAATGTTTCAACAGCATATAACTAAACACAAGGTACAGAAGATGTTACTTAAACATAAGCCAATTAAAGAAACACATTATGCTACTAAAAATGTTAACACCAAAGAATCTCTTTGGTTAACACAATTAATGATCGCACTTAGATTAAAACAAAAAGGGAAGATACGGCATGCTTCTACTTGTAGTCATTCAAAATATAGTCCTACTCAACTACTTAAGCAAACACTCACACACGCACACCTATAAAGTGTAAATCGAGCGAGCGAGACAAAGCGGTAAGTTTCAACGTCAGCGCGAGGGAGTAAGCGAGTAGCGCGTTGACGTCTCGGTCGCTTCGCAACAGACACGAGTACGTACGACCGATTCCGACGCCACTGCGGAGTAGCGTTTTTCTCTTTTTCACACAGTAGAATATCTGCAATAGGGCGATGTAGCCTGTTCGCTCGGCAAATTGTGACTGAAGTGAAATTGTGCCTTTAGGCCTAATTTTGGCGGCTCACTCACGAGACGCTAATGCCGTATCTTCCCTTTTTGTTTTAATCTAAGTGATCGCAGGTAAGTAGTCTAAAAAAGAATAGGTAGGTACTTAAGAGGCCTATTACAGCTTGACTGTGATTTTTGCGTAAAATGGACAACTTTGGCGTTATGGATCTCAGAAACGAAAATACATTAACAATTATGAGTTATTGAATAGTGTAGAATAGCTATTGGAATAGTGCTTAGCGGCCTCGCTTTTTGTAAATTTTGCTTAACTTTTTAATTAAACCCAAAATTGCAGAGAAAGATTTTCATAAAGTGCGCGAAGGCACTTTTTTGAGCTCATCGATTGAACTACTGTACTAAACAAGTGAAATAAAAAAATTATAATGTTATCTCTTATATAGTCGAATAATGCGTAGCGGCCTCGGAATTTTTAGATATCATTGATTTTATATAGGAAAAAAATCTTATTCTAAACCAAAAAACTTCTAAAATTGCTATAAATTAACTGTGAATATCTCCTATCTATTATTAATATTATGGAGCAAAATTTATACCAGAGTAACTGTTACTTCATGAGGAATAAAGATTTTATAATGAATTTATTATCCTATTTCGATAAAAACAATAAATACAACTGCAAAATTACTACAAAATGCGATGCGCCGGCCGTCCGAATTCAACTTATGCTCACAAAATGGATATTTGTATTATTATGCACAAATTTATTATCCTATTTCGATAAAAACGATAAAAACAACTGCAAAATTACTACAAAATGCGAAAATAGGCATTTTACGCAAAAATCACATTCGAGATGTAATAGGCCTCTTATGTAAATGAATTTTGTCGATTGGTAACTTACAGATTAGGTGTGAATCTGATTGTGTTGTGTCGATGTGTGTAAGTGCGTGTGAGTGTACCTAATATCGTGGTTGGTTTACATGGGCGCTCGAATTGATTTTGCCAGTTGGTTATAAATTGTAGTATACATTAAAATATTTTAAAGATTCAATTTAAAACATACTTTTTACTTAACTTAAGGGTATGAATTGCATCCTAATGGCTTTTAAACGTGTTTAGTGGGATTTGTTACGGAATCATCAGTTAATCATCATGGAAGGAATTAATTGTATTTTGTTTTTTAATAGTTAAATTTTGACCATGATATTTGTTTTAGGGGGTTTGAACTTTAATGCAGTTTGGTGATCAGAGTGATCACAAGCCCAGGCTATGCATCGAAAAATCAGAAAACACACTTTGCTGGACCTGGGAATTGAACCCGGGACCTCCGTACATCGAGCCGAGCGCTTATATTGCCAACGCGACCACCGAGGCGTTGATACTTTAAAAATGTAACGTTTGCGTTCGCGTTTTGTGTTGTTTAGTTGGCGGCCGGGTTGATGTGTGGCGGGATTATTCCCAAAGGTCCACGACTCTATTGTTCCTCTATACCTACTGAGTTCATATTTATAATATATATTTTTTAAAACAATAGAGTTATGGGCCCTTGGGAATAACCCGTGTGGCTGTTACTCATCTAAAGGTCACGGATTTGAGTTTCGCAAGGGGAAATTTGTTTGAGTGTGTCTGTCTGTTATGAACCGAAGATGTGAATGAGAGTTAGTATAATCACTTATCTATATTGCAGAAATGTTTGTATGTTGTACACTTTAGAACGGCTGCACCTTTTTGGCTAATTATTTTTGTTGTGGTCCTAATGGTTAGGTGTAAAAGAAAATGTTTAAAAAAATTTAGGAATAATTTAAATTTTGATTTAAAAATTTCCATTTAAAGTCCTTGAGTAAGTAAGTGACATAGAAGACCGCAAAGAGATTTTAAGAAGAAAATGAAAACAGTTGGAAGATATTCAATTAATATTAAAAAAAATATTGACAGAATTGACTTTACAATAGACAGTTTCACGTTATTGTTAAGTTTCTTCATTGTTTTATCTTAATGTATCGTTTTGGTTGATACACACATAGACATAGGTACCTAAGTGAAAAGGATGTAGAACTCTATATAGGCGGTACGGTAAGTTCGACAGGACAGCTAGTAACATAAAACTTTACAATTGCCTAGGGTTTTTTAAAACTCCGCCGATCATACCAAAGTTGACGATAGTCTTTCAATTAATTAAGTAGGTACCTAACTATAAGTATCCATTTCACAACATTATTTTACGTGGGAAGTTAATGCTATTCTAGTCTAGTCAATTAACGAAACGCCTACGTTTCTCATGAAAGCTTGGGAAAACGATCGTGCCGAAAACGGAGATTTGATGATATAAATTCAAAATGGCGAACATTATTAAGGTATTGTAACAAGAGACGACATCACAAAGCAAGTCTTGCACACTTTGCTGCGGCGCATGGGCTGCAAGTTCACGGCTGAAAATATCACCCCACCGCCTACCTACACGCCCCACAGTGGACTGTTCGGCAAGTTTAGACACCAAAAATTATTTTATCTGATGAAATCGTTCTAACCTGTCAACTGTTATATATTTCTCAGTTTAACGACCTAATGACATAGGTTTTTATAGTTATAAAATCAATTTTCACAGAGAGCAGTCTTATTTTCGTATTGATGGGTTGCAATTAGTGCACTATTGTCAGCATCGAGACCAAACTTGTCTAAAATGAAGGATAATATTGCTTCATTGCGACTCTTCTTTAGGACAGAGGCCCAAACTTTGAAGAAATCCATCCATACCAAACAATACCTACTCCCTAAAAAAATTTAAAAAATGCTGCAAAGTCAGAATTTGAAAAACTTACAAACTTAGAAATCATAATTAATTATTCACTTACCCACTTAATGACTTCATTGTTTTTATTAGGCTAAACGGTTCACCGTGCGCCCCCCGCGTAGCTCGCTCTGTCATCTAGCAGAACAATTTTTTGTATGAAACGGCTGCTCTAGTTATAATACCCCAATGGCAAAAATATTGGCAATCGTCGCCGGCCAACGCAATTTTTTCGCCCCAATAAATCACGCTCGCAAATATCGCGCCATTTTAAAATGTGTTTTTCGCTTCGCAGAATAAAATGCTTTTTGTAAGCAGCGCAGGTTTAAAGGTGTTATCCTATTGTTATTCTAGGTAAAACGCATTCATATTAATATGTGGTCTGTGAATACCGAGTACCATCGAGTAAAAAAAACGTTTTTATACTAAAATGTAGGTAGGGTATTATATTTTTTGGTTAGATATAAAAATTACCGTAACGGTGTCGGGTAAGGGAGAATTATATTAGACCAGGGCGTGCACGGAACGTGTCCTGTGCGTGGCCAGGACGGGGCACTGATTTGAGAGGTTGCATACATTTTATATGAAGCAGTACATATTACACAGTGCACCGTCTGTGTGTCGTCCGGGCCCGGACGGGACACTGCCCGGTCTAATATAAATACGAAATGTATGTAACATTTCAAATCAGTGCCACGTACACGGCACGTCCCGGACAAGGCCCGGTCTAATACAATTCATCCTACTGAACGTGAAAGAATACTACCACCCCCTCACTTCTCTCGGGTGTCGTAAAAGGCGACGAAAAAGTAGACTATGGTAGAAGACTGCTTTTGTTGTCCTCATTGCCTAGTCTCTGACTATAGCCCTTCAGGGATAATAATCGTGATTACAATAAACTATATGGATGTAAAAATTATGTTCTTACGCATTTATACTGTGTCTACGCCCAACCAGCAAAACTGTCTCAGGGTGCCCACTTTATTAAAGTGGTAGGCTTAGCTTAGCTTAGAGCATTAAACCAACTTAATGCTCTAAGGTTTACAGATGCTTTTTGTAACATGTCATCATTCTTATATTAGTTATTGGTACTTAAACAAGTTAGTACGGACTCAAGAACACTTACTCTTATTGTTTAGTCTCATATATATGCATATAAGAGCATTTTATTTTAAGCCTTTTGCTCCTAAATTAACATTTACGAAGACTCATTGCGCTAAAGTAAACCTGTTATTATACCCCCATTCTATAAGCTCATTTGATTTTATAATAGACTTACTGAATGCTATTGTCAAAGTGTCAAACTAATATCAGCATAGTAACAGCAGTACACAAACATTTGGGTGTGAGAAAGCTGTGCTCGCGGTGGATCCCACACAATTTGAGCGAGGCTCAATAAACGGACCGCGTCACTTGGTGCAGTGCCATGCTTACCAGATTCAACGAAGGTGCGTCAAATTTGGTGTGGGACATAGTAACAGGTGACGAAAAATGGATTTATTGCTACGATCCCAAAACAAAGCAGCAATCGAGCGTATGAGTCTTTCAAGATGAACCGAAACCAACTAAAGCGGCGCGCGTGAAAAGTGCATCTAAGCGGATGATTGCTTCCTTTTTTAATAAAACTGGACACGTGGCTACTGGTGCTTAAGAGAATCGTTGTACCGTGAATAGTGACTGGTACAAGACCATTTGTTTGCAAGAAATTATTGACGAACGCCGTAAAAATAACCGTAAACGCCGTGTCATCTTGCACCACGACAATGCTAGTTCCCACACGGCCAGACAGACAAACGAATGTTTGAAGGTGAAAAACGTAGAACTTAAGAGCTATCCTGCATACAGTCCCGACCTGGCACCTTGTGACTTTTTTCTGTTTCCAAATATTAAGAACCAATTACGCGGTTTACGATTTTCATCACCAGAAGAGGCTGTCGAAGAGTATGAACGTTTCTGAGGTCACCACAGAGGAGTGGCACAAAAGTTTTCAAAATTAATCGAATGAAAAAAGTGCATTTACGCAAAGGGAGAAGAATATTTTGAGAAACAATAAATTCATTTTTGACCTTTTTGTTTTTTTTTTTCATTCCGGAAACTTTTAGAGCGCCCTATTATTTATTTATTGTTACAATTTTTTTTTTTATTGTCACGCTGCGCTTTATCACACAAGCGCACATCACATGATGATATTGTTTCGCGAATACCGTGTGATCTTACGAAAACTCAAATTGTACTCGTTGATGCTTACAAGATTCTTACGTTAGAGCAAAATTTAAGCCTATCTAGGCTTACAAGATATTTATGTAAAAGCGATATTAACTTAAGGCAGCTTAAATTAGTTTTGGCAAGATTACAATAACGGCGAACAGCATTCAATTAGACTGATATTAGAATGGTATTAAAACAAATACGCTTACGACTGTTGCCCAAACCCAGGCTTATACGATGTTTAAGGATAAATGTAGGAGCGAGAAAATAATAGTCTTGAGTCTTAAGCCAGGTTTTGGCTGGTTGGGCGATGTCCGGTTTTTACTTCGACAAATACAACGTTTATTAGGGTGGATTCGAGCAAAAATCATGTTACACCACCACCTGAGTAACAGCTACCGCGGAGTAAATTAACACTAATGTAAATATTACTTGGTTTTAATTTGGCTGCATTTAAAACCAAACTTAAATTATACTGTGTATTACTCTACTCTGGTGATACGATTGCACGAAAGTGGAATGCTACTAAAAATCAAATAGCTTCAGAGACACCGCTATTTTTTTGGGTTATAATTTTACATGACAAATATCCAGTCAGATGGTCTGACAGTCCCGCGGATATTATTTATTCTGTGGTAATAGTTTGTATCGGTTTGTTTATTAGGTACGTCCAAGGACAGTCCAGCAGGCCTATTCCCTAACTAACAGTTAAAGTGAACACCAAGGAAATTCGCCGTACATTGCGCGCTCGTTCAATATTTTTCAGTAGCAATTGACACGGTACACAGCAGTGTACATCGAATTTTCTTGGGTGTTCATCACATTGACTGTCAGTTGAGTTAGTTGAATCAGCTGACGCGCCACACGCCATTACAAAAATATTTCATCATCATCAGCCTATTAACGTCCCACTGCTGGGCACAGGCCTCCCACTTGAACTATAGCACGTGGGGATATTGGACCATAACCCACCACGCTGGCCCAATGCGGGTTGGTTGGCAATGAATTTACTCTTGGGTAAACTTTAATAGGTCAAGGATTATAAGACCGACGGCGGTCGCGAAAAAAATTATGTTCAATTGTGTCTTGTTTTACGGTGCTCAAGGGATTAATGTGGGTAGGTACCTACCTATATTGCTTGGTTAGTAATTTTAAGGTATAATTAATTACCAACCCACATTAACATCAACTCTCCTCCCTTGGGTGTCGTAAAAGGCGACTACCGGACTAAAGACTGCACATATATCCAACAGCAAAGAGCGGAGATCGCCTCACCACCTGTCACACTGAGTACATGTGCGGTCGCTATTTGGTGAAAAGTGGACTATGGCATGCATGGCCGAGGACTGCTTTTGTAGTCCTCATTACCTAATCTCTGCCCCACCCTTCGGGGATTATAGTCGTGATTAAATATAAGTATAGGTATGCACCTATGTAAAAAATAAAAACTTATTACAGTATTTTTAACAATTTCTCTTTAATAGTATCTAGTAATAAGAAAGTAATTGAAAAACAGCAATAGGAAAGAGTTTTTCGCCTTTCGGTTAACCTTTATTTATAATTTAATTAAAATTAATAAATTCAATTTTATTTTAAGATACAGCTACATTAATCAAACATAGTAATAGTAATTTGTCACTTTTACTCTGTATGATTGTGTGTGTATTGTGTGGCCTAATAATCAACTCCACTAACAGACGTCTGTGGCTTGAAAGGTCGGCCCCTCTTCCTTTTAGACTTTTCTATGGCCTCAGGAGGAACACCAGTGTACTTCAAACGAATCGCTAGTCCAATAATGTGCTCACAAATGTACATTTCCCAAAACTTAGCGCATGTACATTTGCCATGCGCCCAATCAGCTTTATTTGATGGCATTTTAACAACCCATTTGCTGAAAAATTGTACCACGAACGCATTAAATTGTAGAGCGGATTTATCAACTATTTCACATGTTTTGGAAGACTTTGCAGTATTTATTTCATATTCCGTGAACTGTTCATCAACAGATATAATTGTGCACTCGTCTTTTCCTTGGGCCCAAGTGAAAGCGGCTATCCAATCTTGCAAACCAATGCCGGGATTCATAGCAAAGAAGAACTTTTCTGGATTCTCGGCGTATTTAATAGACCATTTATTGACCAACTCTTCGGCCAGCGTCAAAAATCGGGTGAGAACCAAATACCTGCGAATTGTGTTGCTGTCTGTAATGGCTTTAACAAAGTACTGGAAAGCATTATTTGTCGAAGGTGAAGGCGGAGCTGCGCCGAGATACCAATTAGGATTCTTCAATACCCATTCTTCCTTCAAAAATGATATGAATTTAGCTTCTTCATCATATTTCTGTAAAAATAAATATAGCGCCGATTCGAAGCCACACTTGCTTGTAATTAAATGTAGACCTTCCAAATCATTTAATAATTCTGATTTAATACCGTCTTTTACATTATTTTCAATGTGCGAATGAAACCTTCTCTTGGCATGAGCCCAGCACATACGGACCGTGGTATCTTGAAATACGTCTTTAAAAGCAGATTGAATGCTTTTAGCTGCATCAGCAACCAATATTGTTGGGTTGAAAGAAACTGAGAAAAGAGATTGTATTTTGTCTTTCATACTTTTGAATATCATTTGGAAAACAGCTTTATGGTCTGTCGTAGAGACTGCTAAACACAAAGAATGAAATACATTATGTTTATCTGTGGTACCTACTATGAAAACTGGGCACTCCTGCCATATTAGCTTGTAAACAGAGTCTGCATGTAAGATATTCACGTCACGCGCAAGCTCCAGTAAGTACTTAGTGGACAGAACAAAGCGAAAGCCCGACTCTTCCTGAGAAATCTCGTATGCAATCACAAAGGCGTCGTGGCGGTATACTGGTTCGACCGAATTAGTTTGAAGCCATTCTTCCAATTCCGCCATATTAATGGAGTTATTGTCATTTTGCAAATTTAATGCATAATGCCGTTCGCTTACATAATTGCTTATTTGATTTATACTTGGCGCCTTGATTCCCTGCATTTTTGTGAGAGCAGATAAAATAGCCATTGGTTTCATATGAAGGTCCACCAATTTATTAATTTCTAATTTCACTTTGTCCGGTATTTTAAATGCTCCCCTACCTCTTTTTTTGTGATGCGAATGTTCCGCATCATTTTGAAACAATAGCACAGCATCGGAAGTGGATTCAAACAAAAGATGTATTTTAGCTGGGCACTGTAATTTACGTTTATTCGCTCTATTACACCTGTAATACGTTTTTTTGCCATCTTTAGTCTCGTTTGTATAATGGATAGACCAAAAGTTATCTATGTCGACTGTGTCTACAGCGTTACGAGCCACAAACGCATTTTCGAACTTCTTAACGAAAACCCAAGAGTGTTTTTTCTTTTTTGCTGCCTGTTCTCCGTCCGCGTTGCTGCTCCCGCCGTCTCCCTCTGATTCAACCAATATTACGTCGTCGGCTTCATTAGCTTGCGCTGAACTTGATGCACTGCAGTCGCTTTCACTCTCGGAGTTTATCATTTTGATTGAACGTGCTTGCCTACGTCAGGAAGAGCGAGAAATGTTGTTTTAAAACATACAAATAGAAGAGGACGACACTCTAATGAGATGAGCGTGAAATATTTTCGAATAACTCGGTAGCACTCGCGATCCGCCACTTGAACGCGTCCCTTTGGCCAGACACAACTTCTTTCCCCGGGGGGCCGCGGCGAACTGAGCGGTGAGGTGAATGAATTATGAAATGTTTATCGAGCTGCCAATCGTACATAACCGTGCTTTATTAATGCGTAGTATTTGTACCTGCAGTTGTATCGCTACTGTGTATACTAAATGTAAAGTAAAAAGTTACTGCCCACTTCATTTATTTAACTGCCAAAACACATTTCCAATGTTTTCATTGTAATCTCTGTCGACTGCCGTATCGTAACCGGCGCGACGTTAGAGAACAACTTAATTAATAAACTTTAAACGTAGAGCAGTAAGTGTCAATTTTGTGTGAAAGAATGGGATTCGTTTGCTTTGCACTAAGCGGCAACGTCGCGCCGCGCTCCGCCCGTGTCGGCGGCGCGGCCCGCGCGCGCGATGACGAGTATTTTTATTTTTTACAGGTTCTTTTAATAAAAGAACACGAGCCGTGAACCACGGCTCATGGTGGTTATACTATACTAAGCTAAGGCACAAGTATGCTTTAATGCCTTAGATTAAAATAAAATTAATGCTAATTAATCATCGACCTTTAACTTGTTGGCGAGAAAGTAAAGAGTGCAATGTGTGCAGTTTTATTTTGTTTTATAAAAGTAGGTTAGTAGGTAGTAGGGTTGCCTGCCACCAAAGAGATTATGTCTTTGCCTGTAACCCGTACCTACTCTAAATTAGAGTATTGTCCTCTTTTTCATGTAGGATGTAGGCGTAGGTACCTACTTTATAATCAACGACACCAATAAAGTAGGTACCTACGCTAAAATACTCTATTTACCTACGTAAAACTATTTATGTAAGTAGGTACCTACGTAAAAGACAAATATTAAAATTTGTTAAATGTCGCAAAGAGCAACAAAAAATATGTTTTAAGTACAAATAAATAAATAGGTACATACCTGACTCTTTTTTTATGCTACTTATGTACTTATGTAAGTCTTAGGAAGGTACTTACTTAAGTACTTTATTTTATGTTCTAACAAAATGAAAAAATACTTTATTCGTCCTAAAAAAAGGTGACAACTCTAGTTCTGCAGTCTATAAGCTTAAAGCACATTAAAGGCCTATAAATGACAAAAACTAGTTCTGAGCTAGACCCGAAAAAAGCGGCAAAATTTTCAAACCAATGCTACTCATTTATTATATTAGTCATGCTGCCGTATACGGTATATTTACCAAACGACAGGCTTTCTTTTAAACTTAAACATGAAACTGGTTGATTTTGTTAAATAATGATATTCATGTAAGTACTTAACTAAATAAGTACATATATTCCTTTCTAACCTTGTAAAATTTTATACCTATATCGTTTCATTGTGCAGAACTAAATGTCGGCTTAAAGATCTGTGCTATAAGTTAATAACCTAGGTAAGTACTGCTTTATTAAGGATTTATCGGTAAACTTCCCTTTTTTTCTTCCTTTATACTGGAAGAAATTCTTTACGAATACCCGGGGCATGGGGAGACCCCGAGTTATGTGGGACTCTCCCCCCAACTCCCGCCTCCCCGTCCAGGCCCTGCGGCCTCGACGGGGACTCGGGAGGAGGGCGCCTACCCACTAAAACCTCCAGTACATCCTCTTGTTTGACGGGCGGCTCGGGATTGTGGTCAACACGACTACCGAGTGTCGCCCGGCGATTTTCCATCAGGGGGAGGAGGCGCCCGAGGATGTTTGGGCGTTTCCTCAACGGCTTGCACGGCCGTGCAATGCGGGCTCGAGGTCCCCACCTCTAACCTGCTGGCCAATGCTAGGGTGGCAAGTGGCGCAAGAACCTGCGCCTTCGACCGCCCGTCCTCCTTCTGCGGAGTAGGTCGGCATTGGCGTCTGTCTCGCGCACTCTCTCTGCGGCCTCTTTGAGGGACATCACCTCCTCAGCGAAGGAGGCCACAGCCGTCCATGACCTCTCATTAGCCAGCATAGCCTTGACTACGCCGGCCAAAGAAAGGTCCCTTCCTATTATCACTCCTGTCAGAGTGTGACGCTGGGGAGAAAAAGCGCCGCACATCTCTAAGGTGTGCTCTCGGTAAACTTCCTGTCTCAACTTACACAACTTTAAGCAGTAAGTATTAATTTTTTGCGTTTGTCAAACCTAGAACTGAATGAATTTATATTGATCTTATCCATAGCAATAAAGCGGGTAACTACACATAGCGGCCTTTTAGCAAAGTCAAAGTCAAAGTCAAATTATTTATTCAATGTAAACCTTTACAGGCACTTATTGACGTCAATACTAATAATAATAAAAAAAACAGTTAACTAACTTGTACTTAAGACTTAACAACTAGTAGATATCGCTTAACTTGTCTTCCATTATTTTTTAACAACTTTTAATACAGCTGTGCGAGAGGTTCGGAAAAGATTATAATCCTTAAATGTTTAGGTAATACCAGACAGTTATGAGTTATGAGTACAAAATAAAACAAAATTTCTTGTTTCCAATTTTTTATTCGACTATACTTTGTACGTATGTGCGAGTTGACGACTCAAATATTAGGTAAAATCAAAAGGTGCCATCTCGCACAATCGCACATGTGTGCGAGTTGATAAATAACTCAGCTGTGCATATCTTAAAAGGGGCTAATTATAAAACCTTTCCATATAACTGCTTATAGGCAAGCATAACCGAATTAGTTTTTTTTATAAATCCTGCAAAATTATACATTAAACTTACAAAATCAAACAAAGTTTATGCAAAGCTAGTAATTTATTGCCACTCACTATTCCATACATTAGGTATGAGACATTAAAAAATAAAAAATTGGTAACCTATTCCAAACAAATTAACTGAGAAATAATTATTTTTAAAAACTAGCACTAACAATTTCACCAAAAATTGCAGTTTTTACGGCTAATCACCATATATTCCTGAAACTGAAATTTCAGGTATTAGATAGGAACTCTCACATAAAAAAAATATAATCATTCATCATTCATTCATTTATTCATTCATATTCATTTATTTAATCACTTAAATTTGGTAACATAGGTACATAACAAGTTGTTAGTCATTTACAGGTGGTAATTGTAGTTACAAATTTACCTCATAAAGGCATTGTGATTATAAAGTAATTAGTACCTACTTGCTAATATAACACATTTACACATCAAAAACAGTAACAAAATTGAAATAGGTAGATACTTATAATTAAAATAACAATAATTAAAATTACTATATTTAGTACACAATTAACAAAACATCAAATTTTTTTAAAAACAAAACTAAATTATATATAAAATAAAAAGTGCGAGCTTCCTAACAAAAACATAAAGAGGGAAAAATATAACATTTAGATATAATTTAATTTGAATTAAAAGTATTATTTTAAATTGTAAAACGATTTATTTATTAACAAGTCTTTTAATTTTTTTTCAAATAAACTGTCTTGGAGGGCTTTTAATCTATTTGGCAAATGGTTGTATACTTTGACAGCCATATAGTACGAACTATTTTTATATAACGCCAGACGCACTGACGGTACAACTATATCATTTTCACGGCGCCGTGATACATAACGCCCTTGCTTATCTCCTATTCTACTAAAATATTGAGCATGTCGTTTTACTAGCCTGCACAGTTCAAATATATATAATGCTGTCACTGTAAGAATACGGTACTTAGTGAACAACATTCTACAGGTGTCCCTCCTCCCAGCTAACGCTATAATTCTGAGGCAACGCTTCTGTAAGATGAACACAGATGACACATCAGTGGAATTGCCATAAAGCACCACACCAGACCACGCCGTATCGTATTCACGCCCCAGCGTAGCTATGGTATTTCGGAGTTCACGCAGTGCATATAAAAAACGGCTGAGTTTACTTGTCACTGACTCAACATGAAACTTCCACGATAACTTTGAGTCTACAACAATCCCTGGCAACGAGAAGGAGTCAACTTCTTCAATTTTATGTCCTTCGTGACTTATATTAAGGTTCAATCCTGCTCTTTGGTACGGTCTAAATTGCATAATCTTAGTTTTGTCATAGTTTAATATTAGATTTATGTCTTTTAAGTGATTTGCAATTTTAGTAAGTGATTCTGACACTAATCATGCACTTCACTCACGTCATCATAATCGCAGGAGATTATTAGTGTTGCGTCATCGGCAAAGAGCACAAGTTTTTGAGATACTGCAGAAGGGAGCTTATTTAGTATGATATAAATAGCAAACATCCCAATACGCTACCTTGTGGTATCAGATCCGGGTACTAATACGCTAGAAGACTTGTTTGCTGCAGCTGTCTGATCGCTTCGTCAAAGTGAGAGATCTGAACAACTTGTTTCCTATTTTATAGATAAGAAGCAAGCCATTTGTTTGCTTGCCCGCGAAGCCCTAGCAGCTCTAACTTTTTTATTAAAATGTTATGCGATACTCTATTGTAGGCCTTGGACATATCCATAAAAACAGCAATTGCACACTTTATCGATGTCTACATTCATTGTAATTAATATGTAACAGAATCATACATATTATCATCAAAAAATAAAAGTAATTACTATGGTATTAAAACTTAAAAGACAATAAAAATCAATATTAATTATTTAATTAGTTTTGTTTCATAATCAAGCCAAAAGGGCACGGCCGAAGGCACGGAAGAAGGATGGTACATCCTTTTGTCGAAACCATTCGGGCCATTTTCAAGCCCCTGTTTTTTAACGGCCAAGAGGTAATTAGGTACGTAGCTGTTTAATATTTGCAAGTCAAAGTTGCTTAATTTTGTCACTGACTCACTCACTTATCATCAAAATTCTAAGGTACTTCTAGCAAACCCACAAGCTCAAAATTTTGTACATAGCTATTTTTCAGCCTATTAGGCTAGGAACAACTCTGTAATTCCGGTTTTCTTGTCTGTGTCGTCGACAAGCAAAAGCAAAAGTCGAGTGAAAAAGCAAAAAAAAGGTAAAGCCATCTAACCTTTTCTCGAAGCCATTCGGGTCATTTTCGACGCCTGTTACTTCGTCGTGAAAAAAACTAGAATCTCGTGGCACGGAAGTCGAGGGAACAAGTCAAGGGCACAGCTCTACCATCCTTTACTCGAAGTCATTCGGGCCATTTAAATTCAAAAAAATCTATTCTATTAATACAAGGGCTAAGTCTTAATAGTGCATTAATGGACATTGGTTCTTTAATAGTTACATGCGGTCAATCATATCAAATTTAATATGTTAAATAATATATCGCGAGTGGGTTGGCTGAAAAATTGTTGTGCCGTAAAATGTTACGAAATCGAATGGAAACCAAATCGGTTTATCCAGTAGGTACTTGCTATGAATATCTATCTATTTTATAGTAACCATATTAGTACTATTTTCTTTTTTTATATAATAAAAGAGTGACTTGGCAAACGCACACGTCCAAAGAAGCTAAATAAAATAAAATCTATCTTATAATTAGCGTTCTGCACTGTAAATTTAAGGTTTTGTTAAAACGCACGGAACAATAAAATGACACGCCACACGTCATCACACGTGTGACGTACGTGTGCAAAGTTAAAATTCCTGTACACAAACTATTGGCTCTTCACGTCCGTCAGTCACTTAGAATCCCTTTTGAGGTGTGTTAAAATCTATAGTTTGTGTATAGAATTTTTTACATTGGACAAACGAAGGTACTTACCTACCATTACACCTCAGATTTACAGTGTGTGCTTTTATTTGTTTGAAAGTACAAATGGAGAACTATGTAAATTACTTTGTTGCTCTGTACGTCTGAAATAAAAAAGAGCGACTTAGTACTTATTATAATATGGTTTCCATAAAATGTTGTTAGCTAACTAACAAGGTATCAATTTATAACAAAGTGGTTGGATAGCTGTCCCACAGTAGATAGGTAAGTACGGAATTAACCGACTTGGTTTACAACAAAATGTCCGAAATATTTATTTTTTATAGACATTTAATTTTTAGACGTATTTTAAGACGACCTCCTTGGTCGAGTGGTTTGTACGCCGGTTTTCATGGTGTCGCTATCTCTGAGGTCCCGGGTTCGATCCCCGGTCGGGTCAATTTAGAAATTATTGTTTTTCTAAATTGTCTCGGGTCTGGGTGTTTTCTATGTATAATAAGTATGTATTTAAGTACTTTAAGTATGTTTATCCGTTGTCTAGTAACCATTTTAACGAGTTTCTTAGCGAAGCTTCTCTTAGGCTAGATAATTGGTGTTAGTTAGGGAAGTTTATTATTATTATTATTAATTTAAAATAATACACGTATTCTTTGCTGGAAAGTTAGAATAAATATTTAGGACTTGGTCTTTCTCGCATCGTGTATTTATTACTAATATAGGTAATAAGTATTTATTTTATCTTACTATTATTATGGGCATAATGTTTAATTGTAAGTAGCGTCATCTAGTGTAATTTGTCTAAGTACCTACATCTGGGGCCTGTTTCACGAAAGGTACAAGTTCACGAGCTTCGATATATAACAAGGACTTGTAAATTCTGTTTCACGAAGTAATTAACAAGTGTGGTTTTTTACGGTACCAAAATAGACTAACATTGCAATAATGACATTTTAATGTCAATGTCATTGACATTACACTCTCTCTCAGAGACAGCAATTGACAACTATGAAAGCACTAAAATGGCTGCCAAATTGTGATTCTGATGTTCCACAAGAGTAAAAATACAAATGCTTCTAAAATATGTTTCACAAAAACATTACAAGCCTTGTAAATAACTACAATAATATGCCATTTTACAAGTTCAATTGGACGATTGGAGGAGCTCGATGGCGTAGAGGAGCTCGATGGCGCAGCGGCTAGCGTGTTCGGCTTGCAATCTTGCTCGCTATGCAACTTTCGCAATGCCGGGTCGCCTGATGGGTGACCAATTAAAAACATCTCGAGTTTCCTCCGTGCTTCGGAAGGCACGTTAAGCCGTTGGTCCCGGTTGTTGTCGTAAGATTGCAGTCGTTAAAACCCACCAACCCGCATTGGGCCAGCGTGGTGGGTTATGATGGCCCAATATCCCCACGTGTTATTGTCCACGTGGGAGGCCTGTGCCCAGCAGTGGGACGTTTATAGGCTGATGATGATGATGACATAAAAATTAAGAGTCTCCCGACACTGCTACAATAATTTCCGAAAGTCACTAGTTACAAGTGTCAACGCAATTTTTTGAGAAACAGAATTTAGTTTTACACGTGTAAAATTGTAAATACTTACTTGTGAGGTTAATCATTTGATTGAGATTTTATTCTACATACGTGCTAAGTACAGTTTCGTGAAACGCTACACTTGTAAGTTTGGTATTTTACTAGTGTTGCTATGGTAACACACTTGTATTATAAGACATGTACCTTTCGAAAACAGGGCCGTAGTTACCATAAAATATTTCGAAAAATAAAAAAATGACGTTACCCTTATTTTAATTTTGCGGATTGTTTAAGACTGTCTCCTCGTAAGTATATAAAACACGTAAGGTTAGAGCGTAATTAGTCTTTTTATAACATGAGTAAGTCATCAGTTTCTAGTGAAATATAGACTTATTTTAACTTAAATCTTATAATATTTTTTCAGACGTCTAAACGTAATACTCGCAAAATATTCGCATAAATTTTGCGAACGCGAATATTCGTTACATCACTAATATCTATATCTGTACCTATATTCATCAAAATCGGTTTAGCGGTTTAAGCGTGAAAGCGCTACAAATAAACGAATAAACTGACTTTCGCATTTTTAATATTAGTGATATCAGTTAGGATACTATTTCTGTGTACCACCCCATCTCTTCCCTTGGGTGTCGTAAAAGGCGACTAACGGACTAATGACTGAACATACATCTAACAGCATTGAGCGGCAATGGGCTCACCACCTGTCATGCTGAGCACATGTGCAGTCGCTATTTGGTGAAAAGTGGACTATTGTACAGGACTGCTTTTGCTGTCCTCATTGCCTAGTCTGTAGTCTCTGACTAACCCGTCGGGGATAATAGTCGTTATTATATGTATGAATGTAAGCAATATAATAAAGTAAACAGAAAGTACACATTTCCTTTACTAACAAGGACAAAGAAGCTTTGATCCTGTGTAAGTGACGTAGGTAAGTAATTAAGGGTCAAAGACATTATTATGGGTAAACACTATCCTATCGTGATCCTATCCTACTAATATTATAAACGCGCAAGTTTGTAAGTATGGATGGAGGTTTGTTACTCTTTCACGTAAAAACTACTTAATCGATTTGGATACAATTCGGCATACAGATAGTTTATAACCTGGATTAACACATCTTACTTTTTATCCCGATATTCCCACGGGAACGGGAACCACGCTCATTTGATATCTTATTTGTTGTGGAACATTTTAACCGCCTTTGTGGTCTAGTCTAGTGGTAGATCACCGGTCTCGGACCCAGTGGCCCTGGTTCGATTCCCAGCGGAGGGGTACATGTTTGTAGTCGGTGTGGTTGGTGGTAGCGCTTGTTTAAGTCCGCCTGGCTAGCTATCACCGTCTTATCTAAATATGTCGCCATAACATCAATGTTACTAGCTTTGACTGACGACCTCCGTGGTCAAGTGGTAAGCACGCCGGGTCTGGTGTCACGCTATCTCTGAGGTCCCGTGTTCAATTCCCGGTCTGGGTGTTTTAGTAAGTTATTTTTTAATTTTATAAAAATTAAAAGTGACAACCCTAATGCCAGCTAGTTATCTCAAAAAAAAGCGCTAACTAGCAGAGATACAGCGCTAACTAAACAATAACTTTTTCAATTTTACAAAAATAAGAGGACAACCCTAACGCTCAATTGGCGCGTAGGTATTTATCTCAACAAAAAGGCCTAGTTTCCGTACTGCTTTAGCTTAATTTTATACTGTGGTTATGGCGAGCGAGCGCGGCAGTGTTGACCAAAAGCCTAACAAAAGCCGGGCAGGCCGTACTTCTATATATTTGTCTGGACCGGGATATGACCAGGAGATGTCCGGGCTACAACCGGATACCTGGCAACCTTAAATTAAAAAAAAAACAGTGTACCAAAGTGCCACGTTTTCGTTAACTTGCTAAATGATACTAACGCTGAACCTACTCAAATGTATCATATCTCCAAAGGAACAGTTTTTTCCTACAAATCTTTTCAACTTGAAATAAGTCTTGCTTTTAGAGGCGCCCGTGAAAGGAATACCGTTTAGTCTTGGGTTTCAAAGAAACTCATTACGAATGTTTCGTTGTGAAATAATATTGATATTAAGGAAAAAACGAGATATCTCTTAAATGTATTTCAAGGGGACTTATTTCTGTTCTAATTTATACTTTAGTACGCAACAAAAGAGACACAGTGTAGTGCTTGGCCTTATCTCACCAGCCAAAAGGCCTAGACAAGTGGTATAATATTAAATGAATGATGAATGATGAACGATGAATGTATCTGGGGGCACGGAAGTGCCCCCGCCAAGTCGTGCCAAAAAAAAGGCACGGCCATACCATCCTTTTCTCGAAGCCATTCGGATTGAGGATTGACATTTTAAACCAACGAATCATCTTTTAGCGAACTTTCAATTCAATTAGTAATTTTAAACCGCGCTTGTCAAATGCGGGGAATAAATCCAAAAATCTGAAACACACTTAGTCCGTACCTGAAAATTGAACCCGGATCCTCCGTATGCAACGGACCAAGCGCTTTGCCACACAACCACCGTAGCGGTGATAACATATATGTACAATATAGGTACAACTTCCCCTCCACTGTGAGGTGACTGAATTCAGCCAGAAATTACCCGAAACTGATTATTAAAAAAAATCCTTAGGTACACACCCGAGGAAATATAGGTATATTTAATACATACATTATAATCACGGCTATATTATTATCCCCTAAAGGTTAGTCAGAGAGGAGGCAATGAGGACAGCAAGAGCAGCCATAGTCCTATTTTCACCAAATAGCGACTGCACATTCAGGGACTGAATAACCCAAAAAATCTGGTATCATGGTTTTTCTCATCAATTTGCATTAGTTTGCTTTGTTCTCGAGATCAAAACCCCTCACCACGCGCCCCGCAACTTTCAATACAACGTTTTTCGGTACCGATGTCGCATAAAGGTTAAATAACGGTATAGCCTTACCTCTATTTTATTAAGGTACACTTATTTTATACAGGTAACTTAACCCTTTCAGTACCTGGCACATGTGCTCAGCGTGACAGCCCATCGCCGCTCTATGCAGTTTGATGAATGTGCAGTCTTTAGTCCGTTAATCGCCTTTTACGACACCCATGGGAAAAGAGGGGGTAGTAGTATTTTTTCACCGCTACGCGACACGGATATAAACTAAAATTAATTTTCGGAGTTCCGATGCGAAGCCGAAGCCCACCTAACCCGCATTGGGCCAGCGTGGTGGGTTTCGGCTCAATCTTTGCATGTGGCTGTTGCCCACGTGGGAAGGCCTACCGCCTACCGGAGTTCCGATGCGAAGCCGAAGCCCACCTAACCCGCATTGGGCCAGCGTGGTGGGTTTCGGCTCAATCTTTGCATGTGGCTGTTGCCCACGTGGGAAGGCCACTGCCCAGCAGTGGGACGGGTATAGGCTTTGATCAACATTACAACTAGATGTCAGGTCTGCGCTAAAAATGTGTCTCGGTAAATAAGAGCGCACTTGAGAAGTGAGCTCTTATTTTCTCGCAAGGCAATAACAGGACAAAGTACTTTATTTGTTGCCCCCTAAGGTTGATTTCACCACGAAATGTTACTGACGTTTTTTTTTATTTTTAAGTGACAGGAGTAATTTATTGCTTTGAAAAAGTATTTATTCACGTGGACAGAATTTAGCTTTGATTTTGTACGTGACGCGTTATCTAGTTGGTATTGTTGAGCGAAGGTTATAGGCGATGATGATGATGATGTGAAGTCGGTCAATATCGTGGTTACACCACGGTTACACTCAGTTCTGTCGACTGTTCCGAAACTAACTATATTCTTTGTTTACAAAAGCCTCCATTGTTCCATTTGAGACAAATGGTTCTTGTTTCATCCGAAGTTAAATGGAGGCATGTTTCAAGTGACTTTACTAGTTCCAGCTTTTCGTTTCAGTACAAACTGTTAATTAAAAGTCTGTGCCGCATTCGTTTGACACTACGCGAATGGAATATTTTGCAACTAAGTATACATACCTACTGTATAAAGTGAGTGTTCTATATCTGCAAGACACGCTTTATTTTTTTTCGCTATTAACTCTAAGTTTATTTTTGAATGTCGCTCTTTTACTGCTGAAAATAATAAAAAAGTACCCAAGTTATGCTTATGGGTATGATAAGTAAGTAATTGGTGTGTGTGAGAGTGGGAATTCGTCTCTTACTCCTATAAAAGAACTCTTAAACCTATAAAACAGCTTACAATTGTGAGGTTTCGAATTTTCTTAAGGGGATCCTGCGCGAAATTGTGGAAATTTACGCATTTTTAAGTCACTTGTACTATGCGCTGAATTAGTTAAATACATTAAAAGAACTTAGGTAAGTTAGCTTGATCATTGCACAAGGTCGTGGCCTTGTTGAAATTTGAAACAATTTCTTTAAACAATAACAAACAATACATAAATCGAATGACTCCTAAAACCAATTTTTTTCGACAACTTTCTTAATTTTACGCATTAAACAATAATTTTTACATGAAAATATTTGTATTGATATTTCACAGGTCGCCCCCATCTTAAAAAAGTAAATTTTAATTTCTAACACAAGCGCGTGATGGTTTTGTACATTCCGCAGAATAAAAACATTGCTCTAATCAAATTACTAGGTCTGAAACTTCAAAGCAGAATAGTTCTAATTTTTAATTTCAATATGATTGATTTTGCTTTGAAGTTCATTATGAGACTATGTAAGGTTTTGCGATCGCGCCGCACCCTCTTAAGTTTACAAGGCTAATACGGGATCGACATCAACAGCCGCATGTAAGAAGATAATTATAATATAACGTGAAGGTTTTCGCATAAACTTCAAAAAAACAATATTCTGAGCAACGCAACGCCAAACTTAGACACGGCGAGGTATTTTTTACGGCGGCCACACGACCTTTCGGGGGACGATTCAATTTGCTGCTTCAAATTAATTTTGTGGAAATTAAATGACGCACCAAATTAAAGGTGTTGCCATGAATATTAATGATGGCCGCCGAAGGTATACCTAATTTGACCGTGTTATTTATGTGCTCGTAAATTTTCTGGAAAGAAGTGCTAGTTTTTTTTATAATATCTTCATGATGAGCAGTATGAAAAATGTTATGAGAGTAGGTAAATGAAGCATAATAAGCGTACGTGTCAGGGTCATAGCAAATGGAAAGATTAGGGAAATACCAAAGCTTTACCTACTCCTACTTACCTATCCCTCCGGATATTTGTACCTACCAGCGTTGCCAGACGTCCCGATTTTAGCGGGACGTCCCGATTTTTAAAGCAAAATTAAATGGCCCGCGCGGGACAGGCTCAGTCCCGATTTTCGGGGATAACTCGGCTGTGCATGCAGCGTGCTGAGGAGCGCGGCCATGACGCCACAGAAAACGTAATTTTAATAAAAATACATTTTCTATGGCTATTTTTGCTATCTTCAAATTTTTATATATATAACACAGATTTTTCTAGCTCGGGAGTCAGGGCAACAATGAATTATTGTAAAAGGTTATATTTTATTAATAAATAAAGTTATTATGTATATCCCCGCTTTTGACGAAAGAATCCGCTTTTTTCACTCAAAAAGTTTCAAAATCCCGACTTAAAAAAATATCTGGCAACTTTTTGGCGATATTTCCATGCACACATATATATATTTATTATGAATAATATGCATACCGCATACGTGCTATGTACCTATGTTACTTACCTACTTTTTCTTTTTCTGGTGTGGCAAAAAAATAACAGCTTTTCTTTATTAAAATATTTTCACATATTGTTTTTTTGCTTCAATATCCCATTTTTAATTTTAAAAGTATGTAGGTATTCAATTTCAAATTGAAAAAAATCTTTTACAACCTAAGTTTAATACACCTTCCTTGCCATTACAAAGGCGTGAGATGCAGCAGTTTAAAACTCCAAAGTTCTTTTCAGAACTTTGAGCGTCAGATAACAAAGTGTAACGAGACGGCGACGGGACTATTCTGAAGGAAAACTGAAGAGGATCGTTTCTTTTAAGTACCTCTTTTAAGAAATATTGTGTAGGTACAAAACATTTCTTGTCACATTGCTTTATCTGAAAGTAGCTACTTAATACCTCTGAATATACAAATCTTTTTGGAACTTGTATTCTTGACACTAGGATTTGAATTTACTTGCTCTATGTAAACAATTTAATAACGTTAATTTAATTGTATATTTACATGTCATAACGGCAGAACATACGCTTCAACTGTTTTTGTAACACCCTATTAACAGTAAATAAAACTCATTTCATTTCATTTCAAGCCTCTCCTGTACAGAATGACAGTGAGAAGACTGCTTTCTATGAAATCCTAATGTAAATTTTACGGCTGTTGCAGTAGCAATTTTTAGATTGATTTTCGTGAATACGGCGGTACCCGTACTTATATGAATTCCACTTTTAAGGTCTATGCCGATACCGCGGCGGAAGGTGTTAAGCCGTGGGGTTAAACGGCAGCGAGACCGACCTAGGCGGAGTCGGAGGGACGAGCTCCTTACGCGATAGATTGACCAACACACATTAAAAACCGCGAAAACTGCAAGGACGGGAAACAGGGAAAGCCCAGAAGTGGATCGATAATAACTATACTATTGCATAGAATCTCGACTATTATCCCCGAAAGGTTAGTCAGAGACTAGGCAATGAGGACCGCAAAAGCAGTCCTCTACCATAGTTCACTTTTCACCAAATAGCGACTGCAGATGTGTTCAGCGTGACAGGTGGTGAGCCAATCGCCGCTCTATGTTGTTGGATGTATGTGCAGTCTTTAGTCCGTTAGTCGCCGTTTACGACACCTAAGGGAAGAGAAGGGGTGGTTGTATTCTTTCACCGCTACGTGACACGGTTGGTTATTGCTTACTTGTATTATTGTGTGTTATTTTATTCGTCCCGCCCGCCCACTGCCGCCCGTTGTTGTCGGAAACTGTTTTTCTAAATTGATTTCGGGTCTTTCGGTAATTTGGGTGTTTCTTTGTATAATAATAACAACTTTCAAAAGAACCTTAACTTGGACTAAATTATTGGTGTGGAGTGGATTATTTATTTATACAATGTGATAGGGGTGACTTCTAACCTGTTAAGGCTAAGTACTACATCTAAATTCATCGACAAAAAAAATAATATAGACATAAAAAAGTGATTTTAAATCACAAAATAATTAAGTAATGATTTTTTCCTCACCAAAATAATCTAAAACATACGAAACAAAGTAATTTATTAGTTAGCCAGTGTCATTAGCTACCGTTTGCCATTTTTTTCATGTTTCTTCGACGTATGAAACCTTTGATATCGCATAAAGTAAAAATGGTCATACATTATAGGGGGAGGGGGTTGGACCTCCCATATTATTTTTTTGTCGATGAATTTAGATGTAGTACTTACTTAGCCTTAACGGGTTAGAAGTACCACCCTTATCACATTGTGTAACCACGACTGAAGCTTTAGAAATTTGTTTCTTCGTTTTTCGGAATAGCCACCCCATCTTATTTCAAACCCGACGCGGTTTTATAGAACGAACTCTGTTATCTAAAGAGTGCCATTAATTGTAACTCTAGAGGGTGAGTGTACATAGCAAGGAGCGATCTGAAGTTAAAGCTACCGGTTCTTGATAAAACTGCTATTTCAAAATTGTCATATTACTTTAACCGAGTCGCGTAGCAGTGAAAGAATACTACCACTCGCTCTCTTCCATTGGGTGTCGTAAAAGGCGACTAACTGACTAAAGACTACACATACATCCAACAGCATAGAGCGGCGATGGGCTCACCACATGTCACGCCGAGCACATGTGCAGTCGATTATTGGTGAAAAGTAGACTATAGCAGAGGACTGCTTTTGCGTTCCTCATTGCCTAGTCTCTGACTAACCCTTCGGGGATAATAGTCGTGATTATACTATATAGGTACTATACTGATGTATATACAGTATAGAATATCATTGAATGTCATCATTAACGCTAGGTATCGTATTTAGGTAAGGTTCCTGCATAATCAAAATGTATGATGATTTTGATATTTTGTCATGTAAAAAGAAATTAAAAATGAATTTATTTTTTGAAAAGGTTTTAAAAGTTTCACTAACGTTTTGCAATTTTAAAACCTTAGTTGATCCCTACAATGAGACAGCTAACGATTACTTTTTGCTAGGTCCCAGGGGGAATCCAATACTGCAGTTTCTGAAGAGTGCTACTGACATTTTCATCTTCAACTTATTGGAGAGAATGAGGAAATTACAATTTTCTTATGCAAGAATTTTACAGTTAAAGTTTAGCGTTGTTACAGGTTGTAGATTTTTTTAGTCATATTTTAAAACTATTAAGTACTTCAGTAAGTACATTCTACTTCTTATAAGTATTCTTTGCCAGTGCAAAGAATACTTATAAGAAGTTGTGTTTAAATGGTTATAAGCTAGATGATGATGATGATGATAATGAAGTAAGTATTTAGACACTATATCTTCAGACTGCTGGGCATAAAAAATCTCCTCTAACATAGAAATCATGTTATCGCTACAATAGGCTAGCTGAATAAATTTCAAAATCATATTAAAACGATACCTTTTTACCTATTTTATCCTAAAAATATAGATTTTTCAAAAAATCTATCATTTACAATATTTATTTTGCGTTTTTTTATTCCGATTAAAATTTACCGCAAAAACGCTTAAGACAGCCATGTTGAGTAAATGACGTCACGCCGTGCCATATATCCGTTTCGTTCGAGGCTATTGTTCTATAGAATGTCACAACAACAAAATGACATTTGGCACGGCGTGACGTCACGGCTTCTGATTTCCGTTTAATGTCATATGACAGAATGCGTATTATTGTCGATTTTTTTCTTTTAAAAATATTAATTATCCCCTATTTTTTTAATGAATATTTTAGATATTTTGTTTCTATAAATTATAATTGATTATTAAAAACGCCAATCCACCCGATTTATTCTTAAAGGACACAAGCCTATTGATGACTTGATGAATCACTACATTTGCCAAATGCAGGATAGTAATCATATCACAAACTTTAACTTCAATCTACCAGCTCTGAGATAAATAGTTACGTAGGTATATACTTAGGTACCTTTTTTATTTGCATTTACATATGCTATATAGTTATAGGATAAAATGTTTACTAGAAAAAAACTCAACCAGTCTCAGGAAGCTCGAATGGGATTCGAATCCACAACCTTTGGATTGCCGGTCCACTGCTCTAACCGCTGAGCTACCGAAACCCCAGAAGACTCGTTGAATTTTTATTTCCTTGTAGTTTGATTTACGCTGCATTTGATTCTCGGTAGCTCAGCAGTTAGAGCAGTGGACCGGCAATCCAAAGGTCGTGGTTCGAATCCCATTCGAGCTTCCTGAGACTGATTGATTTTTCTCCTATACTTAGGTACCTACTAAAAAACTACTTCTTAGCGTTTTTTTATTGAAGTACGCTTGTGTTGCAAACCTACTTACACCCACATTTTTAACAGACTAAAAAAAGAGGAGGGTTTTCAATTTGTCTGTATTTTTATAACATAAGCCTAGATAAGCAACTAATTCAGCACATCAATCAGAGTAAATCAAACAAAGTTCTTAAAAGATCCCTCAGGAAGTGGCCTCGAATGATTTATACTGTTGGAAAAGTAAAACATTACTCTTAAAGAGTTGGTTTCCAACTAAAAGTTCACCAACTTTTATACTCTGATGAATATCAAGATAAATGGGCCGTTGCTTGTTTTTCATAAATTCGCCGTTCGCTTACTTCCTTTCTTTTGCCATTCCTTTTTCTGCGGGCATCTCGACAGTAAAAATATTGACTGGTTAGAGTAACTTTTCACTATTATGTTCCATCAATTAAAAACAAAGAAGAAGTTATTTAACTACTTTTTAAATTACAAAATAAGTACCACAACATTTATTTTTGTAAATAATTATTACACAATTTTAGTACATACCCACATACATACACTCATGGCCATTGTCCCCGAATGAAGGGTGGTGAGTCATCGCCGCTGTATGCTGATGGATGTTTGTCTTACTGCCGTACTCAGAGACGTCAATTAAGTTTTAATGACAAATAAATCTCTTGCTGTCACTTTCTTTTGTTTAGTAATAAATAGATAAGGAAATATATAATTTAAATGTCATTAAATTTTAATTGACGTCTCTGAGTACGGCAGTTTGTCTTCTGTAGTCCACCCAAGAGTATGTAAATAGTAGATAGTGGTACCCAAGACAAGAGATGGGTCGGTAATATTATTTTTCATTCCTCATACACGGAAAGTAGGTCTGAAGTTGCCTGAGGAGCGGGAGGAAAGTAGTACTTTTCCTCCCTAGGAAGAATCCTTTTTCTGACATGTGTAATTGTGACTTATTATTAAAATAATACTAACAACATATCTCTTCCCTTGGGTGTCGTAAATGGCGACGAACGGATCAAAGACTGCACATACATCCTACTGCATAGAGCGGCGATGGACTCATCAAAATAATACTACCAACCCCTCTCTTTCCTTGGGTGTCGTAAAAGGCGACTAACAGACTAAAGACATTTGTGTTTTTGTTTTTACTTTCCTTATATTCGTTATTAAAAGCGCAGTGTTTACCTCGGGTGAAAGACTTATTTACTCCCTCGAACTATTGGATTGAACAAACCCCGTCTCGGGACTAAATAAGCTTCTTTCACCCCTAGGGTAACAATGTACTATTAATAACGTGGCTCCACCACACAACTCTTGATACAATTAAAAATAACAATTTTATTTTTAAATTGACTAGATAGAAATTGAACACAATCTGGCTAGGCTTCCTAGCTGTTCCTGGCCGTGTTAATTTGAATATTAACCGGCTGCGCCTAATCCCTACATCGATTGACCTTCCATTGAACCGTACGATTGGCATTTAGCCCGTGGTCACGGCGTTATATTCTGCTTTGAAGTGGTTAAGTACATTTAGAGCTTCGTTTAATTAAGTTTTCTTTGCTGTGTGTTGTTCATAAAGCTTTTAGTATTCTGGCTTGAGTGATAAATCGTTGTTGGCACAAAGTTCCTAACTTAGTTTCAGAGTAATGAAAGGCTAATTGTGGATTGTTTTGTATGACTTCCAATGGATGAATATGCATTTATGAATAATTATATAACTATAAATACATTAAGGTCATATTTTATCAACTGCAAATATTTTGACAAAACATCTAATTATATCAGAGGAATAAATAGTTTTTATTTTTACTTTTCCTTACAAAAAATCCTATGATCAAATAAAAAAAAGACTCCTTTGAATGAAACTACGGGCACGTACGTGCGGTGTAGGCATTGCGGCCTCTGTTTCAGCTCCTTTGAATTTGAACTACCGAAAGTGCGTAAGTAGTGTTTATTTTACATTTAATCGAAATGTCTTTTAGTGTTTTTTTTAAAGTAACGTATAAAAATTTAAGGTTTTTTCATAAAAATAGTAAGTATTTTGTTGAATTTATCCTCAAAATATTTGCGGTTGATAAAATGTGACTTTATAAATAATACATCATGTCGGTTTCCCAGAAGGTAGGCAGGAAGCACAGTTTTCCATTTGTCACGATACTGATACACCTCTTTTACTTAATTTACTTTCATAGCCTCGACGACGACCTCCATGGTCGAGTGGTTAGCAATCCGCCATGCCGCCCTACTGCTACCCTATCGGCTAAAAAAATGAATATGGTCATGGGCTTCATTTGACATTTTAAGCCCATAATATGCCCATATAAGGACAAAATATGGGCTTCAAATGTCAAATGAAGCCCATGTCCATATCCATATTTTTTAGCCGATAGACCCGCTGATCCTGGCTTCCTAACTGTTTTTCTAAATTGATTTCGGGTCTGGGATTTTTCTTATTTATGTTTGTTTATCCGTTATCTAGTTTCAACCATTTAAACAAGTCACACAAGGAGCTTTACTTGGGCTAGACAATGGTGTGAGCGTAGAAAGTTATTAAGTTATTATAACATTCTTCATACAGATCATCGCCATTACTTTTGGATATTCTTGACCTGACCTTTCACGAGAACAACGTTTCCAATCTCGATCGTTACGTTCACCGAGAATATTTGCGTGTTCATATTACAACCTCTGTATTATTTAAACAATTTAAAGGATACTTGCTTAGACCAACCTAATCACTCGGTAAATAAGCGGTTATTTCGAAAACATTCTTGAAATAATCTTCTTTGTGCCTCAGTCAGGTTGCTAACTGAACCGTGAACTAAACCCGATAGTTAGGTTATTCGATCTTCCTGCCACTAATTGAACAAGCTCGCTTTGATAATCTTCCAGAAGCCGCAGCAGCCTAAACTTTAGCCTGAACTTTAAATCTAAATTTATGTTATTTTGATCGCTACCATATCTTCAAACGATATACTGTGATAGTGATAATAGATTTTGTAATAAACAACAAAGGAAACACAAAGTTATAAATATATTATAGCTGTACTACACTAGAATGTAGAAACATAATGTGTCTCTTGAGATCACCTTATCCGAAGCCAGTGGACTTTAGGTTCGTATCTCTCTCGTAAACAGAATGACTCCTCATTTTCATTCACTTGCACCGATGTAGACATAATTGCCACTCAATGATTTTAATTCGTTTTATAGTTGCTTTTGTGTTGTATTCGAATGTATATTTATAATATTTTAATATTTCAATAATTAATGCATGCATATTTTATTTATTTTATTAGTATTGGATCAAATTTGGATGAAATTATTGGCCTTGTCAAAGATTACTCATGTGGTGTACACACGTCATAGGAACTACGACCTGTCCTTGATACATATCTTGTTACTTTTTTTTTAAACATGCTATGTTGTATTCTCGTTGTGTACCAAATAAATTTAAAAAAAGCAAATAATTTTATTTTTCCTTGTTTATAATTAACTTTTAAATACCTATTTACAACACGCCCGCTTCACGGAAGCATAGACATAAGCTTTCCATTTGCTACGATGCCGACACATCCTTTGCATCCTTTCATCCATCCATCCATTTGCATCCTTTGCATCATTTACTCTCTTATCGTTCTTCATACATGTTCGTCAGTTTAGGGTACTCTTAACCTGACCTTTAACGAGAACGTCACCGATCTGATTTAAGTACGTTCGCCAAGGTTTTCTTCTTCCAACTATCCCATTAACTCTCACCTCTTGCACCTTTTATGTAATAATTTTTTCATCCATCCTCTCTCCGTGACCAAACCATTTTAGCGTGCCTTTCTCAATTTTTGTCACTAGGTATATACATCTCCATTTATTCCACACTTCTCTCATTATCCCTTATCCGGTCTTTCAAAGCCAATACTACATATAATTGTATATGAGTCTAAGTGATCTCATTTCTTCTGCATTTACTCGAATTAATGTTTCATCTGCCTCACCCAACTTTCACTTCCTTACATTAGTGTCGGCACTAAGACTCCTCCATGCTCAGCCAGTCGTACTTTTTGCGACACTTGCCAGCTGCTCCTAAAGGCGTAGAGTGCCCCATTCTCTCTCCTAGCATTCACTCTCCTTTCAATATCTTTATCATGCTTACATTCTCTGGTAAACATCGTGCCCAGGTACACAAACTCCTTATTTTCCTAATTAACTTTTTGTTTACATAAAACTACTTACCTTCTTATATATTCTACAGTTATTTTTATCAAAGAAATAAAGTGGAGTATGGGCTTGCACAAATGACCCCGTCGTCACAGAATAAATAATAGTACTACGTACCGTCGTGTCAAAGTACTTCGACGCTTCTAAAATAGAAAAAATTCTAAATGCTCTAAAGGAGAATGACCAAACCATCCTATTCGATATCTATTGCGTCTTAATCATTCATAAATCAAAAATGTTCTCTTCAATTATAATGATTACTGTTAAAAAAGGTTTTCTATAGAACGCCGCGTTAAGAGTCAAGTGATAAATAAATGCTTATACGTTAATAGTCTATTCTATTATCTAAAAACTTGTTTTATTCTATATATCTTTTCTTAAAGTAGGGTCAGTAAGTTAATAGGTAGATACTTAAGCGTTTAAATAATTTCATATAAAAAGTACAGTGGTCATAACCTAAAAATACCTAAAAAGTCTTAAGCTAAAAATGAAGATAGCTTCAAACTCCAGCATGATATTGTAATGTAATTTTTTCTTCATAATTCAGAGCATTGCTGCTATTGATTACTACTTTTTTTAAAACGCTGTGTTACGCTAGCTAGCTAATAAACTAGCATAACTCCCATAGTAAAAAGGTCATTTTCCTTTAATATAATTATTGAATAGTTTTATTCCTTTTTCGAGACAACCCTAAGCGTTTAATTTAATCGGTCATTACTCTCTTTGTTTCGAACATAATAAATACATTTCAATAATCGTTAATGTTCAATTTAAATAAGTACTTTCAATTTTCAGCTTAATAGGTACTTTGTTCTACATCTTAATGGAGCCATACATTAAAGCTCAAATAAGCAACAACATTACAACTTTTAATTCTTGCTCACTTAATGAATACTTAACAAACTAATGAGCGGTAAATTAATGTTAAGTCGTATTTAGTTAAATTACCATGGTATAATTATGCGGGAATCTCATTAGACTTTCATTGTGTTGTTAGAGGCAGTTAACGAAATTCCCTTTCTAACCGCCCTGCCCTTGTGATATGCACTAGGAATTAATTGAGATGCTTATATCAGCGATATATTTAGGTCAATGGCTTATATATTAATCGTGTCGCGTAGCGGTGAAAGAATACCTACTACCACCCCCTCTCTTCCCTTGGGTGTCGTAAAAGGCGACTAACGGACTAAAGACTGCACATACTTCCAACAGCAACAACATATAATCATGACTAGATATTATCCCCGAAGGGTTTGTCAGAGACTAAGCAATGAGGACCGTAAAAGCAGTCTTCTGCTATAGTCCACTTTTCACGAAATAGCGACTGCACTGTACTCAGCGTGACACGTGGTGAGCCCATCGCCGCTTTATGTTGTTGAATGTATGTGCAATCTTTAATCCGTTAGCCGCCTTTTACCTACGACCCCCAAGGGAAGAGAGAGGGTGGTAGTATTCTGTTTAAGAGGAAACACTACTTCGACGTGGCAAGCAAAATTCTCATACAAAATACAAAAAACAACGTTTCGTAGTCCCCTGTTTTCTCCTTCAGAACTGTACCAAATTTTATTACTTTTTTAGCATCGGTCAAGGAAAGACATTTTCTATATCTGTATGTTTGATTTTTTTGCATTCACCATCATCAGCCTATAAACTTCCCACTGCTGGACACAGGCCTCCCACATGAACAATAGCACGTGGGGATATTGGGCCATAACCCCCCACGCTGGCCCATTGCGGGTTGGTGGGTTTTAACGACTGCCATCTTACGACAACAACCGGGACCAACGACTTAACGTGCCTTCCGAAGCACGGAGGAGCTCGAGATGTTTATAATGGTCACCCATCAGGCGACCCGCCATTGCGAAAGTTGCTTAGCGGGCAAGATCGCAAGCCGAACGCACTAGCCGCTGCGACATCGAGCTCCTCATTTTTTTGCATTAAGTCATTTATTTAATAACCATGAGCCTTCAAAATTTAGCGAAATCACTCCGTTATAAGGCGTTTGTATAGAAAATCTCTTTCTTTAACCGATGCTAAAAAAAGTAATAAAAATTGATCCAGTTCTGAAGGAGGAAACAGGGGACTACGAAACGTCGTTTTTCTGTGTTTTGTATGAGAATTTTGCATGCCACTTCGACATAGTGTTTTCTTAAGAGGTAAGAGCCACTTCACGACACGGCTACCTGTGTTACTACTGCTGAAATGACGACCACGACCGCTCTGCCAAGAGTGTAGCGAAGAAGAAGAATTAGTATGTATGTAATTATGTATTATTTTAATGGGTATATTATGTGTTTGTTGCAGAATGTCGTCGTGCCGAGTAGCGGCGTGCGTGGCCGCGCTGGCAGCGGTGTCCTGCGCCCTGCCCCCCGCAGTGTTCACCCTGGACTTGAACCGGCTCTACGGACACCACACCAAGAGATCTGGTAAGCGCCTTTACATACGACGACGACATATTACGACCTTTGTGGTCGTATGGTTAACGAGCCGGGACTGGCGTCGCGCCATCTCTGAGGTCCCAGGTTCATTTAATTCCGGTCGAGTCAATTTAGAAAAAACTGTTTTTCTAAATTGATTTCGCGTTTAGGTTTTTCTATGTTTATGCATACTTATCCGTTATCTAGTTTAACCATATTAAGAGTTTAAAATAAAGTTTATTTTGGGTTAGATTATTGGTGTGAGCGTAAATAAATTAATTTATTATTTATTTATTTATTCACTTTTAAACTTTCGCGTCCATTATAAACAAACATTTAGACGGCGATTAACGAAAATTACTTATTAAAGGCATCCTGTATCATCATACCTTTTTATACACCGACGTTTTGACCGGTGCAAGTGTTTGTTAAAACTCATGTTCTTATTCAGTCCATCCACCTATATTCTTCAGTCCATCCACCTAAAGTCACCCACAGCTATGGCCAAATTCTATGAAGAATGTTTGGAAACAAATTAGTGACACAGTTCCTTGTGCAAATATCTATGGTCACTAGGATTTTTAAATTTTAAAGAATGTTTATAAACAAATTAGTGACACAGTTCCTTGTGCAAAATTATCTATGGTAACTAGGATTTTTTCTATTTCTCCACCAGAAAACCATTCAGCAGAAAATCATTATCATAGGTATCTTTCATTTAAAAAGTGAAGACCACCTCTTAGTCATTCTACTATTTAATGGTCTCGTGTTGTTTGACATGCTAGTGTTAAAGTAATGTTTATATTTGTTTTATTTCAATTTGTTATTTCTTTGATTTGATAATTTCTAATTTAATTGTTTCAATACTTAGCCACCTGTTATATTTTTTTTGTAATTGTATCGACGTAGGCTTTAACTTGGTTGAAAGCGCTCACTATAAACGTCATAAAGGTTTTCGAAGTGCTTTTTTAATTTGTATTTTTTTTCTTTGCATGTGTTTAAAATTGGTAAATAAATGAAAAAAAAAATGCATGGGGCTCTTTTCACCCCGTGTTTGAAATCACCAACGCACGGCAAGCGTTGTGAATTTGTGATATGATGTGATGAATGGCCCATCTATTGTAGCGCCCATTTAATTTAAATTAAGAAGGCCTTTGCTCTTTAGTGGACAGCAGGCTTTATTTACTCTACATTTCTGTTGACATAAATAGAATTACCTCGTTTAATCATACAGGCCTACGCAAATGTATAAACCTAACAAGGAAATGTTCTACGCTTCACAGCTTTAACAGTTGCCAGACCTTTGTTCATGAACAGGCGTACATCTTAATAAGAGCGACGTACCTTCATTAGGGCCTCTGTCTCAACGGATTACTCCGCATTCAACAATGAGCTTAAATTATTACGGGCCAAAGTTTATTTTCGTTATCTTTGTTACGTCTCAACGTCGCGACTGAATACTTTATTACCTTAGATGTGTTGACTATATTCTCCCATTTTAGTAACGTCCATCACTCTCGTGTACTAAGAACATTATACCGTTTTTTAGGTTCCTGTTTAACTCTTAATAAGGCAGTAGGATATATATATATATATTACCACCATATTTTGAACTTTATTCGATTGAGATAAGGACGAAAACCAATGAAAAATTTTAACATGCTGTCCCCGTTTAAGGGTAATTGATTGTCTTTTGTTCTGACGTTATTTGCTTGATTGTGAAAAAGATTGACCAACTACGTTTAAATTTTGACATACTATTTTATCCTGACATTTCATAACCTTAAAGTGCAGGGTCCGTGGAGACTGGCATATTGGTCGCCCTATAATTAATTTTTAACATTCGTAGGTACTGTCAATTATTTTTATGCGGGTTCCAGTGCATAATGCTTATCGTATTGAATTTCCAAGGATATTGTGCTGATCGTATTGAATTTCCAAGAATATTGTGCTGTGTGCTATATCCCGTCTCTTGGGTGTCGTAAAAGGCGACTAACGGACTGAAGACTGCACATACATCCAACAGCTTAGAGCGGCGATGGGCTCACCTCTGTTGTTACTTGGTGAAACTTGGCTTGTAGCATTCACAAAACAGAAAGATACAGAAGGCAATCTGCATACAAAGCGCCCTCGAGCAACGCACACATCGACACCTTTCACGGACACGATATCTCGGACCGGCTGGGAGTGCGAGTGCCATCCGCTTGAGACACGCGTCTGAGAACTTTTCCTTCGTTCATAGTTGGTACAATTCCTCATTGGTACAAATTCCTAGTTTGTTCAATTCCTAGTTGGTACAATTAATACAATGACGACCTCCTTGGTCGAGTTGTTTGTACACCGGTTTTCATGGTGTCGCCATCTCTGAGATGCCGGGTTCGATCCCCGGTCGAGTCAAAATAGAAACTATTGTTTTTCTAAATTGTCTCGGGTCTGGGTGTTTTCTATGTATAATTAGTATGTATTTAAGTATTTTAAGTATGTTTATCCGTTGTCTAGTAACCATTTAACGAGTTTCATAAAGAAGCTTCTCGTGGGCTAGATAATTGGTGTAAGTGTGGGAAAGTTTATTATTTATTTATTTATTTTTTCCCCATTGGTACAAATTCCTAGTTTGTACAATTCCCGATTTATTTATGTGCAAAATGGAGCAACAAAATAAAAGTTATTACAGCTGTTCAGTGGACGGTTGTTTAGGTGAATTGTGCGAACGCCGAGCGTAGGTATGAAAAGTGAAGTACATACATATGATTGCCTTCTGTATATTTCTGTTTTGTGTGGCATTGGACTGTTTTTGCGGGCCTCCATGTCCAGTCTATGTTTAGCCCTTTGGATATGTTAGTCGTGAGTGTGATATGTCTCATCATTATCATCAAATACTTATATATAAACTATAAACGTCCCACCGCTGGGCACAGGCCACCCACGTGAACAATAGCACACGGGGATATTGGGCCATAACCCACCACGCTGGCCCAATGCGGGTTGGTGGGTTTTAACGACTGCCATCTTACGACAACAACCGGACCAACGGCTTAACGTGCCTTCCAAAGCACGGAGGACCTCGAGATGTTTTTTTTTAATTTGGTCACCCATCCAGCGACCCGGCATTGCGAAAGTTGCTAGCGGGCAAGATCGCAAGCCGAACGCGCTAGCCGCTGCGCCATCGAGCTCCTCCGTTCTTATATGTATGTTTTTATTTATTTATTTGTTTATATACCATCAATAGATTATATTATAGTAATAACCATTGACTTAGAGATATACAAGAACGTCCATACAAACCATTTGTTCCAATTCGTAGGGCGTGTCAAGATGGCGTCCCAAATAGATTGTCAACTACCAGAGGGGGACACAACTTTTGTGCCTACAATACTTTGTCATCTCGGCGGTTCGTAATTGACTTTTAGTACTAACAGCACTGGAATATGAGAGATCGCCCATACTTGAACTATGAAATCACCGTGCAGTTAGCGCTAAAGTGTATTGAGGTAGAAAAGGTATATAAAAATAATAAAAAAAGTAAGTAGCGAAGCAAATTAATTATATTGCGTTTATTTAAGCTAAAATAAGTTTAAATACTCCAAAATTAAAGTAAAAAAAATCGACATTGTGTAATCTCAGTTTCCTTCGAATAGTTTCTATTCGAAGGAATTAGTTTCGTCAGTTTTTGTCTTTTGGTTGAATAATGTACCTCAGGATCTGTTTTGGCCTCGTGATGCAATCTTATTTTGGCGTATTTTGCAATCACGGCTCGGATAAAATGTGTTCTGTAATTTAGTGTACCTGGCTGCTGTAATGAGTGCGAATAGTATTAAAACTACAATATCGAAATACGCACGCCATCATGTCCCGATAATGTTGACATAAACTTAAAAGAAAGAACATAATATAAATATCCATGTACGTCGTCTCGGTGTGGCGGACGCTGGGCAGTGCCAGACAGACTTATTTGGTTACTGTTTAGCACTGCAGCTAGGCAGACTAAGGCCAGACGTTGCGCTTACCATCAGATGCCCGATCTTCTCGTCATGACGTAGATAACCTATTGACACAAAAAAACTCAAAATATCAATCTGGTTGAAAAACAATTAAAACAACTTAAAATATTTTTAAAACAACATTCAGTGTTCCTCAGTCACATATTTTACCTACTACTGGTTTTGTATGGGAACATCTGTTGTAGGTTTTTAGACTATGATTGTAGAAGCCGTGGCACACAAAAATGAAAAAATTTCTTTTCTATTCTATTATTACGATTTAACTACCTAATAATGACTTGAATAACAATTAATTTCACTTACTTGACAGCTGAGTTGTTGTAAACGTCTAGGAGTACACTTTGTCATGAAATAAAGACTTGTCTTGTTTTCGCCGCACCGCACGCGCGCAAGCCGTGTGAATGTCAAAGTCACACTAAAGCAAGGTGCCGAGTGGACTCCGCAGATGAGTGGAACATAGTGCGTGTTCGGAAGGGCCTATCTAGTGTAACGTATATATCGCTGGTAATAACAGATTAGTGAAACGACACTTGGTATCTGGGTGAGAGACCGCAAGTCTAACCACCAAACTGGCAATTTCGCAATCCGATGCCGTACATAATAACATACTTGGACGTGTTAATGATTCTCTCGGGACGTGAACATCTGGCCAGGCTCCAATCTCACAACATACATATTTAATCAGCCATTCACAGGTCTTCGTGACCTGTGACGCAGCGAAAGGGACACTAATCATTGGCTGATATCCCTAGAGAGATTAATTAATTAACTCTGTGTTAGTTACGCTCGCTTTGAACGTATAGATTCGGATTCTAATCTTGTGAGAGATCTCTGAGACGTGTCCGTTCATTATGTAGGTAGGTACTTTTCGTGCGAAAGGGAATTTCTTTCATCTTTATCCGTTAGTCGCGATACGGTTAAAATACCGTGTCGAGACTAACGGACTTAAGACTGCACATACTTCCAACATCATAGAGCGGCGATAGGCTCACAACCTGTGAAACTGAGCATTATGTGCAGTCGCTTTGTGAAAAGTGGACTATGGTAGAGGACTGCTTTTGCTGTCCTTAGGGGGCGTCCATTAATACGTGGTATTTTTTTAACATTTTTTAACCCCCTCTCCCTCTTGGTGATACGTGGTGAGGTTTAAGACTCAACCAAAATCACGTTTTAGTATTTTATCTTTAAATAAGTATAGGTATAAAATATAATCTAATTTTATTCTAGAAAATTAAGGACCATGATAAAAATGTCTAGACAGAAAGGTTGCAGGTAGTTTTTTTTCAACGGAGAGTCAAGGTCACACTTCACGCCGCTTTCGGTAATTAAAAATCGGGTGTTTGACGAAAACATACATACACGTGATATCTTACTACACCCCCCCCACCCCTCACCCCTTGTGATATTTCGTGATTTTTGCCGACCCCCCCCCCCCCCCCCCCCCTTTACAAAATGTTGTGTTAATCTTTTTTTAAAGCGGCCTGTATACTGCGTAGGGTTGTCAACTTTAAAAAAATAAAAAAAGTATTTTGAGGTTAGATAAGAAAAATAAACAGTATTTTATAAAAATGGACAGTATTCTATTTTTTTAAAGATTTAAATATGGCTGCGCTGCACCGCGCGGACAACGTTCGCAACTTTTTTACTTTTTAAACAGGTATGTATATATATGGTTACCAGTGCACAGTGATACTAAAACAGTATTTTGGATACTTTATTTTTGTTCAACAGTAAAAAGTATAATGTAGAGAAAAACAGTATTATACTGTTTTTAACAGTAGGTATAGTTAGCAACAATAGCTGTGACTGTCCACAGCAGGGCAAAGCCTCCATTATTAATCAAAAAATCAAGAAATGACTACAATCATTGGTAGACTCATTATTATCACATGCCCGGGCAAATGTTTATTTTTCAATAAACATCCACTTAAATTTCGGTTCAAACATATATAAGTACCTACTATCGCGGAATCCGTCGCTTTACCAATCTAAAGGCTAAAATCCCTTGCACAACGCGTCGTCATTTGGTACGGGCACGTACCCGGGCTGGCGGTGCGCTTCATACGAAAATTTCTGGAAACTTGTAAAGCGACGGTGACCCCGATAGTACAACGTAGCTAAACCAGTTTGACCATTAAACTTCCCCGGGCGGGCGGCATTCGGGTTTGTCGCTCCGGCAAACTTCCACGACTGACTGGCTGAACTTCGCAAAGCTGAGGTTGAAATTATTTCCGTCCTCACATGCTGAGAGCACTTGCTCACTCCTCCAGATGTGAATATTTGTTCATTGCTGAAGATGCTAATGGGAAATGAACAATTAACTATTCTACACTAGATATCCTAACTGTAAATGCGCAAGTGTGTTTTTTTTACGCTTCAACGCTTAAAAACTAATACGATTTTGATGATTTTTGGTAAAAATATAAATTATACTTTTATGAAGCCGCTGGCAAAAGCTAGCTCTGTATATTTCACACTTGGTTAGGTCCTAGAGATGAGTTAGTAAAATCGTAGATATCTTGTGAAGATAACTTAAAAAACATTATTAGGTATACAGCGTAACCGCCTCGGTCAGATCCTACATGCATACATACATATAATCACGACTATTATCCCCAAGGGGTTAGTCAAAAGCAGTCCTCTGCCATAGTCCACTTTTAACCAAATAGTGACTGCACATGTGTGGTAGCCCATCGCCGCTCTATTCTGTCGGATGTATGTGAGAGAGAGGATGGTAATTTTCTTTCACAGCTACGTGACACGGGTACAGATCCTACATAGCTATATTATATCCCTTATCACGTGTAGATAACTATTTTCTATGTATGTGCATTGAAGTGTATATCTATCTATCTATTTATATCAGATTCAGCTTCATTCCTGCTAACCCCAGATTACAGGTACCAAATTGGCTTGCCAAACGTAACAATTTAGCTCGAACGTCGTTCGTTAACTGCAGACCCTAGGGTTTAATAAAGTTGCATTTAGCACTCCAATTATTAACTAATCCCGTGGGAGGGATCTTTTGTGTAACATCCCGTTTGAGTTACAACATTATGAGCATCCATACATAGGTACATGTGAATTCACGACTGTTATCCCCGAAGGGGATTATGTTTACTGAGTTCAGGAGAACATTTTTAAAAACTTTGTTGCAATAAGTAGCCTGTAACTTACAGGTACGTATGTAAGTACCGTACCGGCTGTAAGCCCCACGGTACTTCTCTATTTATACCAACATAATTCTAAAATTCCTACAGTATGTACTTAGTACCTAATTAAATTTAAATTAAGTAAATTTAAATTTAAGTAGTTAATTATTTTAAATTTAATTTACTTATGATTCCAAGTGATCTGTGTCGTGGCAGTTTGTAACTAAGGCCACACTACATCATTATAATGCCTAATCATGTATATTTAATATTTTGGTGTGTGACTTGTAAACTGTTCTTAAATAAATAAATAAGGCTTAGTCAGTGACCAGGCAATGAGGACCGTAAAAGCAGTCTAGTCCACTTTTCACCAAATTGCAACTGCACATGTGCTCAGCGTGATAGGTGGTGAGCTCATCGCCGCTCTATGCTGTTGGATGTATGTGCAGTTTCTCTTTAGTCCGTTAGTCGCCTTTTACGACACCCAAGGGGAGAGAGGGGGCGGTAGTATTCTATTAATAGGCCGTTAAAAGGGGGGTGTCACTCCGCAGTTTAGGTAGGTTCGTTTGGCGCGCCTCCCAGGCAGGCCGCAGGCGCATGGCAGTAAAGGTTGCCGCGAGCCATAGCACCAACACCGAGCGCCGAGTCGCAACACGAGTAATCCCTGAGGCGCGCGCGTAAACCCTACGCTCTGTGACGTCATGACGTCAAATCGATATCAAGTCAGCGTTGCTCATCGTTGCTTAACGGAATATTTAACGGAATATGAACGCTCAGGTCACACGATAAGTTTAAATTTCGCGTGAAAGTCGTTAGACAGTGAACCTTCTGTACGTAGTACTATTAGTTATTCTGTGCCGTTTCCAGCACAACACGAACATCCACTATACCCAAAATATAGTTATGAAGCAATCTCCTAAAGCTAACCAGGCTATAAAGTTTGGCTTCGAAATAATTTCATTATATATAAGGTGACTGCTAGAAACTGCAAGAAACTTCAAGGGCTGGTCAGGTCAAGTGTTATAAACATGACAAAAATGGTCTCATTGCAGACTAACGTAGGTACTTATCGCCCAGCTGACGCGAACGGGTCAACAGACGGTCGGCCGGGCGGCCGTTGCCCGCGCGTTGTAAATAATCGTTATTTTTAATTGTTTTTCATTTAATTTTTCTTAATTATGTCTTTGCTTTAAAATAAATTAGATACTCAGGCTATCAAATTAAAATTCATAAAATGAATTATTTAATGAAAAATAAAAAAACACAAATTTCATTTTTGTCATGTCTAAAACCTTGACCCGACCAGCCCTTGTAGTTTCTTGCGGTTTCTAGCAGTCGCCTTATATAGTAATGAAGCAATCTCCTAAAACTAACCAGGTCATAAAGTTTGGCTTTGAAATAATTTCATTATATATACAAGATGGAAATTGAATAGAACGATAATGGAGCAATAAGCGGAGCGAACGCTGTGCTCAATTAATTTGTAACTGAATGGATTGGAACTTTTAGCGGAAATTAAATTGATTTATAAACTGATGAAGCAGTTTTGTACTTTAAAGTGTTCTCTGCTTGGCAAAGACTTGCTCCTATTCTTTCTTATAGATAATAGTGGCGAGTATAATCAATAATCTGTGTTTGATTTATGATAGATTCTTAAATAATAAACTCATATAAGATAAAATGTTTTCTAGAAAAAATTAACCAGTCTCAGGAATAGCATTATGTGAATGCAAAATTTCAATAATATAAATTCATATAAGTATTATTATTATGCTTGTGGTTCGCCACTATTATTAATATTATACTTTATTGCACAAAAAAATCATATATACACAGGTTACACAGGACATACGTTTACCTATACAAAGGTGAGCTTCTCTCTAGAAGAGATATCTGTAGAATATTTTTTTAACATTTAATTCTATTTGTCCTTTGTAGTTTACCAATTTTATTATTAAAGGAAGTTTTATTTGTTTACTCACCGAACTGCATTGGGTCAGCGTGGAGGGTTATAATGGTCCAATCCTGCGAGTTCATTGATTTAGTTTTCATTATTTTTAAAATTTTATTTAGTATATTGGCAAAGCAATGTACTAAAATACTTGCCTAATGTGAACAAGGTTTTATTTTTATTTTATTTAAAAAAAAGGAGGCAAACGAGCAGGCGGGTCACCTGATGGAGAGTAATTACCGCTGCCCATGGACACCCGCAAAAGCAGAGGATTCCCAAGCGCGTTGCCGTCCTTTAAGGAAGGAATAGGGTTGAGAAATGAATAGCAATCGTGAGGGGGCGGCGGGGGAAGGGCCTCCGGAACCCTCACTGGCCGGACGAAACACAACAGTACCAAGTGCCATTATTTCACGCCGGATATTCGTGAGAGGGTGGTATTACCCCGGGCGAACCGGCCCAATGCGTGCTGCAACGCAGCGTGGCTCTACCACTCAGTCAGTGTCACTCATTTAGCACCACCCAGGGGTAAACCTACAGACGCGAGTACTTTTAACCCACAATTTTTAGTTTAGTTGCTGTAACTATTGTTACTGTTGCTTTAATTTAGTTGCTAACATTATATTGACGATATTATATCAATTAATATACCTAAATAAATATTAGTTCGTTATTATATTAGGGATTCAATGTCTATGAACACTTCATAAATGACCTAGTTACCTACTCATTTTTCATATTTACCAAGGACGAATGTATTTACTTAGAACATCGAACAGTATGAAAATAGCCGTTTATATCCCATTGTATCTGTTTGTACTAACGGCCGGAACTAGGACAAGGAACAAAAAAAAACATCGTCACTAATTACCCCCATTTCACGAAGAATTACTCACTTAACCCTCTTTTCGCGAAACGAACGGCTTCTTCATAACGGCCCCGGAGTATTCTGAAAGCAATGCGGGCGCACCTAGTTTGTGGCCACGCAAATTAATCCAAGGAGGTTTCTTTTAACGCACTCGCTAATGTTAATACCGGTTATTACGACCGACGGTAATGTATAACGGTAAAAAATACGCGAGTCGTTTTTTATTTTCCCTTTTACGCGGAGCACTGTTAATGGGAGGTTGAGTTATGGAAATCGTCTGATTTTAAAGTTTTAAAGTTGAGTGCTGTGTTCAATAAAATTCTAGATTGTCATTGGCTTTACGAAGGTCATTGGGCAGGGCCCTAACTCACCACGCTGGGCCAAAGTGGGGTAGTGGGTATTTACGACTACCGTCTTTCGACAGCAACCGGAACCAACGGCTTAATGTGCCGTTGGAAAGCTCGGCCTTCAACTCACCTGATATAGCGAGTGATAAGGTCAAAAGTCAAGGTGGTAGGCAATGACCTTTTATAAAAAACATCATTGGTGGTAAGATAAAAAAAACATATTATACAATTCAAAGAGTGCTTATCAATATAGTCTACTTCAATAATGTTTTTTAAATTTTAAAACTCAAACTCACCTTGATTTCTGAACCACTGAGGGGCTGGCTATCTTATATCTTACTGTCGGAACACAAAATTAGGCTAACATACAATAGGTACCTACGTTATATGGAACTCTCTTCCCGCTCCCTCGCCCAGAGAAGATCTTGACGGGGAAGGGCGAGGCCTACCCTACTAAAAACTGGTTAAGTTTCGTATCGGCACCTCCCCATTTCGGCACCCATGAATTTATGAACTCGATAAATTTCAATCAGATACAGTCACCGGCAAAAAAGAACGAGTGCTGTTTGTATAGGTACATATTTTACTGGTAAAATACACTGAAATATTAAAATGATTGCCAGTGGGAACCGAACGGGACTGTACTTTAGAAGCGGCATCTCAAGAGTGCCGATATGGGAAGGTGCCGAAACGAAACTAAACCTAAGAACTCCTACTACTACTACCTAGCACCATTAATGTCATGGAGATGGCTCAGGACCACGAACGGCAAGCACCAAGTGGCGGTCCTCATGGCTTAGTCTCTATCCATCTGAGGATTATATTCGTGAGTAGCCGGGTCCACACCGGACGCATGGGCTCGCGCGGCAGCCTCGATTAGTGGCTCGTGAGCATGGCCTCGCGAGGCAGACTCGAGATGCACTCCCGAAACACAGAGGCGAGCCTCGCAAGGCAGGCCGAGCCATCAGAAGTCCCCGAGAACCACCGTCTACACCGAACGCACAGCACATGCTGAGGCACCTCTAAGCGCGTCCCGTTTACCGACAGCCGACGGCTCGACCCCGAGGCACGCTCGGCCGAGGCAACGTGCGCCCGAGGCAGCCCGAGCCGAGCCACGCCCACACCGGCTGAGGCATTGGCCCGCGAAGCTGCACCGCAGGCCGTGCTCGGTCGGTGTGGACGCGGCTAGTGTAGTGCAGTCAAGGAAGTTCCCGGCCGATCACTTTTCAGCGATATATTCGCTTGCACACGATCTACGCGCACGCTACTATATGTATAGGGTTGCCAACTATACCGTTAAAAACACTAAATTATACTTTTTACTGTTCAACAAAAAGAAAGTATCCAAAATACTGTTTTGGTATCACTGTGCACTGGTAACCATATACCTGTTTAAAAAGTAAAAAAGGTTACGAACATTGTCATACGACAAAGGTCCTCGCGGTGCAGCAGCGCGTTCCAATCTTTGTGAAAAATTAAATACTGCCATTTTTTTAAAATACTGTTTATTTTTCATATCTTACCTTAAATTACTTTTTTCTTCTTCGAGTGGCAACCCTATGAATGTAGGCGCGGTCGGAATAGAGTGCAAGCGAATTTTGCCGAAAAATGGTCGATCGGGTAAATCCTCAACTGTACATGTAGGTAGCTATGTAATTATTATTTTCTTTTTTTGTTACCTGCCTGTTGAATGTTTATTTGTGACTGTGAGCGTGTTAAGTGATCCTAATAATGGTTTTCTTTCTTTCTTTCTTTCCTAAGGTCAATTCACACATATCAGTGAAGTCACAATTCCGACACAGGACGTAAGTAGGTACTGTACGGCACAGTGCGAAATATTCTTTCGTACATTCGCTATGAACGCATCCCCACTTGTCAGTGTCAGTGACGACACAGTGCTCTCAGTGTTGATGCTGCTCTTCTTCTTCGTCTAAAGCAATAGCTATCATTGCTAGCTAGATAGCAACAGTTACGATACATGACGACGGACAAGACACACTGAAGCTCCGTGAACTGGGTACTGACATATTGTGTGAAATGAATCACTTACGCAACTACTGATACTGAACTGAGAAAACGTTGACGGAACCTGTGACTTCACTGATATGTGTATCGACCTTTACTGTGATTATAATGTTGTTACGTTTACTTTGCAGAATACTGCCACCCGTACGAGCCGTTCAAGTGCCCCGTGGACGGTAACTGCATCTCGATACAGTACCTGTGCGACGGTGCGCCCGACTGCATCGACGGCTACGACGAGGACTCGAAGCTGTGCACCGCGGGTCAGTGGACTCATTCTTATACTGTTTTCTTTCATTTTTTTTATATATATAAGAAAGAGGCCAACGAGCAGGCGGGTTACCTGATGGGGAGCAATCACCGCCGCCCATGGACACCCGCAAAACCAGAGGAGTCGCAGATGCGTTGCCGACCTTTAAGGAAGGAATAGGGTTAAGGAAGGAATAGGAATTGTGAGGGGTGGGGGGGGGGGGGGGGGAAGGGGCCTCCGGAACTCTCACTGGCCGGACGAAACACAACAGCACCAAGTGCCATTATTTCACGCCGGATATTTGTGAGAGGGTGGTATTATCCCGGGCCAGCCGGCCCAATGCGTGCTGCAACGCAACGCGGCTCTACCACTCAGTCAGTGTCACTCATTTAGCACCACCCAGGGGTCACGTGTAGGGTCTCAAGGGTAAACCTACGGACGCGAGTAACTTTAACCACTAAAACTCTTCGAGTTATAGACCCGCCCGAGGACTTCTATTATTCTGTGCCTGAGGTTAACCCATCTTTAAGAGGGTTTATGCATTCCGGTTTCGGTGTCACTGTGAACTGCACTTGGCTACCGAAAGTTAAAAGCTACTAGATGGGACCGCAAGAGTTTTGGTCAACTGACTTCCACATTTAGAAGATTGCACCCAATGTGATGATGGTTTCCCATTCAAACTTCCATGTTCAAAATTTTACAAAGTAATCAATCAATTTTAATGAAAGTTTGCTTGCTAACATTAAAATACAGAGATCTTAATATCGTAGAATGCATTTAGATGAAACGCTTATTTAGCTAAGTTATTGGTATTTTAAACTTTTGAGTAATTCGTAATATTTTATGTTTGTTGCGTTTATAACTCTCAAATTTACTTTAAACAAAAATTACGAATCTTTTTACTCATTATTTATAAATTAAAAGAGTAAGGCATACGCATGGAATAGTGAATTTGGACTATACGAGATATAAGGAACCAAGCTTCAACAATGCAAGTACGCTTTACGGTCGTACCGTACATAATTGGTATTTAGATCTTAATATGTGATCAATTTAAAGATAAACAAATATATAATAAATAAGGTTTGGGCAGTTTATTGGGTGTGTGCAACTGTGCAGTAATCCACAATAAAATTAACTGGCTCCAAACTATTAAGTACTTTATTTCACTTACACACAACATCGGCGATTCAGCTCTTAATGTCAACCGGAAAAAAAATATTTTTAATAAAACGTCAACTTCTTAGAATGTCAACTTCTCGAAAAGTCCATTACTCACATTATAACTTCGGATTAAATTTACCTTTACAAATGATGTTTTATGTTGCCGACAGTGTTGTAAATATCCTTTGCAGAATACCGTGTTATCTTTGCTACATAACAAGGAGGAAGCTGCAAAAACGTTTTTAATAACAAGCATGTCGGTAACATATGCTCCATATTACGGAACAGGAAAAAAGATCCCCTTTTATCTATATAGCCACGAGAAAACACAAGGATATTAAGTGTACACCTCACCTCGTTCATATATCAACACAAAATAAAATTGGATAACAAAATATCAATTTCGTTATAACTACATGCTGACATGGTATATTAGTACGTAGATCCTATTAATGACATACATACATAGATAAAATCACGACTATTATCCCGAATCCCCTGCTTTTGCTGTCCTCATTGCTCTGACTAACCCAGTCAGAGCAATGATGACAGCAAAAGCAGTCCTCTACCATAATGGACTTGGGAAAAATGAAAAAAAGTTCATTTTTACTTTATCTTTATAGAAGTCCTTATTCTAAAACCAATAGTTTTTATTTCACTTCGATATGAGAAGTATTTACAAAGTTATTGTACATAAATAATTGCATAAAACATTACTACCTCGCTTAGTTCGCTCGCTGGCACTCGTGACGTGACGTCATCGTATCCGATAGCCCCCGCCGCCGCTCTCGCTGCCCGCACCCGGCGGGCGTCCGATTACATTACTTACTATTTGCACAATTAATTATTAAGTAATCTGTTGTGGCACAACTGCACTGGTTCATATGGACATATTAATGAAACGAAGTCGCGCGAGTCGCGCCACCCGGCACCCGTGCGAGAGAATGGAATCCGATGACGTCACGCCGCAGGTTTCGCGCGTATTTTGATTGTCACAAAAACAATAGCGCGTGGTCATTTTTATGAATCTTTAAAAAATTATTGTGAAGTATTTTGAAGGGTTACAGAAAAAAAAAATGTCATATTTTAAGTTAAAATGTATATATTAAAAAAATAAATAAATAAAAGTGCACTTTTCACCAAATATCGACTGTACTATTATTTATTCTGTGGCTCTATGCTGTTTAATATGTTGCCTTTTACGACACCCAAGGGAAGAGAGGGGGTGGTAGTATTCTTTCACCGCCACTCGACACGGTTATGTTATTACTACTTACATGGTATATTAGTACGTAGTAACTATTAATTTATCTGTTTAGTATACGCAGTATTCAGTAAAAGGTAGACATTAATCCTGCAACTGACCCGTCCAATTAAGTACGATAACCAATTATTTGTAAGGGATCAACAGGAAATTGCAATGTAAAAATTCAGCTGTTTCATACAAAACTTCAATAACTATTCGACTTTTGCTGTGTTTGTATTTTGAGTTAAAAAAACTTTGGTCTTGTTTTTCTCTGGACAACCTTACGGGTCGACAATAAGAGAATGTCTCAGGGCATTAAGTCCGCTTGTTCCTATGCTTGTGCAATACACAATCATTTATTATTATAAATAAAGTCGTGATATAGAAAGATTGATAAAGGACAGTGGTTTTTCTTATGTTATTTGTAAATAGCGGGCCGCTAGTAACAAAAGAAATTCAAGTACCTACCTACTCCGAAAACTGTCCCTTAACTGCACTGGCCTTTAGTTAGAATACGCTTCGGCAAACTACGGCGTAGTAAACTAACGAAATTGCTACGGGGCGTCTCGTAGCCTGGGGACTACGCACTACGAGTGTTATTGGTGGGGCGTGGAAGGGTTATACTTTTAAATAATTCAATTGACACGCGTAGTGTGTGTTCGTGTAACGTAATTCAGTCAACTGAGTTAACTCAGTTATGCTAGTTTCCTTTAGTGTGTAACGGGGATAATCGTTTGTTAACTGGCTTGCCATTACCGCGGCGGAGAATTTATTTATCATTTATTTATTTATTTCATCTTATCAGCATATACAATTATACAATGTAGTATGTCTCGCCAAACTGTAAAAGCAGTTTGTTGGCAAGTTAGCACTCCTAACAATCTTATTGTGTAGGTATTAGTGCTGAAAGGATTCCTGGTATTTAGCTTAGAATTAGGATGAGAAATATCTGCACCGATAATCGCCGATTAAGATTAGATTTAGGATTATTAATAGAAGGAAATGTTGATCGTTTAAAACCACCAGATATTATTAATAATAATTTCCAACGAAAAACACGACACAACAAACGAACGAGGTTATGCTTGCAATGACAGTACCTCAGAATAATAACCTATAAAAAACCTAACCTAACTCTAGAGAGGAGAGTGAGGTTAGGTTTTTTATAGGCTATTAACTAATTGTTATGTTATGGACATTTTTTTCTCTTAAATAATGGCTTCTTGCGATCAGCACATTTAGCCAGTGTCAAGTTTTTTATTTTTTTTTTTTTATACTAAGCCCGGCAAATGACCCCACTCCACCTGATGTTAAGTGGAAATGAGGTCCAGGCGCGAGGACAACTGGTGCAGCGTAAGAGACGTAGCATCAGTCATCCTCACTCTGCCGGCCCACAAAGTGCTTCTTCACGCCTCGTTTGTTTAGTTTCGTCGTTTGTATAGTAATTATTGCTTTCTTTACATTAAAAGTGGATGATAATGAGTGATAATGAACGTTTAATGGTGAATGATTTTCCCCCAAACCCCTTGAGACTCAATAAAGCTGTGGGACTTTATTGAGGTCTCACACGGACTTCTTGAGAGAATTTGAAAGTGATTAAGTTTTATTTGCTAACACTCATGCACGTTCACCAACACATAACAGTAAATAATCCACCATTATTTCACATTAATATTTGACAAAACACAAATTAAAGAAAATAAAACAAAACTGCAGACATGACGCTTCACTTTTCCGCCAAGAAGTCCGTTAAGGACATTACATTGTCAGATATGTAATTTATTTTTGTCAATTTACGGGAAAGGAATTAGGCCATACAGCCAATTTTACTAAAAACAATTATCGTGAAGAATCGTATGTAATAATCGGTGATTAGGATTAATCGGAAATATATCGAATAATTAAGATTTGGAATTATCGAACTCTAATCTTAGCATCACTAGTAGGTATACCAAATAAACCTGTAATAATAAAATTGTAAAAAAGAAGAGATGGTACTAGGTTTTTGGTGGGTATGGCCCTCCCCCCTTCCTGCTTTCATAGCTGAGCTGGTGGAAGAGAGATGAGTCCCACGTAACCCAGAGTCACACGCATCTGAGGCCTTGGTATTTGTGTTCAATATCGATTCTAACGTGTTAGTGCAGACGAAGATAAAACGGTGGTAGTTAGCCAGGCGGACTTACTACTAGCCCTATAGCCAAGCAAAAACAGTACGAACATGTTATGGAACCCCAGACCACTGGCTCTAAGAGTTACACCACAGAAGTTAACTGTGTAATATCGCAGATTTAGTCTCGCAAACTTCCAGACGGTTGTTTATTTTTATTGCCCATTACACGCCAGTTTACGAGGGTAGGTAGCGAAATTCATAGCATTAAAAAAAACGTAGGTTTTAACTCGTAATTCAGCGGATGGTATAGATCTTGGGAGCCATTAATATCCGGTCCTCACCTAACGACCGTTGAAAATTTTAGTAAGGCACGCTGAGCTCGGGAAAAAATCACGTAAGTTATAACATAGATTTAAAAATGTTAGATAGAAATATATACATACATAATTACACACATACATATAATCACGACTATATGTATGGGTTATCCCCAAAGGGTTAGTCAAGAGACTAGGCAATGAGGACCGCAAAAGCAGTCCTCTGCCGTAGTCCACTTTTAACCAAACAGCACATGTGCTCAGCGTGCGACAGGTGGAGCCTATCGCCGCTCTAAGCTGATGGATGTATGTGCAGTATTTAGTTCGTTAGTCGCCTTTTACGTAACCCAAGGAAATTTTTGAAATATTGGTGACTGATTGCGTGTTTGTCCTCGATTTCACCTGATTGAAAGTGATAATGAGGACGAAGATGAAGCACGCGCAGTCAGTAAAAAATGCCTGTTTACTCTCAGCGAAAATTTGGATATTGCGCTGGGCCTCGCGGTTGTTGCGCGGGGCGGGCTCCACGGTAATTCGTAAGCTCCATTCACATTTTTATCAAAAAGTTAATAACAATGTTTAGTTTTTACAAAATCCAAATCAGACCAGAAATCGAAAAGGCAAATATCTACGTGTTTATGATTTTATAGGAATTATTATTTTAAAACACGGTCGTAATGTGCATTTATATGAATTTTTAGAGGTAACTTCAGGATTTTTTTCTATCGAGCCAAATGTTTCCAATCGTGTTTGAAAATTGAAAATTTCAGTGCGAAATATCTAATATATTTTGAATAACAGCTATAGAAAACAGCAATTTTTTCCATTTTCACCCCCTAAGTCCCCGTTAAGACGCCCAAGTTGTAGCGTTCAGGAAAACAGACGCAAGGAGGTCATTCTTTCGAGTCGTAGATGCGTTGCCAGCCTTGAGAAAGGAGTAGAGACTTTTAGGAAGAAGTAGGAATTGTGAAGAGGGGCGTGGGAGATATGGACCTCCGGGTCACTCACCGGACAAAAATTCACAGATCTCGTGCTCTACACGACTTGAAAGGGCATTGAAAATGTACCTACATATTACAGATTATCGAATGCAATTTTCAGTAGGAACGCGTAATTTTTCTTTCGATAATTTTTATTTTTTTACAAAATCAAAAAAAAATATTTTTTTTCAACACCAACTTTTTCAAAATATTTTTAGATCATCTCAAAACCCTTCGAATTCCGCGTGATATCGCACCACGCGCCGCGCAAACTCGCAGCTAAGGGCACCTCTACAGCCTCAACCGTCACTAATATCAAAAAAGTGTAATAAGGTAAAATGTTCCTTAGTTCAATACCGAGGTGCTTTTCTTTTATTTTTTAAATCCGGCCCCGTTCTCGAGATATCGGGAATTTTCTGGCAAAACACACGTTTTATCGGTCAAAAAAAAAGTCGGTATTTTTCAATTTCTAAAAAAAGTTTTTGACTTTTCCAAAATATTTTTACATAATTTTAAACCCCTTCGAATTCCGCGTCTTTTGAGCCCTCATACGTCCTCGTGGCCTTATTAAACCTCAGGGTATCACGGGCGAGTCGCACTTTCAGCTAAAATGGGGGGCCCTACTGGAGCGAACGAAAAAACATTTTCAATGTTAAAAACAACTGCAACGAGCAATGCTGTAGAAGTATTTATACCTCGTGCATGGGTCAGATACAGCCACGATAGCCTGGTTGGTAGACCTGACCCGGTTTGTCAGAAGGATACTTACATAGAACGAAGACTATTATCCCCAAAGGGTTAGTCAGAGACTAGGCAATGAGGACCGCAAAAGCATTCCTTGTCATAGTCCAGTTTTCACCAAATAAGAATTTCACGTCTGCTCAGCGTGACACGTGGTGAGCCCATGCGCCGCTCTATGCTGTTGGATGTATGTGCTGTCTTTAGTCCGTTTGTCGCCTTTTACGACACCCAAGGGAAGAGAGGGGGTGGTAGTATTCTTTCCCGCTACGCGACACGGTTGTCAGAAGGTGCGATTTAGGTAAAGGCTGTTTATGTACAGTCACGAGCACCGTATGTATACACTTTGACTCTTATTCCATTGTAATAAGAGTTACAATTGTTTACATATTTTTGCTCGTGACTGTACAAACTCTGTCAAGATTGGAATGGTCCATGTTTATCGATGTACTTATAATAGATTGAGGTGGGTGGACACGACATCGTAAGATAACAATAAATATTTCCTTGCACAAACTATATCACAACAAAAGTTTCGTCGTAACAATATAAACAAGTCCAGCACTGTGGCGATAGAATAATAATAACAGAGGATAAAAATAACAATGTTATCCTTTGTTTTTATCAAATCAATGTAACTAACTTAAATCGAATTGATATGTTTTTCTGTCTTTCCTCTATTAACATTTACAACCTCATGTGAATGGTTAGACCACCGGTATTTGTACTATTATGTATTCTATGCTGGGATCAGTTTCTGAGGTCCTGAGTTCTATTTTGTCATGTAGTTGGTTGTAGTCTTTTTTTGTTTTGATTGGCTCAGTTTGGTATAATAATAAAGTTTATAACGTGTAGGAATTGTTTACGTACGCATTGATAACACCAACTTATTTAAGTTTACTGCCTTATCTAACTCCATATTAAGTAAGTAGTTTCATTGTTCCGATAAATATTATTATCCTCGTCGTCATCAGCTGAAATACCTCCATTGTTGGTCTTCACCACTCCACCATGACCGGGCTTGTGCATAAAAAAATAGAAATCTAAACTAGGTATATATAATTTGGATAGGGTGCACTTTAACAAAATAACTCAACATCGACAAGAACCACCTTTAGCTCCGATGTTGGTTCATAGATGGCGCTGATGTCATGAAGACACTTTCTGTTTCTCGATACCCAGGGTTTTCGTGACGTCATGAGTTCATGACATATAATCACGACCGTTATCCCCGAACAGAGACTAGGCAATGAGGACAGCAAAAGCAGTCCTTTACCGTAGTCCACATTTCACCAAACAGCGATTGCGCATGTGCTCAGCGTGACAGGTGGTGAGCCCATCGCCGCTCTATGCTGTTGGATGTATGTGCTGTCTTTAGTCCGTTAGTCGCCTTTTACGACACTCAAAGAGACGAGAGAGTAGTAGTACTTATTATTTCACCGCTACGCGACATGGTTCAACAGAAATTTCTAATAAACGTATATGTTTGTGGTTTTCAGCCAAACGCCCGCCGGTGGAGGAGACGGCGTCTTTCCTCCAATCGCTGCTGGCGTCCCACGGCCCCAACTACCTGGAGAAGCTGTTCGGCAGCAAAGCCAGGGATGCCCTGGAGCCACTCGGAGGCGTCGAGAAAGTCGCCATTGCTTTATCAGGTACTTACTCTCGCGCATACGGCCTGACGGTGCACGACCACCACTGAATTAAGACGCGCGCGGAACTGACCAAAAATTCGTTTCCAAATTTTTGGACACGACGACTACTTATTTAAAAATGTTTTCTAAAGTAAGTTTACTTATATTAAAACATTATTTGCTTTAATTTTTGCATTTACACAATACCCGATACATAAATTTCGCTAAAAGGTCTCTCTCTTTATTTACAAACTTACTTCAGTCATAGCGATTACAAGCAAATTTTGAAACTTTTAGATCGAGTTAAGCTTTTGAAACAACGCCTAATAGACGCGGTTACAACACCTCAGAAGATTTTCATTTAATTATTCAACGGAAGCTCTTAACGTCCCCACTGCCAGATTGCCTGACTGAAAACATAATTTTGTTACTTCCGACTGCTAAGAACTTTGAATTTAGATATCTTTTAGATTGAGGATATTTTCCGTTGCTTTGTTTAATTAGGCTGTGCAGTTAACAAAGGCTCGTAATCGGATATTTCCGAATCTCTTTCCAGAAATATCGTAATGGGACCAAGATCCCAGCTTCACTTCTCCGTACTTCGAAAGACACGTTAAGGCGTTGGTTCTGGTAATCCGGTTGTTGTTGTATGATGACTTGTCTTGTCTTGGTCGGAGCTTAACATCATATTATGAAGATATATAAATGTGAGGCGTGAACTTATAGAACTTACTACTCTACACAAGTTGGTTCACTCAAGCCTTAAATCGAGTTATTTTCTCTGGTCACTAAATATTAGGTAAATAAAACTTATCCCTAGACGTCCTCTGCCAACGTTTGACATTCCCACTTTCCGGAATAACATATCTTTTAACAGCCCTATTGCTCGTATGTGCAGAGAATTTAACAAACTTACTATGGATCACAACTCTCTTGATATTTTCAATAGGAACACTAATGTGTTCAAAAATTCCATCTAGACCTTATTAGTCGACCCAGATGGCTAAACGCCCATGAGTTTTAAAATTTTTAAACCATAAAGTAATTTTTAATAATCTTTGTCAATCTTTTGTTTACACATGCTAAGCACACATAAACTAGTTGAGTTAACACATTTAGGACATTAGTCTAGTATAAGATTTTGTTAAACCTATTATGTATTTATAGCTTTTTTACGATTATGTCTCTTGTGTAAATGACAGTTGTTAACAATAAGTTACTCGAATTTAATATTCTGATTGAGTTATGCTAGCTTTTTAGTTTGGTTACATTATGGTTGTACACTAAAATCCTAGACATAAACCAATGGATGAAAAGCGAGGCATTCTCTACACCAGTGTCTCTGACTACTAACCGGGAAGCCCCGTCAACAAATTGTAAGGGTTTTTTTTCTGAATAAAAACATTTTTGATTTGATTTTTTGATTTGTTAACCCTTGAGCCCAACAATGACACCACTAGGACATTGTTGGGCTCAAGGCTTTTCACAAGAACAATAGCAATTAGGCAGACTGAGCCATAAGGACCACAACCCACTAAGCTGGCCCATGTTGGTTGGCTCACTTACCAAGTCAAGGGTCAAGGTAGAAAAAACTAAAGCACATACATAGATACATAGATTCACGACTATTATCCCCAAAGGGTTAGTCAGACTAGGCAATGAGGTCCGCAGAAGCAGTCCTCTGCCATAGTCCACGTTTCACCAAATTTTAACTGCACATGTGCTCAGCGTGATAGGTGTGAGCCCATCGCCGCTCTATGCTGTTGGGTGTATGCGCTGTCTTTAGTCAGTTAGTCGCTTTTTACGACACCCAAGTTCGATCGGTAGTATTATTTTAGTGACGACTTTTAGTTTTAGCCGCACACACACGGCTCACCGCTACAGACAACTAAAGTGTGCAATATTCCTCTTTCAGAATCGCAGACGATCGAGGATTTCGGCGCGGCACTCCACCTGATGCGATCGGACCTGGAACACCTGCGCTCAGTGTTCATGGCGGTGGAGAACGGTGATCTGGGCATGCTCAAGTCCCTCGGCATCAAAGACTCCGAGCTGGGCGACGTCAAGTTCTTCCTCGAGAAACTGGTGAACACCGGTTTCCTCGACTGAATAGCACCGGAGTCTGCCTCTGATTACCACCCCGTCGTCCAGTTTGGCCCCATCAGCTCCTCCTTCTACAGCTACCTTCCTTACGACTCCGTTAAGTATAAAAGAAAGTGAACACTCTCTTTTATATTACCCACTCCTTAAATCCCGCGCGATTGTTGTATGTCTGTTGATTTCCAATTCAAGTCTTGTAACATCGGTAGCCAGATGTGACTTCTACAACCGGCCACAAGGACTCGATCTGGCCCTACCGATGGCGCCCAGACTTTTATCTCATGTAAAAGTAGATACCAGTAGATAGACAAAAGGGTATTATTTTTCAGAAGAAACCCCTAGGATAGGTATATTTTTATATTAAAATGCTTCGCTAGGTGAAAGTCCTATAGATAATTTATATTGTCGATGGTGAAAAATGTGTTGGCTCGTATCAGGGGTACTCGCGTCATCGTCAGTGTTGTACAACGTTATTCGGCAAGAGAATGTGAGCGTTGTGGATCTTTAATGAAGTAAGAGAATGTATACCTGTCTGATGACCCTGATGTGAGCCGTCACGTGTTGTATGAGTGTGATTGCCTTGTATGTCGCCCTCAGAATTATAACAAATTATTATTCTGAGGTGTCGTCCTATTACTCTTTTACCCAATGAACAATGTCAGAGGCGACTCCAGTAGGTACTGCGTCCATTCGAAGCGAGATATAAAGCATGAAGTCGGCTGATTTGTTTCGGTTGAATAGAGAAAAATGTCCTTAGTATATAAATTAAGATTTGTTGAAAGAATGCAAGCGCTTTATATCTGGCTTTTGGAAAAATCCAGAATAGGACCATGGATACATATCATTTTAATAAAACTTAGTTAGTAGGATAATGAATACATATCATAGTTGATAATCTGTAGTGGATAATATACAATTATTTTAATATGATCGGTATTTGGAGTGTTTTATGGAACATTTTTAGGCCCATTCCGTAGGAACTTGAGTCATCATTTAAAAAAAATCGAAAGCATGTTTTAAACGGTGCTGCATTCGAAACAGCAAACATATCAAAATTATGTGATTATATACTTAATAGATTAGTTGATGTGTGTTATTAAAATATAATAGATATAAAGTAGTTGCAAAGTTATTATAATCGATGGTAGTTAATGTTAAAAAGTTTATTCAAAAACATTAATATAATTAAAAAATAATAAGTTTAAGTATTGTCGTCTTTTGTTGTTTTTTTTTATTTATCCATGTAATTTGATGTTGTACCGTCGGCTAAATAATTGGTCTACCACTTAACAAGTCATAAAAATAAATCGGCAGGACACATTAAATCGTCAGGTTCCAACAAAAAATATATTTACATTATTTATTAAACTACTAGTCTCGTACAATTTTAGCTATAACCTGTTCTAGTCAAAACTGGTAGACCAGTTTCTCGGCTGACTGTATCTAATTTTTCTTAATAACTTTTGTCAAATGCGGGCTAAAGGGACAACGAATTACCTACTTTGTAAAGGAAGTTGAAAGCTACGTATTAGAATTGGTAACATCTTTAAGGTTTGCGAAAAGTCAATGAGTGACGAAAAACCGGGTGACGTTGGTAAGTTTTTATTACCTAATTAAAGTTTTTTTAAGGCTGGGATTAAGATTTTTTGTTTTTTTTTTTATAAAAGTGAAACAGCCTGTATTTGCCAGAAGTTGTCTTATGCCTAGTACAAATTATGTTTCAAAAGTTTGAAAACAGTTTAGTTAGCATAAGTAAATGTTTTATTGATAAAAAATATGTTCATTGTTTTTATTAAGTATCACAAAAAAACTTAAATGTTTATTGAATCTATTTCTCTTCTTTCTTATAACTAGTTAATTTGTAATTCAAAAATCGTTTACCTACTAACTTGCAATTAATTGATTTGAAAAGCTCATAAGCTAATATTATTTTGACGTTTTTTTACAAAAGTTCAGTTATATACTCAATTATTACTGTGTCCAATAAACTTATCTAACAACTTACTTAGACGTAGTGGATCAATTTACCATTTCTATCCTACGTAAAGTTAGCATGTAAGGTTTCTAAGAATAGTGATTGTCACAACTAGGCAACTAGTACATAATCTTAACTTGCGTCAGAAAAGTTTTGACTATTTTTGACGTACCTATGCATAGCTATGCAGAAACGATATTTAAGCTCTGTTAGTTATGTGTCTTCATCTATGTATAAATAACGGCTTATCTTGAATGACAAATCAATAAATGAATCATCTTGAAAGTTGTGTTTCATTTAAAAATGTATTGTAACCTGATCCGATTTCCTGTCCTAATAGATGTTGCCATGTGGCGTTAAGTCCGCCTTTTGCATTTTTTTTATGCAAACATGATTAAATAAATAGGTAAATGTTTCACTATTATATTTAAGAATCAAACGAACTTACCTTGTGAAGTTTGATTCCAATTATTCGAGAATCTCAACCGAAGACGATTACTTATTACATGCAGCAGTACATGAGATGGTGCTATCTTCTTCACACTTTTAGATATATCCTAAAAAGAAATATCTTATTTCCGTTCCCTGCACTGGCAACCCCGCGTCACGAGACGTCATTATTTCAGAAAATTTTGTGTTATCCTCCACAATTTTTTATTTCATTTTTTGGGTTGGGAGGAATGGGTTGACGTAATCGTCTTCGGTTGAGACCCTCGCATAATTGGAATCAAACTTCACAAGGTAAGTTCGTTTGATTCTTAATTATACTTCGGGTCTCAACCGAAGACGATTACTTATTACATGCAGATGTTCAGAGCATTGTAATGTTAACACAATAAAAATAAAAAATTATGTCAATTTAAACTTTACAATATATAGGTAGTTTTTTATAAGTGCTTAAGCCTCCTTTAAACCTTAAAAGATGCATTTAATGGCTATCGATGCATTGGTCGTTTTCTAAACAATAACTTTAACAATTTCATTTATTTATTTGATTTAGTATTATTATTTTGTTGTGTAAATACTGCATTGACAAATTCATTCTGATTTGTACCTAAACATTTCTCCAACAGTATTAACAAATACATTTAAGTGACTCAGCCTCCAACAACTCTGCGAAACACCTCCAGACTAGATCTGTGAGCAGTGTGAGCAGTAAATGCCGAGCGAGTATTGTGACTGTGAGCTCCAAATAGACAGACAAATATCGGTATCGGCATGTCGTCCACTGTCTTGGAATCCTTATTTTTTTTTTTTTTTTATCTGCAACAAATGTTTTTGACCGCCTTTTTATGAGGTTGGCACAACCAGCAACAAATAACTGGGATTCTTACAAATATTGGACAATCTGATAGCGGTTGCCAAACGCGGGTCCTGAAGTCTAAATGAAGTCGGTAATTTCAATCACAATCACATAAATTTCATTCCTGAATTCATCTAAATCCCTCATTATACATTTATGTATAAAAACTAGTTCTGTTGCACGGTTTTTTAGTAATGCTTTTGTAAGTATTTGTGACAAATCCTATGACTCCAAAAAGGTGCTTGTACTCGTAGTTTTATTATTCAATACACACTCGTCATAGTTTGAGCTTATTTTTCGTGCGTAGGTACAAAACATAAACTAAACAATTATTGTAGAAAATTCAAATATTATGCGCAATTGTTCTAGAACCGGTTCCAGTAATTTCGCAAACGCAAATAGGCCGAACAGAAGAACATTAATTTCAACTGAGGCCTCAAAGTAAACCTTAACTTTTTCCGATCAGCTTTAATTTCAGTAGATACTTAATTAAAAATAAGCATCTTGAATATCAATTGTTGACAATAGTAGTTGTGATTTAATAATTTAAGGGCAGTTCGATTCTTTTAAATATAATTATTTTGAAGCTGCTTTAAATTTTAAGTGAATCTGTGAGATCCTTTACCTTTTTTTTTTGTAAACTTTTCCTGACCTTTATAAACACAACAAAAGAGAATCAGACAAATCAGTCGAGCCGTTTTCGTGCGCTTAGCAACACATTTGGCTATTCATTTTTATCTACATAGATTGAGATAGTAAGTAACAGACATGGTTTTGGGGTATAGTTGTTTTGTATAGGTTTGCCGGGAAAATGAATAATTCATTTACGAATCCAATGTAAAACATTACGATCCCTAGTGAGCTCACACTTTCTGTCATTCAATCATAAAAATAGATCAAGCGACTGCAGGAGCTCTGATTCCAACGTCTCCCTGTCAGATATCCGGCGGAACCTCGGCAGTCCCTCGGCGGTGTGAATGGTGCAGGTGGGCTTGATCGCAGCTCGATAACTACTACGCGCAGTGGCGCCCCCCCTAGAGTTTAAAGAACCTCGAAGTTGATCACAACTTCAGCCCGGGCATCAGCCCGAGACCCTGTACAGAGCGTTGGATTTTTGTTTTCTTTCCGAATCAAACTTGGTTATGGTATTAGGAGTCTTAATATTATTATGCTCAGAAAGTGAAGTTTTAAAACTTTTATTCATATTTACCTCCAACAGAGCTTATTATTATTATTATTTTTTCAATTTCCTAATTTAGTTTTGGAGCTTCGAGGCTTATGTACATTATTACCATTTTTTTATTATTATTTTTTTTTTTCATTTATTTAAGTAGGTAAGTAAGTACTTATTATTATTATTATTATTATTATTTTTAATTATTATTATGAGTAACCCTTTATTTTTTATGAGGTTCTTCTCTGAGAAATTGTAAAATCTATAGGTGTTCAATGAAAGCAGGCTATCGTCGGACTGACCGTCATATACGGCGACAGATCGAAGATCCTAGTGGCGCAGCTGGCACGGGCACAGGCGCTAGCGCTGCAAGCAGCGCGAATGGCCAAGCTTCGTTTCTCCCGCTACTGGTTGAGTCATTGTAAACATCAATGACATAGTTTAAGATGTCTTCACCGAATCATTATTGATAAGTAAACCCGAAGATAACGAAACGTTGAAAACATGTCCACTTCCGGTGGAAATCGAACCCACGTCCTCAACGATGTTGAGACTCTGCTTTGTTCTACGGAGGACGTAGAAACGTGAAACTGTTAGGGTGAAATAGGTATGGCCTCTCACGGTTAATGTGGAGTAAAAAATCCTCAACACAGTTCAAGTGGAGTTAGAAACTATGAAACGGCTAGCGTGGAGTAAAATAAAGCCTCAACACTGTTAAAATGTACTAAGTACATATTCCCGAAACGGCTTGCTTGAAATAAAATAAAGCCTCACTCAACCCTGGTAGAGTGGAGTGAGTATCTTCGACACGGCTTGTGTAGCCGCTGTGTCGCGGAGTAAGTCTAATTATTATTCTAATACAATTAATAAGTATATATAATGCTGAGGTCTGACCTGAAAACCGCGTGGCTCCTTTGCTTCCAATCCGGAGGGGCTCCTTGGAATTTTCTTTCTTGATGTATCCACCAATTGACAACATCAATATAGCCTCAACACTGTTAAAGTGGAGTGAGTATCTTCGACACGGCTTGCTTGGAGTAAGATACAGCCTCAACACTGTTAAAGTATCCTCGAAACTGCCTGCATGCAGCCTCAACAGTGTTAAAGTGGAGTAAGTATCCTTGACACGGCTTACGTGGCGCCTCAACACTGTTGAAGTGGAGTAAGTATCCTCGACACGGTTTGCGTGGAGCCTCAACACTGTTAAAGTGAAGTAAGTATCCTCGACACGGCTTGCGTGCAGCCTCAACACTGTTAAAGTGGAGTAAGTATCCTCGACACGGCTACCGTGGAGCCTCAACACTGTTAAAGTGGAGTAAATATCCTCGACACGGCATGCGTGGAGCCTCAACTGTGTTAAAGTGGAGTAAGTTACCCTGACACGACTCGCGTGGTGTAAAATAGAACCTCAGCACTGTCTAATTGGTGTAAGTAACCTCGATACGGCTTGTATGGAGTAAAATCAATGACATTCAATGTCATTGAGTAAAATAAAGCATCAACACTGTTGAGCAGTTATATATCCTCGACACATCATACGTTTAGTAAGTTAAACACTGTTACAATGGTGTCTAAGTAAATAATTTTGCATTTAAAGAATTTCTTGTTGTAAATGGCTTTTAATTTTGTTACAATCATTATTTTAGAACCCAAGAAAAACCAATAAAAATGAGGGTAGATAATTTGAATGATAAATGATCTTAGTTCCTTACAACTATGATACATTCCTTAATAGTTAATTTTCCAGGTAAATTAGCGTTATGTTCCAATACCTGCGTGTCGTAATATCGTTGATACGACATTTATCACTATTCGTAAACGTTTTTTAATTAAAAATGATTTCTTTACTTTACGAAGAATACCATAATGGTCACTGTCTCTCAACTTCGAACTTTAACATTTTCCCATCATATTAAATACAAATTTAATTTCGTTACGAAAAGTACGTGTGATTCCGATAACACAAAAACACGTAATGACGTCTCGTGACACGGGGTTGCCAGTGCAGGGAACGGAAATAAGATATTTCTTTTTAGGATATATCTAAAAGTGTAAAGAAGATAGCACCATCTCATGTACTGCTGCATGTAATAAGTAATCGTCTTCGGTTGAGACCCGAAGTATAATTAATCGTAGTAAACTACAACTTTGGTTAACAAGGTTCGTCACTAGATGGCACTGCTTTGATCTCATATAAGTACAGATTGCAGCGAAATTCAACTCGATCGCACAATTAAAAATCTTTTACTTTAGTGTGCTAGTTTTATTCACCACTGGATCACCTAAACGAAAACGAGAATTGACTCCCTATGTCATTCAATAATCAAGAATCAATATAATTTATTAAAGTTTAGGCCATGTTTAGGCTGCAGGCTGCAGCACTTACCTATGAATGTCATTATGCCATCGGTTCGCATAGACTTAAGTCTATGGGGCGGGAAAACTTGAACCTTGAACTGAAAGGAACCGGCAAGAAACTCAGCAAGGGCATTTCTTTTCTCCTTTCTTTAAAACAGAATTGAAAAATGATCTCCCTATCATAGAAAGGTAGATAATTTCCATTACAATGTTAAAAACAAAACAAAAATGACTTAAAACACAACGACAACAATATAAAATAATAATAATAATAAAAAAGTTCAGGTATTCATCAATATAAAATAATCAATTGGAATCGGAGTGACGAACGCGTAGGTATCCGGCGCGGCGGCGTAAAGCGCGTCAATTTTCGTTTAGCTCCGTATTATTATTGAATGTAGTACATTTATCTAGTGTTTTAGGAGCCATTACGTGCATAATTGTGAAGATTATTTCCTATTCTACGGATAAAGCCTTCGATCAACAATACAAGGGCTGCTATTTATGTATCCGGAACTGGCCAGTTACAGAACAATATTAAAAAAGTAATTATAGCATTTAAAAATAGAACTCTTTGGCTGAAGAATACATTTTATTTTCATGTAGCTGTCATTTGTTAATCCTTTGTGACGCAACTTTGAACATTGCGTGTCTTTATCACTATGGATTTAACTCGTGAAAATTTTTGTGCTATGATTTATTACGATTTTCGGCGAGGGCTATCTTAAAAACAGTGTATCGATCAACTCACTTCGACTTTTGGGGACGAAGCACCATCGAAAACTACTGTGTATCACTGGTTTAGTGAGTTTAATCGTGGGCGGACTGTGCTCACGGACGAGTTTAAAGAAGGTCGCCCTAAATCAGTTGTTGTCCTCAAAATATGTATGCTGTGCGGGAACTAATAATGCAAGATCGTCATGTTACATATCGCAAGATAGAGGCGTCTCTGGGCATTAGTACGACGTTTATATGTTACCGGCAATCTGTATAATCCTGTATTCTATACAATACCTATGCAATGTATAGAATACCTAAAACGTGTATTAGGTATGAAATATATTTATTTTATACTTTGCCTAGGTATTCTATACAATACCGAATGCGCATCCGGTAATGTGTGAAAAGGCAGTAGACCTACTTATTAATTTTACGGAATTGTTTTGTTCCTTAAGTTTTTTATACTTGTTACGTACCTAAGTACCTACTTGTAAGAAAATTACATTGTGTTACTTATATACAAAATATTTTTAGTTGCACTTTATTTTTAAAGTGATTTTACTGTATTAGTAAGAGTAAGATATAACTTAGGTGCTTTTTAGAAGAGTATCTAAAGGAATATTTTATTGATTATTTAAAAGTTTATTATGACTAAAAAGTTTTCATGTCTTAAATGACTAATATTTAATTGCTTAGGACCTAGTAACTTAAGATTAAATAAATATTTTTGAGTGCAGTAATTCTTTTATTCTTCTGCAAAAAAAATGTCTACCCTTTTATAAAGATTATTTCTAAGGAGCACCCCAGTTGTTTTTAACTTATCATTTTGTCATTTTATAGGTAGGTTGATTAACATTGATAAATATAGACAAAAATCTATTTATTTTACACATTGCCGGTGGACTAGCAGGTACTCTATACAATCCCTAGGAATTTTATACATTACCTAGGTAAAGTATGTAATGGACAATAATATGATTAATATTTCATACATTGCCTGGACGCCCCCAGTAATCTATACATTGCCTAGGTATTGTATAGAATACCTGAATTATACAGTTTGCCGGTAACATATATATAAAATATTACACGAACATTTCGCTGTAAAAAAATTTGTTCACGTTGGATTCCGCACAACTTGAGAATTGACCAAAAACGGGCTCGTGACGATTGGTGTAAGTGTTAATCAACGCAATCTCTATAAAAATCTCTATAAAAAGATAATGTAAGCTAGTTTTGTTCATTTATTTTATTTAATATGTTTAAATCATCTATCTACTTATCTGTTGTTCCTACTGTCGATTTCTTGTTAAAGTGCATAGAACCAGTGAATTGAATTGCACCTAGGTAATTAATATCTATGCAAAAAATTATTTGCCTCATCATTGCGGGCATATTTGCAAGTGTGCAATTACATTACATTTTATAAACTTCTGAATTCTAATACTATTTATTTACGTGCTACGAACGCCATCTATGAAGGGTTGAGTGAACTGCAAATCATCAAATCAACTTGCCAATCATCTGCGCGCTTATTGCTTTGCTACTATGATCAGATTTTCGTTCCCTCATTATAGCAGAGATGTCGCCACTGGTATCAAAACACTGAATTTGCGCTGCTTGTATTAGGCCTATTGAGAATAATTTGCAAGACACATTTGGTATTCTCTTACTCATTTAAGAATACCAAATGTGTCAAACAATTACAATGCGATCCAATTGCGATTCAATTATGCCATTCGTAAATTAGCAGACTTGGGCCCCTGATCTTTAACGAGAATGTTACCGCTGAGGCCTTCCCCTTCTAACTATCCCATTATCTCTCGCCTCATGCACCTTATTTGTAATTCCTTTTTATCCATCCTCTCTAAATAACCAAACCATCTTACTGACTTTCATGTTTCTTCTGCCACACCCAATTTCACGGTACTAAGACTCCTCCATGCACAGCCAGTAATTTTTTGGGATACTTTCCGGCTGCTCTTATAGGCGTTAAGTACCCCATTCACTATACTCCCAGCATACACTTTTCAATATCTTTATCATGCTTTACATGCCTAATAAACATCGTGCCCAGGTACACAAACTCTTTCATTTGCTCTACTTTTTCTTTTTTAATCAATTTCACACTCTATCATACACTCGTCTCTATCAAGCACCATAACTTTCGTCTTACTTAAATTCCTTTTCATTCCTTCACTCATTTTAATTCATTCATTTTCCTTTTACAGATCTTTGCATACTAGTTACCATCTCCTGTAAGTCCATCGCTGACGATGCAAGTAGATGATCATCTGCATAGAGAAGACATTAGACGAGTAACTCATTCATTCTTAATCCACATTCATCATCAAGATTTAACAGCCACGGGACGGTGACAAAACACATCCCTGTTTAACACCCTTTTTGATGCACTCGGCTTTTCGAACCACTCAGTGTACGATCAGTGGAATATAGGATGATTACTGTGATTACCTACTTCGATAATCAGTGCCTAAAACACCTCTCTTTATCAGATCAATTTCCTTATAATATTACCTTTGTCGTCTTTAATCTTTTTAGTTTCAGATCTGGGGGACACAGTTTCAATGGAAAAGGTCAACGGTGTATTAGCTTGCGTGTTGAATAGCCGGAAAAATCCGACTGATAATCATGGTTTTGATTACCAACTAACATAGTACGGGCAAAAATCAATTATGTAATCCATAAATGATTTTTGGACGTAGTTAATAAAGTAAAGTAAAGTAGAATTAGTGCATTGTCACGGAACCCTAAAAGTATAAGTACCTACCTATGATTAAGACTGAATTGTTTCTTTTATTTTCCTGTAAGTTTTAAGTTCAAGTGTTACAATTGAAATTGACCATTATGAAAAGTCGACAATAGTGGTGGTGTTTCAGAAAAACTGTTTCCTAAAAGTTCAGAAAGGCCTGAAATTTTTACTAAATGAGTCCCAGGTGGTAGTAGCGACACTGAAATTAAAAAAAATGTAACTTAAGATATCACTTTTCCCGTAATTGCAACGTAAACTATCTTATTTTGTAGATACTAGGCCATTTCGGATGGTAAATAATTGTGTGTCAAATCCGATATTAGACACATTGTCAATTACAACGTAATTAATCGTACGCGGTTACAAGCGATTAAATATAGAATTTTCTTAACGACATAAAAAAATCGTAAATGTTACATACTATATTTTTTTAATACAATTAACAACGTACACAATCGTATCTGTCACATACATCACATACCATAGTCTTATTTAAATATAAAGAAAAAACAGGATAAAGCGTTAATCATATTCAAATTAAAGTAAACTATTAAAATAACTTACTTATCAATCTGTTTTCTATGTCATTTTCAATTATAGCATACAGGTTTTCTTCTGGGGATAATAATTCAAAAACATCGACCCTTTTTCTGTGTCGAACCACATGATTTTTTGTGCGCGTAAGTATTGTCTCGAGTTGTTTTTTTATTATAATCACTCACTATTAAAAACTTATAAAGTAACACTAACAAAACCAAAAAATTCCCAACAAAATTAAAACGAAGGGACGCGCGCGTCCTGCCCGCGTATATCCTCGTAACAGTCAGATACAACAATTTACGCGGCATGAATATATATTACTTACCATTATTTACGTAAAAAAAAATCCTTGTTTTTTAAGATTTTTTACTTTTTGTTTTTGGAATTGATAGCAACTAATTACTTAGTTTCAAATAGCTTAAAACATGAAAAATGTTGGATACGATTATTTACGTAGGAGCCATCGATATGTCAAACACTTTAAAATTAATAAGTTAAACTAATCTTCAAAAAATACATTTATAAATAATGTTATATTATAAGTTTGGGGGTTAAGTTACTCGCGTCCGTAGGTTTACCCTTGAGACCCTACACGTGACCCCTGGGTGGTGCTAAATGAGTGACACCAACTGAGGTAGAGCCACGCTGCGTTGCAGCACGCATTGGGTCGACTCGCCCGGCGTAATACCACCCCCTCACAAATTTTCGGCGTGAAACAATGGCACTCTGTGCTGTTGTGTTTCGTCCGGCGAGTGAGGGTTCCGGAGACCCCCCCCCCCCCCCCCCCCCAATTGATATGGCAGCGAACTTTAATCTAGATTTACCCCAGGGGGGTACCGACACATCCAGTGTCGGAGAATCCCCCCCTGAGCGTTCTCGCTCGGGCTTCCCTACGTATTCTGGGGAGGGCAAAAGTCCGCTCGTGTCAAGGCATGCTGCAGGCAGGAGAAAGGCAAGACAATTGGCACCCCCTCCTACGCTTCGCGTGGACTTCTGCAACATCAGGGGAATCCACTCTTACTTGAGCGCCGTCCATTACCACCTCGAGACGGCGAAACCGGCCTTGCTCCTTACCGAGACGCAGTAACCCCCCCTTCTGACGTCTGCTACTTGCGCTACCCGGGATACAACCTGGAACATGCATTTGTGCCACGAGCCGGTGTTTGTGCCTATGTCAGGGAGGATATGTGCGTCCGTCGCCTTGGCAATCTTGAAGATAGGGACCTTTCCATCTTATGGCTACACGTCGACTGCGGACGTCATCCTCGCGTCTACGCGTGCCTGTATAGGTCCCACAGCGGTAACATCGGAACTGACCAACTTATGGAGACCGTCCAAACAGCGACAGACTCCCTTCTCCAACGGATCCCCTCGGCCGAGATTGTGGTATTGGGAGACTTCAATGCCCACCACGTCGAATGGCTTGGTTCACGCACAACTGACCATGCGGGTAGAGCCGTTCATAACTTCGCTTTAGTCTACAGTCTGTCCCAATTGGTAACCGAGCCAACACGGGTTCCAGATGTGGAGGGCCATGCACCTTCTTTATTGGACCTTCGGCTAGCCGTCGGGTCTGGCATTATAGGTCAGCAGACTGGGATGGGATGCGAAGTTTCTTTGCGTCTTACCCGTTGTGACGTAGGGGTATATTAAATGATACAACCCTTACGGTCATACAAATTTATTTTAACTTGGTCTCAGGGCGTGGAGTACATAAGGGCCTACCTGGGTAGTTCGCTCTCGTCCCTGACTTAGCTTGGGGAACGCCGAGGTGTTGGGAGGCGCGTCGCTGTACAGGAGCTGCGAGCTGCGTGGTGTGTCCACAAAATGGCGGCCGCGTCGAAATGCGAAGACGGTCGCGTAGAACTCCAAACGTAGAACGTGGAATGTAGGAATGTAGGACTCCAATCCAAGCGTTGAACCCCTAACGGGGATTAAGTAGCACAATTATCGTAGAATGACGATAAGGCTGGATACTTTATAAAAATAATAGCTTTGGTCAAATACGTGACCTATTAAATATTTATAAAAAAACGTATGAAATTGCACAAATTTACAAAAGCAACGTCTGTTTCGTATGGCTGTCTCTCGAGCGTATCAGACGACGCCAACTGCCACCGCGCAAATAAATTAACCTACCTACTTTCATCAAATAAAAAATATACGAAAGGCATGTTTGGCATGGGTACCGTGCGCGCAATGATAAAACCAAATGAAACAAAATACGATTGTTTTGCAGTTATCAAAACTATTAAGATTTTATTTCTTTGTAGTTATTAGATAAGTAATTTGGTTTAAAGTAATATTTAGAATTAAGTTAATTAGGATAAGATAATCTATGGTTTTTTTATTTATAAATTAAAATTTTATATAAGTATTTAATAGCTATACGTTTATAACGTTACACCGTGGTGGCGAGTTTGCTTCTCGCTGGATGATCCTGATGTCGCCGCTGACTCTGTCGTTGATGTGATACTGCAGGGAATGGAACTTTTCATTCCAAACTCTGTGGTTCCCATTGGCGGCAAGTCCCAACCATGGTTTGGTCGTGGCTGCAAAATGGCGTCTCGCCAAAAGCGACAACATTACCAAGCCTGGGCTAATGCGGTGTCATCAAAGGATCCAAACACCAGTGCGCTCAGAAAGAAGTACAACTTTGCCGCCAGATCCTTTAAGAAGGACATTGCCAAGGAGAAGTCATCAATCACAGGTAGAATCGGCGAGAGGCTAGTGCGTCTTTCTTCGGGGACGCGTGCGTTCTGGTCTCTTGCCAAAGCTATCTTAGGGAATTTTTGTCAGCCGTCCCTACCACCATTGCACAAGACCGATACTACTGCAAAGGAGAAAGCCGATCTCTTGGGCTCTCTTTTCGCATCAAACTCGACCTTGGACGATGGGGTAAACTCTCCACCAACCATACCGCATTGCGCTTGCACAATGCCAAACGTTCAGTTCCTGCAAAGGTCAGTTCGTAAGGCTCTTTTTTCTCTTGATATCCATAAGGCGAGTGGGCCTGATGCAGTTCCACCCATTGTGCTTCGGACGTGTGCTCCTGAATTGGCACCAGTTCTAACGCGCCTTTTCCGGCTCTCTTACACTACTGGCGTCGTCCCGAGCTCTTGGAAGACAGCCCTTGTCCACCCGATTCCAAAAAAAGGCGATCGCTCAGATCCGTCCAACTACAGGCCAATAGCTATTACCTCTTTACTCTCCAAAGTAATGGAGTCCATCACAAACCGCCAGCTCTTAAGGTACCTAGAAGAGAACCAGCTACTAAGTGATCGCCAGTATGGTTTTCGTCGCGGTCGTTCGGCTGGTGATCTTGTAGTGTATCTTACTCACCGATGGGCGGAGGCAGTCGAGAGTAAAGGAGAGGAGGCACTGGCAGTTAGCTTGGACGTAGCGAAAGCTTTTGACATTGTATGGCACAGAGCTCTTCTCTCTAAACTTCCATCATACGGGCTTCCTGAGAAATTGTGTCCATGGGTTGCCAGCTTTCTCACTGGGCGTAGCATCAGAGTCGCAGTCGACGGTTCGTGCTCCGACATGAAGCCCGTGAATGCTGGAGTCCCGCAGGGGTGTGTGTTGTCCCCTACTCTGTTTCTTCTGCACATCAATGACATGCTGCATAACAACAGCATTCATTGCTATGCAGACGACAGTACTGGGGATACGCTCTTCACCGGGCGAGCTAATATTTCTCTGGAAAGCGTCATCGAGCCGGAATAAACTTGTGACTGACACCGAGAACATGTTAAGTCATGTCTCGGATTGGGGCCGACATAACCTAGTCCACTTTAACCCCTCCAAAACACAAGTTTGCGCATTTACCGCGAAAAAACATCCCTTCGTCGTACCTCTGAACTTTGAGGGAGCTCCCCTTGATACCAATCCGACTATTGGAATCCTTGGCGTCGATATTTCGAGTGACGTTCAGTTTCGTGGTCATTTGGAAGGTAAAGCCAAATTAGCTTCGAAAAAGCTGGATGTGCTTAATAGAGCGGGTCAGTATTTCACGCCGGCCCACCGTTTACAACTGTATAAAGCTCAGGTCAAGCCGCATATGGAATACTGCTCTCATCTCTGGGCTGGAGCACCCCAATACCAACTCCTTCCATTTGACCGCATTCAACGCAGAGCTGCTCGAATTGTCGACGACGTGGTTATTTCAGGTCGGCTCGATCCACTGGCTCTTCGGAGAGACATGGCGTCTCTCTGTATATTGTACCGTGTATATCATGGGGAGTGTTCTGAGGAATTGTTCGGCTTGATCCCTGCCGCTGATTTCCTTCACCGCACTACACGCAATCGACTGTCATTCCATCCACATCCCCTTGATGGATGGCGGTCTACTACTGTGCGTTTTTCAAGAAATTTCTTGCCTCGAACTACAGTGTTGTGGAACCAGCTCTCGGCGGCGGTATTTCCGGACCGTTACGACTTAGGGATCTTCAATAAACGAGCCTATTCCTTCCTTAAAGGCCGGCAACGCGCCTGCGATTCCTCTGGTTTTGCGGGTGTCCATGGGCGGCGGTGATTACTTTCCATCAGGTGACCCGCTTGCTCGTTTGCCTCCTTCTGCTATAAAAAAAAAGTTTTTATATCAACCTGTAACATATCATTCAAATAAATCATTAAATAATCATTTACCACCGTTGTAACGCTTTTATTAAGAAATGTTATTAACAGCTATAATCAATAAACACCGTTGTAGCGCTATTATTGACAAATGTTGTCAACAATAGGTACCTACGCCATAGCATAGCTACAGGATCAAGATCATTCAGTCGTCCCGGGTCGCAACTGCGTGCCGTACGCGTGAAGCAAAACTCACTCCGTCGCGTTGTCGAGCGGTAAAAACCTAAACACCGAGCGCGTAAAAATGTTACAACGCTCATAACTAAAACTACAAAAACACCGGCACATAACCTCAATTTGCATGTTACATTATACTCCCAAAAACGCATAAAAACAACAAATTATATACATTTATACTAAAATGCTTAAACATACATGTAACGAGAGGTAGGTACCTAATGATCGCTATAAATGTAACTCTTAAAAAAAATATAGTTTTTGCACAAACCCACCTACGGTTGAGAAGAAATCGCCTTCTTTAATCATTTGATTGTTAGTGTTGCCAGGAGACTTAACGTTGCGTTCCTAAATAACGTTCGATACATTCTGAAATCGATTATTCGTAATAGGGCGAGCGAATGATTTACTTTGGCGGGACCACAGATGTTTAGGTAACGTCTGTGGACAGGACATATTTAAAATCGAATTATCGTTTTTATAAATTCGTCGTTGTAAGCATTGAGTTATTATGTACTACGTACTAGAGAAGACATCTCAACTAGATTGTTTGTAACACGCGTTAGAGCCAACTCGCTCCAACTGTAGTAGTCTGTGGCAGGCGCTAGACGCAACAATAAGTGTGTATTCTGTGTTCTATTTTATTAAAATATACCTTTATGTGTGCTAAACAACTCAGGAAATACAAATAAAACCAAAGGAATCACTTTTCACCTGGAAATACGTACTAAATTATCGATGTAACATGCATTTGACTAATTATTTTATCAAATCGCCGAGACATGAAGCGGCGGCCATGTTTCGGTAAAATGCATATAGAGTAACAATATTTCTGTTTTGTGCAGAAGTGACACTTTTAACGTTTTATGTGAAATAATTACTAGGGTTAAGATTATGGTTTGATTGGGGATTTCGTTATAATTAATAAACTTACCTAAAATACTTTTTTATTAATGAACTTGACCGTTTTTTTCGAGATCATTAGATATATTAATAAATATTAGATATTTACCTTCGGGGTATCACAGGATTCACACGGCGTGGAAAATAACTTTATTCTTTAGCTGCGATGCATTAGTTTCTGTGTGATATTTTTATTTATATTTTAGTACCTACTACCTAGGCAGAAGAAATAGTACGTATGTATATAAATGTATTTGGTCATAAATAAACGCAAAGAGTTTCTTTCATTTTATCAAACCATAGTATTATCTGTGGTTTAATCTGAAATAATAAAATGTAATAAAGATTGAATTCTAATTAAAGGTAGGTAGAAAACACGCACAACAACTATGTCCGTTCTGCAGTATAAAATCTATTATCTGTTGCACTACGTTGAATATGGTTGAACAAAACGCGTAAGCGCGCCGTGCAAATGGCGGTGCTTTTGAACTTTTGGCCGCGAGAAAACAACCGTGCAAATGGCGGTGCTTTTGAACTTTTGGCCGTGAGAAAACAACACTCTAGCCGTCCTATTCAGAGTGCATTTGCTAGTCCGGGACTAAAGTTAACCCACTGTACTAACGCCGTGTTAGCTAAAATCGTATTCAGAGTGACAGACTACGCTTAGTCCCAGTTTAGTCCCGGGGTTATGGCCTAACTAAAGCTATTCATCACTAAACCCGCCTTTAAGTAAGTTTAAGGATGGGTTAAGACTTGGTTGGTTATTGTCTTTGCGCCGTCAAATCTAACCTAAAATTGGTATTGGTATTGTTTAAATATTGTGAAAATGGAGGAATTAAACGAAATCAAAGAATACGAAGAAATGTTTGAATATTATGTGCCACAACCGAGAATATATAGGGAAAGAAAGAATCCATTTCAAGAATATACGGAAAAAGAGTTCAGGAGGAAGTACAGATTTACGAAAGACGAAACACGATACATAATAGATCTTTTAAAAATGGACCTAAAGGAAGGAACATCTGATAAAGGAAAGCCTATTAGTGCAGAATTGAAGGTGCTGGCTGCATTAAGTGGTTTTGCTCGTAATAGAATGAGTAAAAGTTATAAGTAATTTGTGTTTTCTTTCTAGCTTTTAGTATCTTCACTTTGACTAGCCTGTTAGCCCACCTCTGCCTTCTGATCTGAATCTGGCGTGTTCTTCCTCAGGACAAATATAAAAGTTTGTACTGTGTCTAGGTGTTATCTAGGTATGCATAATATACCTACAGGATTTGCTAGTTAAGTGTGAATTGCTCTGGATATTTATTTTATTTAGTTCCTTAGTAACATGTCTCTCTCTGTTATCTTTCAGGTTCAGGACGATACAGGTGACCTGCACGGTTTCAGTCAGCCAACCATGAGTAGAATCAATAAAGAAGTTTCTCAAGCATTGGCTAAAAAAATGTCTGTATTTATTAGATTTCCAACATCTATAGCGGAGCAGGCACAAGTTATGGATGACTTCAAAAAAATTGCTGGGATGCCACAAATTATTGGTGCAATAGATTGCACCCACATCAAGATTAAAAAAACAGGAGGTGATCTTGCTCAGTCATATATAGACAGAAAAGGAACTTATTCTTTAAATGTACAAGTTATTTGCGACGTGGGGAAAATCACAAATATTGTGGCCAGATGGCGAGGTAGTGCACATGATAGCAGAATATTTAATGAAAGCTCAATAAAAGAAAGGTTTGAAAATGGAGAATTTTTTGGGAGATGGTGGATATGGTTCCACCCACTACATGCTAACTCCAATTTTGAATCCGACATCACCTGCTGAAGAAGCATACAACAAAGCCCAAAAATCCACAAGAAATCTTATTGAACGGGTTTTTGGTCAGTGGAAGCAAAGATTCAGGGGCTTGTTGCGTGGCCTATATACACAGCTGGATACAGTCAAAACTACTATTGTTGCATTAGCTGTGTTGCACAACATCGCTATCGAATTAAGATCCAACAATGAGTGGTCTGACAGTGATGATGATGATGATTTAAGTGAAGAGGAAGTCAATCAAATAGAAAGAACAAATTCTGCTTCATTGAATCATACAAGAGGTGATTACACAAGAGCACAATATATTAGAAGATATTTTTCTTAGTAATTTATTTTATTTAAGAATTAAAATAATGTACTACCTATTACATAGTTTATTTTTATTTTTTAATTATTTCAATTTCTAATTGAATTTTTTCTTTAACTAATAATAAGTTTTCAATTTCAATTCTTCTTTTCTTTAATTCCAACTCATGGATCTCCTTCATTTGTTTTAATTTTAAATCATACTCCTCACTTTTTCTTTCAACCAGTAATTGATGGTATTCTGACTCACTCGCTATATTTCTTGTACGGGAGTACTGTAAACAGAGAATCCAGTGAATTACATAGTAAAACCGTCACAATATCATTCTATAGATAGCTAATAAAGTAGTGACAAGCTGACTCTAAAATAATCCATGCATACAACATTGCAAGCATAGGTGGTAACCAACCCTAATGGATGTGCGAGACCTTCGACTGAAGCCCTGCGTTATATTAACATCGTGGCGGCGAGGGGTCTGCAAAAGACAAAAGAAAAATCGGATAAGTATTGCTATGTGATCACAAAAAATAATGTTTATTAATATATAACTTGAAATTAACCTGTACAGTGTTAGTCCCTCTACGTTCAGTATGAGCATGTGCCAAATTTTGAGTAGTATGCACCGGTGTATTAATTGCAGCCTGCGAAATATTACCACAGGGTGCCTGTAAACAGAAATATGAAAAAATTAAAACCCACAAACTGTTGCCTATGACTTAAGCCCACATGGAATTTCATTTGTATATAGTTATAAGAGTTGAAAGGAAGAGTGAGGTAGGCTTTTGCCGGGAAATGTTGTATCTAAGATAAGTCATAACATACATAACTCCATGCCAAATTCAAAGTGAATTCACCCAGTAGTTTTTGTATGATGCGCATTCAGTCAGACAGACAAAAATATTCAATCTGTTATCATAATATCAAAAACTTTATTTGGTAAATTATCAGCATAGTATTTAAAGCATGCATAGTATTGTATAGCATTCTTAACACTACTAACCCTAGGATCAGTCACATGTTCCACCAGTGTATTATTATTATATTGCATAAAGTCATCGCGGCGAGGGGTCTGTAAAGTGAAACACATAATATGTAGGTATATATTTAGAATATTGAATTAATATCTTGGATTGGATATTTCTGTAATATACTAACCATAGATGTGTCAGTCCCACAATCGGCAGATGTAGTATTAATTAAAAAAGCCTGTGATATATTAATATTATCGGGGTGAGTTGAACCATTTTGAGTGTTGTCATGTTCACTCATATTTACATCTGCAAGTATGCTATAGGAGTGCTGTAAATAATAATAAAGATCCATTTAAAAACTGAACAGAAATGAATAGAAGGTAGGTACTGTAAAGTATACAATATACATACTTCTTCAATTGGTCCGTGTCCTAACTCTATGGGACAAATAAAATCATCGTTATTTTGTGTGTTTTCTTCATGATGCTGCAAAATAAAAATAGATTAATTAAATGTAAGTCTAGTAATGTTCAATACAATACAATAGATTTATTGTCAATCATAGTGAATAAGGTGTTACAGATATGTCTAGTACATATAAACCCTGTTGGGTATGACAATGATAGTGTGAGTACCACTAGTGCTTGATGTTCTATTTCTTCCACAATAACTGGATCCTGTGACTGTGTGTCAACAACATTCTGAAATAGGAACAAATTATAATAAATTTTTTTTTTTCTTATTTAACTATTTGCGATCGGTCGCCAGACCATAAGCGAATTATTTGTGGTGATTGAATGATTATTTTTAGCAAAGCCGCCAGCGCGGCCCTGCTTTATTAGAAAATGTGGCTTCTTTTTAAGCGCTTCACTATTGCTGATTGATCTAACAGCTCAACAACGAGAGGGTTAGGGTGGTGAGACAGACGCTCTCTGTGCCGATGCCGGAACCGCTCGATTTCCGATGTCACGGTCGGCATGTTTAAGTATTCGTGAATTTCGTCATTCTTCGTGAACCAAGGAGCATCAACGATCGTCCTCAAAATCATATTCTGCACTCGTTGGAGACAGAGAATGTTGGACTTGCTGGCTACACCCCACAGTTGAATGCCATACGTCCAGACTGGCTTAAGGACGGAGTTGTAAATAAGGAGCTTGTTATCCACTGATAGTACTGAGTTTCTGCCCATAAGCCAGTACAAGTTTCGGAACTTTAGGTTGATTTCATCTCTCTTTTTCTTGATGTGGTTTTTCCAGGTTAGGCGCCTATCTAAGTGGAATCCAAGGTACTTCACGCAGTCAGAGTGTGGTAGAAGGTCGTTGCCAAGTTTTACAGGGGCGCAATTACCCTTCCTCAGTGTAAAAGTGACGTGCTGAGATTTAGTGGCACTGGCATGAATTCGCCATTTGCAGAACCAATTGTGTGTCTTCAAGTTGATGCTGGAGAGTGTTGCTAGCTATTATGGGGTCAGCATCAACTGAAAGGAACGCCGTATCATCAGCGTAGGTCGCAACTGTGATGTTATTTGATACGGGTAGGTCTGACGTGAATATGGTATATAGTACAGGACCGAGAACCGATCCCTGAGGAACTCCAGCTTCGATGCTGTGCAGTCTTGATCTGGCATGCCCCTGCTTGACTTGGAAGGAACGGCCAGAAAGGTACGATGCTATCAGAGGAAACATCGAGTGTGGTAATTTTTCTTTCACTTTTGCTAGCAGTCCCTTGTGCCAGACTCGATCGAATGCCTGTTGGACATCGAGGAAAGCAGCGGAGCAGTATTTCTTGTGTTCGAAACTCTGACGAATCGTATGGTATACTCGGTGGACTTGTTCGATGGTTGAGTGAGCCTTACGGAAACCAAACTGGTGAGATGGCGTGATACTGCAATCGTTCATGGCTGCAGTGAGTCTAGTGAGGAAAATTCTCTCCCATAGTTTGGAAAGCACTGGAGTCAAACTTATGGGTCTATAAGACGAGGCTTCTTGTTCAGGTTTCCCAGATTTATGAATCATAACCACCTGTGAGATCTTCCAGAGGGTCGGAAAGTGACTCGTTCTAAGGATAGCATTAAATAGGCAAGCTAGGAATGTAATGCATTTTTTTTGGCAGGTTTTTCAATAACGTGGGCGTAATGAGGTCAAATCCGGGAGCCTTTTTCAGGTCAAGATTTTTTATTTCTTGCGCAATTTCCTTAGGTGATACAGGTTTAATAGGCAGGCATAACTGAAAATCCTGACTTAGGATCTCCTCCACATCTGATTCGTCCGCGAGTTGATCGTTTGGTTTAAAAACGTTAGCCAGGTGGTTTGCAAAAACTTCAGCCTTCTCTGTGTCCGTTCTTGCCCATTTTCCACACTGAGATCTAATAGGATTAAATGACTGTTGAGGTTTTTCTAGGGTTTTAGTTGCCTTCCAGAGAGAGTGTTCGCCTGAGCCTGAAGGGGACATCTTTTGCAGGTTCTTTTTAACTAAGTCATTTAAAGATTCTCTGATTATGCTTTTTAGTTCTTTAGCTGCTCTATTAAGTTCAGCCCTATCTGAGGGATGGCGCGATTGGTGACATATTCTCCTAAGGCGACGTTTTTCTAATATTTTTTGCCTTATGTGCAGAGGATGGATAGGGCTATGAGTCTTTGCCTTATAGGGAGTGTTGGTCCAGGCTGCCACCTGCAGTAGATTAGTCACATATAGACAGGCTTCATCCACCTCAATCGGGTGTTTTAGAGAGACAGCGAGAGAAAGGTTTTCGTCGATGTAAGACCTAAACCCATCCCAATCCGTTCTGTGACTAGTCAATGATTCGGCCGATTCTTGATTTATCGGGTTGGTGCTTATTGTCAGTATGACAGGTGAGTGATCCGAGGATCCATCTAAGCTGGACTCAGTGACAGTGTGCAGCGAAGCTATACCCTTGGTTACGAAGAAGTCTAGGAGGTCAGGCAATTTTCTTGGGTCTGTTGGCCAATACGTTGGTTCACCCGTTGAAAGAGGTTTTAGGTAATTCGAATCAATACATACTTTAAGTCCGCGACCTCTTGTATTTGTGCAACGGGATCCCCAGTAATGGTGCTTTGCGTTCCAGTCACCGCCTGCCACGAATCTAGGGCCCAAAGTCTGGAAGTAGGCAGAAAACATGCTAGCAGTTATCTTATGTCTTGGTGGGCAGTATATCGAAGAAAGAACAAGAGAGCCAATACGATCCTCCAGTCTGACCGCGGTAGCCTGAAGATGGACTGTAGTAAATGGTTTTAATACTGAATGCTTAAGGTTGGACCGGATTACCAGAGGTGTTCCTGCATGGGCACCACCATCAGGATGAGGGGTGAAATAAATGGAATAGCCTTTTATGTAAGAAGAGCTCCTGATTGTCGCGTGGGACTCTGATATCAATACAGCATCCAATTTGTTGGCTATTAGAAGCGACTCTAAATCGGTGATGTTTGGAGTTAACCCGTTAATGTTCCATGTAGCGACTCGTAGCGAAGCCATCTACGTAAGTTTGGCAATGACAGTAGTCAGTAGACCCATCAGGGTACTGATGTGTTGAAGGAGTTGGTCAATTTTTTCATTTTGTTTAGTTAGTATCTGCTCCATTGTCTTGCTTTGACAATTATGTGAGTCGTCAGCCTGCTTGTTGATTGGGGGTGCTCTAAAACGACCTGCTGTAACATCGGAGTATTTGTGTTGTGTTTTGTCTTGAGTGATTGAGTCAGGTGGTGTGTTGAATCCAGGAATAGTTTTGTTACTAAAACCTATGCTGACTGTTGGAGCTCTCCTAGGGGTCTTAGGTGCAAGTTTTTTGGGATTCATCTTTCTTGTAAGAATTTCTTTGTAAACTTGACACCCCTTATAGTTTGCAGGGTGATCACAGGAACATAGGGCGCATTTAGCTGGAGAGTTCCTATCTTTTTTGGGGCAATCGGAAGTTTTATGGCCTTCCCCACACTTGACACACCTGAAAGGCCTCATGCAGTTATTTTTGGAATGGCCATATTGTTGGCAACGGTGGCATTGAACAATATTTTGACTTCTGCGTGGATCTTCTATTTTGACGCGTTGGTGGAAAATATATTGTATACCTTTTACCAGTTTGTTGTTGCTGTCAGGTTCTATATTAACAAAAAACGTTGAGGTTGGAATCTTATCAGGACCATATCGGCAGTTGATGATTTCACCTCTAACTTTATTGCCGGTTTTCTCTATTTCTTCTATTATGGCGTTATGTGGGGTTGTGTGGTGGAGATTTTTTATGACAACTCTGTAACTTTTGGTATCTTTCCGGGTAAAAGTGTAGCCGATTAGCCCTTTCTGACGGATTACATCTATAACCTGTTTGTAACTTTCCGGAGTTTTAACCATAACACGCAACAGATTTTTATTAGTAATCCTGAATTTAAATTCGGTGGGTCCTACAACAGTTTCAATGAGTTTGGTCAGTTCGTTGAGGTCTTCAATCCCATAGAGAACAATTGGAGGAGGCTTGTTAGGCTGTTTATGGTGATTGACTGTTTCTGAGGTGGAGTCTACGGGCAGTTTGGCAAATCTATTTTCAATTGGTGTCGCAGTAGGTGATAGCGAATGTTCGCGTACCTTGCGCTTTTTTGCCACAGGCACCCGTTGCCATGGGGGTGGTGCTACTGGTGACTGAACTGCACTTGGTTGCACTGGAGCTGAATCATCTAAAGTTATGGAATTGTGTGAATTTTCTATTTCCAGTGATGAATTTGAAGATGGTTTAGACCCAAATGAGGAGCTTCTAGGTCTGCTTAAGAACAAGCTAGGGTGAAATGCTTGCTGCACTAATACTTTCTTTCCAGTAGCATTCACTACCGCTGGAGCCTGGTCGCTCGCTCCAGCGGAGTCTTCGGTAACAGATTTCACACTCTCTGACCCGGGTACCAGAGAGCGCCGGGGGTTAGCCGGATCGCATGACAATATAGCACTCTTGATTCGACATATTCATAAAAAGGGGGGTTGGGAAAATACAAACAGCGCTTTCCCAAGGCACTGTTGCCACTGTGTTGAAAGGGGATTTAATACCTTATGGCTTGTGGTAGCCAGGACAGGTTAATTGACCGCCGTCTGTGACTCGGCGTTGTTGCTCGTTAGCACCACCCAGGGGACACGTGTAGGGTGGGCCTAGGAGAAGGTGGTAAATCCTACGGACGTGAGCAACTCGTCCCCCTAGTGTCCCCCTATTATAATATAATATTATAATATTAACCTTAAAATAAAAATAACGCAACACCATCACTGGGATGTGCCTAAGACAGTGTTTTACTTTAATAAAAATTGTGAAGGTACAATATGTACTTACATTTTCATGATCATTGTCAAATATGTTAATATCTTTAATAAATTCATGTGGCAGTAGACTGTGTATGCGCCAGTCCATTTCTGACACTTCAGCAATAACTGTGCCTCCTCCAGTTGCATTTTGTTTTTTTTTATAATTTGCAATATTTTTTCTAGCGGCCACTTTCATTCGCTTTCACTGTTCTTTCAATTGGCTCATATTTCTATTTGTGGTAAACATCATATTAAATCTGCAAAAAAATACAGAATAAAGCACAGTTAATAATCATCAATAGCAGACAGCCTCCCACATAATAAAGAATTAATAGTTTAAAAAACACGCTTTTATAAATGCATATAAAAACAAAAAATAAATTAAGGATCGTTCAAGTTGTCTCTATTTCTGGGCTAAAGTGTAAACTATGTGCTTTTAATTATAATATTTGATTGTAAAAGCGTGGGGCGCTGGAAAAGGAAAGTCAGATAAGATCAGTTCAGAGAGAGAAGAGAATCAGATCAGTACGACAGTACCATATAAATGGTATCACCTACTGCGACACCAATTGAAAATAGATTTGCCAACCTGCCCGTAGACTCCACCTCAGAAACAGTCAATCACCATAAACAGCCTAACAAGCCTCCTCCAATTGTTCTCTATGGGATTGAAGACCTCAACGAACTGACCAAACTCATTGAAACTGTTGTAGGACCCACCGAATTTAAATTCAGGATTACTAATAAAAATCTGTTGCGTGTTATGGTTAAAACTCCGGAAAGTTATAAACAGGTTATAGATGTAATCCGTCAGAAAGGGCTAATCGGCTACACTTTTACCCGGAAGGATACCAAAAGTTACAGAGTTGTCATAAAAAATCTCCACCACACAACCCCACATAACGCCATAATAGAAGAAATAGAGAAAACCGGCAATAAAGTTAGAGGTGAAATCATCAACTGCCGATATGGTCCTGATAAGATTCCAACCTCAACGTTTTTTGTTAATATAGAACCTGACAGCAACAACAAACTGGTAAAAGGTATACAATATATTTTCCACCAACGCGTCAAAATAGAAGATCCACGCAGAAGTCAAAATATTGTTCAATGCCACCGTTGCCAACAATATGGCCATTCCAAAAATAACTGCATGAGGCCTTTCAGGTGTGTCAAGTGTGGGGAAGGCCATAAAACTTCCGATTGCCCCAAAAAAGATAGGAACTCTCCAGCTAAATGCGCCCTATGTTCCTGTGATCACCCTGCAAACTATAAGGGGTGTCAAGTTTACAAAGAAATTCTTACAAGAAAGATGAATCCCAAAAATCTTGCACCTAAGACCCCTAGGAGAGCTCCAACAGTCAGCACAGGTAATAGTAACAAAACTATTCCTGGATTCAACGCACCACCTGACTCGATCACTCAAGACAAAACACAACACAAATACTCCGATGTTACAGCAGGTCGTTTTAGAGCACCCCCAATCAACAAGCAGGCTGACGACTCACATAATTGTCAAAGCAAGACAATGAAGCAGATACTAACTAAACAAAATGAAAAAATTGACCAACTCCTTCAACACATCAGTACCCTGATGGGTCTACTGACTACTGTCATTGCCAAACTTACGTAGATGGCTTCGCTACGAGTCGCTACATGGAACATTAACGGGTTAACTCCAAACATCACCGATTTAGAGTCGCTTCTAATAGCCAACAAATTGGATGCTGTATTGATATCAGAGTCCCACGCGACAATCAGGAGCTCTTCTTACATAAAAGGCTATTCCATTTATTTCACCCCTCATCCTGATGGTGGTGCCCATGCAGGAACACCTCTGGTAATCCGGTCCAACCTTAAGCATAATGTCCGTATCCAATAGTGCGTCAAAAAGAAAACAATTATTTGTATTGTCATCAGAACTACATACAGCTGCCAATTTTCATTACGCTACGACCCTTGGAAGATGGTTAAATTAGTTAAGTACCTTAGATTCCATTACATAGTTTGTTACATACAGGTCGACCTAATAAAAGCGTGTTAAATACTACCATGCATGTATTCATGTGGGGCTTTTGCCATAATTACCTTGCCTGGCAGGACGGTCTATAATCATGCATGGTGATAGCTATCAACCTTTTAGCAAAACTAAAAAATATACAAACTTTTCTTCTATTTCCCGCCATGCCGATATCTTCCTTTTATTAGTGTTTGAATCAGTTTTCTTACACTCTATTGTTAGTACTCTCTCTTCGATTAACGTGAACAATGTAAATATTTCATTTTCACCCCAGTTCTCACGTTTTCTTTTTGACGCACTATTGGATACGGACATTATTCTAGATTTAAGATTTAGTAGATCTGCAATATTTAAAGATAAAATTATTGAGAGACTCTCTTTATTTGATTGCAATGTTAATGAACCAAATAAATATTACAATAAATTATTTGGTGTGATTACTAAAGAATTTGACAAAATATATACAAAAAAAAAAGTTAATGTAAAGGAAAAGACAGTGTTTAGTGACTGGGCTACGAAGGGAATAAGAAAAAGTAGGGATTTTCTTTATGATCTGTATGACAAGAAATCTTTCAATTCTAATCCAGCTTTTCATGATTATGTTAGACGATATTCCAAAATATTTAAAAATGTATGTTTTATTGCAAAGTCTAAATTTATTAGCAACAAAATTATAAAGTCTAAAGATAAAGTCAAGACTACTTGGAAAATTATTAATTCAGAGACTGGCAAAGTGAGTAAAAATGAGTCAGGCTTTCTGCTTAAGTTGAATGATGAGCTTATTAATTAGAATCATAAAATTGCTGACATTTTTGATTCCTTTTTTGCCAATATACCTATTGAAACAACTAGACATTTAGAATCGTCCTCTACTGTAGCACAAAGTTTATTAAAACTTAATTTTAAGAAAAAAGTACCGATCTTTAATTTTAGAGATATAACATATTTAGACATAATAAAAACGTACAAAAGCTTGAATAAGAAAAGAACGGAAGATTTATGGGGTCTCTCTGTGACAGTTTTGGAGCCTATTATAGAAGTAATCGCACCGTTTTTAGCAGGAATATTTAATAAATGTATCGAAGTAGGTTCATTTCCAGATTTAATGAAAAATAGTAAAGTAACTCCCATTTATAAATCAGGTGATAAATTTAACACTGCTAACTATAGACCGGTTTCTGTTCTTCCGGCACTTAGTAAAATTTTCGAATCTATAATCTATACGCAAATGAATGCACACTTTAGAATGAATAAAATTTTACACTGTGATCAGTTTGGTTTCACGAAAGGACGGTCAACTATAGATGCTGGAGCAAAACTGGTCAAAAACATACTTGACACTTGGGAATCTTCGCAGGATACAGTAGGTATTTTCTGCGACCTCTCTAAAGCCTTTGATTGTGTTGATCATTCAACTTTAGTTGGTAAATTATTTCAATATGGCGTTCGTGGTAATGCACTAGAATTAATAAAATCTTATCTGCACAATAGAAGTCAGAAAGTAGGTATAAATAATGTAGTATCAGGAGGTTCGATAGTCAAAATGGGGGTACCCCAGGGATCTATTCTCGGTCCCTTTCTGTTTCTTGTTTATCTTAATGACCTTCCATTCATGGTTAAGGAAATGTCGGAAATAGCGTTATTCGCTGACGACACTTCTTTAATATTTTCTTTAGATAGGAAAGACCCAAAGGTTGGAGAAGGAAAAATTAACGAAACACTTAACAGAGTATCACAATGGTTTTCTGTTAATAACTTAGCACTGAATGCTAATAAAACTAAATTTCTTAAATTTTCTCCACCTAATACACGGCTCAGTCATTTAAATATTGAATTAGATTCGGAAACGTTAGAAATTGTTAATGAAACGTCTTTTCTTGGTATTAGGATAGACTCTAAATTACAGTGGGGTTCTCATATCGAGGGTCTGGCAAAGAGGCTCAGTTCGGCTGCTTTTGCTGTTAAAAATATAAGAAAAATTACAAATCAGTCTACTGCTAGGCTGGTTTATTTTGCTTATTTCCATAGCGTTATGTCATATGGATTACTACTATGGGGAACGGCAGCAGATGTTAGTAGAATTTTCATTCTCCAGAAAAGAGCAGTTCGGTTTATATATCAGTTAAAAGCACGTGATTCGTTGAAGGAATTATTTAAAGATATCATTACTTTACCGTCCTTGTACATATTTGTAAATATTATGTACGCTCGTAAAAATCTACACCTTTATACCAGAAACAATGAGGTTCACGGATATAACACAAGGAACAGGAACAAACTGTGTGCTCCGAAGTTCAGACTTAGCAAAAGTAGTAAATCTTTTATATGCAACTCAATTCGTTTTTATAACAAAATACCTGACGACATCACTGCATTGACAGACAACAAATTCAAAACGCACATTAAACGTGTGTTAATTGCGAAAGCTTATTATAAGATCAATGACTATGTTGCAGACAAAAATGCATGGAAATAAGTCTACTCTGTACTAGTGTTTATTATTAGTATTTTTAGTCTATTATTAACTATTCTAACTACATACACAATTAATTTAGATTTTAATATTTGTGGATGAAATAAATTTATTAAGAGACTTTAAGATTGGGGGAGATAAGGAATTTAGAATATATTTAATATTACAAGGGCGAGGAACGCTTTTAGGAAGGAAATCAAAGAGGGAAGAGCCCATATTCGGACAATTAAAGAAAAGATGGTTGGTGTTACCTTCATCGAGACCACACTCGCAGATGGAGCTATCCCTAATATGCAACTTCATTAAATGTACAGGAGTGCAAGCATGACCTATACGAATTCTGCAGATGATAGACACAACTTTTTTGGAGAGGCGTTTGTGTTTGAAGAACCATGGTCGGGGCGGGATGGTTTGTTGTATGTCCGCGTAATATTTACCAATGGATCTTTTAGTCTGGTTCCAATGCACATGCCATGATTTAAACAGATGAAAGTTAGAAAGGGATGCGGCGTCATGGGAGTACAATTTAAAGTGTTCCAGAGAGCCAGTTGAAACCGCAACTTTCGCCCACGAGTCGGCAGTCTCATTACCAGGAATTCCCGAATGACTGGGAATCCAGGCAAGAACAATGTTAATATCATTTTTCTTACATTCAAAAAGAGCCTCTCTGATCATAAGTATAATAGGGAACTTTGTTTTTGATTTAAAAGGAATGGCCAAAATAGTTTGAAGGCAGCTTAGAGAATCGGAGAAAATTATGCAATTATTTATAGAATGAGACCTGGCAAAGCGAATCGCTTCCAAAAGAGCAACCGATTAGCCTGTAAAAACTGATGTTACCGGTGGGCATTTGAACGCTCGGACCAGATACTGCGGAATTTTTGGGGAGCGCTTATAGCATCTTTAGATACACCAAAATTAAGAATAATAGGGGGTTGAAAAATTAAAGATTCAAAGCTGTTAGAGAAAAGAGGGTTGAGAGGAATTTTTTCAATAGGAGCGGGGAGGCGATTGAATTTTTGATGACTAAGGAGAATGCAAGGTATTTTATGGGAAGGGTCGGAGGGGTTACTCAATGAGCAGAGAAGATCTAGTCGAGCTAAAAGAGGATGAGTTGAATTTTGAGCAACTTTTGGATAAAATCTGTCACTAAGGTATTGCCTACGAAGGTAGAGAGGAGGGTCAACGCATTCGACCTGGAGAGCATTGATGGGAGAGGACTTCATAGCTCCCAATATAATGCGTAGACACTTAGACTGGATCTTATTTAGTTTATCCAGGGCAGATTTATTGCCCGGATCCAGAAGAAAGGAAGCATAATCAAAGTGACTACGGATGATGGCATTGTATAAAAGTTTTTGTGAGTATGGATGTGCACCCCATCGAACGCCAGAAAGCGACCGAAGAACGTTGACTCCTCTCTCGGCTCTTTCAGCAATATAATTAAAATGAGCAGTCCCTGTCAGCCTAGAGTCTAAGATTAAACCTAAAAATTTTACTTTGTTGTTGCAAGGAATTATTTCTCCATTTGATACAATATACACCTCCGGTGTATAGCGCTTATGAGTAAACGTAACACAGCAGCACTTAGAAACTGAAATATCAAGCCCGTGGTTAGATAACCAATCCCCAAGGTATTTGATTGCAGTGTTTAATCGTGAAGACGCATCAGGTATTGACTTCGAGGATACATATAGAGCGATGTCATCGGCGTACTGTAAAATATTGCAGAATGAGTGAACAGTCACGTCCAGATCATGGGTATATATACTGTAAAGCAAAGGAGATAACACAGAGCCCTGCGGGAGGCCTTTCCAAATTAGTCGAGGAGGAAGAAGAGTATCTTGATATCTGACCGAAATGGATCTAGACATCAGTGAATTACAGATGAGGCGCACCAACTTCTCTGAGACACTCAGATTCAGCAATTTTTGCCTGAGCACTGGAAGCTAGACATTGTCATAGGCCGAAGCTATATCTAAAAAGACACCCACAAGGTATTCTTGGTTTTTGAATGCTAATCTGATATCTGTCGTTAATATCCCTAAACTGTCCAGCGTACTAAAGCCCTTCCGAAACCCGAATTGAGTCTTTGATAGAATACCACGCGATTCGACAAACCACTCGAGGCGATTTTTAATTATATGCTCCATGACTTTGAGGAAGACAGATGACAGAGCGATAGGACGGTATGAATTGTGGTGAAGAGGGTCTTTACCAGGTTTTGGGATCGGAATAATTATCTGTTGCTTCCAACAGTCTGGCACTATGCCCTGATCAAAGAATATGTTAATCAAATTTAAAAATTACAGTATTGCTGGAAGAGGCGCTTTAATCAAAAAGGAATAAGGAATCCCATCGTCACCAGGAGAAGAGTCATTTAAGCCTTGTAAGGCTGAAAGGAGCTCTTGTAATGAAAATGGGGAGTCAAGAAGGGTAGTTGGGGAGGAAGAAACATAGCTACTTAAAGAAGGGAAACAGTCCAACGTTGGGGCAAAAGGAGGAGCTAGTTTGTCAGCGAAAGCATTCAACCAAAGGGATGGGTCATTCGAAGACACATTGGGAGAAGTTAGGTATTGTCGGAATCTTCTGATTTGTTTCCAAACCAGAGATGTTGAGGTTCTGGGTGACATGCTTTCACAGAATTTTATCCAACCTGATCTTTTTTTTTTGGATAAAAGTTTCCGTGCTTGTGCCGCTGTTCGTTTATACCTAACATAATTTTCAGAAGTCATCGAACCATTGTACCTTCTTTCAGCTTCCTTTCGTTTTTGAACGATGGCAGTACATTCAGCATCCCACCAAGGAGGGGAAATTTTACGGACAGGATTTTTTAAAGGGAAATGTGCTTTAGCAGAAGAGAGTAAAGAGTTTACAAAATCAGTATATGCCAAGAGCGCGTTTGAGGAATCAGCAATCGGTAGGGAACTTACCTGATCTCTAACTGATGATGCATAAGCATACCAGTCAGCGTCATTTAATTTAAATTTTTGAAGAGGAGAGAGACGTGTGGTTGTAGATTGTTTGTCTAAGAGGGAAATCAGGATAGGAAAATGTATGCTACCAAATGTAGAATCAAGAACAGACCAAGATACAAGAGGAGCTAAAGATGGGGATGAAATTGTAACATCTACAGCAGAGGCAGGATTTTGATTAGGAGCACAACGTTTTGTTGGACGTCCATCGTTCAAAATACAAAGATTGAGATCTTCCAAAAGGTCCAAAAGTAGAAACCCCGGATTATCAGAAAGGTGGCAACCCCAAGATACATGATGAGCATTAAGGTCACCCATTACCAGAACTGGAGGGGGAAGGGTTGAAATTGTTGTGTGTAGTTCATTAATGGAAGAAGTTGAAGGGTAAGGAATATATACAGAGAGGAGGGAGATATCGAAGATACGCACAGCCACGAAATTAATATCGCGACTGTGGGGAGGGAGCGGGATTTGGGAGAAAGACAGGGAGCGCTTCACAAGTAAAGCGCACCCCGCATAGCCATCGTCTCTGTCGTCTCGGAGACACGAGTAGCCCGTCACACGGAAGTGTGAGCCTGGTACTAGCCACGTCTCCGAGACGGCAAAGACGGATGGGGAATATTTGTTTATAAAATATAAAATATCACTTTTTTTTGGTCTAAGACTTTGGCAGTTCCACTGAACTACCTTTTGGGTCATTATTGAAACCACGTACAGACAGGGAATGGGAGAATTGGGAAAGTTTATGGGCAACGATGGACGGTAGACGGTCACCTTGACCGGAAACAATGCGCATGATTAGGGACAGGAGTAACTCAATGAGGTTTTCATTATCCTCAGACGACGTAGGAGAAGGCGAATCGGAATTTAATGCACATCCATTTGGAAGAGAGGAAGTACAATTGCCTATTATGGCTTGATGTGCTTGCCTGTCGTAACTCTTTCCCAAAGGAGAACGAGAACGAGGAACTGGGCGAGATGTTACGGTCTTTTTGTAGGAGACTGAGGTTGGTGGGGTAGAACGTGGTGTCTGAGTAGGGTGTAAGGAGGCAGGGGTTCTAGCCATGTCAGCATATGACCGACGCACTGGAGGGTAAAGCGAAGATGCCTGAGCATACGGGACGCTATCCTGTGACATTGTGAGTTTAATCAACTTTTGACGTGAATGTTCAGGACATGCCCTGTTAATTGCAAAATGTGCACCTGTACAATGGAGACAAGTGGCTTTATCCTCTGCAACGTTACAATTTTCTGCGGCGTGGGGTTGAGCACACCGGAAGCACCTTGGTTTCGATCGGCATTGGGCCTTGACATGACCAAAACGGCAGCAACTCATGCATTGAATAGTAGGGAGTTGGTACGTCTCAACTACAATTGAATTGTGACAACAAAATACCCTCTCAGGCAAAACCTGGCCCTTGAATGTGACCACGACTGACTGGGTAGGTATCCAAGTTGGGCGGTTGTCTGTTACCTGCTTTCTATTCAACCGTCTTGCTTTTAGAAGAATACCACAGCCTTCCGGGACAGAAATCGACTCTGCTAATTCCTCCATCGACCAATCAGTAGGTATACCTCTGATGAGTCCCATGCGGGTAATGTTATATGTCGGAATTGACGCAGTATATTTGTATAGGGACAGCAGGTTGCAGTTCAGGAATGTATTAGCTGCTGATGCTGATTTGAATTCGACGGAAATTCTGTTACGTCCTATCTTTTTTACTCCATCTAAAACGACATCTTTAATTTTGTTGGATACTAAAAATTTTCCAAACTTCATTGGTTGGATGAATGCAGCACTATTTGGATCAGATTCGATATGTGACACATGAACTACAAAAGGACCTTTGTCCTGTTCGCTATATGCCGTTGGGGCTATTACAATGGAGGGGTGAACATACATTGGTTGGCTACTGGAGCTAAAGGGAGATGACAAAGCAGCCGGAATATCCGAGTTTGCCCTTTTTGCTGGCTCAGAGGCCTCCTCCTTATCGCCGTCTAGACGACGTTTCGTTGCAGTCTGTGAAAACAGAGGCTGAGACTCCTGAATTGGGGATGACACGTCCATCTGTGATGTGGTCTGATCCGGAGGGTCCGGGGGCTCCGGTGAAGGGGGTGACATGATTGTATTAGTATAAAAACACTTACCCAAATATACACTAAATAAAATTTAAAAAACCACCACCGATTTTGTTTAGGCAGTCACGATTTTGCTCGTTATAACGCGCAAGTAAACAAAAAAATCCAATGACACGTGCTGCCAACTGACACTCGCGAAACGGAATCACAGAACAATATAGCGGAATCCAAATTACTACCACGCTGAGTTGAAATTGACACATGATAACTTTTTTTCGGCGAGTGACGGGACAAAACCATCAGCAACCTATCGGACATTCACTCTTTAAAGTCAGTGTTGCCATTTAATTCCTTACTCCTTGCCTTGGGTTAATTTGATCTCTAGTTTAAGTGTCACTCTGAATACCAAAATTGATAATCTGGGGACTAAGCTTAAAGCTAGGTTTTGTTAACCCAAGCTTTAACGCCGGTTTTAGAAAACGTCTCTGAATAGGACTGTAGAAGCAGTCTAGCGCTGTTAATTGTATATGGTTAAAGAGTAATATGTTGTCAAATAATACACAATTTCACTCCCATTGTCTGTCACGAAAACACGTAGAGGTTACTAACCATTAAGGTGCAATAAACTAGGAAGACCTGTTTAGTCTTTACCTACACCTTGTTTAGTCACATAGTATTATATCTTAATTATTGGCTATCGCGTGTAGCATTAAGAAAATTTCAAGTGTTTAATTTTTTTTAAAGTTTATTTATTATTGTACGGTAGATAGAAATAAAATGGAGTCTCACAACACGTGTTGTTGCTAAAAGAACACGGGAGAAACGCTGTTTAGTCACTTCCCAGCGATTACGTTGCCTATATAATTGTGAATAATAGGAGACAAGGACAATTTTTTCCAAAAAGTCGTGTCCTAATTTTAAATAAAAATTAAAACGCGATTTTTTTATTTTACTTTATGGCTGTGAGTAATTAAGGACTCAAATACGATTTTTAATCTCATCTCTATAATGCTTGAAAAATTTGAGCAACTGAATATTTGATACTCAGTAATATTTTTACACGTACCTACTTAAATAAATATTTTTACAAAATAATTGAAAAAGATTTTTTTTAAATTAATGTTTTATATTTTAGCGTTTTATTAACGCTTAAATATACTTAAGTAAAATTTTTTTTAAACACTGAAAAAAAAGACGACAACCTCAGGCGAGAATCGAACCACGCACCTTCCGCATTCCGGGCGGAGATTTTTATTATTTTAATGAAATATGTATTAACTAAATTATTTACTTACTTTTATTTTTGGCATTAATTTACTTATTTTCATTTCAATATTACAATTACAACAATCAATAAATATAAAAACTAACATATTAGTTTTTAAACAACATTAACTTACAACTTTACAACTCTGTAATATATCTGTATGAACAGTGTGTCGCATCTGCACTTAGACATTTCTATGACAACTAGGTAAGCCCCGAACCACGGTACAAGTATCATTGTAGCTGTGCACAACTGCACATTTATTGTATGGGACGTCTACTCTAGTATATTTACCTCAATGGTTGTAAGATGGAAGATTTTATAGACAATAGCAAACATCTTCCTAATATATTAGCATAATTTCATTATTAATAATATTGATATACTTGAGATGAATAGGCATTTTAGTAATGTTTTTGAACTAAGGGACAAGGTGAGGGAATGACTTTCACGGTTACAAAGTAGCCATAAATCTTTTTTTCTGTATGGGTATTAAGTTTTCTTTTTAAACAATAGTGGCAGACAGCGTGTATTAATATAAAAAAACGACTTAGAGCTCGTTCCCACTTGTCGAGTGTCGGGCCCGGATTTTAATCGGATGTCGGCGCCTCATACAAAATCGGTTCCGACAAATGTGGATAGATTCATATAAAGGTTCTGCCATTGGAACATCCGATTAAAATCCGGGCCCGACACCCGACAAGTGGGAACCGGGCCTTACGTAGTTAATGATATGACTTGGCATTATATGACTCGTCGGGAATCAAATTTCGAAATTTGACGAGAAATACCCAGAAATGTATTGATGCTACTCGACTAAATTACTAGCCTAGGTCACTGTTAATATGACCACTTACTATGAATCTGTGCCTAAGTGTGAACAAGGCTAAGGATTATCAAGGTACACTTCCCACTGCTCAGCTGTCCCTATCTACCGACCCCGATAGATAGGGTATCGCAGTTGGAACTACGGGTCCGGCTGTGTTTTCAGGGGTACTACGGTGTTCCGGTTCAAGCTCCTCGCTGGTTGTGCCTTGACCGGCGCCTCCGGCGGGATCCGGACGTGGGTTGGTCTCGTAGTGGCTCGTGGTTAGCTGTAGAGCTTGGGAATGTTCGTTTCTCCTGGTATTGTGTGCCAGGACTTCCAAACTCGCGCACAGCGAGCGGGGCCTAGTAGCGGTCTCTGAGGGGCCAGAAGCGAAAAGTCCTGCGGGGAACGCGAGTTTCCATTATAGTGGGCAGCTTTGTTCGGTGGTTCTCATTGGACATTGGTGTTGACATCTCCGGTACTAGTCTGGAGAACTAGTAGAGGCGGCCCCCTAGATGCCGTAGCCTCCGGTCCAGCCAGCCGCGTAGGACGTGGGAACTGGCTAGGCGCCTGGATGGGTTCCGAGAAGTGAGTTTGCTTACTACTCCGCTACCAAGGTGGACACTTGGGAGTCGACTTTAGAGTAGACGACCCTAGCAGTGGCAACTGCGAGTTGTATCCTTCGTGCAACGAGAAGTGAGCGAGCTCGACAGCTCTGCTTACATAACTGGACAATAGGCAGTGAGCTACACGTATTCACGGAGAGACTCTACCGAGACACTAGTCTTATGAGTACCGAATGAAGAGCGCGCTTCGGCGGGCACTGATTTGGCGTCAAGACCTAACGCAGATGGTCTCCTGCGCGAGTGTTCTACCGGCGCAGGGACGTCTTGGCATTTCTTACAGTAACCTAACGGTTGGTCTCGAGATGCCAGTACAAATAAAACTTAGTGAATTAGAGGAGAGGGGATGCTCAGCTGGGAAGTGTACCTTGGTAATTCTATTTTTTTTAAATAATTGGATTGACTTTAAGTTCAATTTTGGGGCAAACGTATCCTTATACTTGTAAGTTTTGGAATTTGGGTGCCTCCCCCACGGAATGGAGGTTACTAGGAAAAAAAAAGGGGGAATAGGGTCGAAAGTCAAATTTAGGAACGGTTGGATAGGGGATAATTTAGGAAGTTAAGTTATTTCAGGGAAATTAGGGATGACGAATAAAATGAAGCTACTATAATATATTTTTGCTTAGACTTAAGGTCTTTGCCTAATCAAATTAATTGCGGGTCGCTATTTAGGTGGGAAGAAACATAGAAAGATTGAAGGGGAAGAGAAAGGGAAAAAGAAGGGGAAATTAATCGAAGACACTGGATAGAGTTTTTATGATAAAAACTGCAGTGGTTCAGTATTTTAGGAGTGTAATTTATGTTTATATTTATATAGGTTTATTTCAATTTGTTTGATAATTTGTTTTAGTTGTTTAAGTTGTTTTTTTAAGAATTTAGTTTAAGTTTCAAATAAATTGTTTATAAAGTTATTTAAGGTTCTAATCAATTATTTTAAGTTTTATTTAGTTTTATAATTTAATATTAGTTTTAGAATTGTTTTAAGTTTATTATATTAGATATTGTTGAAAGTAATGATTTTAAGTTTAGTTAAGGTTTTAATTTAAAGAGTTTGTACATTTGGTTTTATTAGTTTATTTTGTTTATTTATCTAAGTTATTTAAGGTTTTAGAAAAAAAAATAGTTTTAGTTTAGGCAAATTTGTTAATTTCCGTAGTCGGTCTGGCCCTGCAAGCGCAGAACCATCGACCGAATAGCTACGGGGCACTCGCGGGCGTTCGTGGCGTCGTGACCGGTGTCGACCTTTGTACCCATGCGCAGATTATGAGCCGAGCAGTTATAGCACTTTGCCCCAGTTCTTATTGGGGCAATCTGGCAACTGGTGGCCCGGACTGGCGCAATGGGCAAACGGTCTCTTTTCGGCCGTGCATTTCGCCTTTGTATGGCCATACTGCAGGCATTGGTGGCACTGCACGAATCGGGAGAAGTCCTCAACGTGGACCCTGCTATGGTCCACGTTGAGTCTCCCGAGAGCGAGAATGGTACTTCGCATCCCGGGAGTGACCTCGATCACCGCATTGTATAGCGCCGGGTTTCTATTCGAGGTTAGATAGCAAATACTGGTGACAGCCACGTCGTTTTGGGTCACAAGGACCTCCGCCAACTCCTCGCGGGCAATATCCTTAGATATGCCCTTTAGGATCATCAGCGGTGGTCGTTGCTTCTCCAGTTCTGCGACGAAGTTAGGGCTCCTGTCATGACGGGCTATTGTCTCCTCGCACTGCTTTCTATCCTCGAACTCCACCCTCAATTTGCCGTTGGGTATTGGCAGTACTTTAACGGGAGCATATTTGTGCTTCCGGAAGCTAATCTCCTTCTTCCACCGAGAAATAACCTCCGGAGGCTTGAGCGTGCAGTCGTACGCCGAAACGAGGACTGCTGGGTAGGTTTTGGGCGTTAGGGCATAGGAAGGGGCCTTCGAGAGTTCGGCTTCTTGGACCGTCTGGAGTTTAACACAAATAAAACATCTGCTATGTTATTCCGGTCGACTGCAAGACAAAGGGACTCGTTAAGTGTTCTTGTAAATGGTATATATAGGTATTGATTTCGTACAATTTGTAAATTTTTTAGGAATCCACATTGATATCGATTTGAATTGGACACAGGAAATTAAGGCATTAAGTTCAGCGTGTTATGCTTTAAGAAGCCTAAGAGATGAAATCACCGTGAAACAGCTTAAGCAGGTTTATTTTGCTCTGTTGAGTCCAAACTTCGCTACAGTATTATGTTCTGGGGCAATAGTTATAAGTATAATATAGAGGCAGCATTCGTCTTACAAAAGCGAGCGTAGGTAGAGCGGGCGTACCATGATGCGTATTTCCCAGATTGAGTCATAATATCATAATATTTTGACAGTCCCTTCTTTGTACATACTTTGTACGTATTGCTCTCATTTAATCAAAAATTTTGACCAATTTGAATGTTATGAGGAAAGGAAAAAGAGAGAATTAACGCGTCGGAAGGATCTGAAAAGTAGGATAAAATGTTTACTAGAAAAAAAAATCAACAAAAAAGTAATTTCATACCTAAATCGAACGTTGCTAGTCACTGCGTAAGAGACCAGTCCATTAAGCTGTATAATGCTCTGCCTATAACTCTAAAATCCATTTATGATGTATATAAATTTCAAAATAAACTCAAGGCGTTCTTATTAAAAAAGTGCTATTACTCAGTTAATGAATTTTTAAGTGATCCTATTAATTAAGTTTTAATATTTGACATACCATTTTGAATTTTTTATTTGTTAATTTTGAATTTGTTTGTTTGCTAACTTATTTATAATAATTTCTCAATGTTATTAATTTCCTTATTGTATATTATTTTATTTTTTTGTATATTATTTTATTTTTTATGTAATTTCCAATGCAATGTAAATTATTTGACATACTTACCATTTTACATCAGTTATTAAGTTCAATGAATTCTTGTTATTTCTTAATTTATGTATACCTAATATTTGTCAATGTAATTAATTTTCTTTTTCTAATCTGTATTATTTTATTTTATGTAATTTCCAATACAAAGTAAATTGTTTTATGGATTAAATAACTATGAACTATGTGCCCTTCGTGCAACGAGAAGTGAGCGAGCTTAACAGCTCCGGTTACCTATCTGGAAAATAAGCAGTGAACTACACGTGTTCACTCACGGGGAAACTTTCCCGAGACACTAGTCTTAAGAGTACTGAATGAAGAGCGCGCTTCGGCAGGCACTGATTTGGCGTCAAGACCTAACGCAGATGGTCTCCTGCGCTAGTATTTTGCTGGCGCAAGGACGTCTGGCACTTCTTGCATAACCTAACGGTTGGTCTCGAGGTGCCAGTACAAATAAAACTTAGTGAATAAGGAGAGGGGATGCTCAGCTGGGCAGTGAAAAGTGCTATCTTTGAGTAGGTATATAAAAAAAGGTAGCACCTACTTAACTTCTGCATTTATTCATACATATTATAACGAAAATTACAACATATAAACTTATACATTATCCGCTGTTATTTTACAAAGTTATTAACGCCCAAAAACGAATAGGATAATCCTTCAATGTGAAACAATTTTAAACTTAAATATAGGTTCTTACACAATAACAAAATAGTTCTTAAAAATGCTAAAATTAACTGTATTTGTTACTTATAGTAAAAACTTTCGTCCGTCAGAGTTATAAAAATTCACATTTAAGTACTAAACTATGAGACACAGAAAAAAAGAAGAGAAGTTATCAGAGAAAATAGCTGAAAATTTAAAAGCCCCAAGACTTATTATCCACAAGACTTATTATCCACTCAACTGTCCAGTATATTTAAACGATCTAGTACGGGCTGTCGAGGCTTTCTAGCAGTTGACCGAAAGTTACCTAACATATTATAGGTTTTTAAACATAATATAACACTTAGGTCAAATTGACGACCAACACGTAGAACTGTAAAAGTCGTTCGTATTAACCAATTGAATTACAATTCAATTTTCAATTCATTATAATATACTAAAAATATGTATTCCAAAGACTTATAATTAATAATGAAATGCGTACTCTCTGTATGTTGTACAATAGGTTCAATGCTTCTTGCCGCTCCTTTATTTTGTGTGTCTCAAATTGTCTTCTTCGTCCATTTTATTGTAGTGCGATTGTATGTGTGCCAACAGCTTTTTTTCGCGAGAAAATGATTCTCCACACATATTACAGGAGTATTTCTCCTCCTTATTTTCTATCGCGGTTTTCGCTGCTGAGGTGGATGTCGAAATTTGGGATTCCTGAATTATATTGTTAGTTGGCAGCACATAAGAAGGCATCAGCAAAGGATCGACATTGATAAATGTAAAAAAACCAGAGTTTTTTGGCGGGGCGGTTTCTTCTAGAGTGACAGACAATGGCTGTTTAGCAACTGTGTCTTTTCTGTTTTCAGCTTTAGTTTTTCTTGATCTCTTTTTAGGCACCTCTTCGGCAACTGGCTGGGGTTTCGTCGATATAAGCAGTTTACTCGGATTACCAGTTTGAACAACCGTATATGATTGCTTTTTCATGCCGGGTGTAGTAAAAGTAGGTACCGTTGCTACTTGCGGTGTGTACACGGCCGAATGATGCGGCAGTGTTTGGAACGAACCATCTGGATAAGATTGGCTATTTGTATTAGGAATCGTCGCAGGTTGCTGTTCGTCTTCTAGATCAATAACTTCACACACTGGTGCTTTTACCATATTTTTACTATTATCACTGTTCTGTTTGCGAGATTTCGCTTCTGCCGATTTGGATGGGTCACTTTTTCTCTTTTTTCCCGTTTTAGTTTTATTTTCGACGGTTTCTTCAACTTCCGGCTCTGGATTATTGGGCGATTCTTCGACCAGATGAAATGTATTGTTTAATCCAGGCACTAATCTGTAGCGAGGATTCAAACTTTGAATGTTTAGGATTTGGACCGCAGGTTGCTCTTCGTCTAGATCAATAACTTCATACACTGGTGCTTCCACGTTATTATTACCTTTATCACTGTTCTGTTTGTGAGATTTCGCTTCTGCCGCTTTGGGTGGGTCACTTTTTCTCTTTTTTCCCGTTTTAGTATTATTTTCGACAGTTACTTCAACTTCCGGCTCTGGATTATTGGATGATTCTTCTATCAGTTGAAATGTATCGTTTTGTCCAGGTAATTTGTAGCGTGAATTCAAACTTGGAATGGTTGGGAACTTAACAGAAGGAATTGCAGAAGGTGCAGGATTTGAATTATTTTCTATAATAGGTGTCGAAGGTTTAGGATCTGACTTGGAAGTTGTTGCTGATTCTATTGCCATTGGCACAACAGTTATACCTGTTATTGAATTGTAGTCATTTTCTTTGCGCTTTACTCTACTTGCAGGACCTATCTTAGGCTTAGGTTTATCAACAGTAGTATTTTTTGTTTCTTCTTCAGCTATTAGATCAGACTTATTTTCTAATGGCGGATTAATATTTTCTAATGGCGGCTTAATTGGCTCGCTGTCGACTTTAGTGGTAATATACTTTACAACTGACGCTTTAGGTGGCGCAGGTGGAATCAATTTTTTCGTAAAATCTGCTTTAGACACCCCAGTTTTGGCACATCCGTGAGACAAGATTAACTCCTTTTTCAGGAAATTCCTATTGCATAACTTGCATTGAAATATAATACCAACCCCATTAACCTTAATCATGCACACATGATCCATTATATCAAACGGTTTTTTATCAACAGGTTCCACATCTTTAGGTGTAGACTCTTTACTTCTATCAGATGTACTTTTAATTGGTTTAGTTATTATAATAGGTTCATCGTCATAATCAATAGGTTCATCGTCATAACCAATAGGTTCATCGTCATAATCAATAGGTTCATCGTCAGAATCTATAGGTTCATCGTCATAATCAATAGGTTCATCGTCATAATCAATAGTTTCATCGTCATATTCAAAGCTTAATTTATTAATACACATGTTTTTCTCAGCAGGCTTCTCGGCCAGACTTTCTTCTTGCGCCTCATTGCCTTTATTATAATTTGGTTTGCTAGGCGGATTATTTTTATTGACATCCTGTAATCCATCCAATAAATTATCTGTAGCATCAAAGCTTAAGTAATTGATAAGCATGTTTTTCTCACCAGGCTTCTCGATCAGACATTCTTCTTGTGCCTTATTGCCTTTATTGTCATTTGGTTTACTAGGCGGTTTTTTTCTTTTGAAATCCTGTAATCCATCCAATAAACAATCTGTAGCATTTTTCGATCGTGATACTCTAGTTGGTATAAATTGGCTTTTATTGTAGGTGTTAATTAATTTTTCATCGTCTTCTAAAGATTGATCTGATTCATTGCTGTTTCTCGTTTGCCTTACAGTATATCTTGTGTCTTTGTTTGTTGCTAGTGGTAGTGAAGGTGTTGATGGTTTATTTTCTATATTCAAGGTAGGTTTCCCATCTTTTGGAGGCAATGGACTGAAAGGAATGTCTCTGATGCCTTCCATTGCTTTTTTAATCAATGCATCGCATATATCATCATTAGACATATTCGATTTATTCAATTTCTGCTCCCATATAGTTCGTGTTTTCGGTTTTGTAACCATCACTTCTTTTCTACCTCTACTTTTATGTAAATTATGTTGTGCATTAATACATTTCTGTATGAACTCATACAACTCCTCCACCTTTGCAGAACACCGAAAACATATTTTATGCGGCAGGTCGTCATTTTCAGCTACCTGAAAAGTAAATATAAATAATGATTACAACAAAGTTATAATTAACAATGCTAAATTCACATTAGAAATGACAGTAAACGTACTTCAAATGGCATTTGAACCAAGTTTCTTTATACAGCATTCAATTGTTTGCGGACCATTCGGTTTCCATTTAAAACTGGTGGTAATGTGAGAACACCTCAGCAGATCCCAGCAGTAGGACGTTTATGACGCTGATCATTATCAATGACAAAATGTTTTGGAGTAATAAAACTTTTTGTATGTAAACATGTCGCGTAGCAGTGAAAGTAAACTACCACCCACAGTTACAGTCTCTAATATGCTATCACGCACAAAGAAATTTGGTGACTCGTTTCTTTGTCGCACTTCCAAAAGATGGAATAGTCTACAAGCACACGTATTCCCGCCAACCTATGACATAGGGTCCTTCAAACGAGGCGTGAAGAGGCACTGTGGGCCGGCAGAGTGAGGGTGACTGATGCTACGTCTCATACGATGCACCAGCTGTCCTCGCGCCTGGACTTCACTTCCACTTAACATCAGGTGGTAGGGTCATTTGCCGGGCTTTGTATAAAAAAACCCCTCTCTTCCCTTGGGTGTCGCAAAGGGCGACCAACGGACTAAAGACTGCACATAAATCCCACAGCATAGAGCGGCGATGTGCTCACCACCTGTCATGCAGAGCACATTTGCAGTCGCTATTTGGTGAAAAGTGGACTATGGTAGAAGACTGCTTTTGCTGTCCTCATTGCCTAGTCTCTGACTAACCCTTCGGGGATAATAGTCGTGATTATATGATATGATGATGACATAAAAAAAAAATTACAACTTATTTAACTTCTGCATTTATTCATACATATTATAACCAAACTTACAACATTTAAACTTATGCATTATCCGCTGTTATTTTACGAAATCATTAATGCCCAAAAACGATTGGGACTATCCTTCAATGTGAAACAATTTTAAACTTAAAAATAGGTTCTAACACAATAACAAAATAGTTTTTAAAAAATGCAAATAGTAACTGTATTTGTTACTTGTAGTTAAAACTTTCGTCCATCAGAATTATAAAAATTCACATTTACTAAACTATGAGACACAAGTAAAAAAAATGACTTCAGCCGGCCTAGCATGCGCAACATGAGAACTCTTCTCTACCCGTTTTCTCGTGTTTAATTCATTTATCTCTAATGTCTATCGACACTAAATACACATGGTTGCGCTTAGAACTCTACATAATATGTCAAAAATAGAATTAATAGTAGTTTTTGTATAAATTGTGGTAATTTTGTCTACAAACCTTAAAATGACAACTTAAAATGATTTGTCGTCTCTCGTCCGCGACATATCTCGTGTTCCGCATGCTAGGCCTACAGGTGAAAGTTATCAAGAGAAAATAGCTGAAAATTTTAAAGCCCCAAGACATTCTGTTGGATTATTATGATGACTAACATATCATAGGTTTTTTTGAACACAACTTAACACACTTAGGGCAATTGACGACCAACTCGTAGAGCAGTAAAAGTTGTTCGTAGGTATTAACAAATAGTACAATTTAATTTTAAATTTATTATAATACAGGGACAGGCACTCGAAGTGTTACCAATTAAAAATTCTGTAATTTTTTATTTTTTTTTATTTAAAAACTTCAGAATATCGTAAACACATTTCAAATTTTAAGAAAAAAAAATGTACGAAATAGAATAGAATGAATAGAAGGTTTAGGTTCAATTGGTCCAATTCCCAAAATGTCCAGCTGCCAATTCTCAATTATAAAATACTAATTAAAAAAAATATCCTTCGAAATTTAAGACAATCGCTAACTGCGCTTCGCGATTGTCTTAAATTTCTAACCTATCACGTGACCTACAGGAGTAGAGCAGCCCTGGACATTTTGGGAATTGGACCAATTGAACCTAAACCGAATAGAATAGACATTTATTTAGCTACCTTTGGTGTAGATAATAGCATTGAGTCTGTTCGGGAAGGCTTCACACGCTGCACGAACGTAGTCGGATGGTATTTTGTCCCATTCTCGGCGAAAAGCAATCTTTAAGGCGTTGACCGTCTCATTATATTTTAGTTGATACTTTGGCCTGTAGAATGGACCATATGGGAAAATCCTTGGGTTTAAATCCGGGGAATATGATGGCCATTGTTGTGATGAAATGAAGCCAGAAACATTTTCTTTTAAAAACCGTTGTGTATCACGGGCTTTAAGAGATGGTGCCGAGTCTTGTTGAAACGTCCAATGGTTTCTACCGAATTGTTTACGTGTCCATGGTAACAAAGCATCGTTTAAAATCTTTTCATGGTAGATTTGTTGATTTATTTTTATGTCCTGTGGCAGTTACCGCGGCCCAAACCATCACTGATTCAGGTGCTTGCTTTCGCAGAGCAAATCGCTGGTCTAAATTGTCATCTGATTTGCCTATTGTTATTGCTGAACCGTAAAAAATTGTACGGTTCAGCAATACACGTTACAGCAGCAGACCACGTTCGTGCAGCGTGTGAAGACTTCCCGAACAGACTCAATGCTATTATCCGCGCTATAGGTGGCTACATCGAACAATAACATTTTTTTCTTAAAATTTTACGTGTTTTTAAGATATTCTAAAGTTTTTAAATAAAAAAAATCTAAATTGGCAAAATAACAGCATCTTTAATTGGTAACACCTTGAGTGCCTTTCCCTGTATACTAGAAAATATGTTAATTTTTTTCTGGAATACATCTTTTACACTCATTCCTAATAATTAAAGGCGTACTTTCTCTATGTTATACAATAGGTTCAATGCTTCCTGCCGCTCCTTTTTTTTGTGTTTCTCAAATGGTCTTCTTCGTCCATTTTATTGTAGTGCGATTGTATGTGTGCCAACAGCTTTTTCTCGCGAGAAAACGATTCTCCACACATATTACAGGAGTATTTTCCCTGCTCCTTATTTTCTATCGCGGTTTTCGCTGCTGAGGTGGATGTCGAAATTTGGGATTCCTGAATTATATTGTCAGTTGGCAGCACATAAGAAGGCTGCAGCAAAGGATCGACATTGATAAATGTAAAATAGCCAGAGTTCTCTGGCGGAGCGGTTTCTTCTAGAGTGACAGAGAATGGCTGTTTAGCAACTGTGTCTTGTCTGTTTTCAGCTTTAGTTTTTCTTGATCTCTTTTTAGGCACCTCTTCGGCAACCGGCTGGGGTTTCGTCGATATAAGCAGTTTACTCGGATTACCAGTTTGAACAACCGTATAAGATTGCTTCTTCATGCCGGGTGTAGTAAAAGTAGGTACCGTTGCTACTTGCGGTGTGTACACGGCTGAATGATGCGGCAGTGTTTGGAACAAACCTACTGGATAAGGTTGGCTATTAGTATTAGGAATCGTCGCAGGTTGCTGTTCGTCTAGATCAATAACTTCAGACACTGGTTCTTTCACCTTAGTTTTACAATTATCACTGTTCTTTTTGCGAGATTTCGCTTCTGCCGCTTTGGGTGGGTCACTTTTTCTCTTTTTTCCCGTTTTAGTATTATTTTCGATGGTTACTTCAACTTCCGGCTCTGGATTATTGGGTGATTCTTCGACCAGTTGAAATGTATTGTTTGGTCCAGGCACTAATTTGTAGCGAGAATTCAAGCTTGGGATGGTTGGGAACTGAACAGAAGGAATTGCAGAAGGTGCTGGATTTGAATTATTTTCTATAATAGGTGTCGATGGTGTAGGAACTGACTTAGAAGATGTTGCTGATTCTATCGCCATTGGCATAACTTTCATACCTATTACTGAATTGTAGTCATTTTCTTTGCGCTTTACTTTACTTGCAGGACCTATCTTAGGCTTGGGTTTATCAACAGTAGTCTTTTTTGTTTCTACTTCAGTTATTACGTCAGCCTTATTCTCTAATGGCGGCTTAATATTTTCTAATGGCGGCTTAAAATTTTCTAATGGCGGCTTAATTGGCTCGCTGTCGACTTTCGTGGTAATGTACTTTACAACTGACGCTTTAGGTGGCGCAGGTGGAACCAATTTTTTCGTAAAATCTGCTTTAGGCACCCCAGTTTTGGCACATCCGTGAGACAAGATTAACTCCTTTTTCAGGAAATTCCTATTGCATAACTTGCATTGAAATAGAATACCAACCCCATTAACCTTAATCATGCACACATGATCCATTATATAAAATGGTTTTTTATCAACAGGTTCCACTTCTTTAGGTGTAGACTCTTTAGTTCTATCAGATATGCTTTTAATTGGTTTAGTTTTTATAATAGGTTCATCGTCATAATCAAAGCTTAAGTTATTGATACCCATGTTTTTCTCAGCAGGCTTCTTGGCCAGACATTCTTCTTGTGCCTCATTGCCTTTTGTGTCATTTGGTTTGTTAGGCAGTATCTTTTTTTTGACATCCTGTAATCCGTCCAAAAATTTTTCTGGAACATTTTTCGATCGTGATACTCTAGTTGGTCTAAATTTACTTTCATTGGTGGTGTCAATTATTTTTTTAACGTCTTTTAAAGATTGATCAGATTCATTGCTGTTTTTTGTTTGTTTTACAGTATTTCTTGTTTCTTTTTTTGTTACTAATGGTAGTGAAGGTGTTGATGGTTTAAGTTCTTTTTTTAAGGGAGGTTTCTCATCTTTTGGAGGCAATGGGCTCAATGGAATGTCTTTGATGCCTTCCATTGCTTTTTTAATCAATGCATCGCATATATCATCATTAGACATATTTGATTTATTCAATTTCTCCTCCCATATAGTTCGTGTTCTCGGTTTTGTAACCACCACTTCTTTTTTACCACTACTTTTATGTAAATTCTGTTGTGTATTAATACATTTCTGTATGAACTCATACAACTCCTCCACTTTTGCAGAACACCGAAAACATATTTTACGTGGCAGACCATCATTTTCAGCTACCTGAAAAGTAAATATAAATAACGATTATAACAATTTACAACAAAGTTATAATAAACTATGCAAAATTGGGTTGGTGCCTAATAAATACGAAATCGGACATTTGTTAAATCTACACAAACTTGATATCTTACTAGTGTCAGAATCCCATTTTACAAATAATAGTTTAATAAAAATACGGAACATACAACACGGTCCATACAATACTAATCACCAGTGGCGTGCCTAGGGTTTCAGATTGGGGCAAGCCACGAAAAATGAAGCTAATCTTGCTACCTACGATTTTGGTGCCTATTTGTGCCAGTCACATTTTTTATTCAAATCGTCATAGGCCGTGACATACCAAACGTTCTTGTCATTTGTACAAAACATGCAACACCAACAATATAATTATTGAATTGAAACAACCAAAATCCAAAGAGTTTTGTACATAGACCTATTAAAATGCCTTTTATGACATTTAGTAGTTTGAGAAATACATAAATCAGGTGTAGGTGTGGTGTAGGTTTGTGTGATGTTATGATAACACTATTATAAACTCAATGGATAAGCTGCTTTTTTCCGAAAAGTTTAAAGAATTTACCTTTCGTTTGCCGATCAACAACACGTTTGCACATTTGTTTGCAACACATCACATGTCTAACACATCTAAGTTTTTCACAGAAACCAATATCAAGCGACGAACTGAACTCTGAACACATTTTTATTACAATATCTTGAACTTTAGGAAAACACTTGTTTTTATAAACAATCGCTCAAAGTGAAGTGTGACAATGCGCGATTGCGTACTAGAACTCGCCTCTGATTGGTTCGCCCGCGCTAAAGTCACCCGCGATTCGGTAGAATTAAAGCCTGGTTCTATTCATTCATTGAGCTAGTCAAATAGCGAGTACATTGCTGCGCTAGTTCGATTATTTTAAAATTTAATTTAATTACGCAAAGTTGAGAAGCAGTGTACTAAAATAATCGCTCTTTCCAAACAAGGAACGAAGGCCTTACTTGCGAACTTCATAAGGCAAGCTAGCTAGGACGCTGAATGTGAATTTCTCATAGAATCTATACATAACTACGCATACGCACGCAGCAAGAGAAGGCTGCGTAGAAAATGGCACACTAGCAAGCACCCAGCAGACAAAACAGCTCTAAATAAGGCAATAAAAGTTTAAAAAAATGATCACTGAAACTTCTAACGCAATTATAACAGCTCAGATCGGGTCGCCCACAGCAACAAGAGCTACAAACTATTCCTTGTGGAAAGCTTGAAAAAATACAAACAGGCCTTTCATTCCCAAGCCCCCTCTAAGGTGTCATACTTCCTGGCACGACTACGGATGATTTCCTAATATTTGAAGGCGGTAAAAAATAGTCTGGATTTTTTACTATTTTTTACCGCTGTTTTGAAAATTTCTACCAACCAGATCTAGGAGATACGATGGTCATGCTGAGAAGAATAATTCCTGGCACGACCACTCACGAATCCCGTGTTATTATTAAATTTTAAAATGGTATTAAATAGCTTAGAATATTTACTATTTTTTACGCCTATTTGGGAATTCCCTACTATCGAGATCTTAGAGATACGACTGTGGTGCTAGAAAGCACAACTAGGCAGTTGTTCTTTCGACCAATCATAATCTCTGTGTTGTTCTGGAGACTTTGAAACGGTACTAAGTTATTTAGAATATCTACTATTTTTAACGCGTATTTAGGAATTCCCAACTATCGAGGTCTTAGAAATACGATTTGTCGTGCTGGAAAGATGAACTTCCTAGCACGACCACGCCCAATCTGTGTTGTTCTGGAGATTTTAAAACTACAAAATTATTTAGAATGTCTACTGTTTTTATTCCTATTTTGGAGTTTGCTGTAGTGCCGATAGTCGTGCCGAAACTCATGTTATTAATATTTATGACCATTCGAGACATTTCGTTTTTTATCTAACTTCAGCTTATTTACCACTTACGACTATAATACCATATTTCAAACGAAATAAAAATATTTGTCTTTGCCTTTGTCTTTTAACAACTTTGACAGTTCATAGCAATCTGAAAAATCTATGCGAGAAAAAAGTGTTCCGTGAGCATTTGTGAGCTCATTAACAGAGAAGCAGCGGAGTAGCAACTAGCTGTTAATTTTTTATTTATTTATTGTAAAATAGTTATTGTTTCTTCGACTGTGACATTTGTTTTAACTTTTATAAGTAAACGTTCTAGAATTATTTGAAAATTGGGTAGGCACAATAAAATAAGAAATGTCTTACATTTGTATTGTAGGATAAAATGTTTACTAGAAAAAAATCAACCAGTTATTGTTTATAAAGTTAGAGAACCTACGCATAATAACTCTAGATATTAGAATATCGCGAAATAGGAGTAAAAAATAATAAAATTCTTAGTCAGTTCATACAATATTAAAATTCCCTGAATAACATGAGTTTCGGCACGACTATCGGCACTTCAGCAAATTCTAGAATAGGAGTAAAACAGTAGACATTCTAAATAACTTTGTACAGTTTTAAAATCACCAGAACAACACAGATTGGGCGTGGTCGTGCTAGGAATCATTCTTTCCAGCACGACAATCGTATCTCTAAGATCCTTAAAGTAGAAAATTGGGAAATAAGCGTAAAAAATAGTAGATATTCTAAATAATTTTGTACCGGTTTGAAGTCTCCAGAAAACACTAAAATTGGGCTTGGTCGTGCTAGGAAGTCATTCTTTCCAGCACGACAATCGTATTTCAAGACCTCGATAGTTGGAAATTCCCAAATAGGCGTAAAAATAGTAGATATTTTAAATAATTTAGTACCGTTTCAAAGTATCCAGAACAACACGAAGATTATGATTGGTCATGCTAGGCAGTTGTTCTTTCTAGCACGACAGTCGTATCTCTAAGATCTCGATAGTAGGAAATTCCCAAATAGGCGTAAAAAATAGTAAATATTTTAAGCTATTTAATACCATTTTAAAATTTAATAATAACACAGGATTCATGAGTGGTCGTGCCAGGAATTATTCTTCTCAGCACGACCATCGTATCTCCTAGATCTAGCTGGTAGAAATTATCAAAACAGCGGTAAAAAATAGTAAAAAATCCAGACTATTTTTTACCGCCTTCTGATATTAGGAAATCATCCGTGGTCGTGCCAGGAAGTATGACACCCCTCTAAGGACAACAGTGAATAGGTAGGCTAGAACAGCAGACGAAAAAGGCAACATTTTCGCAACTCAATTGTCGGGTGTGTTCGCTGCTAATGAGGCTAGATGCGATAAATCGGACATAGATGAGGTTATAAATGAAGACCTACAATTTGATAACCTGGTCAAACCAACATCTCCTTGAGAGATATACACTGCTCTCAACAACCACTTGGAAAACAACATGACTCCGGGCTTTGACCTTATACATAAATAGGTGCTTACTAAGTTACCACGGTAAGCCTTTATATTCCTGACCCTTCTCTTTAACAGCATGTTAAGGACTGGATACTTCCCAGGTCTATGGAAGGTTTTGCTAATTATAATGGTACATAAACCAGGAAAACCAACTAAAGAAGTTACCTCATATAGACCCATAAGCCTGTTGCCTATTGTGTCCAAGCTATAGATGTAAAGCTGGTTACTGTGGATGTGAAGCTGGTTACTGTGGTTACTGTTACTAACAGAAACGGCTTATTTGGCTTATTATCATTTCTAGCGATAACCAGCGGCTGGAAACGGCTGCTTACATTTCATTGATATATTCACATGATTTAGTTTTTTGTTTTTGTTGTTTCTCCTCTGATTTATTTACTATAGGATACATTTAACATAAATAGACATAAACAATGACGTTTGCATCTGTATTAAGTCTTAAAACTCAATATTCTCATACAAAATATGACACAGCAGTGGAATAGGACTATTTCAATAATTTATTTGTGAGAGATGTTTTGGAAATAGGTATTTATCCATGAAATAAGCATTTAGTTGTTTTTCTTTAATGCACCAAAAGCCTGTGCGCCTGATATGCCGCCAGATTCCCGCGTTTGGTTGATTAGATCCAAAGTAAACTAATTTAGCTACCTTTATTCTTATAATTTCCATACACCACCACCTAAACGCAAACGTTTTTTCATAGTTTCTTGTTCGTCTCAGAATTAAGTAAATAGTAGTGGTATACACGGTGTCTTCCTTGTTCATTTAAAAAGAAAACAAAAAGAGTAGTACATAATATTAAATTATTATTATTTAACAATAAAAAATGTAATAAAAATCGGTTTTTTTTCGGAGCATAAGTTGGTTATCTACCCGGTATCAAGCGGCTCGTTATTTGTTTCTAGCCGCTGGTTTCGGTAAATACCGACTTACAAGTCGCTGGTTCGCTGGTCCAAGCTTCGAATTCGAAAAAATTATTTTGAAAAGACTCCTAATAGAAGTTTCGGAAATATCAATAATACCGAACCACCAATTTGGATTCAGGCACGAGCACGCAACCATAGAACAAATTCATAGCGTGTACCAGGCAATCAGGGTATTCCTTAAGAAAAAAGAATACTGTTTGGCAGCTTTCCTGGATATCCAGCAGGCGTTTGATAGGGCACAGGGGTCTTCTTTTTAAAATAAGAACTACACTACCACATTGACACTACGTCCAAGAAGGAGAAAGCACATCAACATTCTACAACATAGTAGCAGGAGTTCCCCAAGAGTCTGTGTTGGGTGTCTTCCCCAAGTGACTGGGGTAACAGTAGCCACCTTTGCTGACGACACAGCATTATTAGCGTCTAGCAAAAATGCCGAGGAATCGTCAAAGAACCAACAAACAGGATTAAACAAAATTCAGAAATGGATACAAAAAAGGCGTATCCGAGTTAGCACAGCCAAATCAGTCCACATCACATTCTCCTTATAGAAAGGAGATTGTGCACCAGTTAAACTGGGCGATCAACAACTTCCTCATAGAAATTCAGTGAAGTACTTGAGAATGCACATTGACGGTCGTTGTTTAAGTGGATAAACCACATCCGGGCCAAAAGAGATGAACTTAATATCAGAATAGGTGGCCCAGTAGAGGCCACCTAATCTGATATTAAGTTAATCTTACTTATTGGGAACTTACTTGGTGGGAACAGCATATTGTCATTGGATAATAAACTCTTAATATATAAGACTGTCCTCAAGCCAGTATGGACGTATGGTTTACAATTTTGGGATTCCGATGCGACTCGAATTTTGAACATTATACTACTCTAAAGAGCATATCGAATGCTCCCTGGTTTATTAGAAACTCGGAAGTTCACGAACACCCTAACATTAGCACCGTAAAGGAGGAAATACGAAGCTATGCTAAAACCTACAAATCTCGACTTTAGAACCAACCAAACCAGCTTGCAATCATCATCATCATCAGCCTATAAACGTCCCACTACTGAGCACAGGTCTCCTACGTAAACACTAGCACGTGGGGATAGCAATGCATCTTCTTATCCCGGACACAATAAGACGTCTAAAAAGGTGCAAAATTATAGACCTGAGCTCTATTCTGTGAATTTATGCCCATGGAGAGGTTCCAGCTGGGGAATTGACTCTACTTGCCAAAAGCCACTAAACACATCTGCTCATAGCCTAAGAGGGCTGATCGCAAGATACAATTGGAAAAAAAAATGCTAAATTCATTTTAGAAATGACAGAAAACATTAGACTTACATAAAATGGAATTTATACCGAGTTCCTTTTGGATCTCTCAACAGCTTTCTATTGTTTGCGGGTCGATCGGTCCACAATCCGCATCCACAGACGAGGGGATATAATACTGGTCAAGTGAGAAGGCCCCAGCAGATTCCAGCAGTGGGATGGTTATGATGCTGATCATTATCAATGACAAATGCTTTGGAGTACATAGATTCACCACTATTATCCCTAGAAGGTGGTCAGAGACTAAGACTAGGCCTTGTTTTTTCATTACAACAGCATAATTATGTGCCCAGCATGATAGGTGTTCCTTCCTTTTGGATGTATGTGCAGTATTTAGTCCGTTAGGGTGTTACCAGACCAATCGATCGATCTTCGATCGACGGCATCGATCGATGGTAGAATGGATTAGTCGACGTCGATCGATAGTGTCTACCAGACCTATCGATCGATGTCGATCGACAATCGACCGGTAGAATGGATTGGGTGTTAGATCGAGCTGTTTCATTAGACGTGCCGGCCGCTTCACTTTTTTATAAATTTATTTCGTGCCCATGGATACTAGTCGTAATAATAGAGAGTTGATGATAATGAGTGATGATAATATGAACGTTTAAATGCTAAATGATATTCCACCAAACCCCTTGGGAAGCACTTTAGAATAAGCAACACAGAAAAAGGGGGGAAGGGGAGGGGGAGCCAAAGTGCGGAAATGCATAGTTTTCAAGATATTTTTATTTTGAGGTTATGTTAGGTTATTTTTAGGAAAAATAAACAAATATTCTACTAAGTTACCATTACCGTACCCCTTCCATCCCCGTCCCTTCTTCCCCCAAGATATTTTTAAATGTAACTAGTTTTGTTGTCTAATAAAAAAAATAACCTCGAAATTCATGACAATCGCTAAGCAAAAAAAAACAAAAACCGCTGCTTAAAATGTCATTTGGATAAAATAAGCGATCGTTGGCTTTAAAAAACGACCGCATTCAGATTCTTCTGCGTTTGCGTCTCCGTAATAATAGTACGAGCAACATCGTACTGGCCAAGAACAACGAGTCCTCTTCTGAATACATTTCGAAAGAAACTGATAGAATATAGCCGGGGTTAATCGATCAACGTCGACCGACCGTCGATCGATGGGTTAGACGAACGGTATCCGTCGATCGATTAAAGCTACCAGACCAGCCAATCAACTTCGATCGACGTCGATCGATGCCGTCGATCGACGATCGATCGATTGGTCTGGTAACACCCTTAGTCGCCTTTCACGACACCCAAGAGAAGAGAGGAGTTGGTAGTATTCTTTTAGTGAGCCACTATACCACAGAATGTATGTACCATCAGGTGCCAAAAGGGCCAATTACCACTGTTTGATAAATAGGGAAAATAGTAGTAAACGATCCTAAAATCACACATAAGAAAAATTTTACTAAAATAAGGAAAATATAATTCTTATTCATATAGTCATATTCCTTAAATGCTTGTTCATACAACGGTCATGCAAATTTTATCTTAAGGCGAGTACAGTATATTATAAAAATCTACATGGATGCATTATCAATTAGCACATGAATTCATGTAAAGTTTGCAACATTCAACAGACAAAAAGCACATATGAATATGGTTCTAGATAGCCTATTTCTTTCATTCATTTGCAAAACCATCCATAATGCAAGGAAACATACATACATAATATATCAAGAAAACATGAAACCTAATAACAAAAATATAAATAGTGTATTTGGTACAAAACAAATACCTTTACCGTGAAAATACTTATAGCAAGACAATTATAAATAACATACAATCACAACTATTATCCCCGAAGGGTTACTTCAGAGACTAGGCAATGAGGACAGCAAAAGCAGTCCTCTACCATAGCCCACTTTTCATCAAATAGCAGTCGCACATGTGCTCTGCATGACAGGTGGTGAGCACATCGCCGCTCATATGCTGTTGGTTGTATGTGCAGTCTTTAGTCCGTTGGTCGCCTTTTACGACACCCAAGGAAGGAAGGAAGGAAGGAAGGAAATACCTACCAATATAAGTGAATGCCAAAAAGTGCTTGGACATCAAGACGTACATTTTACGCTAAAAACATCTTAAAAACCGTATGTACTTATTTTTTGTTTTAAGATTACAAATCACAATCTACGAGTGGAAAAATTGAAGATCATTTTGGAGGTTGGCATTTTTGATAAAACGTCAATCTAGTACCCAACTACCCACCAACAAAAAACCAATTTCGTTCAGAAACAGAAACATTTTGTGCATTCCGTTTTACGTAAATATTTTTGTGATGGATCAGCAAATGAAAATATTGTTTGAAAAATGAAGGACGAGATGAATAAACAAACTGAAGAAATAACAAATAGGCCGCTCAATCGTTTGAAGAAAAAATGTTAATATTAAGAAAAGAAAACATAGAATTGAAAAACAAGGATCTTAAACCAAAATATAAGAAAACTTGAAAAAGTAATCTTATAATACATGGGTTCAACAAAACTGAAGAACATAACTTTGTTCCATTGAACTTAGTCAAGAAACTATTGCAAAGCAAAAACATAAACATGGAAACCAGCGAAATTAACAGTCTATAGGATTGGAAAGAAGAACGAGAAAAATAAAAGACCCATACTACTCACGTAATCATCAACATGGCGGAAAACAGAGATTTGAAAGAACAAGAAATTGCTACCAATTAAAATCTACATAACTGTAGATTATCCAAAAGAAGTGTTGGCCAGAAGGAAGGAACCACAAACACTATTGGAAGATGAAAGAAAATAGGAAACTTCGCGTATATAAAGTACGATAGAATAGTAGTCAAAGAAAAACCTACGGATAAAAGGAAACGGTCATCTACTATATCACCTACCAACGTAGACCAAACTAAAAAGTCTTTAAAAGTAAATAGAACAAACGCTTCTTTTCTTAGGACGACTCTGTCCTATGACAGGCCCAATTACTCCAAAAAATAAAGAAAATACCCAGCAATAGCAATTATCACACACCCATAACCATCAGCAAGCAGAATCGGAAACACCAACTAAGGAAAAAAGAAATAAGAAACATACATCATTCCCCAACACGGTTGGTCCCCGTGGGGAATTAGACCACAACCCTCCAAGATTTTATCGAAAAACTAATTCAAACACTTATATAGCAACACTGACTGAACACATGCACTTTGAGAACACAAGAATCCTTACTAGAACTAGAAACCGGAATTATGTGCAGTCTTTAGTCCGTTAGTCGCCTTTTACGACACCCAAGGGAAGAGAGGGGGTGGTAGTGTTGCTGGTGTGTGTGGGTGTGGTGTTACCGCAGCACAGCAGCAGCGGCGCCTTAGAAAATATAAAATGGGATATACTCGGAATTCCCGAAGTAAGAAGAACAGAAGAAAAAATCATAGACAATGGAAACTACATATTATACTACAAAGGAGAACTCCAGGCCTCCAGTTTTAATGGTTAAAAAACACATTAACAAGGATAAAATTGAGGAATTTATAGAAATATCGGAAAGAGTAGCAGTCCTTAACACAAAATAGACAATCCAACCAACCCATTGACTATCATATAGGTATACGCTCCAACAGAACTGAGGGGTTACTCTTGAACGCAAACTCAATCTCAATACAATTCCAATGCGATTAATATGTATCGATATTGGGATAAGTAAAAATAATTCCGGAACGCCATCTCGATAATAATTTGTTCAATCAATTTCCACGCCAATTTAATTCCAATGTGGCGCTATTGTCGCTTACAGAAGTGCCATTTGACATTTTTAAGATTTGTGATTGGAAATTGATTAATGTTGATTAATTGAAATTCTATTCAGATTTACAACAGCACTTCATAGAGCGAACAAAAACGTTATATTAGCGATTTTAACAACCAGATTGGGTCTAGAAATGCAGGTGAGGAAGCAGTAATTGGACAGCACAGCACAGGAAAACGGAATGATAATGGCGACAGACTAATCAACTTTGTTCACCAGTACAACCCTAAGGTTGTAGTAGAATAATAAACAGTTTAATAAGTGGACATGGATATCACCTTGTGCAAAAATAAGAAATTAACTTGATTTTATTCTAAAAAACCAGCCAAATATGTTTACAGATGTAGAAACCATAAACAGACTCAATTTCAATACAAACCACAGAATGGTACGAGGTGAACTAAACAGTAAAGCTGCTAAACAATCTAGAACCAATACAAATACCTGACGAATTATTAATGAATCTGAAACAAACAGAATAACAGTACAAAAAATACAACTATACAACAGAACAACTGATTAAATTCAATAAAACTGTCTGCAGAGTTGCTAAAGAAAGAGACAAGATTGGATTGGAAGCTAGAAATTTGCTTAAAGAAAAGATAATTATGCTCGTAGATAGGAAAACAATAGAAATAAAACAGCAGAAATAAACAAAAGTATAAACACGAAAATTAGAAACCACAGAAAACAAATAACAAATGAAAAAATTAAACAGCATATTGAAAGCACGGGTGGCATTAAAAAGGCTTTAAAAGAACTCCGCGACTTCTCAGTGAGGGTGCCTATTCAAAACAAGCACAAGAAAGTAATGACTTAACGGCAAGAAATTATAGAATCTGCAACCTAACTCTATAGTGATTTATACAAAGATAATAGTAAAGGCAACGACGACAAAGTATGGTCATCTATTGTTACTGCCAAAACGGCAGACGAATCAGCGAGCGGCGAACGTTTTTGTGCTTAGAAGCAAATTAGCGAGGTTCCGGGAGTGACATGCGCCAGGCTGTCTGGATTCATCGCTCGCCGTGCGCCCACGCATGCCGCTCATCATTGACGAGTTGTCGGCCCGTAGCAGTAATCGCCATCTTGACCGTATGGAACATTAGGTTTAGGTTCAATTGGTCCAATTCCCAAAATGTCCAGGGCTGCCCTACTCCTGTAGGTCACGTGATAAGTTAGAAATTTAAGACAATCTCGAAGCGCAGCGTAGCGATTGTCTTAAATTTCGAGGTTATTTTTTTTAATTAGTATTTTATAATTGAGAATTGGCAGTTGGACATTTTGGGAATTGGACCAATTGAACCTAAACCGAACATTATCATCATTGTGTGAAGTGAAAGTTGCATTCGCGGCATTGAACAGGACAGATTGCATTCGTTTTCCGCGTGCGCGCACGCGCACGTGAACCACTCGTCCTCAGCTAGTGGCAATAATCGCCATCTTGGACTCTGATTAACCGAGTGAACATTCGCACGTGTGTGCAACAGTGTGATGTGAGTGGTGAAGTGCAGTGAACCCGAAACAAGAAACAACGACGATTCTCGCCCTGCCGTGTTCTGCTCGTCTCCTGCTTAATCCTGACACATCAACGTGAGTACTATCACTCCTCCCTAACAACGCTGTTTCGGCGTCCATAGAAGATGTACCACTAATACTGAAGCAGGAAGTAGAGAAAGCTGTAATGCCACAGAACTGTAAATCACCAGGGGAAGACAACATTAAAAACGAACTTCTCAAAGCAGCTGTAGAAGCTATTCTGGACAATTTTACTGAGCGTTTCAATGAAATACTAGCCAAAGAAAAAATACCATATCAAAGGAAACACACAGAAATCATTCTACTGCACAAAAAAGGAAGTAAAGAAGATATATACAACTATCGACCCATCAGTCTGATCACAAATATTTACAAGGTGTTTGCAAAGATAATTTTGTCTCGAATAACAAAAACCCTAGATGAAACCCAACCGGTTGAGCAAGCAGGTTTTCGAAGCAATTACTCAACTCTAGAACATATCCACACACTAAAACAAGTTTTGGAAAAATACAAAGAATATGGAAAGGCATACTATATTGCATTCATAGATTACACTAAGGCTTTCGATTCAATAACACACTGCAGTATCTGGGACGCGCTGGTCAAGCAAGGAATAGAGGATAAGTATAAACATATACCACAACAGTAAAGCAAAAATTCAACTTGAAACACCTGGACAGAGTTCTCTATACAAAGAGGAGTGAGACAGGGGACCCACTTTTACCTAAACTATTCTCCGCAATACTAGAGCAAGTATTTAGAAATCTGGACTGGGAGGAGCGAGGAATCAATATTAATGGAGAAACTCCACCACCACCTACGATTTGCGGACGACATATTATTGTTGACGCCGGTAGAACTGAAAAACATACTGGATCAATTAACCAGAGAAATCGAAAAGGTGGCCTGACCATGAATGAATGTAGCAAAAACAAAATTAATGACAAATAAATAAATATTGCTCAAAGATAATAATACCCAACTGGCATATGTTGACAGCTACGAGTACCTAGGCCAAACAATATCACCAGATGATCAAATGGCAAAAGAAATAAATAAAAGAGTTTGCAATTCTTGGAAACTCTATTGGTCACTCAAGGATGTTATGAAAAACAAAGACTTGCTTGCCACTATCATGTAAAACCAGAGTATTATATACGTGCATAACACCATGGCTAACATATGGCTGCTAACGAATAAAACACATGAGCAAACTACAAGTATGTCAGAATAGCATGCAAAGATCAATTTTAAATATTAAAAGGAAGGACAGCATAAAATTAACAGACATCAGAGAAAATCTAAGATCGCTCCAATTTCACAAAGAGTTACATTACCCGAGAGGTGACAGAAGAAGACGCAAACAATTTCGAAGATGGGAAGATGAGTTAAGGCTGTGTGCGGGGAAGGATGGTCTAGAAAAGCGAAAGATAGGACCGGGTGGAAGACCTTGGGGGAGACCTATGTCCGAGGACAAGCTGTGTTTACTAATAAATAATCTAGCAATAGTAAACTAGTTTTAAGAATATAATGTAAATCTTAGCAAATAAAGGCATTTTAATCTTTAATGCGACATGGTTAACGGACATGGTAAACAGTTGTTTTAATTGATAATAAATAATAATCTTAATATTAACTTTGCCAGATTTTATGAAAGGTGATATGATAACAAGTGACTAGAATACCTCGATCAACAATACCAACTAGATATCAGGTCGGCGCTAAAAATATGTCTCGGTAAATAACAGCGCACTTGAGAAGTGAGCTCTTATTTTGTTTAGTTTGCTTGAAACACGGCCAATGTAAACACGTTCACAATGCCGCAATGTGTATTTAAAAGTTGCAAAAAAATGCCCGATTAAGCAATTTAACGGCCAGAGTGTCTTACTTTCGGTATGTACATGTAGAATAAATAAAGCTTTAAACTAACAAATAATATTCAATTTTGAGCACAATTACCGATTTTAACCCACGCTACAAATGTTTGGCCAACGTTAATTAACCCAGACACTGCGACGGGGCTTTCAAAAGGCCCGAAAAAAATATTTTTGCTATCTTTCCCAGTTTATGAGTCGTTTTAACTATCACATCCGAATATCACCAAGATCGGAAAAAATAATTATTTCAGTAACATCTGGGTAGACGCGCCAACATTTGTGCAAGTGAGGCCGCACACCGGAACCACTAATTTAGGGATAAATTATATTATTAGCGTTTCAAATATGGCGCCACAATTGTCGTAAATACTAGAAGTGTATGTCTGGTGTGGCCTGCCTAGAAGAACAGTGGATGCTAGAAGCTTTGTGCTTAGAAGATTTGTGACTTTACGACCTGCACCTTCTGCGAATTGCATTAGTGCACATTTTGCGACTTGCATATTTATTTGGCTATGGATCCGTATACATGGTCAATTTTGGACCCCCCGCCAAAAGTAAATATGGGGTATAAAAAGTAATAATAAAATATTTGACGTAAAAATAATAAATGTTTTCTATTTTTAAAAATAATTTATTGGCTGCTTTTTAAATCCTATATTACTAGGTGCGTGCGCTCACCCTCGCGGTCCAAGCGAACGGAGCGCCGTCATTGGTGGAAGAGGGAATAAATAGCGGTCATGCGCATGCGCTTTGAAAACGAGGCGGCCGCGCGCTAGGTGACAATGATTTTAATTTTCGTAAGAAAGAATTGAGACAAAAATTGACAAAAAAATATGTTTTTTTATTTGATTATTTGGCTGTACTGCTGTTATAGGATCACGCGAAAAATTTTGGCGGGGGTTCCAAAATTGACCCTGTATTCACGTAGACAGAATTTAGCTTTGATTTTGTACGTGACGCGTTATCTAGTTAGTATTGCTCGTCGAAGCTAGAATAGGTAGAAAAAAAATTGTCTAAAGTTTGGTGTTAAGAAAACTTCAAAAAACAATATAAATATCAATAAAATTTATGAGAAACCGTGTCGCGTAGCGGTGAAAGTGTACTACCACGCCCACTCTTCCCTTGGGTGTCGTAAAAGGCGACTAACGGACTTAAAGACAGCACATACTTCCAACAGCGTAGAGCGGCGATGGGCACACCACCTGTCACGCTGAGCACATGTGCAGTTTCTATTTGGTGAAAAGTGGACTATGGCAGAGGACTGTTTTTGCTGTCCTCAGCACCCAGTCTCTGACTAACCCTTCAGCAGTGCGAGCACAGATATTTTATCGACCGATAAAGTGACATTAGACGATAAAATTTGACAGTTCAAGTCGACAAATTGACATCGGCAACATGAGACTTGCTTTATCGACCCGTAGACATAATCGGCAAATTTTATCTATTTTGTCTACAAGCTGAGCATGGGACTCGAAAATGACATTTATTGTACTTAGATAAATTATATCGATATTTAGATAAATTTATCGGCATCTAAAAGTTGGTAGATAAACTCATCGACGCTTTCAACGCCATTGGAAAGTTACTAAATACTACACTTTTCTATATGTCTACACCCAGCGGGGTCCCATATCTGGGAGACTTATGAGTGATGCAGAGAATTAGATCTGGATATGTTCTACTGAATTAAGCTGAAAACAGAAATTGTTCCGTATAAAAACGGAAATATAAACTTTTCTAACCAACCTCCAGCCAGCGGGATATTTACCAAAGTTACGCCTGATGAACTATAAATTGGTATTATCTGTAATTGTTCTGTTCACCAAACAAAAAACATTCTTCTAACGTCCTTACTTCAGCCACAATCAAGCTGCAAAGAAACCTCCAGTGAGCGGACTTTTCCCTTAAGGACATTATTTTTGTAACTTTTACACTAAATAATTAAAATTTTAACTAATTACGACTATAATTTTACTTAAATTACCTATCCGTACATCTTGTGTCAAAATTAAAAGTATAGAATTTGAAACCTAGTAAGTAGAATACAAAAAGTCTACATACAAATTCAAACTGTAAATTCAAGTAGGGTAGTTTTACACAAGATGTACGAATAGGTAATTTAAGTAAAATTACAGTCGTAAAAAGTTTTAATAATTTAGTGAAAAAGCTTTCTTTGCAGCTTGATTGTGGCTGAAGTAAGGACGTTAGAAGAATGTTTTTTTGTTATTTATTTATTTTTTATTTTATTTATTAGGTTAACCAACAATTGTATACATTGTTTCTTTCATTGTAACAATACTTTCTTAATATAACGACTGAATGCTACAATTACTTAAAGGCTAACACAACATGCAACATATATAAATTTTAAAAATAGTTGGTATCTTATAAAAATGAAATGAGATCAGGCATTGAGTTGTTCCAATAGGCTCGTTTGAACAGACTTGTGGAATGATCCAGGTGTGTTATTATGCAAGTCAATAGCATCACTACAGCTATTAATAATTTTGCACATTCTAGCCACTGGAGAATGAGCACCAAGCACTGTCCTTCGCAAAGGTGGGCAAAGGGGAGTGATTCTATTACGAGGATATCGCATGGGAGCACGAAATTTGAATTGGGATAGCAACTGAGGGCAATCAATTTTATTTCTTAACAACTTATATATAAATGTGGCGTCAGCTAACTCCATACGGGTGCTTAAGCTTTGAACCTTAAAATACTGTAAGCGTTTATTATAGGATCGAATTTTTTTATCTTTTCCAACGGAGAAAGCTAAATGCCACAAGAACCGCTTTTGAACCCGCTCTAGTCGTAGTGTATGTGTAGCAAAGTGAGGCCTCCATACAACACTGTTATAGTCTAGAATACTCCGGACGAAACTATTGTAAAGCAAGGTTTTGGTGCTACTTTTTTAAAATTTTTGGAATTACGTATGACAAATCCTAATATTTTTGATGCTCGAGCAATAATGTTATCCATGTGCGGTACAAAAGTTAACTTTTTATCAAAAACAACTCCCAAATCACGGATCACATCCACCTCCTCAAGCTTTTCGGTGTCTATAAAATATTCAGAAGGGAGCAGTTTGGTCTTCCTGGAAAACTTTACATGACGGCATTTTTTGGAGTTTAAGTGCATTGCATTACTCTTACACCATTCGATGAGCCTGTTCAAGTCATCCTGCAGAAGTGCAACGTCGATGTAAGAGTCAATTTTTTTAGCAAGCTTTAAGTCGTCGGCATATACAAAACAGTCAGAGTTTAGAAAACAGCTTGGTACATCGTTGATAAATAGATTAAACAAAACAGGGCCCAGATGTGACCCTTGAGGTACACCAGAGGTTATTTCGAGTGTGGTTGACTGGATTCCATTGACTGCTACATAAAATTCACGTCCTGCAAGGTAATCCGAAAACCAATTCAGCAAAGGTCCAGCGACACCGTAGCATGAAAGCTTTTGTATCAAAATGGAGTGAGATATTTTATCAAAAGCTTTACTTAGATCTGTATAAATGGCATCTGTTCGCGCCACAGCGCGACGGACAACCGTCTCTGCGCCGGTCAATTAAGATGCATATTGGTGCAACGACTGGGCAACGAATGATCGGCCAATCACAGCGAGTTGACAATTATACTCGACGAAGTGTCCGCCGGCGCCGCGCAACGGGAGTGTGCTTCGACCTTTTAGAGAGAATCCACGCGCGCGCGCGACCTAGAACTCAGCCCGTGATCACCGTCATCTGTGTGCAGTGTGTGTGCAGTGACCTAGAGCTAGGACCACCAGCTCACCTCCCCCTAAAACGCCTACGACCAGTGCCCCTGAGTGAACTGTGTTGTGTGTTGCTGCCTTCAAGCCCGCGCCCCCGCGCCTGCCTTCAGCTCCAACCAGCTCCAGCCCGAACCAGGTAAGCCCCAGAAATTCCCTTACCTCCTGCCTAACCCATATTCCGTCGCTGTTACGGCGAACGCCTTTCGCCGTAACATTTTGATCCTACGAGCCGGATACATACAGTCCACTAGTTTTTAAACCCTACCGTACACATTTCACTTTTTGCCTCGACTCGTGCCGCCACCCATACACGTCTACACAACTGCACACAAGACCCACACAATGCACGCCAGCCCAAACACCCCTTACTGCCCTTACTGTAGGACTAGAGGGCATAGATTAATAGCGTGCGCTACCTACAATGCCCAGCCGACGCAGGGCCGGTGGGACTTTGTGGTGTCGCGCGAGCGCTGTCCCCGCTGTCTCGGACCACATTACCCGGACGAATGCAAGTCGGTGAAGGCATGCAGAGTGTGTGGCATCGCAGATCACCACACATCCCTTCACCGACCGGACGATGCCACACAGCATTACCAGCCGGAATCGGCGGCGCGGTTTCCCGCGCTACGGGAAACTCCGGCAAAGCGACCCAGCGACAGAACGCTGCATGTGTCCTCGCATGCACAGCGGTCGCATGAGGGGTCGCAGGAGTAGGTACATGTTACCGTAGACATTCAGCCCCACATTATTAATACAGTCCACTATTATATATATATAGGATAACTATTTCAGCCCATTAACTATTTCATTACATGTTGGTCATTCGACCCGTTAAAATAATATTTACTCATATTTCGTAGTTATCACGTAACTTAATTTTAATTTCTGATTTTTAAATCTTATCGCGTAACATTCCTAATTTCATTACCTTACATGACCCTTTCTGCACGATAGACGTTGCAAAGTGCATTGCGAAATATTATTAACCTACCTACAAAAATAAATTAAGAACGTGTTCAAAGAACAGTGTTCGATTCGTGTTATATTTTTTCTTACTAATTAGATTGCACATATAACTTTAGTTAAGTATAACACACCCGCGTCTAGACGACGATATTGTTGTTTTCCCCGTTTTATTTTGTAATGAAATTTTTATGGTCGTGTCGTGTTAAATCGGCTCAGATCTCGTGCATGCTCACCACGCGTGCCAAATAGCGTGCTTTATTTTTTCACTCACCACAAGAGCATAGTACTTCTACACACGTGCACCCACACATCAGCCTGCAGCACACAAACACATGTAGTCAGCCCGCACCTATACGGTGCATGACATCAGACGCGCTTTTGCGGCCCCCGCGCCCCCACGCCTTTGCGTTGACTGCGGCCCTCGCGCCCCCACGCCTTTGCGCTTCTGCGCCCCCGCGCCCCCACGCCTTTGCGTTGACTGCGGCCCCCGCGCCCCCACGCCTTTGCGTTGACTGCGGCCCCCGCGCCCCCACGCCTTTGCGTTGACTGCGGCCCCCGCGCCCCCACGCCTTTGCGTTGACGCGGCCCTTTGCGCTTACGCGCCCCCGGCGCCCTCTGCGCCCCCGCGCCCCCACGCCTCTGCGCTTACGCGCCCCGTGCGCCTATGCGCCTTCGGCGCTTCGCGCCCCCGCGCCCCCTGTGCTTCGTGACACAGGCTTTCAGCCCTCATACAATTGTACTCATACAGTCACACACGTGCATTCCTCCCAGCTCATCATATACACACCCACTCGACATTAACTCAACACAGCACGAATCGGGGCTGTAGTTCCCCTTTAACTTCCATTCCTTCCCCCCCCCCTCCTACCCTCTGGGGCCCGGGAAGATGTTCGCGCCACAGCGCGACGGACAACCGTCTCTGCGCCGGTCAATTAAGATGCATATTGGTGCAACGACTGGGCAACGAATGATCGGCCAATCACAGCGAGTTGACAATTATACTCGACGAAGTGTCCGCCGGCGCCGCGCAACGGGAGTGTGCTTCGACCTTTTAGAGAGAATCCACGCGCGCGCGCGACCTAGAACTCAGCCCGTGATCACCGTCATCTGTGTGCAGTGTGTGTGCAGTGACCTAGAGCTAGGACCACCAGCTCACCTCCCCCTAAAACGCCTACGACCAGTGCCCCTGAGTGAACTGTGTTGTGTGTTGCTGCCTTCAAGCCCGCGCCCCCGCGCCTGCCTTCAGCTCCAACCAGCTCCAGCCCGAACCAGGTAAGCCCCAGAAATTCCCTTACCTCCTGCCTAACCCATATTCCGTCGCTGTTACGGCGAACGCCTTTCGCCGTAACAGCATCGTATTGCGAATTCGAATCGACTGCTTGAAAAACTGACTCTGCAAAAGTAAGTAAGTTTGTGGCTGTAGATCGGGAACGGACAAAACCATGTTAGATATAATTTAAGATGCTGTTGAAGGTAGGGACAGATCAGAGATTCAAACATTTTGGCAAAACATGAAAGAATAGAGATGGGTCTGTAATTAGAGACATTATTTTTTTTGTCTGATTTATGAACCGGAACCACTTTCGCTTTCTTCCATTGAGCAGGAAATACACCAGTAGCTAAAGATCTATTCATTATTTTTAAAAGTGAACTAACCAGAACAATTGTTTTGGTGAACAGAATAATTACAGATCTAAAAGTAATACTAATTTATAGTTCATCAGGCGTAACTTTTGTAAATATCCCTGGATGGCTGGAGGTCGGTTAGAAAAGTATATAATATGTATTTCCGTTTTTTTACGGAACAAATTCTGTTTTCAGCTTAATTCAGTAGAACATATCCAGATCTAATTCTCTGCATCACTCATAAGTCTCCCAGGGGTGCCCTTCGGTTCGCCTAAAATTGTTTGTCCTAATATGGTTTGGCCAAACCGTTTTGGCCTAAACATAAAACGTACAATTATTGTTTCGCCTAAAAATTGTTTTGCCACCATTATAGTTTGGCCTAAGAATTGAAAGGCCTAATTTTAGAATGTCTAATGTAAAATAGCCTAAACTATATTGGCATAACTTTATTTTGGCATAACGATTATTTCGCAAAATTTATAAAAGCTCTAATTTTAGCATATCTAAAATTAAATGTGCCAATAAAGTATTGGAATAAAAGCATAGAATTTTATTGAGAAAATAAATTGACAGAAGCGAATCGCTGAAAACCGACTCCACGTAGTCTTGTCTGCCCTACCCTAGAGTGCAATATAAGCCCGCGTAGGCGCGGAGGGAAGCCTCGGTGGTGAGCGATAACCATCTGCGACGAAAAGCTCGCGTGGGACCGCCGGAGCCCCGCAGCGCCGAAGCCGTGACGGAAATTATGCATGCTGCATGCCTACATGCATGCTGCATATGCCTACATGCATGCTGCATGCCTGCATGCATGCTGCATGCCTGCTTGCACGCTTACATGCTGCATGCGTGCTTGCATGCTTACATGCTGCATGCCTGCACGCATGCTGCATATCTGCATGCATGCTGCACGCATGCTGTGTTTCTGTTTGCATGCTGCATGTCTGCATGCATGCTGCATGTTATGCTGCATGTTTTGCATTTTTAATTTTGTGCGAATTAATATTTAGGAATTGTAAACTTTAGGGATTACGAATTGTTCTGCCAAATGACGCATTTGGTAAATGACAATGTGGCGATAAAAAGTTAGGCGAAGTGAAATTAGGGCAAACACGATTCTGAAGAGTGAAATTAGGCGAAAAAATTTTAGGCTTTTCGTTTGGGTGCCATTGCAAATTAGGCGTACAAAAGATTAGGCGATCCGATAGAGACCCGTCTCCCAGATATGAGACCCCGCTGGGTAGACACATCACTTTTTTTTGGGCGGTCGTGTAAAAATGGATTGCATGCACCTATTGCTGGTTGCAGAAGAGACGCAATGACGCACGACGTCGCGCGTCGCGCAGAAACTAAAATTGTCCGGCGCCATCTGAGAGAGAGAAACAACCTCATGAATTTAGAACATTCTCATTTCATGTGGTTGTTTCGCATATCCCGAGAAATAGCCTTTGTGGTTATTGAGAGCATTTTGGGCGACATCCGACGGATTAGATCATACTGATTGCTCGTTAATGTTGTTGTAAGTAGCAGGAATTAAGTTTTTTATTTTTCTATTTTATATTTTTATTCTAACCTTAACAATCTACTTTTTGCAGGTTCACTGTGCAGTTTTATGCGGTCGATAGTTATCGGTAGATATTTTACCGACATAGTAATATAATATTAAATAAATAATAAGGATAATATTAAAATTTCTACCTTCTCATAAAAAACCCTACACGCTAAAAACAGAACACAAAACAAAATAAACATTAACAGATTAAAAATATAAGATTCGAATGAATGATGAACGAATGGGACGATAAAATTGCCGTGTTGCCATTTTTAAACATCGAGAAAATAGAACACGATAAAAGCTACCGATCCGAGTCCCATGCTAGCGGTTGTAGATAAAATTCGATAGATAAACGGTTTAGTCGAAATTTATCGATCGGTAAGATCCATGCTCGCACTATGGGGATAATAGTCGTGATTATATGTATATAATGTGTATGTAATTATGAGAGAATTAGATAGCAGTAAGTCCACCTAAGAGTCCAAGATTTGCATAAAAAATAATGGCATTTTGACTATAACAGTGCTGTCTCACATCTTCTGAATTCAATTTCTTGCTATGATTTAGCCTGTCTGTAATACATCCTCAAAAACTTTTTTTAAACAATTTTATTTATTAACCCATCGGACGCCATTAGTACGTACCGTTGTACAAATGTATTGAGAGGCTAGCGCGTCGCTGGTACGTACCGTTATATGTACAACAGTTTTATTTTAACCGATTCGAGTCGTAGTATACAAGTTTTAGCTATTAGTGATTTTCTATGTTTCGTATAGATTAAATTAACATAGCTAGTGGGATTTGGACCTAACAAAATATTATCGAGAAAAAAAGAAAAAAATGTGTTACTGCGGTTATGATCGGACGTCAGCCATATTGGTGAAAAGTTGTGTTGTTGTGATTTGTTTTTATGATGTTAACTCGACGTAAAATATGAATTATCGTATGATCATTATCTATATTTACTGGAAACTTAATACAGATTTTGTATAATGCAATAGTTGTGTGATATAGTGGCAATTTAGATTAAACAAAGAGCTAGAAATATAATTATCATATTTTGATTTAGCTAATAACTATGGCTAACATTGTGTTATAAAGTGCTGCAATTTTCTTCATATTTTGATTGTTTTAATAAAAGGGATTATAAACATTAAACAATTTGTAGATTATTTCATCAGCAACCTTTTTTGATTTACAGTTAAGTAGACAAATGTACTTTTTATGTCACTATGTACGCGGGCCGGCCACTTTTAATGGCGGCGGTTGTTAATTTTGGTTCCTAAGTTAAAAATCGTTTTGTGAGTGAAGTTCAGTGCCAAAGTGTTTATAATTCATGTGACCGGTGCGTAGTAATGTAGGCTAAAAACTTATTATGTCAATGGTGTTGTGTGTCGTTTGTTAATTATTATAACAAACAGGAAAACCAAAGGTTAGATTTAAGAAATATTAAAAACCAAAGAAAATCGTTCCAGTGCCACTACAAGTAAGTCGTTATTGTCCATTCCAAGTAGTTAACCACGTACAAAAACTCATACAGAAAAACGATAATCTCGTGTACTTATTTAACGCAATAAATATTTCGCACCATCCCTAGAAGAAACAGGTAAGTACACTTGCACAAAAAAAAAATACACCAATAAATTAAGCAACAATTAGTTACACTACCTCACAATCTATCGTGAAGCTATCGGCAAAAATGAAGAAATGAACGCGAAAACCATAAATTTCTGCGATTTTAAAACAAACATAATTCCTTAGTAAAATAAGTGCTCATGTATAAATTTACTTTACAACTTTTCCATTTGAGGAAGGTATAATTACGCTTACGTATTTACACGAATATTTATAAAATGATTGATACGCAAATAAAATTGAATACATTTTCCATGCTATACCTAATGAAAAAGGGGAGTATTGTGCAGCTCAAGTTACCTATTTCTTCCACGAAACATTTAGCGTATCAGTTGTGGGTAACTATTGCCGCGTAGTTTTTCCAAGCCAAATTACATTGTGTCTAATGCGTAACTACAGTTATTTGCTATTTCCATTGCTAGTAACAGAGCGATAAGTAACATCACAAACTGGCATGTGTTGGACGAGGTATCCCTTTCCGACCACAACTACACATGCTTTAGATACAGATTAGGTAAGATCATAGGAACTGTGCAAAGGAAGAACCCTCGAAACACCAAACGGAAGGGCTTCAGGAAGGATCTCAGGAGGGATCTAGGTGGTCAAAGCGACAAACTCAACTCAGCCGTAGACATAGTTTGAAGCTGACAGACTTACAGAAGCACTAATGACGGCCTGGCAAAAAGATTTTCCAGAAACGGAATCAGTGACAAAGAAACTACCATGGTGGACATCGAGGTTGCTCAAATTAGAAGAGCGACACGACAGGCGTTCAATGAAGCGAAGGCTAATAACGACTTTAGTGAATACAATAAGGTTTAACTTGCTATAGCAGTGCGGTTCGTAAAGCAAAGTGATCGGCTTGGAGGAGACATTATGAACATATACAATCTGTTCCTAAAACATCATTGCTTGATGAGACTAACCAAGGCAATTTCTACAACAAAGGCGATTCCATTGTCTACACAGTTACGAGGGCAGATGGAACTCGTACAGAAACTGGTGGTGACACAAAGGCGATTCCATTGCCTACACAGTTACGAGGGCAAAATTAAATGGAACTCGTACAGAAACTGGTGGTGATACACAAAAGGTTATATTTGATACTCACTTTCCCGAATCGAGTATCATCCAAGACGAACATGACCCAATCAGCTGGAAGGAGCAGCAGGGTAGGACTTCAAAGTACGATTAGAGAATAGCTAAAAAGGTAGTAGATGAATCTAAAGTTAGGTGGGCGCTGGGGAGTTTTCAACCATTTTAAGCACCAGGACCTGATAACATTTACCCCATCCTACTACAGCAGGGCGCCTCCATGCTGAGCCCCCACCTCTCCAGACTGTACAAAGCCTGCATTGCGTTCGGCTATATACCCCGAATATGGGGGCGTGTTAAGGTAATTTATATATCAAAAACGGGTAAACCGGATTACGAAGACCCCAAAGCTTTTAGGCTAATTTGTCTTCAATCTTTTCTCCTCAAGAGAAGATGGTAGACAAATTCATCAGGGCGTCCTGCCCTGATGAATTTGTTGAAATTCATTCATTGAAAAAATTCCCACTTCATGGACTTCAATGCGCTTATCAGCCAGGGAAGTCAACAGAAACTGCTCTTCACTATGTGGTGAGCAGAGCGGAATCCGCCCTGGAGAACAAAGAGATCTGCGCCTGCACATTCGTAGATATTGAAAGTGCATTCGATCGCACAACCTTTGACTCAATTAATGTTGCAGCCAGGGATCATGGCGTGCCACAACCGATCTGCAAATGGATTGAATCTATGCTAAAGGGTAGATTCATCTACTCGGAACTACTAGGAGACAGCATACTTGCTCAGACAACTAGAGGGTGCCCGCAAGGAGGGGTTATTTCAATTTGCTATGAAGCGTTGTGGTTGATTCAATCATAGCCAAAGCTGAACCATGGACCATTCTTTAGGGTTGGTTTAGAATACATGTCCCAACTCGGGACCAATAGAAACAGCCACCGTCTCAAGAGAAAGACAACCTGATCTGTGACACCGACGGATCCAAAATGGAGTCGGGCGCTGGAGCAGGTATCTTTAGCAATGACTTTAAGCACAGTCAAAGATCGCTACTGTATATCAGGGATAAACTTCCGCAATTCTCGTGTGCGCTAAAAATAATCTAGAACTCGCTCCGAAGCGTAACATATTCATCCTGAATTCCTGAGTGCTGTCACTCAGAAACCAGCAGCGCTCAAGTCACTTATATAAAAAAAAATATCACCTCGAATCGACTCCAGCCCTGCCTTGTACTTGAAACCATGAAAGCCTTAAACAAGCTAGGTAGGCACAACAAGGCGAGGTTGGTCTGGGTACCAGGCCACACAGGAATCCAAAGCAATGAGGTGGCCGATGCACTTGCTAGGGAGGGCTCAGAGACCTAATATATTTGGTCAGAGCCCTTTATAGCACTAGCACCGAGTACCATCAACAAAGCCTTTAAAGACCACATCCAAAACCGGCATAAAACCGAATGGAAAGAGGTACCCGGCATAAGACACTTAAAACCCTTCATAGGCGAAGGCGCCCTAGGACGGAGTAAGACCATATGCGGAGGTAGCAGAAGGCAGGCCCGTTTAGTCACCGGTGCTCTGACTGGGCACTATGCCACAAAACAAATGCTCCACAAAATGCAATTAGCAACAGCCAACCTGTGCAGGGCATGTGGAGAGGAAACGGAGTCCATGCAACACCTACGTGTGACTGTGACTCTTCTGCTACACAAAACAAGTGATCTACAAAATGCAACTAGCAACAGACATCCTGTGCAGGGTATGTGGAGAGGAAACGGAGTCCATGCAACACCTGTGTGTGACTGTGATTCTTCTGCTATCTGCAAGCTGACTGAAACATTGCGAATGCGCTGCTATTCTAGTATACATTATGTTAATACAATCACCATGGTGATGTAGGATTGTGTATTGATTAGGAAGGAAATCTTAATGTCAATCTCAATTTTAACTTTAATTTCTACAATAAAAAAAAAATATATCCCGAGAACCTGGGAAAATACATTTTTTTTTTTCTAATTTTGAATATAATGTGTTTTTTCTACAATATAGAACTACAATCATCAGGGCACAAAAATTTTTAAAGGGACCCAAAATGGGCATTCTCCTTTAAACTTAAAATCCATGCAAATTTAATAAATATCACTTAATGTTTATACAAAGTGTAAATCTCATTCTATTCATTTATTCTTACGACTAATTTTATAATAACACTAGCTCCTTTTTTATTTCTACTATAAATGTTTAATTTCAATTCCCAGTTATTAGTAATAACTAATAACATACACACTTTGACATAATAAGCTATCCACTGAAAGAACTAGTTGTTAAAAGATACTTAGAACTATTTGATCATTATCCTAAGTAGGAAAGCTGTATCTTAAGAAACACAAACTAAGCCAAATTTCAATCACAGTTTAAAGTGACACAAATGAATTGCTTGTGGAAAAACTACGTAACAAATACTTACACCTTCAAATCGAGGTAAAATTGAAGAGTGAATAAGTAAAATTAAATCAGATCATGTGAGTCACTAAACATAGTCACAAAGCAATATCTGTACTTACTTCGGTCCGGGTGTAGAAAAGGGGGCCCCAAAAAATAACACTATTTTTTTTACGAAATGCCGAAAACATATCTAACAAAAAGAGATAAGTCAAATTTTTAAATTTTTTTGGTAAAGAAATTGATTTCCGACACTTAGCCGAATTTTCGGAGTAATTTTGTATGTTACTGGGTCTTGTTCAATTTTTGCATTCATCTTGGGGTTACACGCATAATGACATATTTCGGCCACGCGTAATGACATATACGCGAAATGATATAATGATTGGATCGCATTTTTTCGAGTACGATTTTTTTTTTCTTAATACCTTGTCTCAGTACCAAAGTGCTCAGCTACTTTTGATGCTGACTGTACATATAATATATAAGCGTGGATTTTCTTTATAATATGAAAATGTTTAATTTTTTGATAATTATTACAATAAATAAATTACAAATTAATCTAATTTAAATGCATCATACTCATTTTCAAACCCATTGAAATGAGTCATTGTGCGTGTTTATAATTTATGTGCGTTTGTCATTATGCGTGTGTGTCATATTGCGTGTTTATCATTATGCGTGTGAGTCGTTGTGCAGTGTGCTCATATTGCGTGTGTCATTATGCGTATAGGTTAAATTGTGTACACTTGTCATTATGCGTGTAACCCATCTTGTGTAGCAAAGGGGGTCCAGGACATAGCTGAATTTTCGATCGTGTTTCGTATGGAGCCTAGGACTTGTAAAATTTTTAACTTTTTGATAAAACCTATTTTTTTATACACAATTTCTAGGTTTTTAGGGAGTGGGGAGGTACGGGGGTGCGCAAAATGTCGTTATTTTTGCGCTAGCACGCACCGTTTCCGAGATACGAGCGAATTTAGGGACAAAATATTGCATGACAATCATGCCTTTGGTGGCTGCGGACTTAGTGCAGCTCTCTTTAAGGTATTGTTTCTAAAAAACTTGAGACTTTCGAGTGTCTTCGGCACTGCGGGAAGTGCAGCCCCTACGCCCTTGCCCTCTACACATTGTTTTTTTTATTTTTTTATTTTATTTTATTTAGGAAACAAACAGTCTTGTACATAAACATTGACAAAGCAGAATATATATTTCTTATAGACCTATAGTTCCATAAAGCTAAAAGTTTTCTCAGATTCAGGCGATTTATTTCTAAATCCAACCCCCGGCCGCTGCCGCAGCACTGCTCACTTTGCTCGCTCAGTTCACGCAGCGTTGTGGTCACTGTTCAAACCTAACCTGACATTAGTTATTAAAAATCGCTTGTATCTCCTAAACGCTGCGTGCTAGCGCAAAAATAATGACATTTAGCACCCCCCCATAACCTCCCACTCCCTAAAAAACCTAGAGATTGTGTATAAAAAAAGGGTTTTTCCCATTTTTCACATTAAAAAGTTAAAAATTTTACAAGTCCCCAGCTCCATACAAAATGCCTTCGAAAATTCGGCTATGTCCTAGACCCCCGCCCCCCCTTGCTACACTAGGTAGAAGCAAAAAATAAAAAAATTTTACAAGGCCTAGGTCTATACAAAACATGATCGAAAAATCGGCAATTTCTCGGACCCCCTTTGCTACACCCTCACCGTTACTTCTGCACATATTATTACTGTTTCGAGAAATATTAAAGTAACACTCCTTTTTAAGATTATCTCCGAATATAAAAAAATAATGCAAAATTAAAAAATGTGTGTACGACTTTCAGCCATTATTTAATTTTTTTAAGATGATGAAAAATCATCATGAGAGTGTAGGATACTTTTTTGAAGCTCCTGAAAATTATTAAAATTCAGATTTATTTATTAATTTATTTTACTGCTTTCTTCCAGGAGTAGTGCGATTTTTCCATAGTCAAACAATAAAAAAGTTATATATCGAAAAATACTGGTGGCTAGCACACCATGGGTTGATAACTTTGTGTAAATTAGCTCTACCTATTCCAATCACTGGCTTAGACCTGATTTATAGACCTCTCATAAGATATTGCTAGAATGTGTTTTATTGGAAATTATTATAAAGGTTATTGTAATAGGTTTACCAACAGCTGTATAAACATCAAACTCTAGATTGAGATACTTGCACAGTAAACTGACATAAATCGGGATCAATGATGTGCTCTAACATTACATACAACTACATTTCACTCAATATTATAGGCCTTCGAACCTGCCCTACATTCTAGCATTGACAGTCAGCGAAAAGATGTCCACGAGAGCCTAATAACAACTAAAAAGAAAATTTACTGTGGTCTTACACTAAACGGCATCAATTCGTCGATCTTTCTGGCGATGATCTTGTCAGCCTCAAAAATGTTGAGAAAAGGTCCATCTTTAGACTCGCATAATCTGCAAACTTTTATGAAGACCACTTGATTTGCAGTGCTCAGGGCGGCAGTTATTATATCCATATCATCATTCAGCCGTGACAACTTTTCACATTTGCTCGCAGTTCCGGATAGTATGTTTGTTTGTTTAGGCTTTTTTGATTTCACTTTCTTCTTTCCCATATTGAAGATGAAGACAAAATCTTCAATTTGAGTCTCTGATCACACGAAAAATGATTTTAGGTATGGGCGTTATTTAACGTAACCAGTTTCAGTAACAGGTTATGCAGCCTGTAACGGAATCACTAGTTTCGGCTTGAACAATGAACCGGTGATTTTTCGTAACCAGTTTATTAGAGCAACGACGTTATGCACAAAGCGCGAGTAACGCCGACCGGTGACAAATGTGACTGACACAAAAAAACGTAATGTAACAAAGAACAAAAAAACGTAAATAATGTAAAAATGTGTTAAAAGCTAGAAAGAACTATGAAAATCTGTTAATAATCAAAAGGTGTAAAAAGACAGAAACGATTCTTCATATAACTTTTAAAACCTTTAAGTGAAAATGTTTAAATACTCGTAACTGTATATTATTGTATTAATTTCAAATCATTGGATAGAATGAACTTTTAAATACAATTTATCCTTCCTACATAGTTAATGCAGTTAGTCCTAAGCCTGGATAAAGTATGAAGGAAAGTTCATTAGATCAATAATTATTAGATCATAGATATAACGCTTTATTGTACACACAAAAATATAAAAATATATAAAACTTGTTTAAATTGTCACTAAGTTCCGATAATAACTAAATAACGGTAACTAGCTACAGCATACTCATGCATGTGGTGTCACTAGTCAGGCTGTTATTAGATTAATCATTGTCAAATCACTTGTAAAAATCACTGGTTACGAAAAATCACTCGTTTCGAAACAGGTGACGACATCGGAATAACTGGTTACGTTTCGTTTCTTTAGAATCGCGTAACGACTCATAACTAGTCAAAATGTCTGTCGGTGTCGTATCAAAATTCGGTCAGTGTTCAAATGACGTTTTATTAACACAAAGTTATTTTAATGATGAGCATTGCAATAGGCTCAAATTATTTTACACCATAATTGGAAAAACATAAAAAGTAATGATTAAACTTTCAAAAAACCAACTATAATTATTTACTATCGAGTGTCGAACATTTTGGATAGAATTTGGCATGCATGCAGCAAGCAAGCAAAGCAAAGCCAAAGTAAAGTTCTGTACTGTAGGGATGTTACGACACCAAGATAAAGATACCAGTTTTTCGATATTATTTGATAATAATATAGATACCTAATTCGTATTAAAGATTTTCTATGTTATTTGGTACGAGAGTTAGAATTAAAAAAATCAAGTGTTAGATAATAAATTAATAAACGATCAAAACGTTATTATTATTTTTGTTTGCTTCTCTACGTGCAGTGCAGTCGCGACAGTGCTGCCCTCACCGTCCCACTGCAGGGCAAGGCCTTACCACATGGACAACATCACTTGGGGAAGTTGGGCTATAACCACGGACCACATGGTCTGTGGCTATAACCCACCACCACGCTGTCACAATGCGGGTTGGTAGGTTTTAATGACTACCATCTTTCGACCACAACCGGGACCAACGGCTTTACGTGATTTCGAAGCACGGGGGAGAAGAGTTTTCTTTATTTAAACTGAATTTGAAGTTTTTTTTAAAAACGCTCTGTAGTGCGCAAAAGAAATAGGTATCTCTTAATGTTTTTAATTATTTTTATTTATTGTTTATGTAAAAGTAGAAGTCTGGCTAATGAAAGCTGTCCCTGAGAGACAGCGGCAATTTCAAAAAATCTGCTGCTGGTAATACTGGCTACACACTGAATAAACGAAGTTGATACTATTATTTTTACATCTGAAATCAAAATTAAATCAAATTCATTTTTAAAAAGTTGCGAGCTACTAGTCTACTATAGGTTAAGACGCAATAATAATTCAATAATTGTCGCATTAGTTCGTTTTGCTGTGTTCGTAATTTGTGAATACTTTATTGTTCTGAGTTTCGTTAAGTAAGAAATAAAATATCTTATAAAAGTAAATCATATTGAAAAATGAAATAATTAATATTAAAAGAAACGAAATAAAATACATATTTCAAATACCTTCAAAACATTTTTTTTGTCACTTTGAAAGGTTTTGTATTTCGGGGTTATTTTTATGTGCAGAATGGCGACGAATATTTATGTATTTTTCAATTATGGTTTTATTGAGATGTACTCGATGATTCAAAACATTTTACTGTCGGGTGTTTTACCAGTGAGGACAAATGGCGTAGACTGAGAGATGATGAGTGACAGTCAAACAAAGTCATATAATATTTACCTCAGCCTCACGCTCTGCTTGAAGGTTCCCAAGTTGCTTCTAGCCTCTAATAAAAAAAAAAATTGTCGACCATTCGTTTAAAAATTAATCAACTGAGCACCATTTTATGAGAAGGTATATTTTATGGAATTTCTTAAAGTCGTCATAAAATAATGTGTTCAAAATGATGGGATAATCTCCACCCTCCATAAACCATCGGCGGCGTATACTGCAAGTACTACTTTTCCCAACTTGCCATGGCCGTTCTCCACTGTACATACATACCTACCATTACACCGTTTCTAGGCAGGCACAAAACTAAAGAATGGTATACTCATAGATATTCTTTACTTTCCAGGGCACACACACAACTAAGCTCTCAAGCACTACGACTTCAGCAATTTCGCTGTTACCACAATTAACAAACTCTGTTGCTGCTGAGCGTGCGTGACAGCGCCATCGCTAAATAACAATAGGAAACATTTAAACAATTGGTGGCAGAACTTGGCTCTTGTAGTTGCCGTAAAGCTTGTTTTTTGCTTTTCAGTTAATATTTTTGACGCAGTCGGGTTTTTTTTGTTATCTTTAAATATTTTTTTATTTCACACTTTTATGTTAAGTACTTTCTTTAGTAAGTAATGGGTTTTTTGTTTAAATTCAACACAATTAATATAAATTAATATAAATAGTTGTTTGATTTGAATACTATACACCTAACCCATTGGCAGTGCTTTCGCTGAACTACGCTCAGATGCTAGCACTGCCACACTAGCTACAAAGTGCCGACGTTATATGTTGCTCTATCTTTGATTAAATTTAAATTTGCACTACCATTGTACGTTCAACAATACAACACGGTAAACACTTGCAGTTCGATAATAGCGCTTGACCCCCATCATAAGAGGCGGTACAGAGTCCAAACTATATAGTCCCACGTGCTTTTGACTTTACAGACAGCATCACATCGACTTATCCTGATTTTTTTACCTAATGTCGATTACATAGAGTTCAGTCTATCAATGGGGGTTTTTTGATAGATAAGTTTAGATCTCAATCTAAATCAGGGGCTCACCCCTGGCATATCGAAACAGTTAAACATTTATGAAAATTATTCTATTACGGGAATAAATAACAAAAACACGAAAAAAATCAAAGTTCCCGCCCAATCCGACTCGTTTGATATAATCGATATCGATAGATATGATATCTCCTCCTTCCCTAGTAGATCAGGAAACTGGTACTACCTTGTAATTCGCCGTCCTGGACAAAGCGTAGCCATATTCAACTTGTTTATGCCCGCCCACATACCACATTTTTTAACCTCTATCTATTGACCTTTCGTTGTACTCCTGGGTGGTCATCTCAAAAATCATAATTTGTCCGTGCTTCATAAAAGTTAGTTAAGTAAATACCTACCTACTGATATCGTTAGTTAATTTAAGTTGACTCATTAAATAACAATATTAGTTCATTAAGTTGTGTAATGTACCTACTGTGTATTTGAGGAGCTATCCCAAGCAAAAGTCTTGTTCTATTTTTTTAAAAGTTAATACAAAAGTGCGCTTTCGCGCTAAGACAATAATTTATAGTCTTTCTGAACAATCTAAACATACAGCGCTAGACCGCTTCTAGAATGTTGTTTTCTCGCGACTAAAAAGTTAAGAGCGCCGAAACGTGCAATTAACATGCTTTCGATAATTTAGTGCGTATATTTTACAGGTGAAAAGTAATTCTTTGGTTTTATTTGTATTTCCTAAGTTCTTTAAACAGTTCCTTATGAAGGCACTTTTTAATTGAATAAAATAGAAAGCAGAATACACACGCATTGTTGCGTCTAGCGCCTGCCTGTGACATACTAATAATATAGTTGGAGCGTGCTGGCACTAACGCCGCTAACGCGTGTAGAATAGCAAACCATCTAGTTGTGACGTCTTCTCTAGTACGTAGTACATTTTAATTTTATAGTTAGGATTTTTCTGTTTTATAAACTATTTGACAACACCTATAACAAATGGCTCTTTGACGTCACTAATATCATTAGACTTGAAAGTTTATCTATGAATTAGGGAGTTTGTACGTTAAATCTACTCTGAAATCGGATCCAACCACCAACCAATTTAAAAAAAAGTAGTACGCTAAAGCTATTGGAAAATGCTGCGCAGGCAGCAGAGCTGCCCCTCACTTGATGAGCTTGCAGAGCGCTGCAAGCACAGACCCACTACTATAAGTCTGTGCACAGACCATTCTGTGGCTGCAAGTGTAAATTTGATAGGGGTACTTGACGCGGCTCCTCTGAGGTGGCACGCAGTCATATTATGACTGCGGGACCTCAGAACAATAAGTAAAGCATATTGTTCTGAGTGCGGGACACTTGAAACCAAGATGGCGTCAAGTGGCGCTCCCCCCGCCAAGTAGCCATTTTTAGTACGTTTACTAATACGTACGTTTACGTTTAGTACGTTTCCGGTGTCGGGTTACGATATGAGTCATATCTCAGAAGTTAGGAAAGAAATATGCATGTATCATAAGTCTACGTATTCGTAATGAAATAATCTAACTGCTTGATTAATAATAATTACAATTGAAACTATTAGTTTTTTTCAATAATGAGCTAAAAATAAGGTTTTTTTTTTATTTATTTTCTTCCGATTTTTTTTTGAAAACTACAAGACAGTATAAATAAAACCATTTTTCAAAGAAGTATTTGTTTCTTTTATAACATTACACATTGAATTACAATAATCTGATTAGAAAATTACTAGTCTTCATACATTTTATTTACACAGTGAGTCTAAGAACTCTAGACCTTGAAATCGGCGGGCCGATAAGGCGGCAAAAAAGGGTCGACTTGTTAATGTAAACATTCTCTCGTATAACGCAGTTCAATTGTATTGGTATCCTTGTTTAACATAGCGTGTTTTGTCGCGCGCTCCCTAGTCCCGCTTCGTGCGCACTTAATGATAACGTAAACAAAAAACGGCCCACCCACGCGCAGTCATAATATGACTGCACGCCACCCTGGGGTATTTTGACAGCTATTATAATAAAATCGCGCGCTACCTCAGAGGGTAATTTGATTTGGGTACTTGAGTCCATAGAGTACTATATATTAAATATGTAACTTGAGTCTTACACAGGTGGTTAGTGATAAGTGGTTATTTTTATAAACACCACACATATTGTATATTGTTGGATTCCTAGATAAATTATCTACATTATGGCACTTTGATTATATTAATATTGTACTATGATCAAAGACAACAAAAATTCAAAACTAAGAATAATAATAACACTAAAGCATACTATTCTATGCGCGCACCGGCCATAATATGACCGGCCAACAAACGTCGTCTTAACATTAGCGATCATAATAAGACTGGCTATTAAATCAGGGGATACATAGCTGCAAATAAATAGAAATTCGTAACTTTTTACTCGGTCATTTCCATTTAATTGTTCAATATTCCATAATGTGTTATTAAATCTGGTGAATAGGCGATTTTCCGAGATCAAATAAAAAAGAAATTGGTTCAACTCGCGTTTAATTTACTATTTAATAGTTTTTATATTGTTGTTTTATTTCAATGTGTAGTGCTCGCTTAAACCTCAGAAAATAATATAAGAAATTGGTTCGTAAATGACTTCATAGATGGCGCTTAGCATAGATTAGTATGGCGCTTAGTAAAAGACGAGTTCATGAAGAGCACGTGTATGGCTGCGTAATATTTATTCTATTCCAAAACAGAAATAGGTCCTAGATGTCCTGAATAAAAATAGATAAGTACTATTTTTTTGTTTTTTTGGTAGACAAGTAAAAGTGTAGAATTTATTACAGCCCTTAGGTAGGTACGGGTCGGCTTTCATAAAACGACATATATCGAGTGTTTTTGAACTAATTTTTACTTTTTAATTAGGGCTCTCAGAAAATCGCCCATTATCATCAAAACTTGTAATTTTTTAAATTGTTTTTCATTTATTAAGCAATTTCCTTAATTAAATCAACTTAATCTCAATATCTTTTTCTTATTTTCCCTGGTTGTAACCGACATTCTCAAACACACACCGCAAGTTTCGAAATGGCGGATATCAATTTCTAATTTAGAAAGAGAGGGAGGGGACCTACGTACTCATTGAGTTTTATAAACTAACGTACTCTTAAGTACTCTATGTTACAGAGCGAGATGGAATGCACTCAAGGTCAAATTTTTTTGCTTCAAGTAGGTATGGAGGAGTTTGGCCTCCAGTTATCTCTACATTGCACTACAACTACATGGTAATGGGCTCGGACCAATGTAATATTTGGTTTTATTTTTTTGGTACCTACCTAGTTAGGCAAAAGTGTGAAAATTACACGAAAATTACGCAGTCATAATATTGTCTGTGGAAAATTACAGGGTACGGCTCGCCATCTATCGAGTGTTTTTGAACTAATTTTTACTTTTTAATATGGGCTGTCAGAAAATCGCCCAACTGAGTGATATTTTGAACATGGCAACATTTCTTTTAACACTGCCTGCCGCCATCTTGAAATTTAGTATTGTGCCAGTCGGGGGGGCGGTGACATATTTTACCCGTCATCGTCATAATTTTGTGAACTTGTTGTAAAAAACGCGAAAATAAGTGTCGTTTTGAGGTGTAATTAGTTTATGTCAGGACTGAACGTGAGGATGGCGGGTCAGACTATAAACGATCGGTTTTTGGCCGCGCGGCACAGTATAGCCGGCCAGGGTTTAGCAAAATCAGTATGCAAAGCCACCACCGAAGAAATGATTGCACCCAAAAAGAAACATTTAGATTGTAAGTATTGTTATGATTTGCCTATACACAAACGTCTTTCCTCTATGCGATTATTACAACTGAAAAAATTATTACTCCTATCAATTTGTGACGGCTAGAAGTTCACAGTTGTTACCAATAAAAACTTCAATATTTGAAGATGGACCCATGGCCGTCTTAACGTCCCATATTTTATGACTTTATCAGGAAAGTGCACATCAAATTAACAAGCAATTGATTTGTGTTGAAACATTTTACATAATAATAAGTCTCACGGCGTCTACAATGCAACTTGACACAGTTTTACTATTATGTCATGTGAATCGGTTGGAGGGATGACATGTAACTTGCTGGTAGATGGAAAAAGTTGATTATTGCTCGCCAATCGGTTTTATGTAATAACTTGCATTGCAAATTCACGATATTGCACATGAAGTTTCTAAACTTAAAGTTACCTGCTGAATTCTTGTAGATTTCTAATTAGATTTTAAGGAGGTATCCAGAAAAAAATATATTTATAAAGTGTGCTGCTTATCTACCAGTGCAAAATTAGGTAAAATTTTCATGTGCACATGTAAGGAGTTCTTAGGTATTATCAGTAAATGATATGTTAGTCAATATATTATGTATATCACAGATAAAGGCTTTTTCATTGAATTACCATAACTATATTATTAAATAAATAATTGACTCAGCACACGAAAAATATACTTTTATTATAACAAATCATAAGTCTTCTTAGCAAGAACTGTAATTTGTTATTACTTGCTTAATTTGATAATTATACTCATTTTATTTTAAGTATTACCTTTCCAGCTACCCTATCGGCTAAAAAATATGAATATGGACATGCCCATTTAAGGACAAAATATGGGCTTCAAATGTCAAATGAAGCCGATGTCCATATCCATATTTTTAGCCCATAGACCCACAGGTTCCACCTGTGGCTTTACTTCAAAATTGAGTCTGAAAGTGTTTATTATGTACCAATTTTCATCCAAATGCTTGCCCCTTGTCTTTCACCAAGATTTCCAGAGTTTGCTAACAATGTAATTTGTAATGTCTGGTAGTGTGACAACCTGAGCTCTTAAACCATTTTGGTGTGATTATAGAACAAACTAACATCTATACTCACATATTGAGTTTAAACACGTTGACTGCCACAAAACCAGACACAATTGAAATTTAATTGTTTGTCGGTCACCATTGACCGCCATGGCACTTAAAGTCGTAAACTTCATTTGTTTGAGTTTATTATCTTATCATTAGCAACTTGTCTATAATTTTGTACTATGATATCAGTGCCAATAAGGTAGGTTTTCAAATAAAAGTGCAACATTATAATTTTACCTTTTAAATAAAAATAGCCTCTTTGCAAGTACAACAATAAAAATTAAAATAATGATTTATTTTAATAAAAAAATGACTTTAGTCCACACATTATTATTTTATTATTACTAGTTGTTGCCCGCAACTTTGTTTGCGAGGCTACACTATCCCACTGTAACCCAAATTTCTGACTTTACACATGAATTTGTATATCATGTTAATTGTCCTGACAATTACAAATTTATGCAATATAAAGGAATCCACAACAACATTGCACAAAGAAATTTGGTGACTTTGTCGCACCTCCAAAAGATGGAATAGTCTACCAGCACACGTATTCCGTCCTACCTATGACATAGGGTCCTTCAAACGAGGGGTGAAGAGGCACTCTGTGTGCAGGCAGAGTGAGGGTGACTGATGCTACGTCTCTTACGCTGCACCAGTTGTCCTTGCGCCTGGACTTCACTTCCACTTAACATCAGGTGGAGTGGGGTCATTAGCCGGGCATTGTATTAAAAAAAATACCCCGAATCGGTTGAGCCGTTCTCAAATGATGCTCTGTCATACATGTGGCATTTAATATTTATTTATTTATATTATAGGCTAGATTTAAATACCCTTTTGAAAATAATTCATGGTTTTAAATGTTTAGGTATTTAGTTACTAAGTATCTTGCTTCAGAAATCTGCCTTATCAATCCAATAATTGTTATTGTAGCTTTATTTTAAAAAACTGTATGTAGGTACTGTTAAATTGTTTAATGTTTTACATTTTACATAAAACAGTATAAAATAAAAAATCATTTCAATGCAATATGTGCCTAATTTAAAAAATTATGTGTTTAAGATTGAGAGAGAAAAGAGATACAACATACCTTTTGTAGGCATTAACATTATATGGACAGATTACCAAACTTGTTAATATTTTATTAACATTTAAATTCATATTATGTGACATTAGTCTCCTGGAAACATGATATAAATTTGCGTGATTGCAGCCATGTGATAAACGGGACAGTGCCATTTCCTGTGTTATCACTATAATGTGCATGTAATATGTTTAGTTCATTCAAAAGAAAATGAATATGGATGATATTAAAATGGTGGTAGACTAAAAAAAATATCTTGGATGATTCAAAAGTGCTCATCATATAAGTTTACTTAAATAAAATAAAATATTTTGATGTGTATGCTAATACTAAGTAGTACGGTAAGTTATTGTAACTATTTTTGTTTAATAAAGGGAACTAAGTATATTTTTTGTCAGCAAAGTTTATATTTGTCATCAACTTGTATCACTAATTAATAGATCTATCGCCACAAAATATTTTCATTGTATAAATTGTAGATAAATAAAAAGTGTTGTCAGGTATGAATTAACAAATTAATGTCAATAGGTATGTATCTAAAATAAGAGATGGATTATCAATAAAATCGTAGGTAGTTCATTCTGTGAATAAACTACGATTTTAGGTAGAACTTCGTTCTCAAAATAATAGGTTTATTCCTTAAATAGGTAATAGCTTTTTGCTGAGAATGGTAGATTTGTCGCCAAATAAATCGATTATCGTCCTCAGAATGGGACTTGTTTTTATTTGTATTTTAAGTAAAACAATCGAAAAGGGTGGAGCCAAATAGCGCGCTATGAAAAGGACATAAATTTTTTACTATGGGGCTAGGTACTAAATTCCAAAGTCTTTTAACTTGACGCCAATGTATAAATACTTGAAGAATACATTATTATCAACATATTTATGACCGTATTATTAATTTAAAGACCTCCGTTTTTTATATAAATTATAAACCAACATTGATTTCTACTCGAAAATGGCAACATTATAGTAGGATTGTGACACTTTATGTAATTAAAAATGAAAAAGTGACGCTTGTCTGACGTTTTATATGTCAATACGCATCGTAGACAGGGGTGCGTTCCGTGGCTTCACTCGAGTGCACTCGAGCGCACTCCGGCGCGCGCTCTACCCGTTCCGTGGCTTGGTAAAATTATACTCTGATGGCTGTCAGAGCGTAGATTCATCCGTTCTGTGGCTCAGAGCGCAGCAACCAAACAACCATCAAATTGGATGGTTGTTTTTCACTCTGACAGCTATTTGACGTTTATATCATTGTTATAGTGTCAAATTTTGCAATTTATGTCAAAACGTCTCGAAAAATTCGGCCTGTTTGTTTCGTATTGTTTTACTTTTTAATAATTAGGTTTAAATATTGTATAAAAGTGGAAAAAATGTAGACAAAAGAAGAGTTTTCTCTTGTTTTGGACAGGAATACTTCAGAAGAGGTTATAAAAACAACTCGATCGTTCCGTGGCTCAGTTGAAACTCAAACGAGTTAAACTTTAACCAAACAACTACACCCAGAACGACGGAACGCACTCCAAGGCTGCGTTCCGTGGCTTCACTCGAGTGCACTCGAGCTCACTCCGGCGCGCGCTCTACCCGTTCCGTGGCTTGGTGAAATTTTACTCTGATGGCTGTCAGAGCGTAGATTCATCCGTTCTGTGGCTCAGAGCGCAGCAACCAAACAACCATCAAATTGGATGGTTGTTTTTCACTCTGACAGCTATTTGACGTTTATATCATTGTTAAAGTGTCAAATTTTGCAATTTATGTCAAAACGTCTCGAAAAATTCGGCCTGTTTGTTTCGTATTGTTTTACTTTTTAATAATTAGGTTTAAATATTGTATAAAAGTGGAAAAAATGTAGACAAAAGACGAGTTTTCTCTCGTTTTGGACAGGAATACTTCAGAAGAGGTTATAAAAACAACTCGATCGTTCCGTGGCTCAGTTGCAACTCAAACGAGTTAAACTTTAACCAAACAACTACACCCAGAACGACGGAACGCACTCCAGATGTCACACTGTCAGCCGCCAGACGATTCCCGGCCGCGCTTTCGTTGTGTTATATCTGTAACTATGATAACTATATCGTTTCTACATTACCATAGACCTCATACACTTACCTACTTAACCCGTGGCGCGCCAGCCACCCTAAATCATTAAATGCTTTACGTGTCAGGCATTTTGCGATACATCACTTTTTTATTGTTTGATTAGGGAAAAATATTTATTGCGTAATAACTATACGAGATTATCGCGTGAATGAGGTGTCATTCTTTTCTGTATGAGTTTTTGTACGTAGTTAACTACTTAGAATGAACAATAAAGACTTACTTGTAGTGGCACTGGAACGATTTTCTTTTGTTTTCAATATTTCATAAAGGTAACCTTTGGTTTTACTGTTTGTTATAATAATTAACAAACGACACACAACACAATTGACATAATAACTTTTTAGTTTACATTACTATGCACCGGTCACATGAATCATAAACACTTTGGCACTGAACTTCACTCACAAAACGATTTTTAACTAAGGAACCAAAATAAACAACCGCCGCCATTAAAAGTGGCCGGCCCGTGTACATGTGACCTAAAAGTACATATGCCTAACTGTAAATAAAAAAAGGTTGCTGATGAAATAATCTACAAACTGATTCATGTTTATAATCACTTTTATCAAAAAAATCAAAACATGAAGGAAATTACAGAACTTTATAACACACAATGTTAGCCATAGTTGTTAGCAAAATCAAAATATCATAATTATACTTCTAGCTCTTCGTTTAATCTAAATTGCCACTATATCACACAACTATTGCATTGCACAAAATCTGTATTAAGTTTCCAGTAAATATAGATAAGAATCATACAAAAACTCATATCTTACGTCGAGATAACATCATAAAAACAAATCACAACAACACAACTTTTCACCAATATGGCTGACGTCCGCTCATAACTGCAGTAACATTTGGTTTTCTTTTTTTCTCGAAAATATTTCGTTTGGTCCGAATCCCACTAGATATGTTAATTTAATCTATAAGGACCATAGAAAATTCACTGATAGCCAAAACTTGTATACTACAACTCGGACCGGTTAAAATAAAACGACCAATCTGAGCCAAGTCTGTTGTACACCGGTAAGTACAAGAGACACGCATGACTCTCAACTATTTTGTACACCCATACGTACATATGACGCTCGACGGGTTAATAACCCTGCGTTCGTTAACATTAAAAAAACCGGAACTTTCGTTCAGAAACGTACAAAACTTATCAAAATACAGTATTCTTTATCGGAGGTAATTAAAAATTAAAAATATATACAGAATGATAGCATTTAGTCTCTTGGATAAGAAAGTATATGAATTGTTGCAGTTAATTTTTCTTTTATTTTAGTACCAAAAAAAATTATGTCCTTTACCAATCCGGCCTCAACAATGGGTTATACGATGCGTGGTTGTTTACTTCATTAGCTTATTAATTGCTATTTTTAACAATAAAATATAATTTTATATTACCTATGGAAATTAAGGTTTTTGGGAGAGGCCTATTTCCAGCAGGTCTTTTGGCTGTAACAACTACGATGACGACGATAATACAAAAAATTGTTGCATCATTAACACTTTTTTAATAATCGTTTTTATTTTTAATTAAATTATTCAGTTATTAGGACTAACCTATTAGGTATAATTAATACAAAAATAGTTATTTGTCACTTGATAAAATATACCGATGATTATCTGTGATTTATTTATTCTATAATTGTTTTTACATTATTTGGCAACTACATTATGCCGACAGATCTACTATTTTGCGGAAAAACCCTATTATTTAAGAAATGCAAAATCAATCCACCATATTCATCCATCCAATCCATCCAAAACAAAAAACCAAAAAAAAGGTAGACATCTTTTTTTTATTGAGTTGGTTAAGATTGGGCTATGGAATGAAATGGATCGGTCAGTAATTAGTATGGTCCTTAGGGCTGAATAGTTGTTTAGTACTTTTATTTGTCTTGATCATACCGATTATTGTTTATCTTATCCTCTTATCTGCCTGGTCAAAAGATACCGTTTTTCTTAAATAAAACGTAATGCACCTGTAAATAATATTTTTCAGCGGAATGTAAAAAACGCAAGTAGGTACACCTGAAAAAAAACGATTATTTTATTGTTTATTTATTAGAAACCTATCTAAGTAAGCGTTCGTCCACACCTAGCGAATGAGGCTCGCATGCCGCGCGCGTCTTTAATTAGCGCCTGTCGCACCTGAGTCTTGTACAGCAAACAGCGCTGCTCGGGAGTGAAAAACCGCCTCACCTTATTGAAAATACCCAACTTACGGGAGGCAGTTAAAATAACACTCGATGTAGCATTTTGGATTCAGTTAGTGGCTGATGTCCATGCCGAAAATGCTGATGTTCACCGAAATAGGTAACGGAGAGTTCTAAAGAGAGGAAGGAGTAAGAAAGGGAGTTACCTTTGACGAGAATGCACAAACTTGGGTTTTGCTGGCATTAAACTCTAACAGGTTTTCAGATCCCCACTTAGACACACGATCGAGAGCCAGGTTTAGTTTGGCAGCCAGTTCTTGCCTTTTCACCATGATATCGGCTTGCTTTGCCGCAGGATGTCCCAAGTACCGCTCATGCACCGTACTGTCATCCGCATAACAATGAATATTGCCCAAGGACAACATGTCATTAATATGCAGTACAAATAGAGTAGGTGAGCGCACAGAACCCTGCGGCACTCCGGCATTTACATTGAAGAACGCGGAGGAACTACCCTCACAAAGGACACGAATCCTCCGCTCTTCTAAAAATCTGCAACCCCAGGCGCACAAACGAGGCGGCACACCGAAGGCCGGTAACTTGGTAAGAAAAGAATGATGCCATAGTCTATCGAAAGCATTGGCGATATCAAGGCTAACTGCCAGGGATTCGCACGGGATTCGAGTAACGTACGCTATAAGATCACTCGTTGATCGCTTGGGTCTGAACCCATACTGGCGATCATCATTGAGCAGCGAGTGGTCCTCTAGGTAGTGAATGAGCTGAGAATTAATTATCCGCACAAACACCTTGCACAGCACAGAAGTTACAGCAAGGGGAATAAAACAGTCTAATTTTTTTTCACGCCAAATCACAGTATAATAAAATGTCTCAGTCTTAAAAACTACTAATAGACTAATATTTTTTCATGCAAAATCAACAATTTACTTAATACCTACCTACTTTTAATGGAAAATTTTGATTTATTTGACGACATTGATAAGAACCGAAAGAACCGAAAAACCCGGGTAATACAATTTTAAGAACCGGTTCTTTGAAGAATAAAAGAACCGGGTAAACCCGGGTCTTTTCGGAACCGGGTAGGAACGGGTGCACGCCCTCTGCCCAAGCGCCACCGCCGCGCGCCGATCACGCGCGGTTCGCATTGCAAAATAAAAGCGATACTACAGTACATTCATGCTTTTCATCATCACCGTGTTCATGATCTGCGACTGCTTGTTAAGCTATCACAAGTTCACCGCAGCTTAGCAGCGGTCCGCCCAGATTAAACACGCCTGCCAAGTTTACGCGTTCTCTAGAACGCGAAAACTTATCAGGTTTAACTTTATCGAGCTCGGCTATGGACTATTCTGTGGTCACCTAGCAACATGCAATAGCATGTGGGTATAATGCGGGTTGCATTGTTGGACATTTATACCATGCCATTTTCGCTATCCGCTTTGCGAGAAATGTACAGTCACGAGCAAAAATATGTAAACAATTGTAACTCTTAATACAATGGAATAAGAGTCAAAGTGTATACATATTGGTGCTCTTGACTGTACAGTGGAGGAAGTTCCAGGTAGACCACTTTTCGGCAATATTCGCTTGCGCTTAATTCCGACCGCACCTACATGCCGTAGCGATTTTGACGCAGATGGCCATTTTCGAAAATGTAATCGCGACAAATTTGGACACTTTCGCAGAATGTCATTTTCGCAAATGGTCACTTTCACAGAATGTCATTCTCGCAAATGGTCATTTTCTCAAATGGTCATTTTCTCAACTGGTCACAAAGAGATTTAAATAGTAATAGAGCGGCTATTGGTCACTATTTCATACAAAAACTTTGAGCTGGTGCTCAAGTTACGCCATCTAACGTTGAAAAGCAAAACCTTATATCAAAAATAACAAGAAGTATACTATGAACAATTAGAATAAGTTTCACCTACCCCACGGTAGGTGTCGCCCTGCAGTAGGGATGTTCCGTTAAAAATTCGACGTACCTATCGATAAGTTTGATGAAGATTAACTAAAATCGGTATAATATACAACATTGGAACAAGCAAGTGACAATTAGGGAAGGAACTGAAAATTCGGGTGTTTCAAATGAGTATTTACTAAGTAATAAAGTGTAAAGTTATTAAAAATTCAACATACTTAACTAATTATAAACAAAAAATGAATGAATGAAATAACATAAGCACCTGGCTAGTACCTACGAACAGCATACTGACAACACTCATTTTTGAAGTAAACCCACCCCCGCGATCACTCGTCATAAGTAACGATTATTATCAGTGGTCGGAGTAGGTATATTGAATTAAGGTCACTGACATCAAACGTATATGTTAATATGGATACTCCTCCGAGTTTCCGGATTATTATGATAAAAATACCGAAACATCGAAATTATTACATGAAACTAGTTAAAAATGTATCAATACTCTCAACGCTATGCTGCTAGTGGCGCTGGTCTCCATCTCTAATGTTGGCCGTATCCATTGTCTCAATCTCGCAAAAGAAAAGAAATCACGTCTTAAATTATTATTAGTGATTTTTTTTTGTTAATCTTTAAATATCTTGGAAACGGTGCGTCCTACGCTAAAATGGACGAAATTTTGTCCCCCCTTTATAAAACCCCCGTCTAACGCTAACCAACCATCACGATGGTACAATTATTAATAATTGTCGCTTTTTAATAATTATTTAGGGTAAGTAACGATTAACTAGTTTAGGAAATGTAGTTTATAGATTTGTTGGGCTTATTTCCCCTTTGGAACTCATTGACTCACTTGGCCGCACATTTGGTCGTTGATTGTAGAGGTTAAGTCACTCTCACACAGGCCGGTCAACGGATAGGTGACCAAAGCTTTATTGTTTCGACCTGTTGGCTAATGTTGAGCCGGCTCTTTGGCCTAAATAAAAGTGTAAGGCCTAAGTAAAAAATCAAAATGTAGAACTTGTAACCGATGAGGATTAAAAATAATTATTTTTAATAAAACTGTAATAATGATTATTTGTATTAACAATAAACAATTTTGTTTGCTTACATATGGTTTTTTATTTTATTACTCTATTTACCAAATTTTTGGAAACTCCGGTACATTCCGGAAGAAATGCATGTCCATGTTATGATATCATGACGCAAGTATCTAAAATCAATATACCTACTCCGACCACTGATTATTATACACTCCCGTATACCAAAATCAAGTCAACTTCAAAACAAATGTAACATGGTTGTGTGATTGGATTAACGAATCAATTCATAGGAATGATAAGGTAAAATGGCTGACTTTAACAGATTAACACGAGTTGATCCATATAGTGATTCATTTTAAAATACCTAAGTTTACATAGATATTATAGACCACATTGCGTGTTAATGACAACTCGCAATCGCAAGTACAACCACGAGCAAAAATATGTAAACAATTGTAACTCTTAAAACAATGGAATAAGAGTCAAAGTGTATACATATTGGTGCTCGTGACTGTACCTATCAAATTATTTTTGTCGATCTTAATTGCTTTTTCGGGCATTATTTATGCAACTTTTAAATACACGGCATTGTGAACGTGTTTACATCGGCCGTGTTTCAAGCAAAGTAACAAAATAAGAGCTCACTTGTTAAGTGCGCTGTTATTTAACGAGCCGCGCCGCGCGCCGACCTGACATCTAGTTGGTATTGTTGATCGAAGAGTTTAAAATAAGTAGTAATATTCTAATTTATTAAACGATCATCGCACGATACTGTTACACTGCATAACATTGCGTTAGGGACGCAATGATCATTGAGTCAGAATATTACTACTTATATAAAACTTAAACTTACGACATAAAAATATTATCTACTTATAACATTATTCGATAAGTAAAACGACATCACTTGAACACCACTAAATCATCTACTTCCGCTTCGACAAGTGTGGTGTGGTGACATCCTAAAAGTAGATCCTTTTGCTTTTCACCACTAGAGGTCAGCATAGGGCAACGGTAAATGTTCTAGAATAATTTATTAGAAATTATGATTATAGTCTGATTATTGGGTAAATATACAAAATATTTACGAAAATAAGCTGTAATCACATTCAGCCTTTTTTCCATATCGGGATTTGCAGTATCGCAATACGCAATTTGGTATATTTTCTATTGTTTAAGTCAAATTTGTTCACGCACAAACACGACTGCACTAGAGGGCGCATAACATCATACTAAGCGACTTGTTACCACTTGGTAATAAGTTGTGGATTAAAGTTTTGATCGCTATGTCCTGTCTATTAGTAATAGTTTAATGTCTTTGACTGGTCACTTTCGCAAATCGTCACTTTCGCAGAATGTCATTCAGTTTCCTGTATATAAGGCGACTGCTAGAAACAGCAAGAAACTTCAAGGGCTGGTCAGGTCAAGTGTTTTAAACATGACAAAAATGACAAAAAAGAAATTCGTGCTTTTTTCATTTTTAATTAAATAATTAAGATAAGATAAGATAAATTTATTTGTTCCAAAGAAAATACATCCATAAAATGTTAGTGCAGTTAATTACAATTTTGCTTAAGGTCTAGTTTAGTAATGTTAGTATACATTAACTATCCACACAACTTGATACTTTAAAGCAATAAATATATATATTTTGGTACTTTACAAATCACTAGTACCTAAGCTAGGCCGGGCCTGTTATTTAGGTACTAGAACCTTCTATTTTGCCAAAAAAATAATAATTAATGCTACTTATCGAGGCTTATCAATCAAAAATATTAATTAAAAAATGAAAAAAACAAATAAATCTATAGGCAGAACCTATGCATCCGAACACAATTATATGTACGTAAACAACCCTTCTCCCATTTTCGTTCTAGAGTATGTTCATACAATGCGAAATAAAGTGCACTTGCTAATAAATTATCTAATAAACTATTTGGTATACAAAATTATCTAACAATGTGGAATAAATTTTCGACTTCATCATACGATAGTGACTTTAGCCATTCAGTCATCTTAAGTTTACAATTATGGTTATTTAGTGGATATATGTCAATAATTTTATTAATTTTATTATACAGAAAAGGTCCTAGAAAACATTGAAATTTATGAATAAAAAAGGTTTTAAAACATTTTTGGGGCAAACGTCGTATTTTCTGCGCGTGACTGCTGTTTGAGGTGTATAATTTAGTTTTTTGTGTTGCATAAGGATGGTATTGATTACAAACAATTGCCTTACTGACAAAACATCACACAGTGCATACACACAGTCACAATTCATTTTGCCAATTTTAATTGGATAGTCTTTGAGTATCTAATTTATTTTAAAGTAATAACATAAGAAAAATACGCATATTTCGTACAAAATAAATGGGGTCTCGTTTCTGCAATGAGTTAAAATTATGAAACCTATTTTAAAAATCAAAGTAGGTACTTCCCCTTTAAACACTTGGAAAAGTCGAAATATGAATCAAATATAATTCAGAAAATTAGGTTTTGGGTGATCCACGCCGACCCGACCCGATCCATACTTATTTTAAAATTTAGACATTTGCCGTCTTATTACAAAAACGTACGATAGTCTGAGCTTAAACCAAGACTAGATGGTCTCGACTTAGTACGGTACTAACAGTTAGTACCGGACTAAAATCTCACCTTATTACAAAACGAAAACCATCCGTGGACCAGTTAGTACCGCACTTAGTCTTAGGTTTGAATGATATCCACAGAGAATAAACAAAAAATGTCAATTTTTCATTCGTTCACACAAACATCATTCACTCCACCGTTTCGTTTAACTGGATGTTAATAATTTCTGTAGAGTTTTATTACATAAATAATTATTAAACAAGATAAAAATATGTCATAAATAATCATAATCTATTTTGTATTGTATTTTCATCCGTTAAAAATGCGAGACTTAAACTTTCATCATGACTTTTTTCAAATTAAGTTTTTATTAAGAATTTTAGCGTGAAACGGATTGCAGGTAAGTAAACAAACAATCTATGAACTACCTAGTCATAATAATCATAATTCATATATTATCATCATAGGCCATTGGCCTCATAAATCTTTTTATGATAATTATAACAGCATCCAATTGTGAGGTTTGGCATTTTCTTATGTGGCTTGTAATATTTTCTATACTTGTAAGGCCATGGGAGCGACAGTAACGGCCGCATTGCATACTTGGCTGGCAGACGAATTGAGTACCTGGTGACGTTGGAGGAAGTGCAGCGCGTTGGTAATAATAATGTTTAGTTATTGAGCTTACTCGTAGAAGCCGATCAGATGAGGAAGTCGAGTTAACGTGGAAAAGCATGAAGCTGTCAGCAAAATCCAATTTGCCTATATGAGGAACTATTACTGTGACATGGAGTGGCAAAAAGCCACCTTCTCCCGAGGGTTTAGAAGTAATTTCAATTGCTCCTCACGACTTAGTCAGAAGAAAATGACTATGCTATGATAGTGATGCAGTGGTAAATAAAACATATTTATTTAGGTTTGTAACATAGGTATTTTTATTAAAATTTTAATATGAACAAAATAAGTAATATTTATAATATGTAGTAAATGTTAAAATTTGTAGGTACCTACATATCTTAATTTGATTGTTTTAGATTCCGAATGTTGCATTAACAATTCCTGCGTTAACTGCTGACCCTAAGCCTTGCCCTAGTTATGATAAAACTGACTCAATACCCGTCAATTTCAATGTGGAAAACACAGGCCACCATGTTGTAGAAGTGCAAGGTAAAATTTTTGATTAAAAATACATACAATATTATCATTATAAATGATTACAATCCAATACTTACAGAAGATTATGTGCATGCAAGTTTTAATTAATGTAAGTGAAATTTTGTATATTGTTTTCAGAGATATCAAACAATGAGTGCGTTGAAAGTAGTGCCAGAATGATGATAAACCATAATATTGAATTTGAAACTACTATTTGAATTATATTTGAACGATTGAAACTGGCAAAACCAAATCAAAGAAAAAATCTTGCATAATAGGTATTTAGACACAGTACTTTCAAATACTTATTATTGTAGTACTTTTTACATGAAATAAATTGACAACATTATTCTATTTTGTTTTACAGAAGTGAAGACATGCAACAATTAATTGTACAAAGCCATACTGATATTAAAAATAAACAGTTACAAATGATAGAAGCCGAGCACAAATACATCATTACAATAGCCAAATAAAAATAATAGAATTAGAAATATCTTTATTGGAAAATAAAACAAACACTAACAATTAAATTTAACAAGACTTTTACCTACTTAGTTTTAGTTACATAGTAATTTTATTTTTCTGATTCTTTTTAAACACAAGATAAACATAACTTTTTTTATGAGTATGACACAGTCTTATCATATTGTTTTTATTGATAGTACATAAATGTTTCGCCTACTATCTTGTTCACACTTTTCATTAATTAAATATGCTTACTATAAGTAGTATTCAAATATACATTCTTAGATACTCAAACATTCTGTTTTAAACTATTGTAACATGTACTTATTTTGTGGGTGTCCAATCATTTGACAAAAAACAAATAACAAATTTTCATTTGACAAATAACATTTGACAAAATTATACTTACTTGATAATTTTATTATTTTACAAATTATTGTTTAATAAAATACTCATTAGACAATATATCTACAAAAAAAAATTTCATTAAGCTAAAACATTATTTCACAAATTGATTATTTTTAAACATGTTAGTTGGCAAAACAACGTAAAGCATAAATAACATTTAACAAATAGTAGCTGCCCTACTCCTGTAGGTTACATGATAAGTTAGATATTTAAGACAATCGCGAAGCACAGCATAGCGATTGTCTTAAATTTCGAGGTTATTTTTTTTATTAGACAACAGAACTATTAGCTGACCTAACTCCTGTAGGTCACTTGATCGGTTAGAATTTGCTTACATCCTTGCTTATATAATATATCATACCTAATATACCATATTAAGTATTTGTAAAATCACCAATTTGGCAAACGAATTATTTAGTAAAGTGTATATTATTAAAATAATATTTTAACAGTAGAAATATTTCCTAAGTAAAACATTTGCGAAACCTGTATTATGTCAAATGATTATTTTTAAAGTAATATGTTTGCGAAGAGAAAGTTTGTCAAATGATTAGTTTTTCAAACATTGTTTGTAAAATGATCTTTTGTCATACGTTTTTTGTTAAACAATAGTAAACCTATTTTGTGGCTGCCTATTTTGATGTTATTATTATTAGGTAGGTACCTATGTTATGTATGACTGCTTTTGAACTTTAAACTGTTAAAATTATGTTTAATATGGGTTTATTAAAAATGTCTTTTTATAACTGCTTTCTCTTTATTTTCCCCGTACTGAATTTAGAGCAATTTGTGGTAGGTAGGTAGTTAGGCTGCCTAGATGGAGAATGCTCAATGCTATCTTTCTGGTCACTATGTCCAAATCTTCAGATCAGCATCACAAACCACCTAAAACATAAGTACATAATTTTTTACAAGATAATAAGTATGTTACATAATGCCGTCTGTATTTGGTCTGGCATGTAATTGTAATAAAACCATGACATAAAATTCATATATAATAACAATTAGTTACCTGTACATTTATTGAAGAAAATCCATTTTAGTATAACTGACCTCCATCTGCACACATTTTTTTCACATAAGTGAGTGCAATCAATTGCACCTGTAGGGAAATTGGCAAAATTGCGGAAGTTCTTCTAAGGTTGATGGCATTATAATAAACCTATTAGCAGCTATTTTCTAACACCTTTGGCTGATAACGGATTGCGACACCATGTAAGTTCGCTGCATCATCTTGTATCTACAATAAAACAATAACAATAATTAGGTAGGTACTTACATAAGTTACTGTGTTTTTGGGAGTGTCATTAGCATCAATCAAGGTTATATTTACTTACTTCATGCCGAGTCCAGTTGCGTAATGCGCGAACTACCTGTAGTTCAGCAATCAGTGGGCCTCCTCGAGGATCGTGAGTCAAATGTTAGCGTAACATTTCCACGACTAAACAATGACCAACATAAAATATCATTGCGACTATAGCACCAAATCGTTTGGTAAATCTGTACATAATTTGAAGTCGTTATCACTTCATTCGAAGGGATTAATTCGTTGCTGACGCCGAACAGGTCGTCGGGATGTTTCCAGCATTATCTAAGTCTTCAAATCGCTCAAGTCTTTAATTATATTTTCCATTATTCTAAATACAACGATATCATAAAATCAAAGTGACGTTTGTGTCAAAGTTTTTGAGGTTAGTACTGAAGTTAGTCCTGCAGATAAACTAGGGGTCACGTCAGTTTATCTTAGAACCATAGATGGTCCGCGACTAAGAGAAAAACTTGATCTTGTAATAACGTTTACGTTGGTACCTGACTTAAGTCTAGGACTAAGTCCAGTACTTTATTTAGATCTCGTTTTGTAATAAGACGGATTGCGACTAAGACGATCTGGACAAGCTATTACGAACATTGGTTAGCTGCTAGGAAATACTTATCATAATCTTTTGCAATAATATGGCATATTATATCTACAAGTACTTTTATTAAAAAGCGGAGTGGCGTTTTTAACATTCTAGATAGATACGGTCATATGTCTGGCGAAACTCTCGTCGAGCAAAATCGATGAATCGAGAGTGCTTGGCTTAATTCTATTTCAGTTTAGATTTTACTCTAACCGAGTTGGCGTTGTCACGAACCTTATTGTGTTTGCGTGCGTTTGGAGTGAAACAGTAAATATTATTATGTTTCAACGAAATATTGACGCACCAATAGGTAATAGGTTTGTTGTGTCAACAGTAATCTTTTCAGATTTTAACACTCAAGTTGTGTATTTACTCATTAGTTATTTTAAGTGTAATAGCAAACAATAAGCGTCGATGTACTGCGTTCTCATCATTAAGGGGAGGTATTTCGAGCGCTTCTCTCTCGCTCTCTCGACGGTACGACGGTAAGGGACGGGTATTACAGCGAAACGGCACGAAAAGGCACGTTTCATATTTAAAAAAATTGATAGATGTTATAAAAAAACGATAGGTTATGTTATAATACCTCAAGTTATCTATGAACTTCATTTTGGTAAATAACTCATAATATCAAATCACATAATCTAAGAATAAAACCTAGAAAAGAAGATAAAATGACACAAAAATATGTAACTTTGTGAATTTATTCTATCGAGCCAACTTGATCAAATCGTGTTTCCATCGGGTATCTTCCACAGAATAAAGCTCAACAATATTTCATAGTTTTCGCAGATTTTATTTTTTTTTATTACACAACGGGTAAGCGCTTGGCCTTCATCTCACCTGGGGCCCAAGTCTGCTAATTTACGAATGGCATAATTGAATCGCAACTGTATCGCATTGTAATTGTTTGACACATTTTTTATTCTTAAATGTGTAAAAGAATACCAAATGTGTCAAACAATTACAATGCGATCCAATTGCGATTCAATTATGCCATTCGTATATTAGCAGACTTGGGCCCCTGATGGTAAGTGACGATAAGGCTGAAGGTGGAAGCACGCTTCACCCGGAATCCTCAACCACTGAGGAGCTGGCTATGTTATCTCAAACTGTCGGAACACAACAACTATGCTGATGTTTGTTATTTGGATGCTACTGAGGAGCTGCTTAACAAGCTGGAACGCCTGCAAAATTTGGCTATCCGTTTTATATTCGGTCTACGAAAATATGACCACATTTCGGAGTTTCGGACGAGGTTAAAGTGGCTTCCAATCCGTCTTCGCCGTGATATGCACATCCTTTGCCTCCTTTATAAAATACTCCACTACCCCAAACTCCCTCATTACCTACGGTCCCGCTTTACATCCTTACCGTCTTCTTCCCGCCCCAAACGTTCCTGTGATACAAGAACCCTCTCCTATCCACAGGCTAACTCCAAGTTTTTCCACAATTCTTTTACTGTGTATGCAGCTAGGTTGTGGAATAAACTACCGGCTAGCATTCGTGAGAGTTCATCGGTTGAATCTTTTAAACACAAATTAAAAGATCACTATCTATCGTACCAAATCGATAATCAGTAACTAACATATTTATTAGTATATTATTTGTATTATATGTATGTGTAAATATTATATTGAAGTATTTAGTTTAAGTACGTATATTATTATAGCACAATTAGTCCCGCATATATATTTTTTTACCACCACAGCTAGGGTTGGCTGGAAGAGATCTCTTCTAGAGATAAGCTCACCTTTGTATATGTCCTGTGTAACCTGTGTTTAAATGTAAATGTTTTTGTGCAATAAAGTGTATTAATTAAAAAAAAAATTCTAAGAACGTGTTATTTTAATTTTTCACTAACACCTAGCCTTAAGAGGCCTATTACATCTCGAAAGTGATTTTTGCGTAAAATGCCCTTTTTCGCATTTTGTAGTAATTTTGCAGTTGTATTTATCGTTTTTATCGAAATAGGATAATAAATTTGTGCATAATAATACAAATCTCCATTCTGTGAGCATAAGTTGAATTCGGACGGCCAGCGCATCGCATTTTGTAATAATTTTGCAGTTGTATTTATCGTTTTTATCGAAATTGGATAATAAATTCATTATAAAATCTTTATCCCTCATGAAGTAACAATTACTCTGGTATAAATTTTGCTCAATAATATTATCGTAGATAGGAGAAATTCACAATTAACTTATAGCGATTTTCGAAGTTTTTTGGTTTAGAATAAGATTTTTTTTTCTATATGAAATCAATGATATCTAAAAATTCCGAGGCCGCTACGCACTATTCGACTATATAAGAGATAACATTATAATTTTTTTATTTCACTTGTTTAGAACAGTAGTTCAATCGATGAGCTCAAAAAAGTGCCTTCGCGCAGTTTATGAAAATCTTTATCTGCAATTTTGAGTTTAATTAAAAAGTTAAGTAAATTTTACAAAAGCGAAGCCGCTACGCACTATTCCAATAGCTATTCTACACTATTCAATAAGTCATAATTGTTAATGTATTTTTGTTTCTGAGATCCACGACGCCGAAATTGGCCATTTTACGCAAAAATCACAGTCGAGATGTAATGACTGTGTAGGAGGGGGTAACGTCAGTAGTCCAACGGAGCTATGGGGATTGAACCACGATTTCTCTCGTTCAACCCGAGCATCTATCCGCTCGGCTACCGACGCCTCAAATCTAATTGGTAATGTAATTTTTAATGTGCCGTTTTAATAAATAAATCAGGCTACACATACTCCTCCCCCTCCTACGCCTCGCTATGAAGAGCTCGACAAAGTAGGGGAGGCCTGCTATAAAACATAGTAGTTCATAGTACCATTCCTTCTCTGCTACAGGGATGTCTCGGGACTATAAACAGACAGCGCCAAACACTGAGGTCTTGTCAAAATGACATAATATCCCAAAGAGGGTATCTTTGACAGTACTAGGTTTTTTATTTAAACCATCATGCTCATTACTAAATGTTTATATATACTAACATTATAAAGAGGAAAGATTTGATTGTTTGTTTGTATTGAATAGGCTCCGAAACTACTAGACCGATTTAAAAAAAATATTTCACCGTTGGAAAGCTACACTATCTCCGGGCGACATAGGCTATATTATTTTTCAAAATAAATAGGGATCCTTACTAAAACTCTTAATCAATTTCTTACATCGCGTGCGCTACGAAAACTATTGATGATAGAACAAATGCGATGTAGGCGTCGTCACTGGGGTACGGGGTCCACGCGAACGAAGTCGTCGGCGGTCTGCTAGTACAAGTCAAGTCAAGTCAAAATATATTTATTCAATAAACTCAATTAATAAGTACTTTGAATCGTCCATACATACGTCGTACATACATATATATATTCAAGACTATTATCCCCGAAGGGTTAGTCTAGTCAGAGATCAAGGACTGCAAAAGCAGTCCACGTTTCACCAATTGATAACTGCACATGTGCTCAGCGTGACAGGTGGTGAGCCCATCGCCGCTCTATGCTGTTGGATGTAGTGTTGGCCAGGACTCGAGTTCTTTACGTCCTATTTTAGAGACTGGATTTCATTTTTTTGAGACGACTCGAAAATGAGAGCTCAAGCTTTTTGTCAGTAAATAAGACTCACGAGTCCTTACAATATGACTCTTAAGACGAGTTTATTGCTATTGCCGTAGTGTTTTTAGAAACTGTTAGTTCATATCCATTCTGTTGATATAAAGTTCTAGGCTATTAGTGTTATACAATTAGGCGTTCGTCAACCACCTCTACAAGCAAGCCAACGCGACGAGTGCGCCAAAGAGGAAAAAAGAAATTCTAAGAGTTACTACTTCGATCATATAATCGAAGAGTTACTTTATTTTTATTTTTTATGAAAAAATACTTGCCCATGGAGATGTGACGCAAAATTTATATCATGGTGGTGACGCCTTAGCAAAATTTATATTAGTATTATACAATTAAAAAGGTAAGGATTTTTTTAAGAACTTGACTTCCATAATAACGGCTCAGTTCTATGAGTCGAGTCATTTTGCATTAGGACTCGACGAAAGGACTCGAGGCTCAGAACTCAGGACTCATTTTAGTCGGAGTCTTGCGAGCTCTGCCAAAATGAGTCTAGTCCTAAATTAGGACTTGAAGACCTCGAGTCCTGGCCAACACTAGTTGGATGTATGTGCAGTCTTTGGTCCGTTCGTCGGCTTTTATGAAACCCAAAGGAAGAGATAAAGCGGTAGTATTCTATGCCTGTACCAGTACGGCGAACTAAATTGTTTATGTTATAAAAATTAATGCACAAAGCGTGGTGACATGAACACTAAAAAACGAGCCTCTACGAAGGATCAGCGTTGGTTGGTGATTTTAAGGGTGCGTTTCCACTGACGCGGAGCTGAGCGTAACGGAGCTGAATTGACCAATCACGATGCTTGAAATCTCCACTCCACAAGATTTAGAGCAACGTGATTGGTCGATTCAGCTCAGCTCCGCGTCAGTGGAAACGCAGCCTTACACTGCAACACTATGTAGATTAATTAGTCTCTTTTTAGGACACACCCGTGTGTTCTAAACAATAATTTCCATTCCATGTTGGCTAACAACTCTAAAACTTTTAATGCTTTACACTCTTGGCACATACTAAAACAACTCTACTGTATTATTCTAAGAAGCACCATAAAGATTGCATGTTTTTTACTGTTTATGAGTAGCCAAGATCTTGTACAGCTCATTGTACGGAATGAAAAAGAGTTTTATTGCTTTCAGCGATATAATGAGTCGTACATAGACGACGCCGACGATATTAATTAAAAAATGCATTTACTTTGTGACAAAAATATCAATTTGTTGCTTATAGCGACCTTAGCCTGTCTGCAGTTGCAAGTTGCTACTTTGTAAAACCTAAACCTACCTATCCGAGATATTATTAATTATGTTTAGTAATACTACTAACCTATCTCTTCTCACCCGAGTATCGTAAAAGGCGACTCAAGCGCAGGCCACACCGCCAGCGGGCAGGCGAGCGAGCTGGGCGGGCGAACATCGTTTCACCTCTTTACTAAGTACTTCGGTTTACACCGCGAGCGGCGCGGTTCACACTAACCTATGTCAGCGATGCGAGCGAAGCTAACGAAATATCCAACGATTCCAGCGAAGCTACTCGTTCATGTCGTGAAGCGCGCCCGCTTCGCTAGCTTCGCTCGCCCGCCCGCTTCGCTAGCTTAGCTTGCCCGCCACCAGCCCGCTCGCCTGGTTCGTTCGCTCGTCCTCCCCGTTTCGAGTATTCGTACTAGTCTACGCTCGCCCGCTCCGCCCCATCCGTCCGCTCGCTGGTCCGTCCATAGTTTCCGTGTGAACCCCATAGTTTAGCTCGCCAATATTCCGCGTAGTTTGTATAGTTTCCTTCTATCGCTGCGCCCGCCCGCCTAGCTCGCTCGCCCGCCCGCTGGCGGTGTGGCCTGCGCTTAAGAGACTAAAGACTTATTATTTGTTGAAACGTGGACTGTGGCAGTGGACGCTTTTTGTAGTCTTCATTATTTACACTTTTATAGTAATTCAATATTATTTATCAGTTTGGACTATAATGTAATAATTGCACTAATTAATAGCACTACGCCATCATCGGTTATTAAGTCTTTAAGGGGGTAATGGGGTACGTTGGGGTGTAAGGATTTCTACCCAACATTATAAGGAGCCCAAGTCAACTTCTCCTGCTCGTTTTGCACCCTGCTGTGCTGAAGTGCTGATCAAAGGCTATGGCGATCGTGGTGCATCCTGCCGATCAACAGACGAAGCTCTGGCAACTTTGGGGAAATACAGCGATTTTTAAAGGGAATATTATTTTTCTCTGTTGTTTCATCATTGTTGCATTATTGGGAAGTAATATAGCGTTGATATATTTTACTAAAGATATCCTTTAAACTTTATTGAAACTCAAACATGACCGACTTTTTTTTTATTTTAAAAGAAAATTAGCCTTTATAATACTGTCTTGTCTTTTTCTTCTTTGTTCTAACCTTTCGATAACGATAACTTCTTAACACTTGTTCGTTATCCGAAATTTTTAAAGCAATACCTACAATAAAGAAAGATAAAATAAAATATCTAAATTGTAATAGTATAAAATATGTTGTATTGTATACACAGTGGCGTGCCTAGGGCTTCAGATTGGGGCAAGCCCGAAACCTGAAGTTCCTAATCTTGCTACCTGGTAGAATGTTGGTGCCCATTTGTGACACTAGCCACATTTTTTACTCAAATCTTCATAGGCCGTGGCATTCCAAACGTTCTTTTCATTTGTAAAAAAAACTTCTATTACATCTTGAACGTGATTTTTGTTAGAAATTTTTGGAAAAAAAATTACTGCGGCCAATTTTGGCGTTCTTTATCTCAAAAACCAAAATACATTAACAGTATTTACTTATTGAATAGTGTAGAATTGCTATTGGCATAGTACGTAGCGGCCTCGCTTTTTGTAAATTTCGCTTAACTTTTTATTTAAACCCAAAACTGCAGAGAAAAATTTTCATAAATTGCGCGAGGGCACTTTTTTGAGCTCCTGGATTGAACTACTGTTCTAAACAAATGAAATAAAAAAATGAGAATGTTATCTCGTCGTATAATGCGTAGCGGCCACGGAATTTTTAAATATTATTGATTTTATATAGAAGAAAAATGTTATTCAAAACCAAAAAAACTTCGAAATCGCGTTATCTTAACTGTAAATTTCTTTTATCTACGATAATATTATTGAGTAAAAATTATACCAGAAAAATTATAACTTCATGAGGAATAAAAATGTTATAATGAATTTATTATCTTATTTTTCTATGAAAACTATAAATACAACTAAGTACAAAATGCGATGCGCCGGCCTTCCGAACTCCGCTTTTTCTCACAGAGTGGAGATTCGTAATATTAAGCATGCATTTATTATCCTATTTCGATAAAAACGATAAATACAACTGGAAAATTACTACAAAATGCGAAAATGGGCATTTTGCGCGGGAATCACAGTCGATATGTAGGCCTCTACACTTAATTTATTAATTATTAAGGTCCATGATTATTACTTAATTATTTTGAATGGAAGCAACCAACAATCCAAAGAGTTTTTTACATAGACCTATTATAATTAATGCCTTAGATGACTTTTAAGTTTGCGAAATACATAAATCATGTGTGATGTTCGAAGAATTTATTTACCTCTGCCTTTCGTAGGTATGCCAATCATCAACACGTTTAAGTACACATTTGTTTGCAACACATCACATGCCCAACACATCTAAGTTCGTCACAGAGACCAATAAAGCAACGAACTGAACTCAGAACACCTTTTTTTTATCACAAACACAAATTACGAAAACACTTGTTACTTATAAACAATCGCTCAAACAAAGTGAAGTGTGACAATAACAAAGAATAAAAAATGGCTGGCTGCAGCCTGTGGCTGCTGCACAGCACAATCGCGTGTTAACGCTCGCCTCTGTTTGGTTCGCCCGAGCTCGAGCTGTCGTCGGTCACCTCTGATTGGTTCGCCCGCGTTGAAGTTGCACGTGATTCGGTAGAAATAAAGCCTGATTTGGAGAAGGCCTTACTTGCGAACTTCATAACGCAAGCTGGCTTTGACGAAGAGTATGAATTTCTCATAGAATCTATACATACTTACGCAGTATTATGTTTATAGAGTAGCAAATTTGTTAAAGTTAGAAGAGAGCGGATATACTTTAAATCCGAAGCCCGGTTGCAAGCCAACTTGTGCGAGAGAGATGTAAAGCATCGCACTATTTATAAGCAGCTTTATGCGATTTGTTTGGTGATTCTTAATATGAGAAAGTTATCAAATTGATAATTTGAATGCTGATGAAAGAAAATTAACAATGGTAAAAATATTAAATGATTTTAATAATTTGCGTTTTTACCAGTAGTGATATTGAGTTTTTGTTAGGGCAAGCCGGGCTTTTCGGCTTGTATGAAGGTACCGCCACTGTGTATACAATAGTTCTATATCAGGGACAGGAAGCAACAGTTATGTCATAGTGACAACTTAAAAACTATTATAGAAAAATATATCAACAAAAAAAATTTACATAGTACATAGGTATATTGTCTAATGTGTTCCGCACGCGATTGTCCTGTCCTACAGGGGTGTTTGAAGCTATATGCTTAAATTTACTCGCATCATAACATTCTTCACACACGCTCGTTGGTATAGAGTTTATTTACGAGACTTATGAAGACCATAACAATTATACACTACAAGGACTTTTAACACATATATACTGCCACGTCAGCCATATATAGCTGACATACATTTGATTAATTTGTTAATAAGGCATTATAGGTGTTAAGACTTAATATCCTGTTCCTCGTTCCTTTTCGTGTAAGCAAGCTTCCAAAGCGGTACAATGTATTGATAAAGTCAAATTTCCTATTAGAGTTCTCGCAAAAAGAACTTCCTTCCGACATAACCGTCTTAATTCGACAAACAACATAGTCGTAATATTATCTTTCATACAAAACAACTTATAAACAACTACTACCGTACCGTACTACCCATTCAGGACGTTTTTTAGCTGTGAGAAATAATATTTTAAACTGAAGTAACGACGTTTACAAATCATGCAGTAAACGTTTATTATACTTATTTTCCTCGACTTCATTCAAGGACTATACTATCCCACAGGAATCTGTTACCGGGATAAAAAGTATGATAAATATGTCCTAGTCCGGCTCATGGTCTGTCTATGTGCAAAATTTCACCCAATTCCGTAAAGCTGTTCTTAAGTGATGCGCTAACCAACGAACAGCATTATTTTTTATTTATATGTTAAATGAAAATTAGATCAATCGATTAGCACATCCCTAATGTCTCCGTACCCCAGCAGCCAGCACTAGTTGCCGAAGTTTGATACTTGAGTTAATGGCGCTTTTGGAGTCTGGCTAATGAAAGCTGAACCAGGAAAAACGCGGCAAATTCAAAAAATCATGACTGGGTAACACAGGGTCACTCACACAGCTGCAATTTTCTCAGAAAAATTTCAATTTGACATACGACATGACACTTCAGATAGACACACATAGAGACAAAGTGTTGCCAATCAAATAACTAAGAGGTTGAGCTTTCGTTGGCCAGACTCGTAAATACTTAATTATAATTATTATGATATTGGTTTTATTGTGAAGAATTGTGTTTATACGTACATTATTATTATTTTAGCTCTTCCCTTTTTCCAATCTTCGCGATACATTCATACTAGGGTTGCCTGCCACCCGTACTCTAAAATAGAGTATTGTCCTCTTTTTCATGTGGGCGTACTTTATAATCTACGACACCAATAAAATACGCTAAAATACCCTATTTACGTAAAAGACAAATATTTGTCAAATGTCGCAAAGAGCAACAAAAAATACGTTTCTAAGGACAAATAAAAAAATACTCTTCTTTATGCTATGTACTCTATTTTTATTGTAACAAAATGAAAAAATACTTTATTCGTCCTAAAAAAGGTGGCAACCCTAATACATACATACAATTAATCACGACTATTATCCCCGAAGAGTTAGTTAGTCAGAGACTAGGCAATGAGGACAGCAAAAGCAGTCCTCTTTTAGTTTTAGTTCTAGTTCCATATAGTCCACTTTTCACCACCTTCACCTTTTTGGTGAAACCAAATAGCGATTGTGTTTATTCCTATTAATTCAGATGATAAATTCTATGAAAACACAGCCTGCCTGCACACGCAAACTAAGATGACCAGGTTTTCTTATCATTAAAATAATTCTACTAATATTATAAACGCGAAAGTTTGTAAGTATGGATGGATGTTTGTTACTCTTTCACGTAAAAACTACAGAATGGATTTGGATCAAATTCGGCATACAGATAGTTTATAACCTGGAGTAACACATAGGATACTTTTTATCCCAATATTCCCACGGGAACAGGAACCACGCGGGTGAAACCGCGAGCGGCCGCTAGTCATCTATAAATTACACAACATACAACTTTGTCGACGGATATTGCTGCGTGCACGGCTATAGCGGCTGCGTCGCTTTATCAGGTCAAGTTCGGAGAGACAATCGTTATGATTTTACGCCATTCATCGCCCGCTGACCTCCCGTGGTTTGGCCTTCCGTCACTCGGTTTCACCTGTGCCGGTGATGGTGGGACGAGGCAATTACTTTTTTCTACTCAGTTAAAATTTCTTTGTTTTTTTTAATATTTTGTAATATTTTTTCGAATTACTTACAAAATGTATGCAATTTAGGAAAAAAAGTGTTGAAATTCTATGAGTAAGATTCGACGAACTTAGACAACCTCAGACAAACGCCTCCCGTGTTAGGTGCGCTTTCGGTGCCCTGTCCGTCCCGTGCAACAAGCACTCGTATAATTTCGACAAAATCTGTACCCCAAGCACGAACCATTATGGTACTAGTTAAGGTAACCATAATGGTTCGTGCTTGGCAAATGGCAAAAAACAGAACCCTTATGGATTCGTCATGTCTGTCTGTCTTTCCGTCCGTATGTCACAGCCACTTTTTTTCGAAACTATAAGAACTATACTGTTGAAACTTGGTAAGTAGATATATTCCGTAAACCGCATTAATGTTTTCACAAAAATAGAAAAAAAACTTCCCCATACTTAGAATAGAAACTCAGTTTTTTTTATCTAACCTATCCGTGTAGATTGGCAAAATGGTGCGATATGACCTCCGATGCTCCAATACACGCTCGATTAAACGAGTAATTGAGCAGAATCGGGGGTCTAAAGTGTTTGTCCAGTCTCTTGGTAGAAGCCACCTGACGAAGTTGACTACGGCCAGCGGAGCAGTCGTTGCTTCGAGGCCAGACGTCCTTTCGGAAATAGAAAACTTCTATAGCCAGCTATACGCCTCGCATACATCTCAACCTGATCCCGAAAATGAGGAAACCAGAGCCACGTTGACCCGCCACTTTACCGAAGACTTACCAGAAATCAGCCTAGGCGAAATTGAGTTGGCTCTTGGACAGCTTAAAAACGGAAAAGCCCCAGGTGAAGACGGTGTTACATCTGAGCTCCTGAAAGCAGGAGGTAAACCTGTGTTAAAGGAGCTCCAATACATCTTTAACACCGTTCTCTTTGATGGGAGAACTCCGGAGGCGTGGAGTAGGAGTGTCGTCGTGTTATTTTTCAAAAAAGGAGACAAAACCCTTCTGAAGAACTACCGACCCATTTCGCTCCTGAGCCACGTCTACAAGCTGTTTTCAAGAGTCATCACAAACCGCCTTGCGCGAAGACTCGACGAATTTCAGCCCTCGGAGCAGGCCGGGTTTCGTGGAGGATACGACACCATAGACCACATTTTGATAGTGCGGCAGATTATACAGAAGGCCGAAGAGTATAATCGGCCCCTGTGCCTTGCATTTGTGGACTATGAGAAGGCATTTGACTCTATCGAGACCTGGGCTGTTCTCAAATCCCTGCAACGATGCCAAGTCGATTGGCGGTATATCCAAGTGTTGAGGTGTCTCTACAATGCCGCCACCATGGCCGTCCAAGTACAGAACCAGCAGACAAAACATATCCACTTACATCGAGGTGTGAGACAGGGGGATGTGATATCCCCAAAACTATTCACAAATGCCTTAGAGGATATGTTTAAAACGCTGGACTGGAAAGGACGTGGCATCAACATCAACGGCGAATACATCTCACACTTGCGATTTGCAGACGACATCGTCATCATGGCCGAAACGTTGCAGGAGCTACAACACATGCTGAACGGCCTAGCTGATTCTTCTCGACGCATCGGTCTGCGGATGAACCTGGACAACACCAAGGTTATGTTCAACGAACGTGTCGTCCCGGAACCGATTGCAATACAAGGCAGTGCTCTCGAAGTTGTTAAAGAATACGTTTATCTCGGGCAAATTTTACAGATGGGTAAAAACAACTTCGAGAAAGAGGCCAACAGAAGGATACAGCTGGGCTGGGCTGCATATGGGAAACTACGTCGGGTCTTTACGTCGCCAATTCCGCAATGTCTAAAGACGAAAGTCTTCAATCAGTGCGTCCTACCCGTCATGACTTACGGAGCCGAAACGTGGACACTGACGGTAGGGCTGGTTCACAAGTTTAAAGTCGCTCAGCGGGCTATTTAAAGGGCTATGCTCGGTGTTTCTCTGAGGGATCGTATTCGAAACGAGGTGATCCGGCAGAGAACCAAGGTAATCGACATAGCCCACCGGATTAGCAAGCTGAAGTGGCAGTGGGCCGGCCATATCAGTCGCAGAACCGATGACCGTTGGGGTAGACGAGTTCTGGAGTGGAGACCGCGTATCGGCAAGCGTAGCGTAGGACGCCCTCAGACAAGGTGGAGCGACGATCTTCGCAAGGTGGCTGGCAAGAGCTGGATGAGAGTGGCCGCGGATCGTGCTCAGTGGCGTGTTCTTGGAGAGGCCTATGTCCAGCAGTGGACGAGTATAGGCTGATGGTGATGATGATGATGATCCGTGTGGGGTATCTATGGATAGGTCTTTAAAAATGGTTAAGGTTTCTAATATCATTTTTTTCTAAAGTGAATAGTTTGCGCGAGAGACACTTCCAAAGTGGTAAAATGTGTGTCCCCGTCCCCCCCCCCCTGTAACTTCTAAAATAAGAAAATGATAAACTAAAAAAAATATATGATGTGCATTACCATGCAAACTTCCACCAAAAATTGTAGTTTTAGTTTTTAGTAGTTTTTTTGTAATACGTCATAAATTAATTAATTAAAAATAATACACTATTATTAAAACATCGATCAAAGTTACAACGAACTACAACAACTTTTATATGATGTTACTTGCTGCTACGGAACCCCTCATGGGCGAGTCCGACTCGCACTTGGCCTGTTTTTTTATAATTAAATTTAATTAATTTTCATTTTTACAAAGGGTTTGTGGAAACGACAAGAGAAAATAACATGTTATAACTTATCTGAATAATATAAACAAAAAGAAATTGGTTGCTTTTATAATATTTTAGGAACTTTCGTTATCATTACAAAAACACATATTCACAGACTGTTGCGGAAAACTATAGAGTAACCTTTGCTCACGCAACCTCCTCAAACCAGTTGTATAATCGGCCTATTAATTTCTACCCATAATAGAAGAGTAATCAGAATCGCGTTTGAATGAAGCGACATCTTTTTTTTAATCGCTCTGTATGTATAACATCTGTTCCGCTTTATCTCTGCTGAAGGACGGAAAACAGCTCAGATTAGTGTAAAATGTCACATTAATGGGAGTATCGCTAATATTGTATTACATTTAATTAAATACGATGGCCGAGTGGCACGGCGCATAGTATTATATTTTTGATTCATAGCCCAGGTTTGTGATACGGATCACCAATCCAAAGGCAAGCATGGTGATTAAGCTAGTACCGTCCATTTGTACTCACACAAATTACAAATACACAATACAAATTGTAACATTGCAGTGGCAAGTTCTACATCCCTAAGCTGTTATTAGGGAAAACATATTTCCGAGTACCGCGTCCAGGGAAGCGCGTTTGTGTATGTGGGGTTCTGCCTTCAAAAATTGGGCTTACCCACTAACGACCTTAGTAGGCATGATGTTCCCCCACTTGCCGCCGGGATGATCTAGGACCACCTTTTAAGCAATCTCCAGAGTGAGCAGTGGCCCGCCAGAAGGCAGAAGGTACACGCCTTAAAATATTCGGGAAAAGTTTTACACTGCTGGTTGTGGGGAATGCGGGAGAAATAGACGTCCGTACCACAGTATAATAATGAGTACTACGTACAGTATGGCCGTTCCCTGCCTCCCGCTGAGTGCGCCCCCGCCCGCGATCAGTTACCTCACAGTTACTGAGTTAATGAAAAAGCATGTACCATAAAAAATGGGATGTTTGGGCGTGGTATAGACGTCCTGGTGGCCTTATGACGGCTAGGGACTCCCTATTCCCCACCGTCACCACATTGCAGGAGAAATAGACGGCCGTACCGTGAAAAATAGGATGTTCGGTCGTGTTCTAGACGTCCTGGCAGCCCTAAGCCGGGGACTCTCTATCCTCCAACATAGTTTCATTGCGGGGGTATTAAAGATAAAGACTCAATAATGATTCCTCAATGTCTCCTTGTTCCAGATCTAGTCCACTGCACAAACGAGCCCAACGTCTCAATACCACAGCTGGCCAATCTGCTGGTGGAACGAACGCAAAACACCAACTGGGTGGTGGTGTACAAAGCACTTATCACCGTTCACCATTTATTAGCGTATGGAAATGAGGTAAGGAAACTGGAGTGTTTATCCACGATGTAATTATTATCTAGTGGATAAAAAGTTGAGACGCCTTGTATTATTCTTCCTAATCGGTTTCAACTATTAATTATTATGCTGCTATTAGAAATAATGCCGGATTGGTCCATTTGGACCATTTGTGCTTTGGGCTAATTGCGAAATTGTCATTTTTATACCATCGGACAAATCACGAATTGATCCAAATTATTTTTCTGTTTGCCCTGGCATGTATGGCTCGCTATACCGATCATGGTCTGATCGTTTTTATACAAATGAATAGGATATAGGTGGTAGCTAGAGAGAGAGGAGAGATTGACGCAGACGGGAGAATGCGGGGCTCTCACTCCACCCCCTGCCTTGCAGCCTCGACAGGTCATTCCAAACTCATAGCCACTAAAAACCTTAGTACATCCTCTCATTTACTGTCGGGATATAGCGCAGGTTCTGCAGAAAAGATTTCTTTGAGAGTTGTCGGTGTAGTGACGCGTGAGCTTCGGTCTCTTTGCGATAAGGACCTCAAGTAATATAATCTATCAAGCTTAGTATAGTAATTTACCTAAACAGAATGTTAAGGAAAATAAATTGTCCGTCTCTGTCCATAATCCGAACATAATCCTAAAGCTTTACTCACTCAAGAAGATCGGGGTCATGTATTATGTAATTTCAGCAATCAATTTATTATGTATTCGTATATTATTGGAATGGAAATGGTTTGGAGCTGGCCAGAGAAACAGAGATCTGAAAAGAAATGGGAAAGACCTTTGCCTAGCAGGGACACATATAGGTTAAGTAAAAAAAAATAACTTTGTCAAAAAATGCTACACAAGGCTCTTCAGAGTGGATCCCCGTTCAATTAAGGAAATTTAACAATAAGCTGCCGTCCATACCCTCTACAGATTGTTTTTGATCAGAAACTCCTCAAAAAAAGTAAAGGATCCGTAAACCTCAAACTTATTTAGCACTTTACCCTATAATTCGAATCAAGGAAAAGAAAAAGGTAAGACAAAAGGTGGCAACCAACCCTTTTTGATAGGCTAGCCCGTCAACCCCAAAATGCTTTTTATATTGTCTAAAAATAATGTTATTGGTTCTCTAGATGTTTTAATTTGGTCACCTTGGCATTGTGAAAGTTACTTTTAAGTACATTGTCAATATTTAATTGACAATGTACTTAAAATTTTACCCCCTTACGTATAAACGTTACTTAAATTTAAACATTACTTAAGTTTGACATAATTCTATCTATACAAAATAGTATGGATGTCAAATTAATCTTAAGCAACACTTAAATCAAAGTAATGTTTATTTATAAGTGAGGCCGTTAGGCACCACCTTTATATTATATCAGTGTGGCGATAAGATTCTACTCTGATTCGTAAATTTCTATCGTTAATGTACCTATGTACACAAGTGGTATAGTTGGAAAATCACGCAGGATCGTTAATATAATCTGGGGGCTTGTTGTATAACTTCAACACCTATCGCAATATCTTTAGTACATTATTTAAAGTTACTTTTATGTACTAGCAAATAAATGTACTTCTTGTACTTGAAAGGTATTGCGATAGATGATGAAGTTAGACAATTAGCCGCCGCCAGTTCGTTATATAATATTATAACTAACATCGTGTTTTATTTCTTGGAGATCTTCGATCTTAAATACATAAAAGTACATAAACATGTAATAGCAAACTCAGTGAAGAAATGTCACACGTAGTCTATGACGAAGCTGATAATTAATACAAACAAGTTTTTGCGGTATTATTTTGGGATTAGTCCAAACGTTGTAACATACTCGTATTTGCGAGACTTCTCCTTTTTAAAGTTTTGTTTTAGCTATATAGCGTCATATTTATTTCTTACTTTATATAGATATGTATGATATTTTTTTATATATATATTGATCTTCGTCGGTTAAAGATAGCTGCAGGCCAACTACATATTATGTAAATCAGTTGTTAGAACACTTGCCCAGACCGCGAGACTTTTAGACCTGGTATTGTATTCGTAGAGCTAAATTATTCAGGTCAGCTTAAAATGAGATTCAGTGTGGGAGAAAATCCTGTTTCCACTAAAGGTAACATATTGTTTTCTTAGTGCGGAACTGACAAAACATTGAATTGAAATCAAACACGTTTTAATTTGAAATTGAAAAACAAACTGTTGGAACATTGAAATGAAATGTTTCACTATTTTACGTATATTTGAGTGTATGTAGGCAATGCGGAATCTGTCAATTTAATTAATATCATTATTTAGATCCGTATAATATTGTATGTTATGGTACGAGTACTTAAATGTAATAAATTAAAAAAGAGTAACATAATATCATACATAATATGTAATCTTCGAACGTTTCGATCACCGCTCGATCATGGAATACGAAAGTAATCGCCACAAACGAGCCCACAGTACAAATTCTTCGGAAATCACAATAATATCCTTATCGAATTACAATTTAACGATCTACGCGCAGTTACAGCGATTAATTTTGATGTTCAAATGTCCTGCGAGATTGCTTATAATTGTATTGAAAGAGTTGGTGGTAGATTCCGTAATCCGTTTCCGCTACTTCTGAAGCCAAACGTAAGGGGTGAATTATATTAGACCGGGCCGTGCACGAGGCGTGCCGTGTACGTGGCCCGGATGGGGCACTGATTTGAAACGTTACAATACATTTCGTATTTATGTTAGACCAGGCCGTGTCCCGTCCAGGCCCGAACGGGATGCTGACCATGCACTGTGTAATATGAACTGCTTCATACAAAATGTATGCAACGTCTCAAATCCACTGATTTGAGACGGGGCACTCCCCGTCCGGGCCACGCACATGGCACGCCCCGTGCACGGCCCGGTCTAATATAATTCATCCCTAATACATAAAATGGATACAGAACATACATTTAAATTTTCTGTGCAGGGTTCACGGCTTTTGGTCACTGTTATTTTCTAACGATTGAAAGTTCAGTTGATATCAATTGTTTAACTAGGTTAGGTTTATCAATGTAATATATATTGTTTAGCATTTTTATCAATAGATGGTTAATCTTTGTCAGTTAAGCAGCACAATAATTGGCATAGATAGACCAACACATAGCGACCAGAAGGATTTTACCTTAATGCTTCGGAAGGAAACTTTGGTCTTGGTTCTCGTAAAAACACGCTTACCAGCATTAGGTTAGCGAGGGTAATCTGATCTCCACAAAACATCATCATCAGCCTATAAACATCCCTCTGCTGGGAACAGACCTTCCCGCATGGATAAGACCACCACCAGTAGGCTTACTCTTGATCGCAAACTCAATGTCAATACAATTCCAATGCGATTAATATGTATCGATATTGGGATAAGTAAAGATAATTCCGGAACGCTATCTCGATAATAATTTGTTCAATCAATTTGCACGCAATTTAATTCCAATGTGGCGCTATTGTCGCTTACAAAAGTGCCATTTGACATTTTTTAGATTTGTGATTGGAAATGGAATTGGAGTAAACCTACAGTCCAGAGTAGACACAGATATTTTTTTGTGAACAAGTGGTCATACGCAGGCCTTTTTATAGGTACAATCACGGAGCAACATCCTATAAACGTCCCACTGCAGGAGGACTTCCCAGTTCCCACATGGACGACAGCATCTGTAGACAACTGAATGTCATCTTATGAGAACAACCAGGACCAACGGATTTACGCGCCTTCCGAAGCCATTAAATCTTCTTTTTAGAGATTTAGTGAGAGGCCTCCGGAACTCTCACTGGGCGGACGAAACACAACAGCACCAAGTGTCATTATTTCACGCCGGATATTCGTGAGAGGGTGGTATTACCCCGGGCGAGCCGGCCCAATGCGTGCTGCAACGCAGCGTGGCTCTACCACTCAGTCAGTGTCACTCATTTAGCACCACCCAGGGGTCACGTGTAGGGTCTCAAGGGTTAACCTACGGACGCGAGTAACTTTAACCCCCTTCTCCGCAAATGCTACTGCTTTAATGAAGGAAGGCCAGCTCAGCAATGGGTCGTTTATTAGACAATGATATTGATGCCTTTACAAACTACGCACCATCTATGATACAGACTTACCTTTATTAAAGCGACAACACGACAAATACAGTACGTGACGTACTACAAATAATAATGTCGCCATTGCAACCACTTGTGTCAATAAAGGCACGTTATGGATCGTATCTCTCATTATCGTCGATCGGGTCCTACGGTTTGAGACTCGCTCGATCATTCTACCGGCCGGCGCACTCTTAATAAAATATCTGGTGAACTCAACATCTTGATAAAAAGAGTTTTACTGAAAGATCGCGTTGTAGAGCAGCGTTGACATTTAAAAAAAAACACTCTTGATTATAACTTCTTTTCTTCTGATCAAAGGAAAAGGTATGTTTTTTTTAAACAACAGCATAGAGCGGCGATGTGCTCACCACCTATCACGCTGAGCACATGTGCAGTTGTAATTTGGTGAAACGTGAACTATGGTGGCAGTGGACTGCTTCTGCGGTCCTCATTGCTTAGTCTCTGACTAACCCTTTGGGGATAAGAGTCGTGAGTCTTTGTATGTACATTTACGTATGTATGCCACGCCCGTTCTCCCTAAGCACAATATGTGTATTGTGTCTTAGGTTTAGGCAGAACCACAGCTTCAATTTGCTACAATCTTGACGCACCTCTCACTTTTATAATTTATGAGTTGATATTTTAGTAAAGGCCTTCACACACGGCAGCTATAGTGTATAGTGCCATCTCTGAGGTCCCGGGAAGTATGTTTATCCGTTGTCTAGTAACCATTTAACGAGTTTCTTCGAAGCTTCTCTTGGGCTAGATAATTGGTGTGATTGTAGGAAAGTTTTATTTTATTTTATTTATTTATTAATGTACATTACATCTCGGGATTTAACACGGCTGCTATAATATACATTATAGCTGGTCTCAGGAACCACCATCATACTGTGCAGAATATCAGCACTCGTACCAAAAAATTTGGCAAGTCGTTCCTCTGTAAGACCTGGCTTTGGAATACTCTGCCGGCGCATGTGTTTCCCAGCTCCTACAGTCCCGGGTCTTTTAAGCGGGGCGTGAAACGGCATTTATGCAGGCCGCCATGAATGGGAGCGCTTGTTACCGTGCTTGTTCCACGGTGAGGAGTGCTCTCATTATTTTGGACAACATCGGCTGGTAAGCAGCAGGATCAGGCAGGATGTAGTCACTATGACGTGTCACATTAAAAAAAAAGCTGTCGTATGTGGTCTCCTGATGATTTCTATGGAAAGAGGTAGTGAGATGTATCATGCTATAATATACATCTTTACATTATAGATGCCGTCTGTGAAGGCCTTAAAACAATTTTTATAAATTTTTTGAGTTCGTTCGATATTATGCCACAGATAAAATTTTACTAAGAGTGCGCGCTCGTATCATAGCCTAATATCGCTTGGGTCATTTCGTAGATTGAATTATGATGTTGTTGGCTAGACTATTTTATTGCTATTCCGTGTCCCAAATGTGTTTATGTTTATGTATCATTGTAGCGATGTTAATTCATTTCTTGTATTATGTTAACTTTTTTTTTCAATTTGCATTTAAACGCTTTAGTGGTCGAGTGTTAAGAGGGTTTACGCATTTCGGTTTTCCATACAAACTTCCAAGTCGAAATTTTTAAAAACCACTTAGTCAATTTTAATGAATCTTTGCATGCTAAAGTAAAATACGGGGATCTAAATAGTCTGTTGAAAACATGTTTAAAAAAACGTTTATTTAAGTGAGTTATTGCGATTTTAAACTTTCTATAGTGGACTTTAAATCGCAATAACTCAGCTAAATAAACGTTTTTTAATAATGTTTTCAACAAACTATTTAGATCCCTGCGTTTTACTTTAGCATGCAATGTTTCATCAAAATTGGCTTAACGGTTTTTAAAAATTTCGACTTGGAAGTTTGTATGGGAAACCGAAATGCGTAAACCCTCTTACAGCTCTCGGGCCTATATCCTGAGGTCCTGGATTCAATTCCAGACATATTATTAGCCTGAGTTTTGTTATCATCTACCCGCATCAGGGAAGCATGGTATTTAAGCCATTACCCATCAATTGTTGCAATGACTTGGCTTGATGTCCAGCCTTTGCCCAGCTGTGAGACAGTATACAGGGTGTTTCTTGTAAGGTATCAAGCCGATGTGTGGTGATTGGAAACTACGATACCTATCGATTGAACCCGCATGTATGTTTAGCGATTTTTGGTAGTTTTAGAGCTATAATTTTTTTTCTTTTCTAAGTATTTTATGACGAATGACTTTATTTTTTTAAGTACCTATCTTTTTTTTGCGTAGATATTTCTGTGCACTTTTTTCTTTAACTAAGTAATCATCTTCCTAATATCAATACAAGTTACTTACAAATAAATAATTTAAACTGAGATGTCGTAATAAAATACTTAGAAAAGAAAAAATATAGCTCGAAAACTATATAAAATCGCTGAACATACATGGGGGTTCAATAGATAGGTATGGTAGTCCCCTATTACCATACGCATCGGCTTGACACCTTACAAGAAACACCCTGTATTAGGCAATTGACCTGGTTTCAAATATCAATCTTGAATAATAGTATGAATAAAAATTATAATCGTATGGCGCAGCAGTTTGTTCGTTTTTGGGGCGGTCTTACTAGTACGTACGTACGTACGTTAACCTACTTGCGCAAAGTCGGGTTCACCACATGGTTAGCACACTTTGTTAACTAGCCCAGCTCAAGAATCTGTACTATATACCGACGAGCCCAATTGTGGCCCAATGCTCCTTGCGTTTAATCATAATCATCGTTTGTGTCAGTTATTAAAAACTTTCTTGGTAATACCACGGTAAAGTAAACCCCCATTATTACCGTGGTAATACTAAAGCGCCAATCTACCACTATACTTGAACTAATTAAAATATCTTTAGCTCCTATCCTAGTGCTTCGAAACGCACGTGAAGACTTTGTTGGTCCCATTTGTTATCGTATCTATTTTTATTTTGAAATAGTTATTTTGCATTTATAACGTTATTAATGTATTTATATCGAAACTTAAAATGGTACTTGAAGAAACGATGACTTGCCTCAGGTGGCAATCGAAAGATCGTTATCTTTCACAATCCATAGGAAACATGGCAGTTCCAACAACTAAGCAGTACTTACTACTAAGCTGTTTCAAGCCCCTTCGGAGTATAATGTACATAAAGCAAAATGAGCACTACATTCAAAATGTACATATCGCAAAATGAACAATACCCAGAATGTGCAAAACGTAAAATGAGCACAACACGCAAAATATTCAAATCGCAAAATGAACAAGTAAAGAAAGATGCAAATTTTTTTTAAAATAAATTTAAAATCTTAGTAAGATATAAAAAAGGCCCTGCAGTATCTGACTTCTTAGTTGAATTTATGTAGGACGTGATTTAGTATCACTGCATACCTATTAGACATACGTAGATAAAAAGGCGATTGCAGCAGCGTCGGCAGCGTCGCCGTGAATGAAGCCTTAACTTGTTCATTTTGCGATTTTACAATTTGCGTGTTGTGCACATTTTACGTTTTGCACATTCTTAGTATTGTTCATTTTGCGAGTTGTTCATTTTGATTGTAGTGCTCATTTTGCTTTTTGTACATTATGCTCAGGGTTTCCAGTTACTAATGTTTTTGTTTCCCTATTTATATTTTATTCTAACTTGTATACGCAAAGAATATGTGTCAGAATCGTAGCAAGAAAAGCTATACGCTGTTACTGTTAGACAGCGTTTTAAATGTTACTTTATCCACCGTCATGAGTTCAGACTCCTACCTAAAACAAGTTGGCTTTTTAATACTATTTTCAGATTTTATATTTATATCTAATTATGTAATGTGTGTGTATTTCCCTTTTCAGAGATTCACACAATACTTAGCGTCGAGTAATTCAACGTTTCAACTAAGTAATTTCCTAGATAAAAGTGGAGTGCAAGGTATGTTATTTTTGAACTGTATTTTGAAGTAATATAATTTTATTTTATTTATTATGGTTCGGGAAAGCGCTTGGCTAAAAGCCAAGCCAGCTCACCTGATGGTAAGTGACGATAAGGCCGAAGGTAAAAGCGCGCTTCACCCGGAATACTCAACCACTGAGGAACTGACCATCTTATCTCTATTGTCGGAACACAACAATGCTATAAACATTGTTGTAATGGCGACAGACTTAGATAAGATGGTGGTGGTAGCTAGCCAGGCGGACTTAACAGCCCTACCACCAACCAAACCGAGCACACAAAGATGTACCCCACGCTGGGAATCGAACCCGGGACCTCTGAGACCGGTGGCTTAGCCACTCGACCACAGAGGCGGTTAAAATATCGGTATATGATACTGCAAATGAAATTTTTCTATACAATACACTACTTATACCAATCAGCTATGCCAAATCTTCAAATGTTATCCCACCGTATCGGAGACTCTTCGATTATCGATTTTGGTCTATAAATATAAATCGATATCCGATGATGCGCTCAAGTTCTCCGTGATTGCGGAAATCGGAACACATGCGGATATACAAACATGTACCTAGTACCTACTTCATTATTGATATCTAGATTCTGCCCGCGACGGGCTCGTTCTGTAATATTTTTTCTTTACGTTTATGAATTAGCCTTTTTCCGTACTGGTTCGGATCCTATATCTATGTGAAACAAAAAAAAACTTTTGATGAAATGAGGACCAACATAGGTACACGCTCGGTATAATCTCGTTATAATGAAAGTTAGGATAAGTTATATAAGGGAAAACATAAAGTTAGGATAAGTTATATCAGGGAAAAAATTATTTAATCATAGTTCTTAGAATACGGTACTTCGGTACTTAAAAAACGTTTAAAAACCTTAGGCAAAGTTACATATGGTATTGATAGTTAACTTTATTTTTAATAGATTAGTTTGATATTGTTACCTGGAAGTTAAAATAAAACCAGTAAGTACAGTTTTATTTTAAGGACATCTGTCTTGAAATTGTTGAAAAAGGATAATGATTGTGTATTGTAGATAGTCAAACATATGATTGCAAGTTGCGATTTACTTATCATGAATCACATTTTACATTTTCAAGTTTTCACGTTGGAGATAGACAACAACAACAACGCTTGTTGTAACAACAAAAAACGTCACGGAATCGCGCCCTTCATTACGACATAAAACGTCAAACGTAAACGTCATGAATACGAGCGCGCTATAAATAGGCTGCGTTCGGATATTCGTAGCAAGATATTGAGAAAAGTATCGCTCAATTAGATAGAGCTACAAAAAATAAAAGATAAATATGGTTTATACGATCTAGACGCACACCAGACTGACTTGATGAGATGGCTAAGGATAGAGATAGATGGAAGGACTTGGGATGGCCTTAACCAGCATTGATACAGTATAGGCTAGCAAAAAAATGGATCATACTGTTAAAGAATGTAAGAGAAACGTCAGTAGACAACACTGCTGCAATAAGGATAGTTTAATATATTTATGTTCAAAAACCATATGTTATTTTCTATAAAATTAATATTACACATATTTAATGCGAAGAGCCTAACCTAGCTCATACTAGATTACGGCTCGAAACCAATTAAATTTGACCTTAAATCTTTGATGTAATAGTTCATTGTGTAATGGACTCAAAGAAGAGGTCCAAATAAAAGAGTCACCATTACTAGACGCGGCTATTGCCAAATTTTGTTGGCGTCGATTCGAAACTAGCTTGGCGCCTTCGCGTGTATACAAACGGGACTAATATAGACATGTTATGCAGTACGTAATAGGCGTCTAGGAAGAAATTACAACAGCAAATCGTATAGAAAATGGGTTATGTATGTATCAAAATTTCTTTCAAACAAACTTTGACGAAAACAACAAAAAAAGTATCAGCCAAATCCGTCGAGCTGTTATGAAGTGATGCGCGTACAAACATATAGGCAATTAATTTAATTAATTAAAAAAAAATATATACAGACTAGCGGCCCGCCCGCGACTTAGTCTGCGTAAACTGAACACCCTGTATTGTGTCTAAACGTGGAACAAATCATTGATAGCAGAGAATAATCATCTGATTTAGTTTTTCATATGACATCCCTGCTATTGTCATTTGCAATCACAGCGATTATAATTTCTCATTAGTGCGTGTATGAATGAAATGAAATACAATTTTATTTCACTTTTCATATGATTTTTATCCAAACTAACGAAATGAAGTGACATTTCTCCCGTGCGGGGGCGGTCGTCCTCGCCAAACGTGTCCTGTGACATCATAATCATTATTCAATTACCATGTCATTTCATTTAAATATTTTCAATGATAAAAAGTAGGAAAATTACTCTTGGTAATTACTATTGGTCGCAGAGTAGTAAGCACACTCACTTTTCGGAACCCACCCGAGAGTAGAGCGCCTAGCCAGTTCCCAAGTCCTACGCGGCTGGCTGGACCAGAGGTTACGGCATCTAGGGGGCCGCCTCTACTAGTTGTCCAGACTAGTACCGGAGATGTCAACACCAATGTCCAACGAGAACCGGACAAAGCTGCCAACTAAGGGAAACTCACGTTCCCCGCAGGACTTTTCGCTTCTGGCCCCACAGAGACCGTTACTAGGCCCCGCTCGCTGTGCGCGAGTTTGGAAGTCCTGGCACGCAATACCAGGACAAACGAACATTCCCAAGCTCTACAGCTAACCACAAGCCACTACGAGGCAAACCCACGTCCGAATCCCGCCGGAGGCGCCGGTCAAAGCACAACCAGCGGGGTGCATGAACCGGAACCCCTGAGAAACACAGCCGAACCCGTAGTTCCAGCTGCGATACCCTATCTATAGGGTCAGTAGATAGGGAGGAGGAGGAGGAGGAGGATAGGAGCTGTGATCAATGGTAAACTAGAACCAAAAGTAGTAGTCGTAGTTCGACTGTAGCTTTATACCGTGACAGCAGTACTCCGTCACCGACGCCGGCCGGCCCGTACGGCCACAGTCACACACGCGTGACGTACCGGCTAGGTTGAGTAGGCGCATGGCACACACGAGTTGACCGTTGACCTCGCGGGTCGACGACACCGCGCGGCCTCGTCCTGTGCGCCGAGATTTGTGTACTGGCGACGGCATATCGACTTTGATACTGCATTGCACTATTATACCAACAGTAGTCGATAAAGCGGCGGAGCTAAGAAAAACAAAATTGATATTTCGTGCGTATACCGTGCGTCAGTCAATCGCGATCGCTCCAATCTGTACGCGCGTAATGACATTTTTTTTAGTTTTGTGGCTTCGTAGTTTTGACCATTGTTGATGTCACGGTATTTTTCCAATTACCACCTGTGCGAAATAGGGCTAAATGTTATCTGAGAACAATTGCAATTGGCAACAAATGCTTATTTCTTAGCATGTCAAATTGCTTGTATGGTCTAGATTATTTGATTTTGAGGTCAAAATCACCACTCTCAGCCGTCCCCTGTTCAATTCCCAGCGAGAGTGCATGTAATTGGACTAATTCACTATAACAACAATGTTAATAGCTTTGTTGTGGTCCGACAGTTTCAGTTAAGACAGCCGGTGCGCCTCAGTGAATCAGGAATTTCGGGTGAAGTGCGCGCTTCCACCTTAGACCTTGTCGTCACTTGATGCATTTCTTATCTGCGATCTTATAAATGTAAGGCTACTAAAAAAACATTTGCGAAACCTCTAATAGTAACAGTTATAGTTTCATCTGTTCGTGCTCATAATTCGTAATAAACGTGATAAGATAACCTTGTTTATTACAGTGCTTCATTTATAAATGTCATTAATTGTTTCTTTAAAAAAAGTTGTCCTCATTTGTTTAGATTTATTGTAGTTATACTTCTTAGTGATCTCAATTAATCATAATGATTGCTTCGTACTTGTTCATAATATCTCTATTTATGTAGTTGTTAAAATGGAAAAACATAGGTGCTAAGTAATCATTGGTCATTCATTCTTCGTTATTGGTTATTAGTGTCTCTAAGTGCAGCATAAGGACACACTTATGACTAATTATCGAGACAGTTTATTATGTTATATCATATTAAGTGCTTCTGTTAGTTGTAGCTAAACTACCATTGGTATCTGACCCAAAAGTCCTGGGATCGATTGCCAGCACAACGATTGTACTCTGATTGGTGGTGGTGGTAGGGCTAGTTTATAGTCCGCCTGGCTACACTCAATTGCAAGTCCGTCGCCGGGGTATTCCTCGAAGCGCACCCATTTTGAAGCGCACCAGACCAAGCGCACCTAAACTATTCCTCCAAGCGCACCCGTTGGGTGCACTTCAGAATAGTTAATTAAAATATTATATTTTTATTCCTCGAAGCGCACCAACGGTAAAAAATAGAGAGAAGCTTAAAAGATTCGAAATATTGATGTCGATAGAAACTAGGACTAGGTTCTTAAGCAACTTATTCATATTGATCTAAAAGTACCAGGGAGACATAAATGAAAAGAGGTAGATAGGCGCCTTATTGATCTTACTTACCTTTAACTATCAGGGAAAAAGAAATAAACGAGTAGGACTAGGTGCTGCTACTTACTATGTCAATAATAAATTGAATCATGCATGACAGTTAATTTGAACTAAAGTACGGTAGTACTATTACTTATTCTGTGCTAAAAGTACCAGGGTACCAGGGTACCAGAGTATCTACCTCTTTTCATAAATGAAAAGAGGTAGATACTCTAAAAATAGACGCACGTTATTCGTTATCGAAATTTTCTGTTAGTTACTACATACATCTCTTTCTACATTTTATCTGCTGGTGCGCTTCAAGGAATAAAAATATAATATTTTAATTACCTATTCTGAAACGCACCCAACAGGTGCGCTTGGAAGAATAGTTTAGGTGCGCATGTCTGGTGCGCTTCAAAATGGGTTCGCTTCGAGGAATACCCCCCGATGCCATGACAACACAACAATATTAGTATTAGCATTATACATAGAGATACGATAGCTATTAATTCCGGGTGGAGTGCGCTTCCGACCTTCGGCCTTATCGTCATTTACGTTAGGTAAGATAAAGGTCAAGCATTTACGCATTGTAGGGTAGGGTAATACTTTTTTTTATCCAAAACACAAGAAATCTTGATACTTAATTATTAATAGGAAATACATAACACCTAAACAACGTTAAATTGAGCTTTACAAAAATTCCATTTGCAGTATTTTTTATGTATAAGTGATCATATATATCAATAAAAATAATTATGTTCTGTGATTGAATTAGTCATTATTAATAGATAAGAGTTCATTGATAAATGCGTGTCGGTCGGTCGATCTGACGATTATTGGTATAAAACATATTATCATAAACACATTGTTATCAAACGACTGTTGTGTATGGAAACCATTAATTGTAATTATAAAATTATCTTTAGTTAAAAAATATTTTTGTGCCGGCATAATATTAACTGTGAAATATCTAAGTACACATATTTTTTTATATGCATGGTTGTACATATCTAGTTATTGGAAATGTTTTGTACAAAAAAAAGTTACATTTGAGTTTTAAGACAAAGTTATGAGTTATCTAGACTCAGCAGGCATAAGCAGTCAATTTCTGCCTGAATAGTTTTGGTTTGTTTGACTTTTGCTTATTATTTCCGTGTCCAGAAATGGATTTTTGAAACACTGTTCAAAAATTCTCCTGCATCTAGATGATTCTGGACAGGGTACCTGTTAAATCACTTATATTAGACACTAGACACAAAAACTCTAGATACTTTATACGAGTATTACATACTAAAATCTCGCACTCAGATGTCTGATGATGACGTCACCGTCTGCAGTCTTACATTTGCATCGAGGGAATGCCACAAGGCATGACTCACATAACTTGGAGCACGTAAATCAATGGTGACAGTTAATAACTATAAAGGGTCAGGTTAGAATGCGTTTCCTGATGGAACCTTACCGCTTCATTTATAGAGTTTGAAATGCTTTACAGTTTTAGCGATTTAATTTGTGACTGATACAAGCGGGTGATTGTGCGAGTCGTTCGAGTTAGGGTGTCTTTGTGAAGGACTACGATTTAAATTCGGTTTTTCACTGTGCCCGTACTGTGCCGGAACTGTGACTTCACTGATATGTGTGAATCAAGCTTAAGATTCCGCTGTCCGTCTATCTGTCACCAGGCTGTATCTCATGAACCGTGAATAGTTAGACGGTTGAAGTTTCACACATGATCTATTTCTGTTGCCGCTATAACAACAAATACGTACAAGAAACTTGTTTTTTTTTTGCTCGATTTTGCTCTGTTTTTATAGATAATGGTACGGAACCCTTCGTGCACGAGTCCGACTCGCACTTGGCCGGTTTTTTTATTGAATAAGGGCCTTGCTCCTTGGCCTTCGTCTCACCTGATGGTAAGTGACGATAAGGCTGAAGGTGGAAGCGTGATTTACCCGGAATCCTCAACCGCTGCTCTATTTCCTTTTTAATTTAATGTCATGTAATCGTAAAATAAAAGTAGGCGTAAGCAAAATTGGTTTTCATTTATAGTGTCAGTTTCACGCCACGTAGGTAATAAGCATATCTACGGTTGCAATAATCAATGAGCTTATTACATTGAGAGCCCTTATCGTATCAAGGTTGTGACTTCATAATTGTGACCTTTACGTTCTGAGGAGCTTGATTATGCAGGTGCTCGTTCGGGTTGCGATCTTGCAAGTAAAGCCACTTTCGCTATGACGAGTCATCGGATTGGTGAGCAAAACACTTCAGGTCCCACTGGCAACCATTAAAACCTACCAACTCGGTGGGTGGTACGTTATCCCAATGTGCTGTTAAAAAATAAAAATTAAGTTTGTTTACGCTTACACAAATTATCGAGACCAAGATGAGTATTCTTTTGAAACTCGTTAATATGGTAAGACAACGGATTAAAATACATAAACATAGAAAAACCAGACCCGAAATCATCTACCGGGAATTGAACCCGGGATCTCAGATGTGGCGCGACGCCAAACCCGGCGTGCTAACCACTCGACCACGAAGGTCGTCAAATCGATTTAAATTGACTCGAACGCCTCTTTTATTTCGATAGCAACGTTAAGCTGTACGATTTGTTGATGCAATCGAGTCCGTTAATACCCACCGAGCCGCTTAAAAGATTATCCAATCACCCCGTCGGAGATATCGCCGTGTTTGAGACTCCCGAACCCAACAATAAGATAGTTAAAGGCTGGTAATGACCTCAGAGAACAAAAGTAATAGCCTTATACGCCCCTTACGAGTACCTACCTATTTACCACTTGGCATCAGAGTCAAGATATCTTTTGTCACATGTACTCATTATCGAAAAACTTTAAGAGGGTTTACGCATTTCGGTTTCCCATACAAACTTCCAAGTCGAATTTTTTAAAAACCAATAAGCCAAATTTGATGAAACTTTGCATGCTGAAGTAAGACACAGGCATCTAAATAGTTTGTAGAAAACATTTAAAAAAATGTCTTTTTACCACCTGCCTGGGACCCCATCATACAGGTCATCAAATCCCAGCCCCAACAGCAACACATTGCCAGATCTAAAAATATTGTTAACTCGTATTGTGTAAACTTGAACGCACCCGGTTAAATATAAAAATTATTGACGGTAGGCAAATAACTTCTAACAATGAGACGACCAACACCTCAGTCTCCCTGTGACCACGGACCCTGTAAAGGGTTCGAAACGTCAGGATAATATAAAAACTATGTAAATAGTAAATTAAACGCGAGTTAATCCGTAAAAAAGTATTTCATTTCAATATGTAGTGCTCGCTTAAACCTCAGAAAACAATCATACATTTGTGGCAAATAATGTTTTTTAGTATTAGTCTACAAAACGAGATAGACGAGAGGTAATCGACCTAATAAGAATAGCGTTTGTAAGTCAAATAGCTATCAAAACGATTACAAACAAAAAACAATATACAAAATGCACTTATCTGTTATTTTTCACACTAAATAGCATTTTTATTATTATTTTGTGTGCATTATCTCACTCATAATGCGAATTATAATGGCTGTGCAAATAATAAAGAAGTCATTTATATCTGTAGGCTATAATATGCGTTCGTATCCTAAGTAGGCCGATATAAAATAAATAACATTATCATATCAAAAATTTATAAATAACTCATGATTCTTTATTTACTGGTTTCCATACACTGGCGGCAATACTATTGTTTAAGATATAGTATAATAATCTAGCTTTACTGGCGTGGAATTCGGCCTGTCACAAAATCTAAACACCTGAGGAAATAGGATGTTTTCCCCGGATAAAAAGTATAACTAATTATAATGAATAAACCTATGTGTTAATCCAGAATATGTTTATCTGATCACCGAATTTTATACAAATCCGTTCCAGCGTGTGATTGAAGAAGAAACATACGATCAAGGAACTTCTCGGTCGACCACTTTTCGACGATATACCCTTGCACACGAATTACATAGTCTACGCGCACGCTACTGTACACACGGCGTCAGATCAACCTACCCTAAACTGTCAAATTTCTCTAATGAATATTGATCCTTAGAACCAAACAATAAAGTTCAAAATTGAATGTAGAAGTAAAATTTTAAACACTGAAAAAAGACGACAACCTCAGGCTCTCCCGTTGTCGTCTTTTTTCAGTGTTTAAAATTTTACTTAACTATATTTAAGCGTTAATAAAACGCTATAATATAAAAACATTAATTTGAATGTAGAAATTTGTCAGTTTTGGGTAGGTTGATTTGACGCCGTGTGAGTATGTACCTACTAAACGCGTACGCGCGTTGACGCGTTCGGAATGCAGCGCAAGCGAATATCGCCGAAATGTGGTCGACCGGGCAGTTGTACAGACGCCAGCAGGTCAACCTACCACAAAATGTCTTAATTTAATTTTGAACTGAAAACCCATAAAAAACCTATGAAACGCGCCTATTTGCGCCGCTTCGCTGTTATACCCGTCCCGTACTGTTCGTACCGTCGAGAGAGCGAGAGAGAAGCGCTCGAATTGAAAGGACTCGCCTTAATTTAATTTTGAACTTTATTGTTTGGTTATACAGCGCGTTAGTTAAACCGAGGGACATATTATGAAAGGACATTAGGTAGTCGATTCCTGATCTGATTAATTAAAAAAATATATTAATTTTTTGCTAATGTTAGCGTATACACTAAGCGCGGGAAAACATCAAATATGATCAAGTATGAAGGAAAAACGGGTCACACCAACCACGACAGCTACTTATTCAATACCATACGCGTAAATGAGTCGAAAGCACTAGGGTGCCCAAACATTACGGGAAATTATATGAAATTTTAACATCGATTTTCTGAATTATTTTATATGCTTCGAGTAGTATTTTTTATTTGTTAATGTTTAACCAGGCATAAACTACCATAGGATTAAATATGTCCCTCGTGTTACCTAACACGCTGTATATGGATTTCGATTGGAGAAATTTGTCTGTTTTGGGTAGGTTGATCTGTTGGCGTGTGTACACCCTCGATTATAAATCCATGTATACTTTCGCATTTATAATATTACTAGTTTAAGACACTGCATTTTGCGCCTGTCACATTTTGATGAGTTCTGTTGTGATTCGGACCTATGCTAAAGCGGAATGCGGCTGTGACTACTTATTGTTAAAAGATTTCAAACTAAAAACTACTTGAAAAAATAATACCAATTTCTATATTAAAAGTAGCGACGCGACATTAATGCCCCGAGCTCGCGTGTTGTAATATAATTAAACGGGTGTATACGCTACTAATTCATTCATGAAATTAGTATGTATGTTTGTTCATGGGTAACCAGACTCATTCGACTGTCGCATAGTACGGAATCACAACTTTACCTCGTGGAAAGGTAAGGGGATCTATGAAAATTGATGTATCAATGGAATTTCAATTGTAGTAATTAGCATTTTAGTTAAATTATTGTATTTTCTGTAATAGCCTTGACCTTTTATAATTCTTCCTTGTTTTGGAAACAATGTGAACATTTTAAAATTAGTTACACACAAAATTGAGTGTCACATTGCTCACAGCTCCTGTATCTTGATATTGTATTCTACATTTATTATTTTTTTAATTAGATAACAATTAAACTTACAGCCAAACAATAGCCAACACCCATTCTAAGGAAGTCACACATATTAACGGGTGTTTTAAAGATCTATAGATACAGCTTTTACACTTTATTCATAATAACCTAAGACTATGGTATTGTAAGAACAAATAACGTTTTATGTGTAAATATTTATTGAACTAAACTGCACTTATTAAAAGCCATTGAAATCGATTTTCGTCATCGCCCCCCGGTGTAACTTGTACATAATACTGAACACATGTATATGGATGGACACTGAAACTGATCATTTCTTATTCCCTATCGCTTACCGAAAGGCGCGGCCGGTGCCAGGATTGGTAAGTTAAAAAGGATATAGCAGCTTCGTGTGTATTGTCTTTGCGACTTTGTACTCTGTAGTGTTGTAGGAAAGCACGCTTGGCGATTTTGGTTGCAAACTTTTTGTTTCAGTGTTGCACGAACACAAAGCTTTATGTTATTTTGACGTCTGTTTATGTTATGTTTTTTGTGTGTGTTAGTTAACGAAGCTGGTATTAAAAGTCTAGCTTCTAACGGAATTTAGATTATTGTTATTGCTTCAGAGTTAAAGACAAATATCGATATATACTGAGTGGTAGAGCCACGCTGCGTTGCAGCACGCATTGGGCCGGCTCGCCTGGGGTAATACCACCCTCTCACGAATATTCGGCGTGAAATATTGGCACTTGGTGCTGTTGTGTTTCGTCCGGCCAATGAGATTCCGGAGCCCCCCCCTCACAATTCCTATTCCTTCCTTAACCCTATTCCTTTCTTAAAGGTCGGCAACGCATCTGCGACTCCTCTGGTTTTGCGGGTGTCCATGGGCGTCGGTGATTGCTCTTCATCAGGTGATGCGCCTGCTCGTTTGCCTCCTTCTTAAATAAAAAAAAATCAATTAAAAATGAATCTACTAGTCGTTTAAAACGAATTCTACAAGTGCTTCAATTAGTATTGAGTAGTAGCATTCTTCTAAATGCACAGCTAAAAGGAACACTTTTTTTAAATTAATTGCCTTGCTTTTAAGTTTTCATTCATTGTTATTATTATGAATCATATTTCGAGTAAATTAAATTCATACAATGATTTAAACGTAGCGCACAATAATTTGGATAATAAATAAAAGAAGAATTTTCCTAAGTGACCTGATTAATTATTATAAGTACAACTTTAATTTAGTTTTTTTTTAATAAAAAAGAAGGAGGCAAACGAGCAGGCGGGTCACCTGATGGAGAGTAATTACCGCTGCCCATGGATAACCGTAAAACCAGAGGAATCTCAGGCGTGTTGCCGTCCTGCGGGAAAGAATAGGAATTGTGAGGGGTGGAGGGATGGGCCTCCGGAATCACTGGCCGGACGAAACAACAGCACAAAATGCGATTATTTCACGTCGGATATTAGTATGAGGGTGGTATTACCCCGGGCGAGCCGGCCCAATGCGAGCTGCAACGCAGCGTGGCTCTACCACTCAGTCAGTGTCACTCATTTAGCACTACCCAGGGATCACGTGTAGGGTCTCAAGGGTAAACCTACGGACGCGAGTAACTTTAACCCCCAAAGTATGTATACTATGCAAATAAAGTTCTATTTGATTAGGTTTGCACAAATACATAATAATAAATGTTTTAAGGAAAACATGAGGTTCACAACTTGTTTACGTTTTTGGTTGTAGGCGTTTATGTATTCGCCGTATCGTTTCTAGGATATGGCAACACGAGGAAACACGAAAACGACGATTACGGTTAGCCTACTGATATTTCTTTAATTAAAAGTAAATTTTACTTCTATATTTTATTATATACCTACTTAATCATTCTAAATTAAATTAAAATATATTTATTGTATAATTTACATCAAATACAAATTTTAATATACAAACAAAATGGTTTCATTTTAGTTAAAATTACTACTAGCTTTTGTAAAATTAGGAATTTAATAAAAGCCAGAAGTAAATTTAATTTGAATTTTTTTGTTTTAGTTTTGTTTTTTATCATTTTGTTTCTGTTGTTTTATCAGTTTGTTTATTCGTTCGATAACATTATTATTTGGTTGCACGTTTGTTATAATAATTTAATAGTAATGGTACGATTAATATTTATTGTAATATTATTAAAGATGTTATTATCATTTGTTTCCTATTAGTTTGATAATTTAGTTGCTGTTATTGTTGTTTAATTTACTGTTATGATTGTTGATAGCAAAGCAATAGCACACTGCACTTGCTCGCACTGAAGTAAAGTTTTCTTTTGTATGATATTTGCTTATTTTTATTAGGCCTATTGCACGATTGAATAATTAGCCTGTGAAAAGTCAATAGTCTTTATATTGTTATAGCTTTTATAGATTAGTTCCAATTGAGTATTCTTAAAAAATATTGACGATATAATTGAAATTGAACATTGGTATTTGCTTGTGCATGGTGTGTGTGTGTGTGTGCACATTTGACAAATTGAAATGTCATTGTGACATTTAACATAAAATATGGTATGATCATTACAAGTTCGTTAAATGTTATACCTTATCTAACGATTGTTGTAAAGACTCTTATTTTGTGATTAAAATTGCCTTTAACCTCATAGAAGAGTATTAAATGTTCATTGAAGCTGAACAAATGAATAAGAATACAACTTGACTGACTGTATTCTTAATTCATCAAAATTGTTTATTGCAAACCTTACCATAAGTATACTTACAAGTTAGATATACTATTATAGTTTAAAGAGGTTTAATTTTTAAGACCCTGATTAACGTTTAAATAAGATTTGATAGGAAAATGTTTCGATGGATCTTTGCTTAGCTATCACATCACACGCACCTTAGGTGAACCGCAAGCTTTTGTTAGTGATTTGTTTTGTCTCATGTAATAGCACAATTGAGGTACTGGTCCTACATATTAAGGCAGCAGGCGAGCCGCAGGAAGGGAGTAACACCCGGTATCCACCAAAGTTGAGACAACCAATAACCATAAAGTAGGTGGGTAACAAAATAAATCTTATTAGTGGTTTACAACATACATCCTTTCCGTTCTGTTTTAGTGAATGTCGAGCCTAATGTTACTGGAAAAAAAAACTGTCTTTAAATGCATCTCTTTCCTTTGCAATCGTTTTATATGACATGACTATCTCCTCGAGAGAAACAATCGTGCCTGCCTCACTCTCACTCGTCGATCTTCCACTGTGTCCGCTCCATCTAAGGCGATTCTCGCCGCGACTAGCGATTTCTCTGTCCGTTGCGTTTTTTTATTATCGTTGACTAAGACTTCCGTAGTAAAATGCGCAATGTACTAGAAATATGCTTGCCGCGTGGTCGATAGCTAAGTAGGACCTGTACCTCATTTGTTGAGTTTTATGTTTAATGTCACTAGTAAGTCGATGTTGTAACTTTTCCTTCTTGTTTTGGTTTAAACAATAAATAAATAGTTTATGTTTTTGTGTGCAGGATATGATATGTCACCATTCATCCGGCGCTATGCCAAGTACCTCAATGAGAAGGCGTTGTCATACAGGACGGTCGCCTTCGATTTTTGCAAAGTGAAAAGGGGGTGAGTATCTACTAAACGTAGATTGGACTTTGTTCTAAGAGCGCTTTCATATGTAGATAGACGTGTTATTTTTTTTTATTTATTCATTATTAAATCGAGGAGCTCGATGGCGCAGCGGCTAGCGCGTTCGGCTTGCGAACTTGCCCGTTAAGCAACTTTCGCAATGCCTGGTCGCTGGATGGGTGACCAAATTTAAAACATCTCGAGCTCCTCCGTGCTTCGGAAGGCACGTTAAGCCGTTGGTCCCGGTTGTTGTCGTAAGATGACAGTCGTTAAAACCCACCAACCCGCATTGGGCCAGCGTGGTGGGTTATGGCCCAATATCCCCTCGTGTATTGTCCACGTGGGAGGCCTGTGCCCAGCAGTGGGACGTTTATAGGCTGATGATGAAATAATAATAAAAAAGTAAAAAAGTCTATAGTCGCGTCCCTTTAGATTACTTACGGCTATGTCGCTCAGTGCCGCGAACGGCTTTCATAATAATAAATACCCGCCACTCACTAGCTCTGCACTCGAGCTTCTGTCGTGCCGAGCTGCAGCCGCTCTACTTGAATACGTAGCAAAGCCGTGCGACAGCGGCGCTCGTAAAGCCTAGTTTGTACTAGCAAAGCCGTGCGACAGCGGCGCTCGTAAAGCCTAGTTTGTACTGTGCTAGTAATAAAATTTTGTCGAGTAGGAGAACATTGCTTCGCTAGTTTGCTTATTTGAAACGAGTTTTAAAATAATTAAACTAGCGGAGCAATGTATTGCTACTCGACTGAATTACTAGCACTGCTGAGAACCAGTAGCCTAATTCACGTAAGAAAACTTCAACGACATGCAAGCGATTTGATCGCTGAAGTCACTTTTCGTATTCACGTATCAATCGCACGATTTTGTTTAAGTCGGTATTCACGTGCATTAATTGAAGTTCGATCGTTGCCTCCGCGGTATTCACCTATTATTTTGACTTTTAGTTTTATCGGATTTCAGCGATTACACGTCAATTTAGACAATTTCCAAGTCGTTGGAAAAAAATAATAAACATTTCTGCTTGTTTTGTTAACAAAAAGTATTTGAATTTATTTGTTAGAACTGTAATGGCAACATTAAGTCTAAATAGTTGACAAATCGCTGAGTTGTGTTCCTATCGAGTAATCGTTGTAGCGATGTAGCGAAATGACAGGTGAATACGGATTTGTGACTGTTTTTCAATAGGACGACTTCTAAACGTAAACGACATTTCGACTATTACGAAATACGTGAATCAGGCCACAGGTTTTTGTCGCGCTACAGAAATAAAAAAGATAGAAATATAAAAAAAAAAACAAAAAATTTACATTGTATTTACTTTCAACAGCAAGGAGGAAGGCTCCCTCCGCATGATGAACGTGGAGAAGCTGCTGAAGACGCTGCCAGTGCTGCAGGCGCAACTGGACGCGCTTCTGGAGTTCGACTGCACCGCCAACGACCTAACCAACGGCGTCATCAACATGTGCTTCATGCTGCTATTTAGGGATCTCATCAGGTAAATCCCTACATACAGTTACTCACTCCCTCCGTATGATGAACTTAGTGAAGCTGCTTTAGACGCTGCCAGTGCTGCAGGCGCAGCTGGACGCGATGCTGGAGTTTGACTGCACCGCCAACGACCTCACCAACGGCGTCATCAACATGTGCTTCATGCTCCTGTTTAGGGATCTCATCAGGTAAATCCCTACATACACTTACTCACTCCCTCCTTATGATGAAGTTAGTGAAGCTGCTTTAGACGCTACCAGTGGCGCAGGCATTACCAACGGCGTCATCAACGTGCTTTATTCTGCTGTTTCGGGATCTCATCAGGTATTACCATGCCGTCTTACCGAGGTCAGGGGCGACCGCGGGTTATGTAGGAGTTTCCTCCCCTTTCCTCGCCCAGCTAGACGAGCTCGATGCGGAGAGGGGAGGCCTACCCACTAAAAACCTAGTACCTACCATCTCTTCTGTGCTACGGGGATGGCTCGGGATCACGAACAGCAAGCACCGAAAATCAGATATTGCTCTACATACACTTAATTACTCCGTGGAGTAGGTACTTTAACGACCTCACCAACGGCGTTATCGAAAGGAGAATGACCAAACCAGCCTATTCGATATCTATTGCGTCTTAATCATTCATATATCAAAAATATTCTCTTAAATTATAATGATTACTGTTAAAAACGGTTTTCTATAGAACGCCGCGTTATGAATTAAGTGATAAATAAATGCTGAACTAAACTGATAGTCAACATATGATAATAGACTAAGTCTCTATGATCTAAAAACTTGTTTTATTCTATATATCTTTTTCTTAAAGTAGGACAGTAAGTAAATAGGTAGATACTTAAGCATTTAAATAATTTCATATAAAAAGTACAGTGGTCATAACCTAAAAATACCTAAAAAGTCTTAAGCTAAAAATGAAGATAGCTTCAAACTCCCGCATGATATTGTAATGTAATTTTTTCTTTACAGAGCATTGCTGCTATTGATTACTATTTATTTCATTAAAGCGCTGTGTTACGCTAGCTAGCTAAAAAACTAGCCTAACTCCCATCGTAAAAAGGTCATTCCCCTTTGCTTTATGCTGCTGTTTAGGGATCTCATCAAGTATTTATTTATTTAATTTATTTCATTTCCATTTGTACATGCCGGCTTACAGATTAATCATTGGTATCATTCAAATTAAGTATTGGCCAACATAAACTCACGACTCACGACTTATCCCCGAAGGGTTAGCGGTGGCAATGAGAACCGCAAAAACAGTACACTGTTACAAAAGATCACATGTGCTTAGCTTGACAGGTGATATGACCATTGCCACTATATGCTGTTGGATCTATGAGCAGTCATCAATCCGCTGGTCGCCTTTTACGACACCCAAGAGAAGAGATATGCGTATGCATAATGCGTACAGCCAAGGTATGGAATTCCCTGCCGGCGTCTGTGTTCCCGAGTGCATATAGCCCCAACATTTTTAAAGCCCGAATGAATAGGCTGCTTCTGGGCAAGCTCGCTCCATCGTCGGCCACTTCTTTATCCTACGGATAAGAATGTGGTCAAGAGCAAGCCCATTTACTATAAAAAAATAAAAATAAAAAGATGCGTCGATAGTATTCTTTTTATAATAAGCCGCCACCTTGCAGCTCTATCAGGTATTGCCATATTTTAGTCTGAATACGACTCTTGATTCTGCTCTGCTATTTTAACGCACTGCTAGAGTTTAACTGCACTGTCATCGGCGGCACCAAACCAACGGGGTACTAACATGTACTTCATGCTGCTGTTCCAGGACCTCATCAGGTATTGCCATGTTTTGGTCTGCAATCAACTCCCGAATCTGCAATTTTGTATCAATATTGTCTGCAAAAGATCAGGATCTCTCGTCCAGTGTCTCGGTGACCTGATTTTGAAATTTGGTATATGAGGATATTGTCAGAATCAGACCCTCGGATACATTTTAGAAGCTTGTATCAGGCGTGTCCCTCACGGCACATCAAATGATCGCATTAATCCAAACACACACTTTGTCCATCCTGGGAATTGAGCTCAGAACCTCCGTATAACGTTCAAGGAAGATCCCGGTGGTTTATTAATTACAAAGTTTATTTCCCTATTTTACAAACATTTACTCAGGGAAGGGTTCAATGGATCGCGCACTCTGTCCGCTTGTGTAGGACTTAAAAGATTTAGCTTTGGGCTAATCTTCTTCGTCGACGGCGTGCTACCCGGAACCTGGAACCGGCGGGATCAGTCTGCGCGCACGGACGAAAGTGAAGTCGTGTACGCTAGGCACTAGCAGGAACTAGCAGGCTGGCAGCACGAATAGGCCCAGTGGTGTGACTCCGGTGCAAGAACAGAAGAAGGATATTCGCTTGCGCTCCATTCCGACCGCGCGTACTTTAAAGTAGCGTGCGCGCAGGTCGTGTGTAAGCAAATATCGCCGAAAAGTGGTTGACCGGAAACTTCCTTGCCACCTTGCCACTCTCCAACCGAGGCTAAACAATCCTTAATTATTTACATACTTCATACATACATATAATAACGACTAATATCCCCGAAGGGTTAGTCAGAGACTTGGCAACGAGGACCGCAAAAGCAGTCCTCTGCCATAACCCACTTTTCACCATATAGCGACTGCACATGTGCTTAGCGTGACAGGTGGTGAGCCCATCGCCGCTCTATGCTGTTGGATGTATGAGCAGTCTTTAGCCCGTTAGTCGTCTTTTATGACACCCACGGGAAGAGAGGGGGTGGTAGTATTCTTTCACAGCTACGCGACACAGTTAATTATTTTTTTTATGAAGTCATAATTTTTGTCGACAGATTGTTCGCGTGCTACAATGACGGCATCATCAATCTTCTGGAGAAGTTCTTCGACATGAACAAGAAGAACTGTCGCGAGGCTCTCGACCTCTATAAGAAATTCCTCATCAGGATGGATAGGGTCGGAGAGTTCTTGAAGGTTGGTCTCTCATTTCATTGCACTTATTTCATCGGATCTATTAGATAGGCCTTTGCATGTTGTCTTATCGTTGCCTTAAACTTTTTAATTGTATTGGAAAATGTACCTCTATGGTAGGGAGGGCAGGGTTCCAAATTTTAAGTAAAAGTATTTATAAATAAAAGGGAGAAAGAAATGCCCTTGCCGGCTCTTCTCAGTAAAAGGTGTTCCGCCCTATATGTAGATACATAATGAATTGCTACGACTTCCTTGTCTACATATTGGACGGAGTTTCTATTACTACTTCTATCATCATTATTTTCCGATACTATGTACCGGGTTGAAGGGTAGTGAATTAAGTGGAATCTCATAGAATAGAAGCATAAGAACTGATCAGCTTCGCTTGGTCTTGGACTCATCCTTAGGCTGCGATGGCTTCTTTCTGTATGGCAGGTCATAAAATATGCTCGTTTGCCAAATCAGCAATATAAAAAAAGTACTTAAAACTTACTTTAAAATAAAACCGTAGACTAAACTAGACTCAACTTAAAGTAGCTCTATTTTCTTAATACCATCCTAGTATTTGATAGTGTAAATGAATCTTTAATTTACTGGCGGCCCGCCCACGACTACGTCCGCTTGAACAACCCGAACCACGTGACAGCTTTCTTGAAATATTATTTTATACAAACCTAAGAATCCTAAGAAATACTAATACAACAAAAAAAAACAATTGGCTATTTGACAGTTATAACAATAAAATATTAAATATGTCGGATATGGTAGTTTATAATTTAACGATAATTATCCAATAGTTTTTTATGTTAAGATAATTAGTAAGTAAATATTTTATTTTTACAAAATAAATTTTCGATTTTTTGTCTGTGGGTGACAAGACCCGAAACACGGCCATGACTGAGCTTCGTGTGACGTCACATTTCACAAAATAAACGAAAACTGCCTGTCAGGTTTCAAGATATAGAACCATGAGAAATTTTGTCCTCACCATCCAACAGATTTGAAATTAGTGTCATTTGAAGGGTCTAGTAGGATAGATATTTTTTTACTATGGCGACGTTCTTCAAATATGCGGGATTTAGGTTATAAAAAGTAGGATAGATATTTTTTTACTATGGCGACGTTCTTCAAATATGCGGGATTTATGTTATAAAAAATATATTGTTTTTTAATTTTATTTTGTTTCAACAAAATAAGATTGCAAGAGCAGACTAGACTCCACGGGCGGCACCCGTTCACAAGTATGACATGTGAATCAGCCATCGCTTTGCTCAACCATGTTTTAGGGAACGTAACGACCCGACGCACATGCCACCACCGCAGACACAATTTGAGAGAGCATGACACACTCGAGCAACTCCAACAGCAAGAAAACAATAAAAGTTTTGTTTGTTATATAAAAATAAACCCAATACTTTTTGCAACTAACACAGTTACTTACTTTAGGCTTCTTTGGGTCCCAATGAACAAATTGATACGTATCCCATAACTGTTGTAAAGTGGGGACGGGGTTCATAGAGAGTCCCCCATGGTCCTTTGTTTGTATAATGTGGTGTGACGTCACAAGTTTAAATGTCACGTGACCAACCGTTTTCGCACGAAATTAGAAATGAATAAAGAATTTTTTTTTTGTCTATTAAATAAAGCTTTTTCGAGAAAATAATTATTGTACGGGGTAGAAAATATCCGTTTGTAATTTTTTTAAATACTTTTCCGAAAACTATACAGTAGCCAATTATCCGAATAGCCGTCCTGAAGTAATGCGCGAACATACATTCGAGGCAATTATTTTTTATTTATACAGATTGTATACGTGTAACATACTCTGTACTTTCTTAAAACTTACCATTCAATATTTCACCTTACTCCAATTAAAGCCCAATTTACCTTCCCCAGGTGGCAGAGAACGTAGGTATAGACAAAGGTGACATCCCCGACCTGACCAAGGCGCCGAGCAGCCTGCTGGACGCCTTGGAGGGGCACCTGGCCACGCTGGAGGGCAAGAAGGGCTCCGCCGCCAACACACCCACGCAGACCGCCAGGTAACATTACATTAAGATAGGTCGAACAAGCTCTCGGTCGACCACTTCACGGCGATATTCGCTTGCGCTCCATTCCGACCGCGCGTACGGGCCGTAGTGAGCGCGTAGATTGTGTGCAAGCGAATATCGCCGGAAAGTGGTCGTCCAGGAACTTTCTCGACTGTAGTCATGTACAGGGTTAATCTTGGACCCCCCGCCAAAATTTTTTACGTGATCCTATACAACCAAATAATAAAATAAAAAACAAGGCAGCAAACAAAAAACAGCAACAAAAATAAGGCAGCCGCTCGGAATGCGGAAGGTGCGTGGTTCGATTCCCGCCTGAGGTTGTCGTCTTTTTTCAGTGTTTAAAATTTTACTTAAGTATATTTAAGCGTTAATAAAACGCTAAAATAAACATTTTTGTCTCATTTTTTCCTTAAAAAATTAAAATTATTGTCACCTAGCTCGCGGCCTACCGCGGTTATTAAAGCGCATGCGTGTGACTGCTATTATTCACCCCGTGCACCAATGACAGCGCGCCGTCGCTTTGACCGCGCGGGTGAGCGCACGCACCTAGAACTATAGGATATAAAAAGCAAGCAAAAAATTGTAATTAAAAAAAAAACTGAATTTTTAACAAGTATGTTTACCCCATATTTACTTTTGGCGGGGGGTCCAAAATTAACCCTGTATACATGACTATTATCCCCGAAGGGTTAGTCAGAGACCAGGCAACGAGGACCGCAAAGGCCCTCTGCCACAATCCACGTTTCACCAAATGATAACTGCACATGTGCTCAGCGTGACAGGTGGTGAGCACATCGCCGCTTTATGCTGTTGGATGTATGTATGATGACACCCAAGGAATGACAGGGGGTGGTAGTTGGGTGGTATTCTTTCACCGCTACGCGACACTTTTAAGTGAGTATGTTTAAGCTTGTTTAATGCCAGGGTTAGCTGATTTATTTAAATAAAAATCATTGATTTAAATCAATTTAAAATGTTATATTATCTTTAATGAAAATAACAATAAATAAGTATACTTAGTAGTTACTAACAATAAAATACTGTCAAAGGGCTTACACAGAATTAGCAGTCTCAAAAATAAAATTAAAAAAAGACTTGCATGCATAACTACTTGAAATTTGTCTTCAACTGTAGCAAAACAAATCAGAAATCAGTCTTGTAAAGTTGGATACCAACAATAATTGGTCAAGATTTATGTAAATTAATTTTTAACGTAATTTAAAATAATCAACAAATTTTAAAAATATAAATTTTTTCTTAATAATTTTAAAAGTAGTCACATTTAAGAATCAAAATAAATCTAAAAATCTAAAAAAATCATGATTTTTTTAAATAAATAAATAAATAAAAAAAACCGGTTTTTTAAAAAATAATCATGATATTTTCCAACCCTGTCTAATGCTATAATAAGTAAAAGAGACTACAACAATGCCTATATAAGAACTTTAAGACAGATAGAAGATAAATTTATTGTACCCTTAAAAAAAAGAAACAGAAAAAAGAAAATATCACAATTTAAAAGCGGCCTATTTAATAATTTATTATTTATGTTTTTCTTTATAGTATAGGATTACTTAGCTGGTGGTGTAGTCACCTAAACCTAAACTTTCTCTTCCAGCGCCCAAAAGAACGTAGCCAGCGTAATGGGCGCCCTATCTTCCACATCATCGTCGTTCGGCAACGCGGCCGCTTCCACTCGCTTAGACAATCAGCCGAACGGCGCGTCGCCCCTCTTCATTGACGACACGCTCAAACAGCAGGTCTTAGCTGAGGAGGAAGCCGCCATGACCCAATATAAGGTAAGGACCATTAGGATAGCAGGATAAAAAGCAAAATTATGGTATTTTAGTATGTCGTCAACATCATCGTCGTTCGGTGACGCGTCTGCTTCCATCCGCCTGGATAATCAGGCGAACGGCGCGTCGCCTCTCTTCATTGACGACACGCTCAAACAGCAGGTCTTAGCTGAGGAGGAAACTGCCATGACCCAATATAAGGTAATGATCATGAGGGTAGCAGCGTAAAAAAAACATCGGAAGAAATGGCAAGTTATATTCTAGCGAGTTATGCCCTAAAGGTCGATTCACACATGTCAGTGAAGTCACAGTTCCGTCGCGTGTTCGCTCAGTTCAGTATCAGTGCTACAGTGTTGCGTCAGTGATTCAATTCACACATGGCAGTACCCAGTTCACGGAGCTTCAGTGAAAACGTGTTTGTTGTCAAGTATCGTGATTGTTGCTATGGCTCTGTTAAATACTACGGAGCTAGCAATAATAGCTATTGCTTTAGACGAAGAAGAAGAGCAGCATCAACACTGAGAGCACTGTGTCGTCACTGCCACTGACAAGTGGGGATGCGTTCATATTGAGGAGGAGGACAGAATGTATGAAAGAATATTTCGCACTGTGCCGGTACTGTGTCGGAACTGTGACTTCACTGATATGTTTGAATTGACCTTAAACCGTGAAGGGACTCTCTACCCTCCCTCCACTCCTAAATACTCCCTACTAGGGAGGCTTTTGCCCAGCAGTGTGTCAAGCCGAGCTGAATAATAATAATAATGGCGTTCAGTAGTTACTATCACCTGTTTTCCAAGGCTGACAAGTTGTTAGCTCTCTTCTGGATGCCACGCTCAAACCACAGGCTCTTGCTGAACAAAAAACCCGCTATGACAAAATAGAAGATATGTTGTATGTACCATGGATATGACAGCGTAAAATAAAAAGAAATAAAGTTACGATAGTTTAATAGTTTCCGTCTGACAAGCCTGATGATTTTCAACCGTTTTCTAGTCTAGAAGACACTTTCAATCAGCAGGTTCTATCAGATGTAGAATACTTAATGAAGCATGAATATAAATATAAGTAGTAGTATCGTTACGTGAATAATGCCCTATGTTCATAATATTTAAGCTCATGTTGTGTTTTGAAATGCAGCCAAATTGCACTAGCACGCATTTCACTTTGTATCTGTGATACGATATATACGATTTCACGCACAATGTATGATCGTGGAAGTTCTCGGTCGACCACCTTTCGGAAATATTCGCTTGCACACGTCTACTTACTTTACTGTACGTGCGCGCCGCGGTTAGGGTTATCATCGGATTAGTCCAGACATGTCCGGGCTTTGTCCGGCTCTTTAATTTGTCCGGATTTTAGAATATGAGTAACAAAACTACATTTAAAGTAATATCAAATAAATCTTTAATCTTTATTAGCTTTTTATTTATCTGAAAACAAAACATTAACAGTGAAAAATGTTTCCATTTTGACTGAAAAGTCCGGACTTTTAATCGAAATTTCAGGACTTTTCAAATTCCAAAATGGTAACCTTTGCCGCGGTTGGAATGTGTGGCGCAAGCGACGATTGGCGAAAAAATGGTCGACCGCAAACTTCTGGATTGCATTCCAATTTGTACTATTTACCAACAACGTTTAGTGAAACATGTTTCCTTTAGCTTATCTTTGTCAGAAACATTACTTTTAGAAATTTCAAGGTTTTCTTAACTAAAACAATCAGCATCGAAATTAATTTGTTTGTTTTATAAAGTTTAAAACTGTGAATTTATGCATCAAAATGAGGTTTCTTTTTACCTAAATGCTTTTGACCACAATGGTCTTTTGATAAATTTTGATGATAAATGACTAAGCCTAACAATAATTGTCAACTTAAGTTGCCTGTCTTTTTGCAGTAACATTTATTTGTTTGTATCGAGGATTAGACATATGAAAGGCCTATGTCCAGCAGTGTACTGATACGAAATGTTTATGACTACAATACACCATAAAAACCGTTATCTTATCGATATTACATGATACTTGATGTTGTTTGTAGTGAAAGCCTATGCTGGGCTGGTTTTACTTGTCAATCCACACTGGTAATATGAAACTGTGCAAATAAAAATGTGTTTGTAGGTGCACTTATTGCAAGGCGAGGAATGGACGGGCGAAGAAGAAGTGTCCGAAATAATTGTAAGATTACACGTGGGACAGGGCGTGTTGTATACGTTTATGCGGCCGCGCGAACATAGACACATTCTGTTGCCGACACGAGACATCGTCATACAAATGATTTGTTAGGGGAATTTCACGAACGCATTATTCAGTTGCAGCGAATTTTTGAAACACAGTTTTTAGCGAATCAATATTTCATGATGGATATATTTTGCGAACGTCTTATTTAATTGCAGCGGATTTCAGTATCGCATTTTTTAGCGAATAAATATTTCATGTTAGATGTATTTTGCGAACGCCTTATTTAGTTGCAGCAGATTTCAGGATCGCATTATTTAAGCGTAAAAAAATTTTGGGCTGAGGCCTCCCGAACGCTACAAAGACAAAGTTAAGATGGTTTACGCATTTCGGTTTTCCATACAAACTTCCAAGTCGAAATTTTTAAAAACCAATTTTGATGAAACTTTGCATGCTAAAGTAAAACAGGGATCTAAGTAGTTTGTTGAAAACATTTTTTGTAGCTGAGATAATGCGATTTAAACTCCTCTATAGAAAGTTAAAAATCGCAATAACTCAGTTAAATAAACATTTTTTTTAAATGTTTTTAACAAACAATTTAGATTCCTGTGTTTTACTTAAACATGCAAAGTTTCATCAAAATTGGCTTATTGGTTTTTAAAAATTTCGACTTGGAAGTTTGTATGGGAAACCGAAATGCGTAAACCCTCTTAAGTATGCAAATTCGCTAACTGCAACTACTCTCTGCAACTAAAAAAGGCGATCGCGAAATTCTTCTAATAATGAATTTATGGAAACATAAATAAAGCTTTCGCTAAAAAATGCTGCTCTGAAATTTACTGCAACTAAAAAGGAGATCCCGAAATTCATCTAATAATAAATTATAGGAACATAATATAAAGCTTTCGCTAAAATATGCGACCCTAAAATTAGCTGCTACTGAATAATGCGTTCGCGAAATTCTTCTAACAAATCATACAAATACACGTGACCCCCGGACGGTGTTATATGAGTGACACTGTCTGAGTGGTATAGCTACGCTGCGTTGCAGCACGAATTGGGCCGCTCGCCCGCCGTAATACCACCCTTTAACAGAATATCGGCGTTAACAATGGCGCTCGTCGCTGTTGTTTCGTCCGGCGAGTGAAATTACCGGAGGTCCATCTCCATGCAGTGCGACAGTATTCGCGTCTTTGTATGATGATCAGTAATAGGAATAGGCAGACTGTATTTACCTATAATTCTTGACGGGACATAACATGGAGCTGTTAATACCGGATTACTAATGTATGGGCAGAAAACGTTTCCCAAATTATCATATCGCAAACTATTTTTCCAAATTTTCATTTGGCCAAAAACATTTGTCAAATCAACTTTTCGCAATTTTACAGTTAGCAACTGTTTTTGGCATGTTATTGTTTAACAAATAATTACAAGGTAATGTTTCATATTACCAAGACACGCATACTCTTCCCTAAATATTGCATAGCTTACGATTTACTGAGGAGTCCAAATTCACTGCACAAAAAAAACTTAGCCAATTAGATTTTATTTCACAACCATAGTTTCTGTCACGGCTCCGGTGCTGCGGGGCTCCGGCGGTCCCACGCGAGCTTATTGTCGCAGATGGCTAACGCTCACTTGGCTTAAATTACTAGCGTAGGGCAGACAAGACTATGTGGAGACGGTTTCGCCGCGATTCGTTGTATAAATTATCATTGGTCAAACCAAGGACAATATACAACATGTCCCAAAATTCAAGGATAAGCTGGAACCAGAGGATGAACCTTTTCTTGACTATTAAAGAAAAAAAAAAGAAAAAAATAAATCTCAACATTCTATGAAAATACAAAAAAAATTGAAATCCTTAGAAAATTTACACCCCTTAACATATTTTTAACTACCATAACCTATACCTATAACTAAAATTTCAGTTTTTTTTTTGTATCGGCAACTTACATAGCACTGCTATACACCACAATCCTTAAAAATCCTAAAACTACAGTAATTTTTATTCAAAAATCAATCATAATATTTTATTTCCCTAAAAATTTGAAAGTTTTATACTTTCAGTCTACTTTCACTCCTCGTAGCGTAAAAAAAACGTATGGTAACTACTATGGCAAGTTTTTTTAAAAATTAACGCAACTAACTATGATTCTAAAATGGTATAAGACTCTACGAAAACTAGCCACGAAAGAAAGTGCGTTCTATTTCTAAAGAAGAACCAAATTTAATGATTTTTTGCTGTTGATAGTAATCATTTTTAGTTAGGCCCAAAATAGGTTTCTAGTTGTTCAAAAATGTTGAATGAATTAAAACAAATAGTAGAAACATTTTTACAATTATTTTATTAATTTATTGTTAACATCAGAGTACATGTTCAAATTGTTTGCCACCGGCATTAATACAGGCACGACATCGCCTTAAAAAGGATCGTTTTATTCGTCGTGCATATCTTCTACCGTTGATATGATCCACAGCCTCAGCGATTTTTTGGCGAAGCTCGTCCAATGTTGCAATGGGTTTTGAGTAGACCCTGTCTTTGAGACAACCCCAATAAAAAAAATCTAGGGGATTTAGATCGGGTGAACGTGGTGGCCATAAGATAGGACCAAGTCGCCCGATCCAACGTCCTGGATACTCTTGGTTTAAGTATTCTCGCACTGAATGAGCGTAGTGAGCTGGGCAACCATCATTTTGAAACCACATGTTTTGTAAATCATTTATGGGCACATCTTCTAATAAATCTGGCAAGTCATTTTGTAAAAAGTTTAAATAACTATTGCCATTTAAGTTTCCTTGTAACTCAAAGGGCCCAATCACTTTTCCATTTAATATGCCCGACCATAGGTTAACTTTAAATTGATATTGGGATTTGTCTTGTCTCATCAGGTGTGGATTCTCATTGCTCCAGCTATGTAAGTTGTGAAGATTTAAATAACCATCTTTCTTGCAGGTTGTTTCATCCGACCATAGAATTTTATCTAAAAATTGGGGATCTTCTCTGTGCTTTTGCAGCATCACACGGCAAAATGCAACACGTAGCGGATAGTCCAAAAGTCCAATTCACAAAAGACACAATCACAGTCCAAAATAATGCCAGGTCAGTTTAATTAGTGGGTCAATTAATCGGGTCCAAAAAGCCAAGCCAAAAGTCGTTAGTACGAGAGCCACGTCAATTGAATACAGAATGGTGCACAGTAAACAAAGGAGTAAAGCGTACTGACTTGCTCTTGTTATTTAATAAGGAACATACCATCTAACTCTCTCTAACGCATAATCTCTCTCTATCTATCTCTCTCTGATGTCTAAATTTTATTGACACGCACGCGTCATATTCAAATTCCAAGAATTTGCAACAGTAAACCTATCTTGGGCCCACACTAAAAATGATTACTAGCAACAACAACAATTTATTAAATTTGGTTATTCTTTAGAAATAGAACGCACTTTCTTTCGTGGCTAGTTTTCGTAGAGTCTTATACCATTTTAGAATCATAGTTAGTTGCGTTAATTTTTAAAAAAAACTTGCCATAGTAGTTACCATACGTTTTTTTTACGCTACGAGGAGTGAAAGTAGACTGAAAGTATAAAACTTTCAATTTTTTAGGGAAATAAAATATTATGATTGATTTTTGAATAAAAATTACTGTAGTTTTAGGATTTTTAAGGATTGTGGTGTATAGCAGAGCTATGTAAGTTGCCGATACAAAAAAAAAACTGAAATTTTAGAAAAGTTGTGGTTATGGTAGTTAAAAATATGTTAAGGGGTGTAAATTTTCTAAGGATTTCAATTTTTTTTTGTATTTTCATAGAATGTTGAGATTTATTTTTTTCTTTTTTTTTTCTTTAATAGTCAAGAAAAGGTTCATCCTCTGGTACCAGCTTATCCTTGAATTTTGGGACATGTTGTATAATAAGGACTGTCATTCTCCATACAAACGAGCGTAACTTTTAATATAGTTATAAATTACCACGCTAGATGTCTCCGGTAGTTTCAAATTGTAATATCGTGCCAATTATGTAATCTTCTTGCAGCAGCCATTTGTCACTACATCAAACGAACTTAGTAATACTACAGAAATAACGTTAGATGGCGCTCTGTAAATAATTCAAGTTAATCGTTGAAAATGCAGTCCGTTTCTTTACGAACTTTATTTTACAAACAACTAAAACTTGTTTTTTTTTAAATTGTACCTAGGTAGTTTATGTTATGTGCTTTCATGATAATAATTGATTCATAAATGAAATGGTTCGCATCATTATGATTTATGAATGAGCGGCCGCGGCCGCGGTGCGCGGCGGCGGGCGGGGTGGTTAGCATTAGCACGCGCGATAAAATGGTTGATGTTAAGCAATGTTTAACGGTTAGACATCGGATGGGTGACCAAAACAATTTTATTGATACTGAGTTCTTCGTACTATAATTATTGGGCGTTAATAATACACTCATTCTGACAATATTTAGTGCTCGGCCAGACTGCACGCGCGGGCGCGGGGCGGGCGCGGCGCGGCGTTCTCTAACATAGGTACATATTCTTATTTGAGTGTCCATAATAGTGGGCACGCGGCGCGGGGCATATGTTTGTACGTCGCGCCGCGCCCGCGCCCGCTCCCGCGCCCGCGTGTGCAGTCTGGCCGAGCTCTTAGTGGCCATTTCACGTAGCGCGCAATTAACAATAATTTCGTAAGGTATTCCTACCTAAAAAAGTAGGCAGTATACTCTGATTTTTAATTAGATGGACTAAAGTGATAGCTGCCGGCGCTTTTTATTTTTTTTAATGTGCAAAGTGTTGTTGTGACGCGAACGCAAATGATTTTACCAATTAAATTGGATTATTGAGTCATCGACATGTCTGTAAATAAGTAGGTACTTATTTAAGGGGATCCTGCACGAAATTGTGAAAATTTACGTATTTTTAAGTCACTTGTACTATGCGCTGAATTAGTTAAATACATTAAAAGAACTTACGTAAGTTAGCCTGATTATTGCACAAGGTCGTGGCCTTGTTGAAATTTGAAACAAATTGTTTAAACAATAACAAACAATACATAAATGTAACGACTCCTAAAAACATTTTTCTTAACAACTTTCTTAATTTTACGCATGAAACAATAATTCTTACATGAAAATATTTGTACTTATTGATAAACCGCAGGTCGCGGAAAAATTAAATTTTAACACAAGCGCGTGATGGTTTTGTACATTTCACAGAATAAAAACATTGCTCTAATCAAATTACTAGGTCTGAAACTTCAAAGCAGAATTGTTCTAATTTTAAATATTAATATGATTGATTTTGCTTTGAAGTTCATTATGAGACTTATGTCAGTTTTTGCGATCGCGCGGTGCCCTCTTAATGAGATATTATTAAAAAGTACGTGTAATAATTCGCAAGTTTACGTGATATGTAGAAGTTGTTAATGAATCCGCTCCGCTTACTATGTCGATGACCAAGTGTCTTAAACACGTCATTTGTCCCACTTTCATCACGCGATTGGTTGTAGGTAGGTACGTATTTCTTGCGCTCTTATGGTTGGTTGTTTTTGTTGTTTTGTTGTCGCCGCGCCGGCCGGCAGCGGCGGCAACCTACGGACACAGTATAAATTTAAGCTAAAGCTGTACGGAAACTAGGCTTTTTTGTTGTTTTATATACCTACGCGCCAATTGAGCGTTAGGGTTGTCCTCTTATTTTTGTAAAATTTAAAAAGTTTATGTTTAGTTAGTGCTGTATCTCAGCTAGCTATCGCTTTTTGAGATAACTAGCAAAGCATTAGGGTTGTCACTTTTAATTTTTATAAAATTAAAAGGTATTTTTTTATTATTTATCAAAACGTTTATTTGGGTTCTATAATTATCAAATAATCGAATGAATTGACTAGTTTACAAACAAAATTCTGTAAGTAATTAAAATTTTTCAACATTTTAAATCTTCGTTAATTATTATAAATTATTCACTGAAAAATACTTTCGCCTTCTACGACACGTTCGAAAAGCTTTATTATTAAATTTTATATACCAAGTGCTTTACAAATAAACAAAGAATAAGCTACGAATAGTTATTCCGTATTTTGTTCCTGTCATGTAAACATATTTTCAAATTAGAGTAAACACGGAATAACTATTCCGACCTTATTATCTGTTTGTTTGTATAAAAGGTCTGTCTTTTTAAATAAATTATCGGAAAACATGGACACGGCACTATAAAATTGATTTTGTCTACTTCTTTGTAAATTAATACAGCTACTTACTTATTTAGTTAATTATACAGCCGAGTTCAAGCAGGCGTAAACTACGCTATACACTCGCGGCATTTCAAAAATCGCGCGGACCGCGCATGCAATACAATAATACTTACACAACAGTGACCACTCGTCTCAACGCGACACGCGCCATATACAATATATAACTGTACCGTGCAAATCCAATACACTGTAATTACGAAAAACTGATCTTGAGTAATTGAGCAAAAACTTTTTTTTCAGTTTTTCGATGATTACTCCGAAATTTACTACGGAAAGTATTTAGTGTATGGTATCAATTTAAAGGTAATTTTATATATTATACAGCCCAATGTGTTTCATATAAAACCACAATACAAACAATTAACTAACATGAAAAACTTGTGTTGCCACAATAGTTGTCAGTGGCAAAGGAAGAAATTGTAACGACAAAACACTGTATTTTAGAATTACAGTGTATTTACTTATTAGACAGAGCTTAGAAAGTACCTATGTTATGAATAGTTACAGTCGAAGTTTTTATTAATGTGTGTATGTTTATTAGTATGTATGTAAATTAATATATATTTTTCAAAAAGTTAAACATTTTACTGTTGAGACAACAATCAGTATTACAGTTTCATGTAAGAACTTGAAATTACGTAGAAAACTAAACAATAATATTAAACTTTTAACTGTTATGGCAACAAAATTCGTCTCTTGGCGGTAAGGTAAAAAATCAATCCTAGTCACATAGTCAAAATAAGCTTTTTCTTAGTGTTAAAAAAATCAAAATTGGAAATTATACAATTATTAATCTATTCTTGTTTTAGGGGCATGTTGGATATTGTAATGGGAATGGACGGGCTTGTATTTTAAAATTAAGTTTTTAATTATTTCTTGGTTTATCGCAGAAAATGCAGTTAATGATGGGTGACGCCCACGAGGATCTGGCGCAGCTCCTATTTTTGGATCTCAATTTTGAGCTTTTTAATTAGCTTCTAAAACAGTTTGCATATCCCAGTGTGCTGAGGAAAACACTTTTAACTAAAGCTTTACACACAATTTTTTCATCGAGTCTCCAGACTAAAAGTGTTACTTACGTCTTCTCGAGTTAGAACCAGCAGTTTTGAGAGCAGTTGGTAACTTATCCACCTGTCGACTGGCGACGTCTTTGCCTATCCATGCTCCAAAATTGCTCATGTATCTATTACTTTTCTTCTTGATTCATTTACATGTTCAGTACATGACTTATTACAGTTATTACATGGTGGTATTATTAGGTGCTTCTGTGTCTGAAATGTTAGAATATCCAGTAGGGTTCCTCAATCTCTTTACTTTCTTTTTTGGGTGTAGAACGTCTATTTCGTCATGACAATCGATCTCATTAATAGATGTATGCGCTTGCCTGGGTGGTGGCGTATGCTGTCTATGTTGATGACAGGGACATCATTATGACTTACTTGTAATATTGGAGCGCTGTCCATGTTATTGATACCAGTGTATGGGAGGTCGAAATTTTTTTGTCATTTTTGCACATAGGTTTCTTGGGGAAAGTTATTCAGTTTCATAGGTGGAACTCACCCTTAATTTCTTTTAAACGACAGAAGTCGAAAGTTGCGTGCGACATCCTGCGGCATTGAAGACGTTTCGTAGTTCCCTTCACCTATTGCTTCACACAAGCTGGCACAGTTATACTACTATACACAGTTATACTCAGATTAAAGAACTGATAACACGGCAGTCTATTAAAATTGTATCCATATGGTCATCATAGGGTACACATAAGCTTGGTGTGTACATGATTGTTTCCTCTACGTCCTTTTGCATTTTATCACTGTTTAACTTCGACACCATTATAGGATAATTAGAGTTATTATAATGGTGCACATTGTCTTTGGATAACTTTGTCAACAATTTTTTACGATAACCACGCTGACCTGCCGGCTACCCGTTCTTAAGAACCAGTAACCCGCCGATCGCGGCCGCTTCTCGGTCCTAATTGGCGGGATCGCAATGCTCGAGCCCCCTGATTGGCGGGCTCCCAAGGTGCGAGCTTGCTACTTGATTTCGGTAAAACACTGTATCTTTCTTCGCGCGAGGATTGTTTTGGCAATACACGGTATCCTAAGTTACCGTGCATTGTTATATCAGAACTGTATTTTTTAGTAAATACAGTGTAATTAGAATCGTCGTTGTAATTAGAATTCTCAAATTTTCCATACAAAATAAAAAATGTGTGAATGCGGCACGATAGAATAGGCCAAAAGAAACCGAATGAGCGTTATAAAGTTAAAACACTGTATCTCAAGATACAGTGTATTGGATTTGCACGGTACAACTATTCTATGGCACGCGCTATTGAGAGCACTGCGAGCGAGCACATATATTTACTCATGTGCTGCGAGACTGCGACACACTTATAGGCCCTGTAAAAACGTGCGTCTGTGGGCGTGCGTCGTTTCGAACGTTTGTACGTAGCTTCCTTACTGCTTTAGCTTATATTTATACTGTGCTGCGGAGGCGCGCCAGCTGAACGTACCTACCTAAACTGCAGAGTGACACCCCCCGGCCCCCTGATAAAACTCAAGTTGTACCTACTTACAGAAGCTCGTGAGTCGTTAGTACCTACACATGTAGGTGTACCAAAATAGGCGTCTTTAAAAACGGAACATATCAAAAAGTGGGTAGCAACAGGTAGGTAAGTATCTATAACAAAGTAAAAGATATTCCTTTTTCTCCCTTGTCCTTAATTAAAAGTGATAAATATAACAACAAAAATTGTCGGTAGGTACGCGAGGCGCAAATATTTTTAGTCTCAAAAAGGATAACGTCTACATGATAGAACATTGAGTGATATCCACATGCAGCCATTTTGATATTTTCCTAAAGTTTCCGCACACGATAAGAAAGGTATATGTACGTACTACGTAGTATATGGATAGAGGATACTTTAATAAACAAAAAATGTCAAGTAATATGTTATCCTAAAGTGTCACGTTCCCGAGATATTTGAAGGTAAAGATCCCATACGAGAAAATCATTAAAAACCTACTAATTACGTATATTTACGCATTCCATTGCATTCAAATAATAGTTCCCAGGTTGATTTAACTATTTATTAGAAGGCAGCACAACCTAGTACCAAAACAAAGCACTTAAATAATTACTTTCCTACTAAATCGCATCATATCGCAATTAAACGCTATTTTGTCAAAGTATAGGTATCTCGAGCCGCGGTGGTTAGCCAACCACCAACAAGATAAGCCTATCTTCCATACCATAACCAGTTAAAAATAAACAAAAACACATAGGTAATGTAGATGTAATAAATAAATAAATAAATAAATCTTTCCTACAATCACACCAATTATCTAGCCCAAGAGAAGCTTCGAAGAAACTCGTCAACTTGTTACTAGACAAACAACGGATAAACATACTTAAAATACTTAAATACATACTTATTATACATAGAAAACACCCAGACCCGAGACAATTTAGAAAAAGAATAATTTCTAAATTGACCCGACCGGGGATCGAACCCGGGACCTCAGAGATGGCGCCACCATGAAAACCGGCGTACAAACCACTCGACCAAGGAGGTCGACAAAAATTGGGTAACAATCGTTTGTTATTATTGCAAAAAACTACAATACCTACCTATGAAAATACCGTGGCGGCGACGGGATAGAAAACAAGCCAACCACCGCGGTTCGTGTACCTAATATCATTTAATATTAATTTATAGTTAATATAGTATGACATGTAGTTTTACACTTACCTACATAATATGTACATAATTGCCGATTTTTGACAACCTCCGTGGTCGAGTGTGGTGAGCACGCCCGCCGGGTCGCCGTCGTCGTCGCGCCATCTCTGAGGTCCCGGGTTCAAATCCCGGTCGGGTCAATTTTGGGAAACTGTTTTTCTAAATTGATCCGTTATCTTACCATATTAACGAGTTTCAAAGGAATACTCATCTTGATGTAGATAATTGGTGTGAGCGTAAATAAATTTTAAATTTTGATTAGTTAGGAATTTCTAATTTGAAAAATCTGTGACATAAAATATTTTGCCGACAACGACGACGACGAGGACGAACAGCGGGTGCAGTAAAGGGGGTAGCAAAATGAGCCGCGGTCGATAGGTGTATAGTATAGTATTAGATCAATGTAAAGTAGGTATTCAAATTCAAACGCGCGTGGACTCACAAAGATGCCTAAAATACTAACTTACATCAACGCCATCTATACATGAATAAAAAAAACTAAAAGCAACCAAAGCAAGCGCTCTGTCTCTAGCGGACTTTTTTAGTACTTTTAAGTAGTAGTGGTGGCGCCTCCAGCGGAAGTGTCTAAATTTATTAACGCCATCTACAAAACTCGTACTTTTTTGACCTATTTTCGCGCTACGCTCTTTTGTATGGAGACTGTCAGTCTTTATTATCTTATTTGTCTATGGTCAAACTTACGCTTTGGTTGAGTGTGTGAAGTGACCATTTGAACAAACATTTTTTTGGAATATAATATTTGATCTAATAAAACGTTTGCTTAGTAATATTTGACTTAATAAAACTTGACAAAGTGAAATGTTGCCAAATTATTATTTTATCAAGTGAATAAAATGCAAAATGTAAATTTGCTAAAGATTCATTTGGGAAATGAAACTAGTGCGATAAGTTTTTGGGAAGTCAAATTTGACGAATAATATTTTGCCAAACGGCATGATACCGTTAATACCACCAAATTTGATACCGGTATTTTCCGAAAACTCCGATTTATTTTCTATTTAGTGCCAATGCAATGATTGCAAGTGTTTAAAACTATACTTCACTTATTTATAATAGTTAAAATTGTTCAAAGTATTGTAAATTGTGCAAAGTCGTGAATCTATGTATGTATGTTTAAACACTTCCAACCATTGGTACTGAGTAGAATAAGAAATCCCGGAGTTTTGCGGAATTACCGGTATCCAATTTGGTGTTAACAGCTCCATGTAAAATGTCCCGTCAAGAATTTTGATGATGATGTTTCATGTCGGCAATAGGAAGTGTTCATGTTTATGCAGCGCCTAAGCTAGGTTGTTGGCTGATTGCACCGCCCGCCTCAGTGCGGTTTTAATGTTTCGTAATAAAATATACTTAATGTTAAATAAAATTCGACTGTTTTTCTGTTGGGTATTTTTATTTTTATAATCTGAATGTGTAATAATGTAGTCGTAGTAGTAATAAAACAACTTTTGTTTTTATGCCCCATTTTCGTATAATCAATTATTTTGGTGCAATCGGCTATAAAAATCTTGTGTTGTCGCTTATGGGACAATGAATTTCGCTTTCGGAACAGGAGAGTGCCTTTTTGGTCACCGCTTATTATTACTTATCTATGGATGCTTTTGTTTAAATGTTGAGCTTTTATTTGTGACTCAAGTTGATGGGATTTGGGTTGAACTTTGTTGAGTTGAGTTTTATTTCGTCTTCTAAACTTATGCCGTTATATTTTGTTAGTGTGATGTTTTATAAAGTGTGTTTAGTGTTTAAGATCACATCTAGGCATTGTCATATCGAGAAAATTTTAAATGGGTAAAATTTTATAATCACAGTGACAAAGTCTGTTTGCCTGAACAAATGTTTTCAAGTATATTTTAGCTTAACAAACCAATTAAAATTTAGAAAATATTGGAATTATAGCATTGGTGGTAGCACTTGACTCAGAATGTCAGAAAGGTGTAGGTTCGAATCCTGCTCGTGGGTTTTTTTAACAATTTCCAAATTCAAATATCCATCATAGATCCTCCATCGCTCGCTTATGAGGTGAAGGTGACATCGGTTAAGGTATTATAACTAGAGATAACACCGTGAATCAAGTTTTTGCGAACCGAATTCCTGTGTTGCAAACGCCTGACAATACAGTTGTCTTACTAGGAGGGCCAAATTCGATGAAGAATAAAAAAATGTTAAAATATTGTAAAATATTTTCATTCAGAATTCATGAATTCATGAAAAGTGGACTATGTTAGAGGACTGCTTTTGCTGTCCTCATTGCCTAGTCTCCGTTTAACCCTTCAGGGATAATACCAGAGGGGGTAACACTCCGCAGTTAGGTAGGTTCGTTTGGCGCGCCTCCGCAGTTTAGCCGCCTAGGCGTATGGCAGTTGCCGCGAGCGCGAGAGCACCCAACACCGCGAGTCGCAACACGAGTAATCCCTGCGCGCGCAAGGAAACCCAAGCTCTGTGACGTCATGACGATAAATCGATATGTAGTCAGCGTCAGTCAGGTTTACGCATTTCGGTTTCTCATACAAAGTCGAAATTTTTTAAAACTAATAAGCCAATTTTGATGAAACTTTGCATGCTTAAATAAAATAGAGGGATCTAAATAGTTTGTTGAAAACATTTTAAAAAAACGTTTATTTAAGTGAGTTATTGCGATTTTTAACTTTTTATAGTAAACTTTAAATCGCAATGACTCGGCTAAATAAACGTTTTTTAAAAATGTTTTCAACAAACTATTTAGATCTCTGTGTTTTACTTTAGCATGCAAAGTTTCATCAAAATTGACTTAATGGTTTTTAAAGATTTTGACTTGGAAGTTTGTCTGGAAAACCGAAATGCGCAAACCCTCTTAATGGAATATGAACAACGCTCGGGTCACACGATAAGTTTCCATTTTGCGTGAAAGTCCTTATAGATAGTGAACCTTCTGTACGTAGTACTATTAGTTATTCTTTGGTGTGTATTTCTCCGGTGTCTTTCTTTCAAAGAACTGCAAAATTCCATGTGACACAGCCCGACAAGTTCGTGCGCGAGCTTTACGCTTATCAATTTCTTCCGTGGTAGCGTCTGGCACTGATTTGTCTAACTACAAATATTAAATTTCTTGTCCTATAAGGTAGGTTAATATTATTGTAACTAATAATTTTGTAAAACAAATCAGTGCCAGACACTACCACGGAAGAAATTGATCCTTGTAAAGGTCGCGCACGAACTTGTCGCGCTATAGTCAAACATTCTTCATCTAATTTGGCTCTACCATATCTGATAGCTTTACTTACAATACCTGAATATCAAAACCATAAACTAGTGAACGCCGTCCCATAGTTCGTCGTACCGTTCGCAGAACAAGGTCCAGTCGCCCACCAACAGTGCGGCCAACAACCCGTTTTTGTCGAGCGCGCCGCCGCCTAGCCAGCAGCAGAGCATCGTCGACCTGTTTGGTCCCACGCCCGCGGAGCCCGCTAATGCATCCACCAAGGTATGGAAGAATTTGCTTTTTAGCGATAGGATGCCAATTGTATGTTACTTTATGTTTGTCCTTTTTGTTGTCTATATGGTGTACAATAATGAATATTTTATCTTTATCTTTATGGCCAGCTAAAGTGTGTTAAGGATGGCGCAGCGGTTAAGACGTTCAGTTTACGACCGTCGCTCAGCAACTTTGGCGATGCCGGGTCGCTGGAAGAGTGACCAAATTAAAAAAAAAACATCTTGAGCTCCTCCGTGCTTCGGAAGGCACGTTAATACGTTGGTCCCGGTTGTTGTCGTAAGATGGCAGTCGTTAAAACCCACCAACCTGCATTGGGCAAGCGTGGTGGGTTATGGCCCAATATCCCCACGTGCTATTGTCCACGTGGGAGGCCTGTGCCCAGCATTGGGACGTTAATAGGCTAATGACGATGACGAAAGTTAGTTAAAGCCAAGTGGGCTAAAGCCCAGGTTCGTGATCGCCAGTATTAGGCAATACCCAGGGGCGTAGCTACAGATCATATAATAGGATTTTCATGGGACAGGAACAGCTATTAGACTTGTCATTGTTATCAAAAAGTGAAATCGTACCTAAACCCTGCAAGGGAAATCATTACTTCGTTTAAAATTGTACTTATTAGTTAGTATTTTAGCTTTACTATTATTGGATGTTTGTTGTAATTTTTTTTCAATCTCTGGTCTTAAAATACATGTTTAAAAATAATTGTAACATTCCTTATTTAGAGTATAAATACTTTTGGGACGCCTTTCTGTACTTGGTTTATGTTAATATGTTTTTTGTTTATTTAATATTAGTTATGCGACATCTAAGTAACATTTTATGTTTCTTCTTTCAAGGCGTCTGACGATTTACTATCACTGGGAAACCCATTCGCCGATATGTTTGGGGGTAAGTATTTTAGAAAATTATATTTATGGTATATTTCTATGTATATATACTTAGATGAAATTATATTAATATACAAAAGTTTTATTATCACACCCTAAAGACAGCTGTACACTCGCTCGAGAGCACTCGCACTCGCAGCACGGAGCGCGAGTGAGGAATACCGAGACTCGTTAATAAAACGATAACCGTTATTAAACGTTAGTAATATAAAAATACATATAAGAAAATAATTATGCCTTATCTGTTTTTACAATATGTAGCTGAACTAACGAAATGTTAATAACAGGAAGGTCCAGTCGTAAGATTAGTATGCTTACATCCTGTACAAATTATGATTAGTGGTGTTGGAATTCTGTAATGTACCTAATATGTCTTCTAAATATACTATAGAAAATTTAAATTAAACTATCATTTGTCACTATTGTATACTCAAAACCACAAAAGGTCATCACTCTTTAACGCTACGCCTACACTACGTCATAAATAAACTAAGCAATCGCTTACGGAACTAATGTTGCCAGTCTTTTTAATATTTTACTACTTTAACAGCAGTTTTGACAAATGATAAATATGATCAATAAGGCTCTTACAAATTACAACCTCTACACTGTAAAATACTTGCACATCCCATGCTTACTGGGTACGGTCATAGACAAATATATTATATATCGTCCTTGGTACGGTGTAAGCACAATTGTACACTATTTACTTCTGCATAGAGTTCACACTTCTGCGACGAAAATAGAATGACAATGCAGTACAAAACAATCTAAAAGGATCATATTGCTATTTTACAGTAAATATTCACACTTCAATTGGTTCACTGTCCCTTACACTTCCATATGGCACATAACAATATAGATGAAATTGTTATATTTTAGTTGTGCTCTTTTATTAACGTACCTAAGTATATAAGATAACTGCTAGAAACCGCAAGAAACTTAAAGGGCTGGTCAGGTCAAGTGTTTTAGACATGACAAAAATTCCAAAAAAAAATCATGATTTTTTCATTTTTAATTAAATAATTCATTTTGTGAATTTTAATCGGATAGTCTTTTGAGTTATCTAATTTATTTTAAAGCAATAAAATAAGAAAAATAAAATGAAAGTCAATTAAAAATAACGATTATTTACAACGCGCGGGCACCCCGTCTGTTGACCCGTCCGCGTCAGCTGGGCGATAAGTACCTACGTTAGTCTGCAATATTTTTTGTTTTTTTTGTCATGTCTAAAACACTTGACCTGACCAGCCCTTTAAGTTTCTTGCGGTTTCTAGCAGTCGCCTTATATAGTGTGTAAAAAAACGGAGACCAACATGAGATGTACAATAGTTGTGATGAATATAAACTCTACAGTATCACTGCTGGCAAACCACTGAGTTTGGTCGGTTTCTCTTAGCACACGGCCCTTAGACTTACAGTGCTCAATAAAATTATTGTAGCCTGAACCGACATCCATAAAAACCACACACTGCTAGTAGTAAATCAACCCAACCACCTCCGTACTGCATCGTGATTCACGCCGTGGTTGCTTGTAGCCGCCGCGCCGTCGCCGGCGCAGCCCGCGTGGCCGCAGCCCTCCAACGGGTTCGGCGCGTTCCCACAGCAGCAGCCGGCCAACAACACATTCGTGTCCGAGGCTAACTTCTCTAACGTTTTCAGTAACACTGACAGCACAGGTGAGGCGCTTACGTAGCACGAGGGGTTGCCATTGTTGTTGGTAGAATGGGAACTAACGTTTTGGTAGTTTTTTAAAATTAATTGTGGGGACTTAATTTGGTTTGAACTATTCATAAGAATACAAAATGTTCATACATAATTAAGATAATTTTCTATAATTTTTTATTATTTTATCTTTTTCGCTCTCTTTTTTAAACAATTAGAAATATCTTTCACACGGTTAATAAATTGTAAATCGAACTTGTTTGCATCGATACAGCACAATTTTTTATTTATTTTATTTAACATGGTAACCCCTCAAAATCTTTTATTAATATAATTAAATTAAGAAGTACTATGGTGATGGTTTCGTATTGTATAATTTTCCCGTTTCTAATGTACAATGTAATTTCGCAAGCTGCCGCGGCTAACCCATTTATGGGTATGGGAGATCCCCAACCGATATCCGCTTCCCCAGCCCGCCCCCCACCTCCCGCGATCCCCCCGCAACCCAAGTCAGCCTTCGACGACCTTGAAGACGTAATGCGCATGTCCCTCGGAGGATCGCCCGCCAAACAGTCCAACCAACCGATAACGCAGCAACCCCAACCAATGGCAGCGCAGCCTTTCAGTGACGTCATGTCGATGCCGATGTCTCAGCCAATGATGTTCGGCTCACCCGCGCGACAGCCGATGATGCCGATGGGGCCGATGGGTTCGATATTTAAATTTGAATAGATGGTCGTTTGTTTTTCTTTTTTTCGTTATAGTTGAGCTTGTTTCATAATAGTTAATTTCTCTAATACCCGCATTTGCACAGCGTTTTCTTTTAGTGATTTAGCTTTATGATAGTTTTCACACTAGTTGCAAATCACAATGGATTTTCTGTAAAATAATGATAGTGTATTTAATTTCGTCCTTTGACATTTAACATGTTAATCCATTTAGGATTTTTTTAAATCATCAATCATTCACCATGTTGTTTTCAAATTGTGATGTGAAACATTACATTCATGCTATAAAAAAACAATCATTTCGCATGTCTACTTGTGATTGTTTTTTTTAATAAAATATTAATAGCTTTGTACTTCTGCCTAAAGAAATAACACTAATAGTTAAAACTAGCATATTATGGTGTATATAAAAAATATTCAATTATAACCATTTAATAGGAAAAAATATTTTTATAATTTCTATTTGATAATGTGTGTGGACCCGGGTATGTCCTAAAACTACGACCAGCCACCGGAGGACGGGCCGCAGCGTCCTCTAGCTAAACGGTGACCCGCTGCGATCCCCAAGCCGCCTGCCAAGCGTGGGGATTATGGCAAACCCCCCCCCCCCCCCATGACAGACAATATTTGCCCACGGCCCCCAGTCCCCGGCAGCTCCTTTATCCCTGGCCCAACGGGTAGCTGGTCAGGTAACGGAGGAGCAGGGGGTGCGAAGAATCACCGGCAGTTGCTCGGCTACCCACACACCCACCAACGAACCTTGGCCCTGGCAACACACAACATCCGCACGTTGAGGACCGATGCAAAGATTGTAGAGCTGGAGGAAGAATTGAGCAGATTGCGGTGGGACATCATGGGACTATCAGAAATCCGACGAGAGGGGCAGGATATGGTAGTCCTTGATTCTGGCAACATGCTCTTCTTCCGGGAAGGAGAACGAAAATCCCAGGGTGGTGTTGGGTTTCTCGTCCGCAAGTCCCTTGTTAACAACGTTATCAAGGTCGATAGTGTGTCAGGTAGAGTTGCGTACCTTATACTCAGAATCACCGATCGGTATTCGCTGAAGGTCATACAGGTATATGCACCAACCTCGACACACCCTGACGAAGAAGTAGAGGCTCTGTATGAGGAGATATCTGAAGCCATACATTCCTCCGAAACGTACTTCACCGTTGTTATGGGGGACTTCAATGCAAAGGTAGGCACAAGGAACGGCGATGAGTTGAGAGTGGGGCAATATGGATATGGACAGCGGAACCAAAGGGGCCAACGGTTGGTCGACTTTATGGAGAAGGAGGAACTCTTTTTGATGAACTCTTTCTTCCGGAAGCGACCAACCAGGAAGTGGACGTGGATAAGCCCCGATGGTTCAACCAGAAATGAGATCGACTTCATCATGACGACCAAGAAGCGTATATTCAGTGATGTCTCCGTGATCAGTAGGGTGAAAACCGGTAGCGATCACCGGATTGTTAGAGGCACACTGAATATCAACATCAAGCTCGAGAGGTCACGTCTGGTGAAGTCCACACTCCGTCCTGGCCCTGCCCAGATCCAGAGCCCGGAACACTTTCAACTCGAACTCCAAAATCGCTTCCAGTGCCTAGCCGAGTGCGAAACTGTGGACGAGATCAGCAGCGGGCTTGTGGAAACTGTCCAAGCTGTGGGGTCTAAGTTCTTTAAGACCCCACGCCGGAAAAAGCCTCAAAAGCTCTCAGACGGAACCATTAAGTTAATGGAAGACCGGAAAGAAATGATACTGCAATCTTCAGCTGATATGTCGGAATATGGCAAACTCAATAGACGAATCTCGAAATCTGTGCGACACGACCTGCGCTCCTATAGTGCTAAATGCATTAGAGACGCAATTGCGCGGAACCAAGGCGCCAAAGTGTTCGCAAAGAATTCGTCTATTGGTCAGAGCCAAATGACTAAGCTGAAGATCGAGGACGGCAGTGTCATTTCGTCGAAGCCGGAGATTCTGGGAGAGCTCGAGAGGTTTTATGGACAGTTGTACACCTCAACACAAGAGCCCGCTGTTGGTACAGCTCAGGACACCAGAGCTAAGTTAACCCGACACTATACCGAAGATATCCCTGACATCAGCCTGTATGAGATTAGTATGGCTCTTAAACAGCTTAAAAACAACAAGGCGCCGGGTGATGACGGAATTACCACTGAACTTCTGCGAGCGGGTGGAAAACCGATACTCGTAGTCCTCCAGAAGTTGTTTAATTCCGTCATGCTCGAAGGTACTACGCCAGAAGCATGGCACAGGAGTGCGGTGGTGCTCTTCTTCAAGAAAGGCGATAACACCTTATTGAAGAATTATAGACCCATCTCACTCCTGAGCCATGTGTACAAGCTGTTTTCGAGAGTCATTACGAACCGTCTCGAACGCAGGTTTGACGACTTCCAGCCTCCCGAACAAGCCGGTTTCCGAAAAGGCTTTAGTACCATAGACCACATACATACGCTCCGCCAGATTATACAGAAGACTGAGGAGTATAATCGGCCCTTATGTTTAGCGTTTGTGGACTATGAGAAAGCCTTCGATTCTATCGAAACCTGGGCTGTGTTGCAGTCCCTCCAGCGTTGCCATATCGACTATAGGTATATCGAAGTGTTGAAATGTTTGTATAGAAACGCTACTATGTCGATCCGATTACAAGACGAGAGTACGAAACCAATCCAATTGCAGAAAGGTGTGAGACAGGGAGACGTCATATCTCCGAAACTGTTCACAAATGCGTTGGAGGACGTTTTCAAGCTCTTGAATTGGAACGGATTCGGCATCAACATTAATGGCGAATACATCACTCACCTTCGTTTTGCCGATGATATAGTCATAATGGCGGAGTCGCTGGAGAACCTCAACACCATGCTCAGCGACCTCAATATCGTATCCCAACAGGTGGGTCTTAAAATGAACATGGACAAGACGAAGATCATGTCGAATGTCCATGTTGAACCCGTACCGGTAATTGTTGGGAGCGATACTATCGAAGTTGTCGACCACTACACCTACTTAGGACAGATTGTCCAGTTAGGTAGGTCCAACCTCGACAAAGAGGTCGCCCGGAGAATCCAACTCGGATGGGCAGCGTTCGGGAAATTACGAGATATCTTTGCATCGAAGATTCCGCAGTGCCTAAAGACAAAGGTCTTTAACCAATGTGTGTTGCCGGTGATGACATATGGCACCGAAACGTGGTCCTTAACTGTTGGCCTTTTAGAAAAGCTCAGAGTCACACAGCGAGCAATGGAGAGAGCTATGCTCGGAGTTTCTTTGCGCGATAGAATCCGAAACGAGGATATTCGCCAAAGAACCGGAGTTGCCGACATAGCTCGTAAGATTTGCAAGCTGAAGTGGCAATGGGCAGGCCACATCGCTCGACGAACCGACAACCGTTGGGGAAGAAAGGTTCTCGAGTGGAGACCACGCACTGGAAGACGCAGTGTTGGTAGGCCTCCCACTAGGTGGACCGACGACATCGTGAGAGTCGCAGGCAACCGGTGGATGCGAGTGGCGAGTTGTCGGTCAGGATGGAGGTCAAAGGGGGAGGCCTATGTTCAGCAGTGGACGTCTTCAGGCTGGTGATGATGATGAATGTGATAAATACTTTCAAGACGTGATGATAACGTAAAAATGTCGAGCAAAGCAAGAGAGAGAATTATGTTAAAGTTTTTGTTTCTCATTCACACTACACTCGGTCACTTGACTGGGTACCTCAAAATCAACTTAAAACATTAACGAATTCAACATAAAGGATGAGGAACGCAAAATGAACTTTAAACATGTGACGAATTGAGTGTAATTTAGCAGGGCAACAGCAGCAGCAGCAGCCTGGCAAAGTGCTGACGGGCGACCTGGATTCCTCCCTGGCACAGCTGGCGAACAACCTCTCCATCAACAAAACCGCTACCGCTCCAAAGTATGTGGACTTTCATATTGCACACGTATGTAGGAGAGTTTTGAATGGCAACGTGGACGTTTGAATGTATGTTGTCACATTATTATTATTATTATTGTTATTATGTTACTTATAAATAATATTTAAAAAAAAGTAATATTGCAGCTGTTTTTGATTGGTAGTATTGCCAGCATACAAAAATGTGTCTTGGTCAGTTTATACGAAAATTATATCTAAATTAATTATAATCTAAAAATAATTCGAAAGCAATTTTTTTTGTTAACCTACTGCCAACGACAGCGTGTTAAAAATATCATTAGTTTCCGACCTTATATTATTAGAATAAATATAGAATAAAGTTCAAAGTTTACGATGGAAATATATTCTATTTCCTGTTAAAGGATTAATTTGTCTAAATCTTCCTTTGTCCTCAAATTACTTACTTTGTATTTTTAGTCCGTCTAATAAGAAACGCATCTATGGTTTTCGCAAATCTTTATCTTGTGTGTGCCATCTGCAATTTTAAATATTGAGTCAATTTAATCTCCACTTTATTCCAAAGCCGGTAAAAAGTTATTCTTAATTAATTGGATTTATTTGTTTACGCTTATAAATAACCATGTATTAAATAAATGTGGAACTGTAGAGGTTACCCCTTTGTAAAAATTACATTGTATTGTTTATAATAATAATTTGACAACATACAACACGTAAATAATAACGTTTTGTTATTCAAAACTTTCTTTTTAGCGTTAATTAGAATTGAAGTGTTGATACTCGCTTGATTTTTACTAGAGTATAATTTATTCACAAAACCATATTTTTTCAATTAAATTTATTTATCTCGATTTTGTAGTTACAGGCCAGTGCTACACAATGTAGGGATTTGTGTGAAGTTCTTGTTTCAAATGACTGTCACAAATCTTTACTCAAGAACAGATCGAACTTGAGTATTTTTCTGTAATACGGGTCTTACTTTCAGATTAAACTATGAAAAATTACGTGTCGTATTTTCTGATCGTAATTAAAATTACATTATAACTTTTTGGGCTTTATATTACCAAAATATTGGGCTTTATATTACCAAAATAGTCAATAGACTAACTGTTGAATAGGTCTATTGATACAAACTATAGCCGCCGCGTCTTGTTACCTATAAATTTAATTTTATCTTTTACTGTTTAGAGAATAATTCATAATTATACAAGCCTGCTTATTACAAAAAATAAATATTATTTATATTTTAATCTGGAAAGTTTCAGTACTATGTAAAGTGAAGTGTCCGTGGAATCATTTAGTTTGCTAGTTTAATTATTTTATCATAACATTTTGTGAGTTTTTTTTTACTCGCCAATCACGTTGGTTTTGAAAGTGAGTAAAACTAGACAACACAATTGAAATGGGATCATACGGCAAGATTATTGGTATCAAAGGAAATAGTACCTATAAACACCTACCCAAGCTTTTTAAAAATGTAGTTATCCTTATTTTTTTACACACGCGTACTCAGCACACACCCTACACAAAATTAGGTTAAATGAACACCTAGATTTTTTTCTACTCTGCTCAAACTGTCAAAAACCCTGAGGTTGGTTTAGAAACAAAAAAAATATTAAAAATATCCTAGGTAAGTATATCGAAGCAAATAAACTAAACTCCAAAAATTGAGTTGAAAATCGTTTATTTTACATAAAATGTGAAAATACAGTGTGCAGTGACTCAGACACTGGCACACAAAGTTTTAGTTACTTATAAACATAATTTGTGCAACAACAAAGTTGTTTAAAACGATATTTTAAACAAATGTATTTTGGTAACCTAACTAATTTCAAAACCGTCCATGGTCTTCGCGAATCTCTCAGGGTTTTTGTGGCATTGTACATAATACAGAGCCATTAGCCATCACGTTTACACGCTATTAACCCGTCGATACAATATTGTAGCTTTTTTGATGCTATCTTGTATGGCTACATTCCAGTAGATTATAGCTTACCACAGCAATTTTGTGTTTTTGGGATCCTTTATAAATAATAGCAGATCTCTAGCAATGGCAGATATCCGGGCCTGCACTCCTCTTCAGTCATGGAGGAAAATTATTAGTTTGACTAGTGGTAAATGCGTTACGCATAGGTAAGTGTATTCTATTCTAGCCGTGGCTGGAGCGACCAGGTTACGTGTAACTTAAATTACATTTGAAAAAGACGACTTGCTTGTTTCAAAATAAAATAATAGCTTATGACAGCAAAATTGTAATAAAAAAACAATTTGTGATACTCCCTCTTCTTTTCTCTCCGCTCCTGTGGACAGGCAGCAAAAGAGGAATATCACAAATGGTCCTTTCATTAACATTTTGCTTTCAATAGCTTTAATTATATTGCAACTTAATGAAGTCGTGTTTTCAAGTGCAATTTAAGTTACACGTCGTTCCAAACCTTGACCATTATTTTTCGAAAGTTAAATCAGACAGTTGAAGTAATTTTTAAATTATAAACAAAACATTTAGACTTGAATTAACGCCAACTACCTTAAAGGCATACTACGCATACAATCTCTAATATTTTGTATTTTAAAATTTCATATAATACATATTTGGACAATAAACGTAGCTACGTACAATATTCAAGTACAAAACAAACGCTCCCGCGTTTCGTACGTATTGTGTTTTCGGCGTTCCCCAATCTTGCCGTACGAGCTCGCCGCCCGCATGTCTGATACCTGCCTACCGTGTGGTAGACCGATGCAGTGGAACTCGCCGAAGAACGCGACCAAGCCCGCCGCCGGCTGGAGCCCGCAGCCGATGCAGGCCACCACGGGCGCCGGCTACAGGCCCATGGTAAGGATGACACGACACGTTCCACTAGAGAGCTCCGCACTACTTAACGATCACATGTAGATTTTGTCCTTTCAATTAGAACTGACACCAGCCGTTTTTTTAGAAACCGGTTTTAAGCTGGTACCGGTTTTCCGCTCGTACCGGTTTTCGACTAGTACCGGTTTCGGTTCTGTTTGCAAATTGTAGTATACAGTCGCTGTTGAACTTTTCGTAGCAGAATTGTGGCGTTCATAATGCATTGCGAGTTATATAATTTTGATTTTTATTACTTATTTAAGCAGGTAGATGTTACTTTCCGTTTACTTGATCCTTTTCCGTACCATTAGCAATATTATAGCATCATCACCAGCTATCTGGTGGTTTTCAAAACGTACTTTAAATAAATGTATGTTATGTTATGAAATGTAAGTATGTTTTTTTTGGATCGTTAAGTGTTAAGTATATTTCGGTATGTTCCGGTACTCTATGAACAAAGCATTATGAACGTCAAATGTATTATACGAACCGTCCCGTTTTATAGTAGGTAGGTACGAACAAGCACAGTATTTAGTAGAACTCCTGAGCTCCTCTCAAGCCCTAATTTCCGTGGTGCTGGTGAAATTTCGAAAACAGTAGGATAACTATTTATTTTAACATAATGTTTAATCTATTTAAAATGTTGTCGCAAGGCTTTCTTGTAAATAAAACACTAATAAGCTTTATTACCTCCTTAGACAAAGCAGTAAAAATACAGTGCCAAAGTAAAGTAAAACATTCTCAAAGTATCCATTCATTTTTGAAGATGTTGTTCAGTATGGTTACAAAACGGAACTCTCTTGTGGAACACATTTTCATGTGCCTCTGAAATTAGGAATCTAACGGTGCGTCACACACCCACACACCTTCCGCCCTGCTTTGTCTATGTTGCATATTGCGATGTATTTTTCGCTAGCAACTATCTTTTACGCTACATTCGTTCCTGATCCTAAGAACTTAGAGCTCAATTTCTTTTGCCACAATTTTTTTTTTACTTTGTGCATAATTTTTTTCTGTTTTCCCCGTAGCATGCCAGCATTGTTTTGCGTTTTTCAGGGTCCTGGCATGACTCTCCCGCCAATGCCTCACACTTTGCCCCATACATACCACCCTCCACATTATGTTATGGTAAGTTGCTGGTATATATTTCTTTTCTTTTATTTTTCTTTCGCTTAGTTATTTAGTTTTTTTTTACCTGGTTTACCTCCTTTGGCTTTGCTTTAGGATCCCAATCTGCAATAGCAACAGACACTATAATTTATTTTTATTTTTGAGTGCAATGGGTAAAATGGTTCTTAAGTTTTCCGAACCGGTGTCTTCGATAAGGTAAAGTAAGTGAATGAGATGTTGTGTGTTACTTTGTGCATGAACGAATGACTGCTGTACGCATGCTAGAACATTCTGTGTGAGACTAGTGCTACTGTGTTATCATTCATACCATGTTATACAGCTAATTGAAGCTTGGCACAAATGACGAATTTTTTGTTAATATTTATGGTGTTTCTGGAGCACAAAAATGTGTCACCTTTTAAAATAAGATTAAATTATGATTCCGATGCTCAACTCAATGAATAGACTGGAACTGTAGTTTTGTCAAGCAATACATTTTATTAAATGTGCTTGGTGTTATAAAGACTAATCCCATGTTTTAGTTTCTTTATTTACTTATCTAATAAATAAATTACTAATACAATAATAATTAATTTATGAACATTTGTTTGACAAAATCGCTTGTTCATATAATTTTTTAGTTGCCTAAAGGTACATTTTTCAAAGTTCCGAAAATGTGTCTTAACTTCTTACGTTTTCTTGTTTTTAATTTCTTTTACATGGACAGTTTACCACGACATAGAAAATCAACCTTAAGTTTTCAATGAAATGACAAAATAAAAACATGTCATTTCATTACGTGTGTGCTATGCTCAAGTGGCAAACCCGACCTTAAAGTAAGACGAGTAACGTTCCAATTGCAGCAACAGCCAAGCCTGGTAATGGGGATGCAGGGAGCGCCCATAATGGCCATGGGAATGGCGCCGCCCATGCGACCGGCAGTCCCACCGCAGCCCACCAACAACCAGTTTAGTTAAACACGATCACACACAACTGCCACACTCTGACCTGAATGCTTTAAACCTTGAAACGCTGGGATATTCCTTTAAAATGTTTTACAAGTAAACCCTCTAGCCTCTCTGTCGTCCTATAATCTAAATAATGATAAATAAATGAAATCAGTACTCGAAATGTGTTTGTTGATTACGACTCTGTAGTTTGCAAAATAGTTTTATGGAATAATGAATGTTACAATATCGACAATTTAATATTTGCTTTAAAATCTTTATTGAGCCTAATACAGTTGCTAATGTCTTAATATTACGCGACGTAATTACGCTTAAGTGGAAACAAAGTAAGAAGCATGTCAAAAGATCATTTTGAATATCTCCAGTTAAATTTTAAAACTATATTGATGTCTATTAGCGCGATTAGTTTGTACAAAGGAGAATGCATTCGGGTCGTATTTCAAATGTGAAAACACTTCGAAGTTACCGCAAATTTCTACGTTAGGAGTTTGATGCGATCATCTACCTGACCCTTTTCTAGAATAATCTGATGCGAAATCTTGAATAGCTAGGCATTATTCGCCTGTGACAATGTATTTTGGGCTATTAAGTTTTTTTACTGTAACTGTAGTCAAACTAGACGTGTTACATAGTTCCTTGCAGTAGTTGGTATCATTATTGAGTATGCCATAATAATATTTTATATTTTAATAAAGTCATAATTAAATCGGTTTACTAAATTAGCTTATTCATATTTTTTTCGATAAAATTTACAATAATTAATATATCGGTGACATGTTATTTAATGTAATGATCATGTTTATAATACATTTGTAATACAAATTGTTTTAAATGGTTATAATTTAAAGGAAATTTTCTTATGAGAATGGTGCGTATTTATTTTAGATTTTCTTTTCAAAATTCAGTCGACATCACATTCCATAATTTGTACAAAAAATATATTATTTATTTTTAGCTACAGATTAAAATTAAACATGATAGTGAAACTATGTTGTAACTTTTATTCCTACCTCTAGGGCACAGTCAGCATTTGTGGTTTGGAATTGAAGTGGAAATCTAGTTCTGTCTTAAGTTCGTTACAATTATCTAGCTACTGCGTAGACTTCACATCATACCTATATTATGAATTATGATAGTTATTAGGGATAACGATGTATGAAATATAATAATGTGTATGTGTATAAAATGAAATTTTGCATATTTTAGTCAATCGTTGGTGGAACACAATATAAGTCATTTTTCAACTGATTGCGTCCCGGCGTTCTTTCCAAGATCATATTGGCATAACAAAGCAGTTCGAACACCACCGCAGGTACTTTCATGAAATGTTATTTACGTAGCCAAATGTAGTCGTATCTGAAAATGTATCTGTCGAACATCAACCACATGCAATTGTTAACAAATTAAGGTGTTACGGTAGTCTGTTGTGAATAGTATGAGGTGCTTAGCTTCTGTATGTTGGGTTCCCAAACACACTCAACATCGAAATGAGATCGGTTGGCCTCGTAAATTGAAAGATGTACAGAACCGATTTGTAATTGCCAAAATGTTTGGGAGTCTTGGTTATTAATATATCACCTTACCTATGTAATCGTAACTGTTATCAGCAATACTTTGTGCAAATGTTTTGTTTTGTTTGTGCTAAAAGCCAACTAAATACTTATTTCTTGTGATATCTATCTTTTCATTTGAAAGACTGTGGGTTAATTTTCAAAGTATTACAAAAAGCTTTATTAAAAAAACTTGATAACGTATTTAGACCCTTTGGACAAAGTATTGTACTTATGTAGTGTTGCTATCATTAAAAATTATGGTTTTATGATTACTGTTTTATAATTTATTAGATGGCAACACTCAATGTTGCTGCATTATTAATCAAAATGTTATAGGGAATTTATTGTATTCACTGAACGTAAAATATATTGTGTAGTTGTATATGTACACTTTATCGTAGACTAAATAATAATAAATAAAACGATTTAGTACAGTTCAAATTCTTGCAGGTCGACTAAATAGTGTTGTAAATAATTAAAATCAAATAGTTTTTACACAGTGCATATAGCTGGTATAATAATTAATATTATGTTACATTCGACTCTAAGAGACACTCTAAAGCAATTTGACAAATGCATTTAATTCACACAGCAACAAAAAATCTTAATCGAATATTTGCAAAATTATCAATCAAATCTGTCTCTTAATGTCGATAAAGTAGCCTTATGTTTGTGTATCTTTAATTTAACATTAATGCTGGTTTGAGAATTCAAATTAATGATATATGATATCATTTACAATTTTTTGAGATCTGTTGATGTAGAAAATTTTATGCAGTTATGTAATACTAGTATTTATTGTGCAATATTTTTATTATTTCTCTGGAGTAACTGTTTGTTAAAGTCAAATTGTTTTGAAGTAAAGACAGACACTTCATTCATCCCAGTATCTTTTTCTTACCAGTTAGCCATACTGTACTTTTCGATTAAAGCTGTGATGAGTGGTCGCTTCGACTGATTTGTTTGAGATAATAGGGTATTCTTTTAGACTACTCTAAGTTTTGCTTTATAAGGGAAAATACTACACCCTGAATTTTTAGTACTCATAGTCAGCTTTGAAATTTTTAAGTTGTATATTTTATGAATTTTTTATCAATGTAATGTAGCAATTCATTTTGTTTTTTATGTAAATATTCCCTGCTATGTTATTTACTAGATCTATCACTCCTTTAGAAATTTGATTTATTTTATTTATGAAGAGAATAAACAATTACAATTATTTTCGATTTTTATTTATTTTTCTATTTACCTTTTTTGTAAATTTTATTCGAGGGTCCACTATTAAACGCATGTATGGATCAAATAAATCACGTAGTTTTTTATGAGTTGTAGATTTGTAGTTTTAATTTCCAAAGTCAAGTAGCCATAAATGTTAGTGTGTTAAAAATAATTATTTTTGTGTAACAAGTACCTATACATTGTGAATGTCTATTGACCTCTCTTAAATCCAATGACAATACTATCACAAACTAATTATGGCCTGTGTGTTATCAAATATTTAAAATAACCTAAGAATTAAAATAATTGCACACTGGTCTGTGTCTAAGAGGGAAATATATCGACATCATTATTAGTAACAAATACTTCTTAGGACAGATCTAGTCGTAAAGCTAGCGGTATATTCTAATAATCACAGTATTATAGTAGCACTATTTCAAAATAGGTGTCTATCAGAGAATATTGTATAGCTGTTAAAATATTAGTAGTATGTATTTATCTACTTTCTTCGAAGCATTTGGTTTATCAGTAAGTGCCAGTGCCTGAATATAAAAATATGAATAATGCACGCTTATTGAAAATATTTTTTTAGAGAAGTGTCTAAATCCAATCTACATAATTATCTACGATTGTTCAGTATAAGCTTGTGTAATAATAATATAAACTGGCACTTATTAATGAACCAAACGCAATATTGAAAATAATAGTATATTTTTGTTAGGAGTGGACTGTTTTCTGTCCTTGTAGCTGTTCTGAAATCCATTTCTAATGTTTCTTAAATTTTTTTGGTCAGAAAACACTCCTGCAGTAAAGCTTTCAAAGTGTATCTTGTTGGGCCGCAGATAGTAGCGGTTGATTTATTACAAATATAATAAAAGTAAAGTTTAAATTGTGGTTTTATTTTATGAGATCCTATTTTTTACATACCTTACCTAACTTCTAATTTACTAATAATATTTTGTTACTGGTACAGATGCCAGCAGATCAAACCTACTACAATATCGCAAATTTCTACAATAGATTTTGAACTTTAGCGGTTGGTAATAAGGGTCAATATCAGTTCGAAAAATTTGACAGTTTTGTATAAAACCTTTAGAACCAATTTGATCTGCTGGCATGTGTACCACCTGCATCTAGTAGTGGTTAGACTAACAGTTACTGAACCCGAGGTCCCGGGTTCGATTCCTAAGGCTTGTTTCAAGTCCGCCTGACTAGCTACAATAATTTTATCCAAATATGTTTTTATAACATTAATGTTAAGTACTTGAAAGCATTGTTGGCAGTTAAGAGATAAGATAGCCAGTTCCTTAGTAGTTGAAGAATCTGGCTAAAGAAAGTGGCCATCTCAACACCTTACATCTCTAAAACTAGACTGCCATAACTAGTTCCAAAAACAATTTAACTACCTCTGTCCCCATATACAATAAGTGGCAAACATAGACAGGGATCAGCCTGTCTAATTGTACGTGCACTTGCTGTGTTCTTTTTTACTATAGCCTGAACGCAACCGCTGTACCGCGCCTTAGGTATGCGCGGGTGGTGGGGGGAGCGGGAAGTAAAGAGCATGAACTCACATGAGATTCGTAGTGTCAGACAGATCTTACGATATCGAAGCACAGTTTATTGAAGCTTTATATTTACGAGTATAATTACATCCAATCCGTTTTTGTCCAGTATGATTTTTATATAAGTACAATTAAAGAACCAATATAAATGAAATAAATCTTTAATTCTTGGAAATATATAATATAAACTTTCTTTATTTGCTTTCCTTTTCTTAAAATATTCGGCCACTTTAAAAATGACAGTCTTGATTATCGCGAGATAATTCACGACCCATTTTTAGATATTTTATCTCATGTGCGTCTGACACTGACGGCAGAATGACAAAATGAAGCAACTTTTGGGGGTTAAGTTGCTCGCGTCCGTAGGTTTACCCTTGAGACCCTACACGTGACCCCTGGGTGGTGCTAAATGAGTGACACCAACTGAGTGGTAGAGCCACGCTGCGTTGCAGCACGCATTGGGTCGGCTCGCCCGGCGTAATACCAACCCCCTCACGAATTTTCGGCGTGAAACAATGGCACTCTGTGCTGTTGTGTTTCGCCCGGCGAGTGAGGGTTCCGGAGACCCCTCCCCCCCCCTCACAATTGATATGGCAGCGAACTTTAATCTAGATTTACCCCAGGGGGGTACCGACACGTCCGGTGTCGGAGAATCCCCCCCTGAGCGTTCTCGCTCAGGCTGCCCTACGTATTCTGGGGAGGGCAAAAGTCCGCTCGTGCCAAGGCATGCTGCAGGCAGGAGAAAGGCAAGACAATTGGCACCCCCTCCTACGCTTCGCGTGGACTTCTGCAATTCAGAAGAATCCACTCTAACTTGAGCGCCGCCCATTACCACCTCGAGACGGCGAAACCGGCCTTGCTCTTCCTCACCGAGACGCAGATATCCCCCCCTCCTGACATCTCGTACTTGCGCTACCCGGGATACAACCTGGAACATGCATTTGTGCCACGAGCCGGTGTTTGTGCCTATGTCATGGAGGATATGTGCGTTCGTCGCCTTGGCAATCTTGAAGATAGGGACCTCTTCATCTAATGGCTGCACGTCGACTGCGGACGTCATCCTCGCGTCTACGCGTGCCTGTATAGGTCCCACAGCGGTAACATCGGAACTGACCAACTTATCGAGACCGTCCAAACAGCGACAGACTCCCTTCTCCAACGGATCCCCTCGGCCGAGATTGTGGTATTGGGAGACTTCAATGCCCACCACGTCGAATGGCTTGGTTCACGCACAACTGACCACGCGGGTAGAGCCGTTCATGACTTCGCTTTGGCCTACAGTCTGTCCCAATTGGTAACCGAGCCAACACGGGTTCCAGATGTGGAGGGCCATGCACCTTCTTTATTGGACCTTCTGCTGACCTCGCACCCAGACGGCTATCAAGTTTCTGTTGATGCACCACTAGGCTCATCAGACCACGTCTGATTCGCAGAACTGTGCCTCTCACAGAAACTTCAAAACCGCAACCAGCGGCTAGCCGTCGAGTCTGGCATTATAGGTCAGCGGACTGGGATGGGATGCGAAGCTTCTTTGCGTCCTACCCGTGGTGGCGAGTTTGCTTCTCGCTGGATGATCCTGATGTCGCCGCTGACTCTGTCGTTGATGTGATACTGCAGGGAATGGAACTTTTCATTCCAAACTCTGTGGTTCCCATTGGCGTCAAGTCCCAACCATGGTTTGGTCGTTGCTGCAAAATGGCGTCTCGCCAAAAGCGACAACATTACCAAGCCTGGGATAAGCCGATCTCTTGGGCTCTCTTTTCGCATCAAACTCGACCTTGGACGATGGGGAAAACTCTCCACCAACCATACCGCATTGCGCTTGTACAATGCCAAACGTTCAGTTCCTGCAAAGGTCAGTTCGTAAGGCTCTTTTTTCCCTTGATATCCATAAGGCGAGTGGGCCTGATGCAGTTCCACCCATTGTGCTTCGGACGTGTGCTCCTGAATTGGCACCCGCCTTTTCCAGCTCTCTTACACCACTGGCGTCGTCCCGAGCTCTTGGAAGACAGCCCTTGTCCACCCGATTCCAAAAAAAGGCGATCGCTCAGATCCGTCCAACTACAGGCCAATAGTTATTACCTCTTTACTCTCCAAAGTAATGGAGTCCATTATAAACCGCCAGCTCTTAAGGTACCTAGAAGAGAACCAGCTACTAAGTGATCGCCAGTATGGTTTTCGTCGCGGTCGATCGGCTGGTGATCTTTTAGTGTACCTTACTCACCGATGGGCGGAGGCAGTCGAGAGTAAAGGGGAGGCACTGGCAGTTAGCTTGGACGTAGCGAAAGCTTTTGACAGGGTATGGCACAGGGCTCTTCTCTCTAAACTTCCATCATACGGGGTCCTGAGAAATTGTGTTCATGGGTTGCCAGCTTTCTTACTGGGCGTAGCATCAGAGTCGCAGTCGAGGGTTCGTGCTCCGACATGAAGCCCGTGAATGCTGGAGTCACGCAGGGGTGTCGTGTGTTGTCCCCTACTCTGTTTCTTCTGCATATCAATGACATGCTGCATAACAACAGCATTCATTAATGAATGCATAGCAATTGCTATGCAGACGACAGTACTGGGGATACGCTCTACACCGGGCGAGCTAACATTTCTCTGGAAAGCGTCATCGAGAGCCGGAATAAACTTGTGACTGACACCGAGAACATGTTAAGTCATGTCTCGGATTGGGGCCGACATAACGTAGTCCGCTTTAACCCCTCCAAAACACAAGTTTGCGCATTTACCGCGAAAAAACATCCCTTCGTCGTACCTCTGAACTTTGAGGGAGCTCCCCTTGATACCAATCCGATTATTGGAATCCTTAGCGTCGATATTTCGAGTGACGTTCAGTTTCGTGGTCATTTGGAAGGTAAAGCTAAATTAGCTTCGAAAAAGCTGGGTGTGCTTAATAGAGCGGGTCAGTATTTCACGCCGGCCCCACCGTTTACAACTGTATAAAGCACAGGTCAGGCCGCATATGGAATACTGCTCCCATCTCTGGGCTGGAGCACCCCAATACCCACTCCTTCCATTTGACTGCATTCAACGCTGAGCTGCTTGAATTGTCGGCGACGTGGTTATTTCAGGTCGGCTCGATCAACTGGCTCTTCGGAGAGACGTTGCGTCTCTTTGTATATTGTACCGTATATATCATGGGGAGTGTTCTGATGAATTGTTCAGCTTGATCCCTGCCGCTAATTTCCTTCACCGCACCACGCAACCGACTGTCATTCCATCCACATCACCTTGATGGATGGCGGTCTACTATTACTGTGCGATTTTCAAGAAATTTCTTGCCTCGAACTACAGTGTTGTGGAACCAGCTCTCGGCGGCGGTATTTCCAGACCGTTACGACTTAGGGATCTTCAAGAAACGAGCCTATTCCACAGACATGCCTATTCCACAGACATGCCTATTCCTTCCTTAAAGGCCGGCAACGCGCCTGCGATTCCTCTGGTTTTGCGGGTGTCCATGGGCGGCGGTGATTACTTTCCATCAGGGGCCCAAGTCTGCTAATTTACGAATGGCATAATTGAATCGCATTAATTGTATCGCATTGTAATTGTTTAACACATTTGGTATTCTTAAATGAGTAAGAGAATACCAAATGTGTCAAACAATTACAATGCGATCCAATTGCGATTCAATTATGCCATTCGTAAATTAGCAGACTTGGGCCCCTGGTGACCCGCTTGCTCGTTTGCCTCCTTCTGCTATATAAAAAAAAACTGTTTTGCCGCCCCGCCTCGCCGCTCGCATACCCAAGGCGTGGTACAGCGGTAGCGGTCAGACTGTAGCAATTTTATTGACACAGTAAAGTACACAACACAATAGACTGGGGGTTAAGCTTATGCGCCTACCAGACTGTTGTAAACCGAAGTTTTCAACAGTGTGGTTAGTTGTTTGCGACGAAATTTCGGTTGACCTTTACTGCGGGCGCGCGTTGAAAACTACTAGGGCGGTCCGCTGTGTGGACGTTTGTTATAAACCACGCAAGCAGTGTTGACACTGCCTCTCTAACAAATTCCACACACACGTCTTATCAATTACACACAAACCGCAGCGCTTAGTTTACAGACTAAATAATATCTTCAACCTAAATACAACGTGGTTACTAAAAAAAATCCAAGTTCGTATATATTAATGTACGTACAGAGCGGTATCTTTTTACATCTTTAAAAGGTCATATTTAGCTACTAAAGATATAAAATTAATCGCGTTTTTTCCAGCAAATGGATCAAATTATTTAAAGAAAATAATGCTAAAAAAGCAGGATCCTACTAAAAATGGCAACACTGCTTGTGACGGCAAACATCAACGGCGGTTGTAAACCAAGTGGAAACCTTGTTTACAACAGTCTGGTAGGCGCTCGTGTGCCAGTTGTCTATGCCCTCTGTTTGTAGCTCATGCCGCCACTACACAGTCGGCGAGGTTCGCCGATCGTGAGTTCGTCTATATTCGCCTCCATCACCGGCACGGTCATCGTGCAAGCGTCTATACATTCGTCTGCTGTAGTTGTAGTAGTCGTCGAACGGCAAGCGTACAAGATGGACGTGGAGTGTGTTGCTGCTGCTACCATATATATTTAATAGCGGCATAGAACCATCATGTCAAAGTGGTTCAACGAAAATTTGTGAAAAAAAATGCTTTTGCGGTCCTTATTGCCTGTCTCATACATACCTACATATAATCACTATTATCCCCAAAGGGTTAGTTAGAGACTAGGAAATGAGGACCGCAAAAGCAGCCCTCTGCTATAGTCCACTTTTCACCAAATAGCGACTGCACATGTACTCAGCGTGACAGGTGGTGGGTGAGCCCATCGCAGATCTATGCTGTCTAATGTATATGCAGTCTTTAGTCCGTTAGTCGCCTTTTACGACTCAAGGGAAGAGAGGGGGCGGTAGTATTCTTTCACCGCTACGCGACACAGTATAATAGTCGTAATTGTATGTATGAAATCATTATGTACTGAACCTGCAGTTGAGTTTGCTTGAAACATTGTTCCTACTAAATAAAAGGTGAATTAGGAAGTTCCTGGGTATAAAAAATCTAATTATTTAATAATATTAGGTAGGTGCTAGCTAAAACGGGTAGTTTATCTATTTTCTGAATGAAAGGTTTCTCTTTTGAACTACACCTATTTTATGAACTTGAAAGTCTCTTTATTAAACCACCCACTAGCCATTTTAGTGCGTAGTTTTAAGTGGGTAAATTATGGACGCACGTGTGCAACGCTTCACTGCCTAAAGGCAAATAAATGTTCGGCGATTATGTGGGCACCTCCGCAAACACCCGGCGCGAATCCCTTTGATGCGTGCCCGAAAAACCGACAATTCACGGGTCGGTAGGCGAATGCAGACGAATGCGGCGAGTATGCCCTCCACACAATCGCCGAACTCAGACGAATACGGGCATTCGTCTGAGTTCGGTGCTAGAGTATATTGTTCTGTGGTTCGGTGAGTGTGAAGAGGAGCCATTTCCGACAGTATTACCTTTATCTATGAGGAGCCATCAGAACAGTAACATTGTTCTGAGGTTTGTAGCATGGTCATTATGTCAATAGTTTAATTAGCTCGTTTGTAGTGTTGTACCCATAGTTGAAATTGGTATCATTTATTGAGTTTATGGTATCATCCGTATCCCAGAATTTTAGTCTGTCTATGGTTTTTAATTTGACAGAGGCGCTCTAAGAATAGAGGTTACCGAACTTTAGTGTATTATAATTAACTCGCTGATTTATTTAAAAATTTGCTAAAAAAGTAGAAAACGTCAATAGTAAATTAGTGGATAAATTTACAGATACTTGAGGATGGATATCTCTAGTCCCTACCACAGAATAAATAATTTAATGAAGAATCAATAAATGTAACGTGATGTTACATACATTAGCTCTGTAGAGTTTATAATTACCAATTTTAGCGTTTGCTAATCGAAAGACATTCTGTTCACTTTTGGAAGTTCTTCTAAAAATAAGTAGGCCACACCTAGCCTATTTGGGAGAATTTTTGTACCTTTTGTTATGGCAACATTGCCACTTTTGAATTGGTTCGAGTTCGTTTTGGAGGTATTTTAGTTCGCGTTCGCGCGCTAAATAAGTCGCTAATTTTCGAAATATTCCTAATCATTGCATATAAAAGTGAAATTCACCAATGAAATCCGTCGCCAGTTGGTTATTCGTCGTTTAAGTTATCGCGGTTACCAAGATTGTGTCACAGCCTCATTACAAGGAACACGTGGAAAAGGGGGTTATCGCATTTCGAGGTATTTAAGCTGATCTGACGGGTAAGTGGCCACGAAATCCTTGACGTGACGCTCAAGACTCGTCGGCGATCAGCCCTGGACCTCAAGACAGAGACCTGCAGTTCTAAAGGTGAATGCGGTGAAACAATCTATACATAACATAATTTTGTTGTCGTCATATTTCTCGAGTATATTTTTCGTTTTACTTTTACTTTTCGTATTTACAGTCCATTACAAAACACATTCAATCAATCTAGGTATTTCTTTACTTTACGTAGTTTTGCCACTTGTCTAAGCCTTCTGAGGAAGAAGGATTAATATTCCTTTCTCTTTCAACGTAGCCAAACATTTGGATAAAATAATATTTTGTGAACGATACCCTCGTGAATTATTCTACTGGCAACATTTAATCAATCGATGACAGCGACGGATTTTCAGATCGCAGTCGCACTGACGACATTTTGTCAATAAATTAGTTTTTTCTCGAAACCAAGTAACTTTGTGATAGTAAATAGTGTTAAATACGCCACGAAGATGGCAGACAATGAACAGAAAGCAATGCAATTGATGGCGGAGGCCGAGAAAAAGTTAAGCTCATCAAAAACCTTCCTCGGTTCACTTTTTGGGTGAGGACAATGCCTTTCTTATTATTTTGTTGATTTAATTTCCCTACTCTATTGTGATATTATTTATATTTCCCTTGTGAAATTTCGTTAGAGAGGAGGTAAAAAGTTTTCCCGATGAAAATTCTGATGAAATATCTAAATCTCCACTGAGTGGCACTCAGTAGGCATTACTCAGAGAATTACTCAAGAAGACACTAATTGAACATGAAGTCACGAATTGGGTCTTGTTAAAATAATGTTTTTGCACACTTAAGAAACGGTTTAGTCCGTGAAAGCACAGTAAATTGATTTAAAAAAATTCTTTACTTATTTTCCACTAAGAAATATTTACTTATTTAATTTAACCTCAATGTTTGCACGTAATTTACTCCACTCTACTCCTTTTCTATTAAAGTTTTTTCTAAGTTAGGGAATTTGAATCCTTGTCACCAAATGAAAACTTTCACTTTTATGCAGCCTTGTGAGCACTAATTAAGATTACAATTCCAATAGTTTTTGATACAGCGACTGTGCCATGTATCAAAATACAGTAATGAATCATTACTAATCAGTGATTAATCTAAAATGTTGTTGTATGTACAACATAAGTTGCACCTTAAATAATATAAAATCAATTGAAGATAGGCATTTGAATGAGGACATTGCTTTGCTATGTTATGCTTGATCTGTGGCACATACCACATTTCATAATCTGGCTGACAGATCATCCAACTTATATTACGAGACATGTCCTGGAATTCCTTTTTTTATTTTACCTTATGTATTTTCCTCGTTGTCACATTTAATATTAATACAGCACAGATTGCTAATGCAAAAAAATGATAAAGTTATTGGAACAGTAATATTTGTAGTCTAACAATGCATCAATTGTTACTTTTACATGTACGTACTCATAATCACAACTATTATCTCCGAAGGGTTAGTCGGAGACTAGGCAATGAGGACCGCAAAAGCAGTTTTCTACTATAGTCCACTTTTCACCAAATAGCAACTGCACATAAAAAAAAAATTGCTTTATTTCTCAATATCGATATAACAATATTTTGAGTCATCTCAGGGGGTAATACAATACGTGTATGTGTGTGCTTAGCGTGACAGGTGGTGAGCCCTTCGCCGCTCTATGCTGTTGAATGTATGTGCAGTCTTTAGTCTGTTAATAGCCTTTTTAGACACCCAAGGGAAGAGAGGGGGTGGTAGTATTCTTTCACCGCTAAGTGACACGGTTACTTTTGTCATTGGACTTTCAAATTAATGAGTTGGTAAATAAGTTTCTAGCTATAAAAAATCTGTTTTATAATTAGTTTTAATATATATATTGAGATTAAATGGTTTAGAAGTACATCTATTAATTGATTGCCTAGAAATGGACTCTTAAATACACAATTAAGAAATAATTAGATTTTGACTAATAAAAGGTTGACTTCATTTTTGTAAATAAAAGGTTGCTTTTTACTAGATTTTTACAAAAGTTATCTTTCAACAACACAGTCATATAGACAATAACAGTTTCTTATGAGGTCATAACCGGGAGTTGTCTAACTTCAACATGTATTGCAATCGCTTTCAAGTAGAATTTAGTTTCATTATTTAAAAAATAGTTTAAAATAAGCAAACTAACTAACTAACTAGCAAAGCCATGTACTTCTTCTTGAAAGTGATTGCGATACATGTTGAAGTTAGACAATTAGCCCACAGAATACTTTTAAGATTGGTTTGTCATTATTATTGTATAATAAATAACAACTTAATTCTTTCATTTCTTTCTTTTGATGCATGTGTTGTGATTGATTTATGTTCCTGTGTTTTAAATTTTAAGATACATATTTTACTACTCTAAACACAATGTTCTAAACATTAGCAAGAACAAGTGCATTTATACATACATATAATCACAACTATTATCTCTGAAGGGTTGTTCAGAGACTAGGCAATGAGGACAGCAAAAGCAGTCCTTTACCATAGTCCACTTTTCACCAAATAGCGACTGCACATGTGTTCAGCGTGACAGGTGGTAAGCCCATCGCCGATCTATGCTGTTGCATGTATGTGCAGTCTTTAGTGACTAAACTAAAGTTTAGTCCGTTAGTCGCCTTTTACGACACCCAAGGGTAGAGAGGGGTGGTAGTGTTCTTTCACTGCTACGTGACACAGTTAACGCATTTATGATTTTTTATTTTCACAAAGTACTTAAACTTTCCAGAAGAAATCAAATTTTACCAGCAGTATGGTGCTTACTTTACAAACTGTCAGTTTGGTAATGACTGCCCATTTATAAAGTACATGGCTGTTTTCACCACCCATTTGGTGTTGGATTTAGGTGGTGATGAAGTTTGCATAGATTATAAATACAAAAGAAAAAATGATAAAATCAAAAAAAATGAAAATGAAAATATCTTTATTCAGTAAGCTTAAAATAAGCATTTTGAATTGTCTAAATTTTACTTTTATGGATGGATGGATAGGCATATGAAAGTTGTGTATATATGTATGTATAAGCTGACTATTTACTTTTGTTGATATAGTGGTTCATCGAAAGTGGAGGAGGCGGTGGACTGCTACCTCCGCGCGGCAAACCTCTTCAAGATGTCCAAGAAGTGGGCGCAGGGCGGCGGCGCATTCTGCAGCGCCGCACAGCTGCACCTCAAAGCGGGTGTGAGGCACGACGCCGCCACCAACTTCGTAGACGCCTCCAATTGTTATAAGAAATGTGACCCTAACGGTGAGATTTTATTATCTTATCTTATCCTATGTTAGTAACGCCCCCTAAGTCTCCCTCTTGCATGGCAGTAGCACGTCGACCCATTGCCATTGCGCTCTTTTGTGCAACTTGGGCGTGCTATAAGACGCCGCCACCAACTTCGTAGACGCCTCCAATTGTTATAAGAAATGTAAACAAAACGTGAGATATTTTCTAAAATGTATTGTTCAATATAATATTGTTCAATGAGTAAGCGCTTAGCCTTCATCTCATTTAATCTTAGACAATGAATCATAACGTCGGCGGTGAAAGCGTAGTTTACCCGCATTCCACAACGACTGAGGAACTGGCTATCTTATCTCCCAACTGTTGAAACACAACAATGCTAGAAACATTGATGTTTTGGATAAAGTGATGGTAGTTAGCAGCCAGACAGACTTAAAACGAGTACCACCAACTTAACCAAGTACATGTACCGCCAGCTGGGAATCAAATGGGTCAGCAGCGCGCACGTGATACCTTCGGTCGCGCGCATCCATTGGCTGCTGACTTTCCACAATGTAAATAAAATAATAGTCGCTCTTCGTCCTCAGTCAGTCACTGACTTACTTATCAACTCAGCCCAAAGACTTAAAAAAAATATTTTTTTGCACCGTACTTCTATTATGTATAACTAGTGTCCGCTCGCGGTTTCACCCGCGTGATTCCCGTTCCCGTGGGAATATCGGAATAAAAAGTATCCTATGTGTTAATCCAGGCTATTAACTATCTGTATGCCGAATTTCATCCAAATCCATTCAATGGTTTTTACGTGAAGAAGTAACAAACATACACACTCACAAACTTTCGCCTTTATAATATTAGTGTGATGTGATAATATTAGTGTGATATACAAGTTGACAAAAAATAATTCCAGATTTTTAAACATTCCCATGCCATGAGATCACGGGACAGACGCGCTTCACACATGCAATATTATTGTATTGTACCAAAGTACAGTTGTAGTTATCAGTATGCTGCATGTTTAGCTTGATAATAATGTATGATAAGTTAACCAAGAGCATGGTCAGTGACTAATCAGATAATGCAGTGTTAGTTTCGCGTTTTATCAGTTCGCTATTTTGAAGGATTGAAGTTCAAATATTACATCATGGTGATACACATTTATAATGTTCTTTGAGATTATCTACATTATCTCAATGTTACTATACTCTTTCTTATTATAACATTCTGTATTTTAAAGATAATAAATAACACTTGTGCAAGTGACGAGTTTAAACCACGATTTCTTGTATTCTATCCCAATATCTACCTGAACGAATATCGACGACTCATTTAAAAAAATATATATTCGCGAATACTAAGTAAATCGAAAATGTTATACTTACCTTTAATTAGCACTACAAATCGACTCAGTTTTACGTGCTCTTTCGTCTGGGAAAACATATTCAGCATGACTGAGTGGAGCGAGAGAGACATTTGGACCTACTTCTTGTGAAAACAAATTATATTCAACTATTTTATTCTTATCTGAAATTTCAACGACTACAATATTTAAAACAGTCAACTTACGAAATAGTTAATCACTTTTGTAAGTTGTCAAATAAGGATATTGTTAAACATGGTTTGATTGACATCCCAACCTTCATATAATGGTCAAGGTTTTTGGTTTTGCCACGCCACATGCACTACACTACACTAACTAATTTATGAGTTCTCTTCTCATAGGTACATTATAATTTTAGTTATAGGCAATAAAAATATTTTTTAATTTTCATTGTTTGTCATACTTACTTACATTTTTTTTTCTAAAAGTTATCTATCATACAATAAACTATCTTATTTATTCCCAAAACCTACTACCTGTTTAATTACCTTGTTAACTTAACAAAATTTTCAGCATTTTGCCACTAACTAGCAAATAATTTTTGGTTGACCATCTGAGTCAACAATCCATTTCAATATTTAATATTTCAATCAAAGAATCTGAAATGCTGTCTGAAATAACGGCCACGTCATGTCATGCAAAAAATTATAAAAAAATAATAACACGTAATGTGATGTTAATGTAAGACTCTATTTTAATTATCTGCCGTACAATCGTCTACTATTTAAGGTATACTACTTGTATTGAAAATTACTTAATGCGTAACCCGCGAATCTATTAATTAAGTTTCAATGAATAAGTAAAATTTTAAACACTGAAAAAAAAAGAAAAACATTAATTCCAATAAATAATTATACTCATAGGGGTAAAACTACCACCAAACAGAAGTTGTTTGGTGAGATCCTGTTTCCACTCTAGATCTCTGTTTGTGTTATTGCAGAGGCAGTGTCGTGTCTACTGAAAGCTATCGAGATCTACACCGATATGGGGCGGTTCACGGTAGCGGCGAAACAGCATCAGGTAACAAATTATGACAAATAATAAGTAAATGCGCGCAAATTTCGTTGTGAGCAGACTTATCGTAGTTGGTCACGTAATAATTCAATATTAATTTTTAACTATTCTGGAGCCCTGGGTTTCGCCCCTGCAGAACTCAGGAATCCGCCACGCCGTTTCTGAAGACTCCAACATTCACGAATATAGAATTCAAATAACGAAAAGTTGCTGCGCACCGTGGGTTCGATCTCCGGACCTTTCACGTGAGTAGCGAACCTTTACTCGCTCGGCTACGGTGGCTTGACGCGGCGCGGCCGAAAGTATCGTTCGTATCGCCCGCCCGTCGTGAATCACCACCGCTACCACTGTACGCTGCGATTAACGAGCGACTTGTTGTTAATTTGACTGTTAGCGATGGCAAGCGAAACGATTGTATGTGCCGGCTGCATTGAAACTATCAGCTCCATGCAATATCTGGTATGCTGTAAATGTGCGCGCACTTATGACTTAAAGTGTGCTAATGTGTCGGAGGAGCGCTTCTTAAATACCCTGACGGCTAAAAAAAGAACCTTATGTAAATGTCAAGAGTGTGTGTGTAGGGAACCCAAGTGTGGTAACGTGAATACCCCCGTTGGGGCAGCACACAGCTCAGCAGCGCGAGGTCCCATACCGCCGCGCACCCGAATGAGCCCCCTACAGATTGCGGATGACTCTTTGGTGTCTGAAGGTGCCAATCCGAGTTAGGCTTCTTTTATATTAACATCCAAACTTGGTGAAACGCCTATAGGAGGAGACTACGTAAACATCAAGTGTAGGCAACAGTTGTCAAGTCAGGATTCCACAATTGTGAACGAAATTTCCTGTATTGAAGATAGCATTTGTCTTGCTAACATAAGAGCAGTTATGCGTGAGGAGCTTTAGCATGCTATTGATGAACGCCTTACAGATCTAATTAGCAAAATAGTGGAAGAGCGTGTTGCTGTTGTTGTTGAATCGGCAGTAGCTGCTCGTCTAGCGTTAATTGAAAAGCAAATTGCGGGTCTGCAACATAATCAAAATCTAGAGGCATGCGCTGGACCTAATCCAGTAGCTGTTAAGGTTCCAGATGTGAGCGGTGTCAAGATGCCAAGAAAGTCCACTTTAAAACAGCCTGCGTACTTAAAACAGGTTTCATTGCATGAGAGCTCTGCTGGAACGTCTAGTTCGACCAAAGACCAACAGCTTGTATCCTTGCCTGAGCATGAACATCCTTTGGATCCTATAGATTCGTCCAATGGTGGTTGGATTGAAAACAATAAAAAACGTCGATCACCTGTGGGAGTGATACGTGGCACTGCTGCCCCCGGAGTTTCGCAGCATGAAGCATCCGAGCAAAAGAAGTTCTTGCATTTATACTATGTCAAATTAGGCACTACTGAAGATCAAGTACATAACCATCTGACATCTTTGTGCGGCTCTGATGCATGTACAACCGAAGCATTGAAGGCCCGCGGTCATTATGCATCATTCAAGCTCGGGGTCCCACCGAAGTCGGCTAACAAAATTTTGTCACCAGAAAACTGGCCTGAAGGTATCTGCATAAAACCTTGGAGGCAGAAGTTTCGTTCAAGCACCCAGAATTTTCCCAAAAGTAGCCACAAGGAAAAAGCATAGAGACCCAAAAGTTATTGATTTATACTATCAAAACGTTCGAGGTTTAAAAAGCAAAACTACAGCATTTTTTAATAATGTGTCCAGCTCTTGTCCATCTGACTTTATTGCCTTGACTGAAACGTTTTTAAACAGCTCAGTAAGTGACTCTGAACTTTTTCCTTCAGGTTTTGTGGTGGTCCGTAAAGACCGCAAGGGGGATGTTGGTTGGAGAGGGGTTCTCTTAGCAGTGCGAGACCACTATTTTGTACAATTGGTTAATGATATAGACGGCTTGAGCGATGACAAGGAGCTACTGTTTGCTATAGTTACCTGGAAACATGTTAAACTACTTATAGGAGTAGTTTATTTACGACCTAGTTCTACAGAAAGACAGTATCTTGATGTCTTAGCTTGCCTTGAGAACGCTGTTTGTCAATATTCGTCTCTAGATATTGTTATTATTGGAGATTTTAATCTCAATTCTTGCAATATGAGTGTTAAAAATAAATTTGATTGTTTTATTGAATTTTGTAACTTGATTCAATGCAATGGGGTCAGTAATGGGCGTGGAGGTTTTTTGGATTTAGTGTTAACAAATATCAAAGATGACACAGTATGCGTAAGTGAAAGTTTTGAGCCGCTCGTGCCGATCGATGCTTACCATCCTGCGTTGGCAGTAGCTTTATCCAGGCCTTGTGGATCTTTTCCTAATCACCAACGACTATCTCAATTCGACATTAACGCCCTTGACAGGTTGGATATCCCTAGTTGGAATTTTAAAAAAAGCTGATTTTTTTGTTTTATATTCAGCGATTTCTAATGTAGATTGGACTGACGTATTCAATGAAGGTTGTGTAGATGTAGCTGTAGCTTTATTTTATTCTAAATTAAATTCAATTATTAGTGAATATGTTGCTTTAAAAAGATTAAACTTTAATAATAATAAAAGTGCAAATTATAGTTATCCTATTTGGTTTACTTCGGAAATCATTCGTTGTATTGAAACTAAATATTTTCATCTTAAACGCTATAAGGCAAATAGGCTCGAATGTAATCGTGAGATGTTTAAATACTATAGGACCAAGGTTAAAGATTTAATAGACGTTGCTTATAACCAGTATCTGCAATCTATTGAACGTGATATTCACCATAATCCTTCCAAATTCTGGGCCCATATCAAGAATAAGCGTAAGAGCACAATGCAACCACGTGAATACACATATAACGGTACAAGTGTAGCGGGTCAAGAAGCCGCTTTTGCTTTCGCGAACTATTTCAGTTCTGTATTTTTAAGCGATGTCCCTCAACTAGACGTTCAAGCTGCTGAGTGTGCGACTCATTCTCATCCTTTAACTGCAACATGTGTAAAACTTGACCGAGTCACTGTTTCTGATATACGCAAAGCTGTTAAAAGACTCAAACCTTTTTCAGCCGTCGATCCTGATGGCATACCAGGATTTTTAGTCAAAGACTGCCTTAGTGCAATAGAATCTCCCCTTCTATATATCTACAATTTGTGCTTGCAAAGTTGCGTATATCCCACTAAATGGAAAGTAACAAGTTTAACTCCGGTCCCTAAGAGTGGCTCTTCAGCAGACGTAACTTGTCAGAGGCCTATTGCCGTGCTATGTACCTTTGCAAAAGTTTTCGAAACCATCATTACTATAAGCATTACGAACCAAACTAGCCATCTTATTGATGACTCGCAACATGGATTTCGTAAGGCCCGCTCCACTATTACGAATCAGATTGTGTTTGTGGACTACGTCACGACTCAGATGGACATGGGCTACCAAGTTGACGCTGCCTATTTCGACCTAAGGAAAGCGTTCGACGTGGTTGATAACGATGTTCTTCTCACTAAGCTTTCTTGTCTTGGTTTCTCTCCCAGGCTCCTTAAATTTCTTGCGGACTATTTACGAAACCGTAGGCAATATGTCAAATTGGGCAGTTACGTTTCGGATGACTACTACACGAGGTCTGGTGTTAGTCAAGGGTCGATTTTGGGGCCTACCCTGTTCACAATAATGATTAACGATCTTCCGACCGTGCTGAGCACTGTTAAATGTTTAATGTTTGCTGATGACATGAAGTTATTTCACAGAATAGGTAACATCTCAGACTGTATAGACTTCCAGCGTGATATTGATGCAGTTTTGCAATGGGTGATGACGAACAATTTGAACTTTAATGTCTCAAAATGTAAAACGGTCACCTATTCTAGGTCTCCTACATCTATTACTTATGAGTATACTTTGGATAAAAATGTCTTAGGGAAAGTTGACACAATTCGAGATCTTGGTGTTATAATGGACAGTCAGCTTAGCTTCCGAGAGCATATCGAGACCATTTGTAAGAAAGCAAACAAGATCCTTGGGTTTATTTGTAGGTCCGCTGCTCAGTTTTGTAATTTGGGCGTCGCTGTTATGCTTTATAATGCATACGTTCGCAGTGTGCTGGAATTTGGTGCAATTATCTGGGATCCTAGAACCAAGAAGTATACTCTTGTTCCGTCGGGGGAAAGTATGCGAGGTAGTGATGGAGGGAGTTCCATGGCGATGGTAAATAACGACTGCGTCTCTTTATGTGATGTTGTATATTTAGAGTGACTACATTGTGACTAACTTATTATCTAAACCTTACAACACTATTTATACAATCCGAATTAAACTTATGCTCACAGAATGGAGATTTGTAATATTATGCACCAATTTATTATTCGATTTCGATAAATACAACTGCAAAATTACTACAAATTCCGAAAATAGGCATTTTACGCAAAAATCACATTCGAGATGTAATAGGCCTCTTATAACCACTTAATTTATTATATCGGCCTCTCTGTATTTATTTACCATCTAGTACATTGTTTGTTGCCTGAAATAAAGAATTATTATTATCCACCACCGCGCTGGCCCAATGCGGGTTCGTGGGTTTAGTGTTGGGTGTGTAGGTTTAGTTTTTAAAAACAGAGCCTAACCTTTATAATGACATTTAATTTTGTATAGAATCAATGTCAACATTTCCTGGAACACGTAAATATTTTTTTATTTATTGTTTTATTGGAAGACCAACGGCTATATTGGTCACAGAAGATAAGTAACTATGTAACATGTGCAATAAATTAATTAATATTTTATGATAAATGAAGGGTCTACTTTCAAACCCCGCTAAAACAAATGTTGGTCAAAATTTAACTATTACCAGAAAAACAAAATACAAGAATTCCTTCCATGATCCACTAATGATTCCGTAACAAATCCCAATAAAATACGTATCAAAGCCATTAGGAAAAGTGACATTTGTATCAAAACCCACTAAAACACCAGTCTGTCACTGTCAAATTCCGCTAAAATAGAGTTGGCCAATAGCAGAGCTTTATTACGGTATGTCGCTATTGGGCGTTATTATTGTCGTCCGAACGATGCTTTATAAGGTTTTGTATTAAAATTTACACATAAATTATCTTCGTTTGTGTAAAAGTGCTTTTTAGCAGGTTTTGAAAGGAGGCCCCTCAAATATGTTACCTAATACACAGAACATAGCGGAGCTCTACGAGACCGAGTGCGTGGACCTGACGCGCGCGATGCAGCACTACGAGCAAGCGGCGGACTACTTCCGCGGCGAGGAGTCCACCGCCTCCGCCAACAAGTGCATGCTCAAGCTGGCGCAGTACGCGGCGCAGTTAGAGCACTACGACAAGGCCATCCAGATCTACGACCAGGTCAGTCAAATGGAGAAGTGTGCTCCACCAACAGTGGAGAAGGGCGACAATTTAAGGCTGACTCATGTCATTGTTAAGTGTTATCTCGTCCAAAATATCACAAGTGTAGGCTCAGTTGTCTATTATCCCTTGGTCGCCTTTTACGACTCCCACGAGAAGGGGGGTGGTGCGTATCTTTAACGCCGACACCACACGGATCAGCCCCCTTACTCTTGAAACCGAATCGCTATTGGATCGGATTGGTATTGTGAATATTCATACTCCTAAGTTACGACACCAGAGCTAATATGGAATCATGTTGCGTGAATATTGAGTGAAAAATAATACAAAACTCAATGCCATTTAGTTCACCCAATATGAATCCAAATTAGCGCTGGTGTCGTAACTTAAAAATAAGAAAATTCACACTACCAATCCGATCCAATAGCGATCAGTTTCGAGAGTAAGGGGGCAGGTCGGTGCGGCACGGTATCTCAGCATCATCAGCCGACCTTCTTAGCCAAAAGTGCATGTTCTAGCTTATTTGCTTGTAAGGAGAAGGCGGGACGAATTTATCTTCCACAAAAAGTTTTTTTTAATAAGTAAATTACTGCTATGATTATTTATTATTTACTACACCTTCCAAATGGTACATGTTTCTATCAGCGGGTCTATCGGCTAAAAAATATGAATATGGACATGGGCTTCATTTGACATTTGAAGCCTATAATATGCCCATATAAGGACAAAATATGGGCTTCAAATGTCAAATGAAGCCCAGTTCCATATCCATATTTTTTAGCCGATAGACCCGCTGATCGCAAAGTCATCCCTGGACATCAGCCTGCTAAAGTACAGCGCTATTGAGTACACGTTCTAAGACCACCGGTCTAAGACCCAGAGGTGCCGGGTTCGATTCTTGATTTAGTTGGTGGTATAGTTTTAGTATTTGTTAAGTCCGCCTGGCTAGCTATCACCATATTATCTAAATATGTTGCCATAACATAAATGTTTGTAGCATTGTTGTGTTCCGTCAGTTAGAATAGCCAGTTCAGTACTTGAAGGTGAAGTCCGCTTCCAGATAAGATAGCCAGTTCCTCAGTAATTGAGGATTTCGGGTGAAGTGCGCTTCCTACTTCGGTCTTATCATCACTCAACATCGGGTGAGATGAAGACCAAGTGCTTACCCAAAATGTCTCTTGACGGTTTGAGCGCCGCGGTCTCCTATAGAAGACAATCGTTTTCGCGCCGTCGGCGTCGCGCCTATTGTCTTATACTAAAGTCCTGGTTCAGAGGGGCAGAAACGTTTGTCTTCTATAAAAGACCATGGCGCTCAAAAGGTTATCAGTTGCCGACCCCTTCTTCGATCGCCAAGTCGTGCCTGGACAACAGCCTGCTGAAGTACAGCGCTATTGAGTACATGTTCCGCGCGGCGCTGTGCCATCTCTGCGTGGACATACTCAGTAGTCTAGAAGACCATCAATCTAAGATCCAGAGGTGCCGGGTTCGATTCCCAGCGGGGGCTTGTTTGTTCTGCCTGGCTAGCTACCACCATCTTATACAAAATATGTTGCCAGAACATAAATGTTTGTAGCATTGTTGTGTTCCGACAGTTTAGGCAGTTCAGTAGTTGCGGGTTTCAGGTGAAGCGCGCTTCCATCTTCGGTCTTAACATCACTCAACATCTTACTTAGATTAGCTGACCAAAAATGTTTTTTAAATCTGTTATCGTCCCCCTTAGATCGCCAAGTCATCCCTGGACAACAGCCTGCTTAAGTACAGCGCTAAGGAGTACATGTTCCGCGCGGCGCTGTGCCACCTGTGCGTGGACATACTCAACGCGCAGCACGCGCTGGAAAAGTACGTGGGATTGTACCCCGCCTTCGGGGACACTAGGGAGTACAAACTCGTCAAGGTAAGCCACATAGATAGATAGATAGAAAACGCTTTATTGTACTCATTACTTGCAACATTAATTTTGTTGTTATTCCAAATGAAAGTTAAAAACTAACAACAACTCCGTACAGGAACTGATCGAACACCTCGAGGAGCAGAACGTGGAGGCGTTCACCGAAGCGGTGAAGACCTACGACAGCATATCGCGGCTGGACCAGTGGTACACCACTATACTGGTGCGCATCAAGAAGCAGATCAACGACAACCCAGACTTGCGTTGAAGAGCGTTCCCCCACCACCGCCTGCCGTTAACGCCAAGTGAGTTTGCCTATGCCCACTTTCGTTGCTAACCTGCTTGCTAAACTTGATGCTGGCACTTTAAAAAAAGTTGAATGCCAATATGGCTGCTGAAATTGACTTATGTCAAAGATGGCGCTGCAATTATTGTCATATTTTGTTAATTATTATTAACTTCACACCGATACCCTAAATCAGTTTAGTAAAATTCTATTTATTTTTATCTTGTTTCTATAATTTTTTTTATCACTCAAGGTAACCTTGAAAGCTTTAAATATTTGATATTGGCACTTTCAAAAAAAGTTGAGTGCCATAACTTCACACCGACACCCGAAATCAGTTTAGTAAAATTCTAATTATTTTTATCTTGTTTCTACATTATTTATCACCCAAGGTTGCCTGAAAGCATTAAATATTTGATGCTGGCACTTTTTAAAAAGTTAAATGCCCTATATGGCCCTTGAAATTGATTTGGCGATGTTGGCGCCCAAATTACTTATTGACAATTAGGGCGCTAAATTAACTTAGACGTCAAATGGCGGCGATATCTGTCAGTTTGACGTAGTTTTAAGTGTTTAAGTTTAAATGGCCAAATGTCGAAAATTCAAAAGGAAATTAATTTAATAATTTTTATTATCTTGATTTTTCTGCTTAGTCTTGATCTTGTATTGGTGAAACGCTAAACTGTTCAGATGATACAAGAGCTTAAAAGTTGTATTTCGCTACCTCGTAGGTACTTTGATTTGGTATCTTTATATCCGTTTTTACGGAACGATACCTACCTAAATTTCAGGTGCTAGCCAATTTTAGGTGGCGGTTGCTGAAGTAAAACCGTTATCTAGGAAGTCTTAGGGTTCCCCTAAAATTTGAAGGTTATTGGTAAAAACTAACATTTATCTGGTATCTGATGGTACTGTACGTAATTCGTAGGACAACTTAGTACTTTGTCGAAGCAACTGTACAATCTTACAGTCGCTTCACTTCGCTTGACTTCTAGGAAAGTTATTATGACAAAGTTCTGAGCCACTCTTTTTGCTGACCATTCAAAATCAGTTTTTAGCAATGACAATTAATCAACAAGTCAATTGGGAGTCTTTTATGTGCTTGCATCGTGTGAACAGGTTATGTCGCGATATATAAGGTATTATTTACTTTCACGAAATTGGCATAAAAGTCATATGCCTGATATACAGTCGTGGTCAACTAATTAGGGACATTCAAGATAGTGAAGAGCAATAACCGGTTATGTACATATAAATATAAAACCCTATTGATTTTTCAGCACCTATTATTTGCATAATTTGGTCCGATTACTATACTATAAATGGCTGTAAATAAGAGAATAATTAAATAGAAAAAAGTATTTAATATCAAAGGTTGAACATGTATTAAATTTTAAGGTATAATTATGTAGCTGGACATTTAATTAAGGACAGTAAAGTATAATGATGAATAGAGTTAAACAAAACGAATAATCTCCAGTATTATAATATTTTTAAAAGCTCCATTTTATTACGTGTAAAATCAGTACCCAGTAGCAAAACCTTTGTTAGTAATTACCGCTTGACACCGATGTGGCATAGACATTATCAGTTTCTGACACGTTTCGATAGGAATGTTTGCCCATGCCTCACAAAAAGCTTGATTAAGTTGATCTAAAGTTGTGGTACGATAAGTTGAAACTTTTTTCTTGATTTCGTGCCAAAGGTGCTCAATTGGGTTGAGGTCCGGGCTATTTGCTGGCCAATCTAGCACCGATACTGACTGACTGGTAAGAAACGACTTGACTGAACGGGCGGTATGTTTCGGGTCGTTATCATGCTGAAACGTCCATATAATAGGGAGATGCTCCTCAGCATAGGGAAGCATAGTTTCCTCCAATATTGTTTTGTATTGATGTTGGTCTAAGTTACCCTGAACTTTTCTCACAGGTCCCACTCCACGTCCAGAAAATGAACTCCAAATTTTAATGTTTCCACCGCCATGTTTCACCTGCTTTTTTGTGAATCTTGGATTCATTTCCGCTTTTACAGGACGCCGTACGTATTGCCTTCCATCTGAAGAAATTAAATTAATCTTGGTCTCGTCAGAGAATAATACATGTTGCCATTGGGCGTAGGTCCAATGTCCATATTTACGTGCAAACGCCAAACGAGCATTTCTATGTTCTTTCTTCAACAACGGTACTTTGCGAGCCACTCTTCCGAACAACCCTGCTTCTACCAGACGTCGTCGAACGGTCCTCGCTGATACACCGGCTCTTTCGTCTGCCCCAAACACTTCGTGTTTAATTAAAATAGAGCCTAGAAACGGATCTTTCTTAGCTAACCTGGTTATCATTCTATCTTCTTGCGGAGTTGTTTTTCTCGATCTTTTTGTCCTGGGCACATTTAAAGCTGTGTTATTGCGCCTGAAATGTTGCACTGCATTGCATACCATAGTTTTTGAACAATTTAAATGTTCTGCTATCCCTCGGTATGACCAACCACGCTCGACAAACTTCATGATAATTGTTCGTAGTGTTGGATCGCAACTTTTATTTTTGCCCATATTTCTTCAAAATAATTCTCAAAACTTAAAATTAAAAATCTGGATTGCCGCCAAAACTACCACAAAACAATAAAAGAAGAAATAAAAAAGTATTGAGATTCAAATTTTGAAAATAGAACGCAATATCTCAGTGTCCCTAATTAAATGGCCAGCCAGCATTCTTTGAACAAATAGCACACTGATAATCTATCAGCTATACTGTAAAGAGGTTTAATGTTTAAGAAGTTGTTATTGTTTGTGTAATCGGGCACATCAATGACTAATTATACTTACGTGTAAAAGATATGGAATATTGTTAAGACTCGTTGGAAAATAAAAAATAAATTCACAATTTGGCTTAACTAGAGATTGTCCCTAATTAGTTGACCACGACTGTATATAAATTAATTATAAAAATACACCGCTTAGTTAATGGTGTACTTGATAAGATAATGACTAATTAATAACCTGCATAACTAATATAAAAATATACAAAATTGTATTCAACGAAATTTCATTGCAATTGGTTTGTAGTAGTATTATAAAGTAACAATCATAAAGTTTGAAATTCCTAAAAATGTATTGTAAGTATCAATTTAAAAAGATATCTTCTTATTGAATTACTATAGAATTTATAACGCATAATACTGTTTTGCTTGGAATATCATGCCATATAAATTATTACATAGTACTTATAGCAGGCTTATATATATTTACTTGCTTCAACGTACAATGTGATTTTATTTGGTTTCATCTATTGGAAACGTTGTTTGATTGAGGCTGCTCAAATAAGCGTTAACGGCAGGCGTGAAAATACGTTTATCATAATTCTGTAGTTCATTATGCCTATTTCATTGTAACAGTTAGGTGAATTTCTATGTTACACTATTGCTTAAATTAGTTTAATCTGCGGCTGGTTATAATAAATACGACACCATATCAATACCTGTCAAAGTTCACACATCTCAAAAGTAAAGTCTAGTTCTTCCCTAGATTATTTGTTACTGTTATTTTATTGTGCTTTCATATTAATAAATAAAATACATAAATAAATATAGTCACGATATTATCCCCTAAGGGTTAGTCAGAGACTTGGCAATGAGGACCGCAAAAACAGTCCTCTGCCATAGTCCACTTTTCACCAAACAGCGACTGCACATGTGCTCATGTGGTGAGTCCATCGCCGCCCTATGTTGTTCTATATGCAGTCGTTAGTCCTTTTAATCGCCTTTTACGACAGACAAGGGAAGAGGGGGGGGGGGTGGGTTAGTATTCTTTCACTTTATAAGTTAATAAAAGATAAGATCAATATTAAATACATACCCAAATAGTGCAGACATAACATGACGTGCGATAAACAACTTTGAGTTTGGCATCAATGTGCATGGGTTTTTGTCCAACAGTGGGACAGTCGCAGGCAGATGATGTCCAACTTGTAAAAAAGGTCGCAATCTACGGATTTACCAAAGATTACATTCCGATCGGACGTCCACACGCCAGCATATCAACTTATCCAAATCTGTTAAATATCTCCAATCGATATTGATTCTTATAACCACGCGATAGGGGTTAAAATGTATTGAAGAAAGGAGACCCGGCGTTTTATGCTTAAGTTGTATACTTTTTTATTTTTTTATTCTGTAATTCTATTTTATTCTATCTTAATAAATGCCTTCGCGTTTAGCATTAAGCCAATTTCAAGTGATGTATATTTTTAAGTACATTTCATATTGTACGGTAGATTGAAATAAAATGGAGTCTCACAACACGTGTTGTTGCTAACGACCGAAATTAATAACCGATCCTGAGATAGAGATATGCCTATTTTGGATTTGTTACTAGGCAACTGTTGTTATTTCCCGTCATATAACAGAAATATCTAGGCAACAAATCTAAAGTAGGCCTATCTCTATGGAGAAACTCTAATCTGTAATTCAATTCAATAACTGGCAATATCTGATGACAGTTGTACAGCCGCTAGCTGTCAAATCAAACATGACGTGTCGGCATTGTTGACATTTCACTTTTTTTAAAGCAAAAGAACTATGGTCTTTGCAGCCACGCACTTTTTTAAAAGCAAAAGAATTATTGGGTTTATGCAACCACTTTAGACATTTTTAAAGTAACATGTCTGCCTTTTGAAACCTCAGTGTATCCATATTAAAAATATTAATAATTAAATAACTCTTATCCGCGATTCGTTAAAAATAAGACAAAACTTGGTTTAGGTAGCAAATAATATTAGCTTTACTGTATGACCAAGTTCTATTGTATACAAGTTTAGCATTTTTTTCTATGTTAAGTGCCGGTTCTCCTTTGACAATTTGTGGTAGGTTGACCCGCTGGTGTCTGTACACAATTACTCTTTGGAAAAAAGCGCTATCATATTTGCTTTTAAAAAGAATGTATGATATTGATCATTCGACCCGTGCCGACATCCTGTATCTTGCATTTTAAACGATCTCATGTTTGTCGGTTTAACGTGTTATGTAAAATTAGTTTGGACGATTGTTAACTTTTCATTGAAAACTTATTTGTTTATTAAAGTATTATACGACCATTTTAAAAATGTGTTGTCATATCCTGCCTTTTCTTTTTTTACAGGTGACATTTTAGGTTGATCGCGTAATACTTTATCAGATGGATACGTTTTATTTGAAATATCGGCACAAGTGTAGCGCAGGGCTAAATATAATTAACTAACATGTTGTAGAGCGTGCATTCATTATAAAATAATTGAATAGTGTAACATAGAACAATTGTAGTATTCAAGATTAGGTGATAATAATTATTATACTAGTTATTAAGTTGGGAAATTTAATCGAAATGTTTTTTAAATGAGCGCGTTAGTGGTTCTCGCCGATCGTTCCATATATTGTAAGTACACCGTTCACTCTGGAGTCCAAAGGTACTCTGTAATTTGTATTCAATGTATAATTCAACTGAATCGCTGCTGTAGCGGCCTCATTTGTATATGACCGTTTTGGTTTTGTTGGCTTTTGCTTTTTTTCTGTTTGATTACGGATACGACACGCGTGACGAATCGACTTTTGCGGACGCTTCACTCGTTAATAAGAATATGGTAATAAAGTAAGTATTTTCTGCTGACATTGCACTCTTTATCTACTTGGGATAAAGTCGATAATTAATAAATCTGTTGAAAGTAGGGATGAGATTTTCAAAGCTACAATTTGATTTGTCTTCACTTTATTCATGTTCATTTACAATTTGAAGACATTTAAATGTTGTATGTTGCGTCACCTACTTACCGATGAATGGTTTTAAGAATGACTAAAATAGTCGTTGACTTGTGTTTTCCAATGAAGGACTGTCCTATGTGAAGAGTTTGATATTTTGTGACTCTTATTTCATAGAGAATAAGGCGTTCGAACTATCAAAAGGGTGATGCCTAACTTCAACACACGTTTGAACGTCACTGACACTTAATTAAATGCAACTGTTCCATTTTATCGGATTGCCTAGAGCAAGTCTTCTTCAAAATTAGATTGTGTTAAATGGAATGCATTTTGTGTAGAAGGTTTATGTAAAAGAGAGGCAGACAAGACAACTGGTCTAGTATTCTATATCTGTCTGATTTTGTTATGTGTGCTTGTCCAGACCTTATTTTAGTTTTAAGTTAGTGCCAAGTGGAAGCGCAGTCAATCCATCACCCGTGTTGAAGTAAGCATTGTATATAATAATAAAACATCCCTGTTCGAGTCTATGACGGGGCATGTCTGCCTGTCCAATCGTTCAGGGCCTACTCTTGTTTAGAGTTAATGTATTTAAAACATTTATTATTTGTTGTTGTAAATATTATCTGTTTCGTTATTAACATTAAATTTTATATTTTAATTCCTCTTTTTTTTTACTTTTTTAGATCCCCGTTTTGATTTGGTTTCGTTTGGTAGAAGTTACGTTATTATTTTGTAGTCATAAGCGGCTTATGTTTAAGCTAAGGTTCCTTACACACGTGCGCTCTAGTCGTTAGTGTGTACGTGTCCTAAGAATATTGTATGGGTAATACTTGAGCGATTTTAGCAGTTGTATGAGAATCAATGTTTGTATTAATAAGATAATCGCCTTAATAGGCTTACTTTTTGGTAATTTAATTGAAAGGGCATGTTACATCTCTATGGGCGCTTTGGTGTTAAATTTTAATGAAAATTCAAAAGAAAAATTACTAAGCGACCGATGGTCTATAAAATAAGTAAAATAAAAAAGTGTTTGTGTCAATAGTCAACAATATACATATTAGTCACTTAAATACCTTCCGAACTATATACCTACACTGTACGAAAATCTTATTCCAATCACATAGGTAATTTTTATGATCCATGAAACTGCTAATTGTGTTTCCACATTAAATTAAAAACGCTAATATACAAATTTAATAGGTATTGGAGGTGTATTAAATTAATAATAATTTATTAATTATTATACAGAATTTGCCCTTTGGCATTATGAATAAATATTTAATCAATTACTGGCATTAATTATTCCTTAATTATTCGCGTCGGTAATGGTGGACAGATGATCGTTTGGGGTATATTTGTGAGGGAAAATATTATTGCTTAGACGCCTTAGTTATTATCACTTATTTTTCTTGGCGACTTGGCGATTAAATTGGGAATTTTTTTACCTTCTGTTTACATTTCCTTCTCTTTAGAACTGTTCATAGCACATTCTTCTGCCTTCTTATAAATATTGAGTACTAGCTATTGCCCGCGGCTTTGCTCACGTTAATTTTTCGCAGATATAAATAGCCTATCTTAATCGTCTTTAGTGCCCAAATTCATAAAAATTGGGTTCGCGTTTAAGCGTATTAAACAAACATACTCCATTTCACATTTAGAGTTATGATTTATCCGTAACTTCACAAACAGTGATGAGCAAATTGGGCGGAACTTAACACTTGGGTGGGGGCAATATGTACCCTAGACGTTGGCACAACGAAACTACTCAGAGCGGCGCTTGCGACTGAATTATGAAGCGGATAACTATTTAAGAACGCTCTGAAGAAAACAAATCAACGATCATTATTGGGGTTAAATACACCTCACACGAGTAATTAAGGGTTTGCTGCGATATAAGGTCAATTGTGGACATCGGAAATCTTTAACTAGTTAAATAATGTACCTTTATACTCTAGTGACTAGTGACAAAGTTCAAAACTTTTGGAAGATATTTGTCATTTTGTGGTAGGTCAAAGTGGTACTATTTCTCATTTTGTTCATTGCAGATTGAGAGGTGTGACATGCTAACTCGCTCTAGTCCTAAACTTTCGCATGACAGTAACCATAGCAACGGCAGTTCTATCACAATTGTATTGGCACACGGATATACGTTTGAATGTAAAAATAAAGTGTTATTACATAATAAGACATTGTTGTTTTATTGCAGGCATGTTTTTGTTTTTAATACAAACTTACATATTTTTTAATCTTTAAACTAGATTATCGTACCACAAGGTGATATGAAGGAAGATCGCTTTACCGATGTAAAAGAAAAAATACAAGACAATAGAATAAGTGAGAACATCTATGAAAAGGAAAAATAGTAAATGTTAATGAATATACTTACTCAAGTTAAATCTAAACTTCAGTAAGTATACCTATTCATAAATATTTATATTTAATTCTTGTTGTAAAAATACAGCAAACTACGTAAGTACATAATTCCCTACCGGTCGATCATTAATAAACTAAATAAGACCAAAACTAAAAAAATAAACCTACCATAATAAATAAATCCTCTTTACCCAGCAAAGGATAACATAGACTAAGGAACAAACAGAAATAAAAAGTGCGTTTTTGTGTGCGAGTTTATACGTTAATGTTATTCAACTTTTTCAACTTTTTAACTTTTTTACTGTGTTTGACTTTAGACGCTTCCGGTTTTTCGTCCAGCATTTCATCATTGTCTTTGCCGTAAGACAATTTCTGTTTCTCATTCGCCATTTCATCGAGAAGTGCCATTTCTTGCTTAATCTTTTCAGTGGGGGAGTCAGCTTGCAAATTTACTTCTATGAATGGTATATTCTTCATCAGCAAAGACCAAAACCCTTCGCTGGTTACAGTCGTGTCCAATGCGGTTGTAGGGCCTCCTCCTCTTGCTGCTTTTCGTTCTTTCCCACTCTGGTACTCCTGATTGGTTAGTTTGACTTCACTCGGTGTTATAGAAAGATTCTCACGCACTATGATTTCGTCTTCGAGTACGTCACTGAATTTCCGGAGCAGGTGCGCCATTTGATCACCCATCTCCACTTTGCTATTCACTTGGATCGTGTAGCCCCATGCTGAGGGTAACGCTGAAATTGTGTTGGCACCTTTTATAACATTGATGTGGTTGATAGTAGTAGTTTGCTGATAACCTTTTAAATGCCACTACACACTTTTGAATGCCACGGTTGGATATGGCCGACAAATGAAAACGTGCACAACACGCAATTTTTCTTGTCGGCTATACACGGCGGTGGCGTGTTGGGCACGTTTTCATTTGTCGGCCATATCCGACCGTGGCATTCAAAAGGTGGGAATACTAAATTAAGGCACTTTCTGTTGCCGACAGGAAACACCATCATACAAGAAACGTGGTTGCAGTGTCTGGTAACGGAAACTGAACGCATTGTAAATATATATAAAACATACATATAATCACGACTATTATCCCCGAAGGGTTAGTCAGAGACTAGGCAATGAGGACCGCAAAAGCAGTCCTCTGCCATAGTCCACTTTTCACCAAATATCGACTGCACATGTGCTCAGCGTGACGGGTCGTGAGCCCATCGCCGCTCTATGCTGCTAGATGTATGTGTAGTCTTTAGCCCGTTAGTCGCCTTTTACGACACCCAATGGAAGAAGGGGTGGTAGTATTCTTTCACCGCTACATGGTTAAAAGTAAAATCAATTTTACTTACATCACTATTGGATAATAATATTAATAATATATGGATATTGACCTTGCGTTTGAATTTGTTCAGCTGCAGTATATAATATAAAAATCGCGATAGGCTATTAGGCGATTTATTCTACAGTTAATAGGTGCAATAGAAGGCACCTATAATTTGTGCCTAACGCCCGTCGAAAGAAACGTTAACTCCACATCTATTCAACTTATGAGGGCACTCTTATTGAACTATTTGAAACAGGAACGTGGCCGCAACTACTATAGCCCACCATTTTCCTAGTTGAGTCACTAAAATACCGGGACACAATCTGCGCATTTTTAGCTGAGCGGCGGGCGCAGTTTTATGCTAACGTCTACAGCCTGCCCTACGACCGTCCGTCTTTGATGGTCCCATCTATACGGCGCGAAGAGTCAGGTTATTTGACTCATAACGCCCACTCGAGGATCCCTTTCTAAGAAATACCGAATGCCACCTAAGGTGGAGGAGGATGAGGGCGAGCAGTGTGCTTGATAGGGTCGCTACCAGTTCACCTACGCATAAGGCGGGAAAACTATATAACGATATAATAATTATAATTCTATTAATTAAAACTACCTCAGTCAAACTGTACAGATACCTACTAACTTACCCAAGGATAAAACAAGGCAAATTATCATTGTGTACGCCGATGTTAAAAGATTTTGAATTAAAATTGTGTTTGTTTTGTAGGTAAACTTATGTGCAGGCCCAAACTGTAATCAAGCGAGTTGTTAATGAAAAATTAATGACGCACGGTAATTATCTAACATAATAATTAAAAATTCTTCCGTATTTAGTGTGAGGTAGTTCTCCGATGTTTAATTTAATCTCGCACCAGAGTTGCCTTGATTCGCACCTACTCGGCCGGTCGTGGTCAATTTCCTAGTGGACAGGTGTGCCTCCTCTGTGGCTTGCCTAGATTCTAGAAGGTTCGATTCTCAGCGGGGGGTGCATATAGAGATAAGATAGCCTGTTCCGGATGTATGTAATCCGAACTAATTACAGCTCTTCTGAGACATTAAAACTTTATCGACTAATCCGAAATATTATTAGAGGATCAACAGTTTCTGTGAAATTATTGTTTATTATTAATTTTGTGGCCCTATTTAGTAAATGGCTAGTTTAAACATAATTATAAGTATATAGGTAGGTGCTCTCCATCGGGAATCGAACCCGCGACTTCTGGGTCTCAGAATGCTGGCGTAACCACTAAGGCTCGTATTCTAAAACCAAACTCACACTCAAATCTCTGCTTGAGTACAGTTAAAAAGGGATGGCGATATATGCTGTTAATAGCACCATCCCTTTCTAACAAGCAGAGATTTGAGTCTGAGTTTGGTTTGAGAATACGAGCCTATGCCACTCGGGAGGTCAATATACCTAGGTACATAGTGCAAAGTTTAGAGAAATAACGCTGCTGATTGATTGATTGATTGATTGATTGATTGACTGACTGAAGTACGTACGATCGATGAACTACTGCTTTTCGGCGACTTTCGCTTGCTTACGATCCACGCGCACGCTACTGTACGAACGCGCGGTCGTAATGGAGCGCACGCGAATATCGCCGAGCAGTGGTCGATTGGGAACTTCCTCGAGTCGCAGGCAAGATGAAAAACACGTCACACCACGTGACGTCACCGTCATGTAGTCCTTACGCCGAGTCGTTATTGTTGTTCAGTCTTTCGGATACCATACACGCGCCCCGTACAAATACTGTCGCGTTCCTGACAGCAGGGAACGTTTTCCAGTGAACTTATTAAATAATTCAATAGGTTCACGGGGTCACTCATTCATATGTAAACGGGAATATAAATATACTGAAACAAGACTGGCTACACCGAGCAGTGTACTTTTGCTTCCTCGGCGAACTTGACGATTGGAAATTAAAAAGTGTATATTTTTTGTGAATATAAATTATTAATAACTGGTTGCAAAATGTATCAGGAAGCCGGTGCGAGTAGCAGAATCGACAAAAATAAATTCGAAGCGACCATAAGTGAATTGAAGAAGACTACATTTGTGTCCGCCGCTGACATCGAAAGTTATGGTAATGTTGAGTTAATATGTATACCTACGGATATTAAATTAGATAAATAAAGTTAATAATATACGGTTATACCTATATGTTACAAAAACGCTGAGGGATCAGTTATGGACGTGTATGCATAGTGAGAAAAACAAATAAAAGAATACTTCATCATTAGCCAGAGGACGTCCATTGCTGGACATAGGCCTCCCCCAAGGATCTCCACCACGACCGGTCTAGTGCTGCTCGCATCCAGCGGCTACTCGCGACCTTTACCAGATCGTCGGACCACCTTTTTTATTTTTTTTAATATAGGTACCTTGTTATCTTTTCTCACTGCGTCTTCCGGTGCGCGGTCGCCACCCTAGGACAGTTGTTCGGCCAGACTTCAAGATTATCGAGTCCTCCGGACTCCGTCTCTCCGGACCTCAGATAATCCTACAATACCCCACCGTATTTTGCTCAATTCTTCCTCCAGTTCGCAAACCTTCTCGTCGGTCCGCAGTGTACGCGTGTTGTAAGTTGCCAGGGTCAAAGTTCGTTGTTGGCGGTAGCCAGAGGGCCTTACCTACTCTCTTTCTCCGAAACGAAATGTCGGCCGATTTTCGTTTGCTATTTAAAGCCACTGCATACATCCTCACATACCCCTTCCTTCCTCCTCCCTCTCTTCAGAACTCTCCGTTACCCATTTCGGTGAACCTCAGCATTCTTGGCATGGACATCGGCCAGGAACTGAATCCGAAATGCTACATCGAGAGTGCTATTTTAACTGCCTCCCAGAAGTTGGGTATTCTCAATAAGGTGAGGCGGTTTTTCACTCCCGAGCAGCGCTGTTTGCTGTACAAAACTCAGGTGCGATCGAGTATGGAGTATTGTTCCCATCTATGGGACGGCTCCGCTAAATACCTCCTCGATGCACTTGATAGACTGCAAAGGCGAGCGGTACGCATTATTGGATGCTGAGGTTACAGCCTCCCTTGAGGACCTACAGCTGCGTAGAGACATTGCTTCTCTCAGTGTCTTCTATCGGAATTACTACGGAGAGTGTTCTGAAGAACTTTTTCATTTTATACCGCCCTCTCCTTTTCACTCCTGGACTACACGTGCTGGTCTTAGGAACCACCATCATACTGTACAGACTATCAGTACTCGTACCAAAAAATTTGGCAAGTCGTTCCTCTGTAAGACCATTCGGCTTTGGAATTCTTTTCCGGCGCATGTGTTTCCTAGCTCCTACAGTCTCGGGTCTTTTAAGCGGGGCGTGAAACGGCATTTATGCAGGCCGTCATGAAGGGGTGCGCTCGTTATCGTGCTTATTCCACGGTGGGGAGCGCTCTCATTATTTTCGACTGCATCGGCTGCTTACCATCAGACGGGGTGCAGTCACTATGACGAGTCATAATAGAAAAAAAAACATGCTACTATTAGCATCGGCGATCGGCGATATAGCGACTGTATCGATGCAGCATCACGTTTTGGCGACTCTGCGTTCAGACGCGGTATCGGAATAGTGCGTTTTAGCGACTGCATCAGCATCGCGATTTCGCGACTTCTTGCGTTCGGACGCGGTATCGGAATCGCGCGTTTTAGCGACTGCTCCGAGGCTGGATGACTGACACTGAATGACAAATTGATGCGACCGGGCATTCGAATGTGTGCGGAGTGTAGCGTTCACACGCTGTGTCAAGCTTCTGAAAAGCGACTCAATCGCCGCGTTTGGCGTTTTAAAGTGTGCGGTGTAGAATGTGTGGTCGCTTCGTTCAGCTTCTAAACAGCGTCTAAATCGCCGATCGCCGCTGCTAAAAGTAGCATGTCTGCTCACAGCGCCCACAGCGCTTTCCATTCCTTCCGAAATTTCGTTCGTACAAAATACGTTTGGCACTTAGAGCCACCGCCACACATTATACTTTTAGCATCGGCGATCGGCGATTTTGCGATTGACATCGCGTTTTGGCAACTATCCGCGTTCGATTGTAGTATCGGAAGCGCGCTTTAGCGATTCGGTCGCTGCATTCAGCTTCTAAAAAGCGTCTAAATCGCCGGTCGCCGCTGCTAAAATTAGCATGTCTGCTCTGGCCCTTAGATTTAAATTATAAGAAAATTGTTTAGAATTTCAAAAATAATGGAAAGCGCTATAAATAGCAAACGCAAATCGGCCGAAATTTCGTTTCTGGGAAAGGGAGTAAACCCTCAGGTCTCTGCCGGAGATTCCTAGCACCCCCTGCCCCGTCGCTGCGTGTACCTACGCCTGGCGTACTCACCATGGAATTCTGTTGTTTCAAGAATGCCAAAAAACTGTACCCAAATAGTACCAAATAGTGCCCAAAGGAAATAAATAGTACCCTTATGGTTAAAAAGTTATAGACATAATTTGGTGAGCACGCTAGGCGTAGGTTACGCCTAGCGTACTCACCTCAGTTTGGGAAATCTGAGCAAGCTACAACTTTAATTAGTATGTCAAAAAACTGTACCCAAATAGTACCAAATAGTGCCCAAAGGAAATAAATAGTACCTTTATAGTTAAAAAGATATAGACATAGTTTGGTGAGTACGCTAGGCGTAGGTTCTACGCCTAGCGTACTCACCTCGTTGCGCGAAAACAGAACCAGTAATGGCTCTCATTTCTATCTCAATAAATAGTACCGGAAATAGTACCCTCTAAGAGAGTAATTGTTATTTGACTTTTACACTAGAAAGTCATTAAATTTGATAGCAAACTTCTACATACAAAAATTACGTGTGGTACAGTCGAGCACAGTGAATGGAAAAATATTATTTTTATTACCAAAGGAATTGAGATTGGAATAACTATGGAGTTCACTAATAGACGACGACCTAAAATATAATAGGTACATATTTAATAACAATAAACCAAGGGTGACCAAAAAAGGGGGGTCCTGAGGGTGGTGTGTCTGTCTTTGGCACCGTAGCTCCTAAATATCCTAGATTTGGATGCGGATTTTTTTATATGAAGGCTGGTTTTTAATGGTGATTCTTACTTCGACTATAAATCTAGTGATAACTGTTATAAATCACAAAATTTGTAGTCGAGGGTATGAGACCCACTCCAACTTATATCTATGTATCAAGCATTGCTTATTTATGATTTGTTGATTGTGAATGACCGCCCGCCCGCGACTTTGTCCGCGTGAACCCCTTACCCCTTGACGAATTTCCAAAAATGTTCTTTTTTATTCAAACCTTGTCCCGACAATTACAAATACAACAAAAAAGAATTAGCCAAATTGGTGCAGCCGTTCTGAAGTGATGCGCGTACAAACATTTTGGCAATTGATTTTTATTAATATAGTCACATACCTACATGAATAGCGACTGCACATGTGCTCAGCGTGACAGGTGGTGAGCCCATCGCCGTTCTAAGCTGTTGGATGTATGTGCAGTCTTTAGTCCGTTAGTCTCCTATTACGACACCCAAGGGAAGAGAGGGTGGTAGTATTGTTTCACCGGTGAGCACGCGACACAGTTAAACACTTTATACAGTCCAGAAAACTAAGAATATGATTTAATTTGTTATTCTACGATTTATAATAAACAATAACGTATTTCTGTAGGTAAGTATATATAATATATTCAAACTGAGTAGGTACCTACCTAGCTAATGAAAGATCTGCTGCAAATCGACATGAACATAAAATGCTATTACAGATGAAATATACATAGGTATACATGAAATATACTCATTTAAAGATCACTCACATCACAATGAAACAAAATTCACAAGTTTTTTCATTAATTGTTTCACAAATTAATTAAGTATTCGCGAACCTTTGTGGTTGCGGTGGCAAGGCAAAGTAAACGACTAAAAAAATCGGTTGCCGAAAACTATGCGTTCCCACCGCGGCGTCAAGCAAATTGTTGTGAATTGCAATGTTGATCTTTAGCACTTTCATAATAGTTTGTAAGTAATTAAAGTAAGAAGTGTGATAAGCGCCATCTATTGTAACTTGTTCATACTAAGATGCATTGCTGTCGCGCGTCGATAAGTTGCACTATGATCAACAAAAGTAACAGATTGTTCTCGCACAATATTGAGCTTTCAATTTCAGACATAAGGCAAATAGTTCCTTATATAGAAGGTGCTTTTGATCTGGAAAGGAAAGGAGAGGGAAGGAGAGGGACCTTGTTCAGGATTCCGAGTTTACGTAATGCTCTCAATATAGCTCTTCGGGTTGAGGTCGCTGTGTATGTCCATACCTAAGAGACTGAGACCAGTCTGGATGGGTAATAGGTTGCTCTGGAAGGAGGGTTGGGGAAGAAATGCGGACTTTTTAGCAGTGACAGCGCAGACCTGTGTTTTTTTGGCATTGGACCAGATTATTAGAGCCCCATTTATAAATGCGGTCTAACTCCTCGTCCAGCTCAATGACAATCTTCCGTCTCGACTCCACTACATCGGCCTGCTTTGCCGCAGGGTGACCCAAATAACGCCGATGTACTGTACTGTCGTCTGCATAGCAATGAATGTTACCCAACGATAACATATCATTGATATGCAGAAGGAACAGCGTGGGCGATATTATAGAACCCTGCGGCACTCCGGCGTTCACCTGCAGAAACTGTGAGGCACTGCTTTCGCAGAGTACGTGAATGCTGCGCTCATGCAGGAACCCGGCGACCCAATCGCATAGGCGAGGTGGCAAGCCGTATGACGAAAGCTTGGAGAGAAGCGAACGATGCCAAACTCGATCGAAAGCCTTGGAGATGTCCAGGCTAACAGCCAGTGCTTCTCCGTACTTGTCCATTGCTTCACCCCACAGGTGTGTTATGAACGCCAAGAGATCACCCGTTGATTGTTTCGGTCTGAACCCGTATTGTCGATCATGAATCAGGGAGTGATCTTCTAGGTAGCGAATGAGTTGCCTGTTTATGATTCGCTCAAAAACCTTGCAAAGGACAGAGGTGACAGCAATAGGTCGATAGTTGGCTGGGTCGGACCTATCCCCTTTTTTGGGGACCGGCTGGACGTTCGCCTTTCTCCAAGCCTCCGGCACAATTCCAGTAGAGTACGAGAGGTGGTATAGGCGTGTCAGTACTGGAGACAACTCGGGGAGCACATTTTTTAAGGACGACTGCCGGTATACCGTCAGGACCGCTAGCCTTCCGCATATCAAGTGACTGCAGCACGGCACGGACGTCATGTTGTCTGATTTGGACGTCAGGCATTGAGGCACCACAGTGAGGGATGGTAGGTGGTTCCGCGCCGCAGTCATCGACACGCGAATTCGCCGCAAAGAGCTTCGCTAAAAGGTTAGCCTTGTCTAGCGGCCGATGGGCCAACATTTTTTTTTTTTATAAACGAGGGAGGCAAACGAGCAGGCGGGTCACCTGATGGAGAGTAATCACCGCCGCCCATGGACACCCGCAAAACCAGGGGAATCGCAGACGCGTTGCCGGCCTTTAAGGGAGACATAGGTTTAAGGAAGGAATTGGAAGGAGGGGGGGGGGGAAACACAACAGCACCAAGTGCCATTTTTTCACGCCGAATATTTGTGAGAGGGTGGTATTACGCCGGGCGAGCCGGCCCAATGCGTGCTGCAACGCAGCGTGGCTCTACCACTCAGTCAGTGTCACTCATTTAGCACCACCCAGGGATCACGTGTAGGGTCTCAAGGGTAAACCTACGGACGCGAGCAACTTTGACCCCCAATGGATCTTATTTATAAGAAATATAATTATAATCAATTATATAACTGATATTAAACTTCCTCGTTACGTATATACACCTATTAATTTCAACAAAACTAAAAGTAATATGTAGTAGGCACATAATATGAAATTTAATAATATTAAAATTATTATGAGTTCGCCTGTACCTCATGTCAATTTATGTAGAAGTTTGCTAGTAAATTTAATGACTTTCTAGTGTAAAAGTCAAATAACAATTACACTCTTAGAGGGTACTATTTCCGGTACCATTTATTGAGATAGAAATGAGAGCCATTGCTGGTTCTGTTTTTGCGCTACGAGGTGAGTACACTAGGCGTAGAACCTACGCCTAACGTACTCACCAAACTATGTCTATAACTTTTTAACTATAAAGGTACTATTTATTTCCTTTGGGCACTATTTGGTACTATTTGGGTACAGTTTTTTGACATACTAATTAAAGTTGTAGCTTGCTCAGATTTCTCAAACTGAGGTGAGTACGCTAGACGTAGGTTACGCCTAGCGTACTCACCTCAGTTTGAGAAATCTAATCTCACTAAGTACTCACCAAACTATGTCTATAACTTTTGAACCATAAGGGTACTATTTATTTCCTTTGGGCACTATTTGGTACTATTTGGGTACAGTTTTTTGGCATTCTTGAAATAACAGAATTCCATGGTGAGTACGCCAGGCGTAGGTACACGTCGCTGCCTTGGCCGCTACCGTAGCTGAGCGAGCGTGACCGCCGGGGACTAGGGGCCGTAGTTTGGTGCTGTCGTTCATGAAGGGAAAGTTGCCGAAATCGCCACGCTTGCGTCAGAAGAGTTGGCGATCGCAGTGTGATATGGAGGTAAGTGACAGAGGATGCTGCTGCCCATCCTCTGGGTTGATCTCTCAGTCGCTTTCTATGACTCCCGCGGGAAGAGGGGGCTGTGCTATTCTTTATCTTTATCCTCGGGCCCCGGCACCTGCACGGAAGATAGAAGACGATTGCGCCTGATTATATGTAGGTATGTATGTGAGAGATTGGCAATTAAATTCAAATTAATAATTATGTAATTAAAGTTTGCATTTAAAATAAATATTTAAATCTGGAATCATCATATTGATACTAATTAGAAAACATGAAAACCCTGCCGCGCTCCCCACACGCCATGCGTCACTAGAGCTTGTTTGTGCTTCTTTCTGTATATAAGGCCGCCTTCAGGCATCTCAGGCAGCACGACGGAGCTCTGATGGTCGACATAGTATTGAGGTATGCTATGATGGTGTAACTAAATTATGTATGTATGTTACAAGAAATAGTAGTAAGTATCAATTTCTATTACTTATGTAAAATGACAAATGGCTAATTATTTTAATAATATAATTTTGCTAACATATTTAGACGGGATTTAACGCAAATACTACTTAGTAAAGGCATTCTACGTATACCTTTTATACCCTACGTTTCGACCGAGTTGCACCGGTCACGGGCTGACTCTAATGATAACGATGACTCATAATCATACTGATAATGGAACGCGAAAGTTTAAAAGTGTATAATATAATTTTACTGTAATTATTAATTATAATTAAAACTAAATGTGTCGTATATTATTACTGTCTGCCAATTAATCTTGTTAAAAGGAATGTACTTGAGTTAAATTATTTGGTGTGGTTCGATTCCCGCCTGAGGTCGTCGAATTATTCATCGTAGGTACACTTTTGAAAAAAGTTTGCCTTTATTCCTTATAGATCCACTTTCATATTGTACCTACAGCAAAGCAGAAAAGCGATAGGGATGACAAGTTAAATTTTGTCACTCGAATTTAAAAAGAAAATAAAGTACCAATTGTTTTTAGGATTCCGTAGCCAAATGGCACAAAACGGAACCCTTATGGATTCGTCATGTCTGTCTGTCCGTCCGTATGTCGCAGCCACTTTTTTCGAAACTATAAGAACTATACTGTTGAAACTTGGTAAGTAGATGTATTCTGTGAACTGCATTAAGATTTTCACACAAAATTAGAAATAAAAACAATAAATTTTGAGGCTTTCCCCATTCTTAGAACTAAAACTCAAAAAAAATTTTTTTTCATCAAACTCAATACGTGTGTGGCATCTATGGATAGGTCTTCAAAAATGATATTGAGGTTTCTAACATCATTTTTTTCTAAACTGAATAGTTTGCGCGAGAGACACTTCCGAAGTGGTAAAATGTGTGTCCCCCCTCCCCCCCTGTAACTTCTAAAATAAGGGAATGATAAAACTAAAAAATATATGATGTACATTACCATGCAAACTTTCACCGAAAATTAGTTAAAACGTATCTAGTAAGTAGTTTTAATTAATTTAAATAAATACACTATTATTAAAACATCGATCAAACTTACAACGAACTACAAGAACTTTTTTATGATGTTACTTGCTGCTACGGAACGTAAGAGCGTCAACGCATAATTATGTGCGTTGCCGGCACGACCGGCAGTGAATTTGTTAATTACACTTTTTGGGTACACATGTTAACACAACTGTACCCAAAAGTGTATCTATTAGGAAACGCTACATTGGTTTTTAAAAAGTGGATCTATAAGGAATAAAGGCGAACTTTTTTCAAAAGTGTATCTACGAGGAAAGTGTACCTACAAGGAATAATTCAGGTTGTCGTCCTTTTTTCAGTGTTTAAAATTTTACTTAAGTATATTTAAGCGTTAATAAAACTTACTTGGTTAAAATAATATAGTTGGACGACCCATCTCCGAGGTCTCGGGTTCAATTCCCGGTCGGGTCAATTTAGAGAAAGACTGTTTTTCTAAATTGATTTCGGGTCTAGGTATTTTTTCCGTTATAGAACCATATTAACGAGTTCCAGAACAATACTCATCTTGGTCTAGATAATATTGGTGTTCAAGCGTATTTAAAAAAAAAAAGATCAAATCACTCTTTTTTTTTTATCTCCTACATTTATGTATGCTTAATAAGTTATAATTATTATTATTTGAAACTTCAAGCCTAGAAATAAACATTTAAAACACAACACTACATTCTTTATACACATCCACACTCATACTTTGAACGTAGGCGAAAGCGGCGTCACGCTGGAATACTTGCGGGCCCATCGTGCCTCCCTGGACAGCCCCGAGGAATTTTGGACAGGGGTTGGCAACGAGCTTGAGTGGACCAAGCCCTGGGACAAAGTATTGGACAACACCAACCCGCCGTTCACTAAATGGTAAGTACCTTTTAAAAATAATAATGAAACGCCCTACTGGGATCGCTCTATCATCACGGATAGGACTATTGTCGCTAATCACCGCCTATGATTCGGTGCCGCATACGTGGTTGGTGAGGATTTTAGAGTTATATAAAATTGATATAACTTTAAAATCCTTTTTGATGTCAGTATGCGGCTGTGGATCACGGTCTTGTGTCAACCAGGATGTCGAGATAGTGTTTTTGCCACGCAGGATCTTATAAGGATAGAGCGTGGCATATTCCAGGGCGACAGTCTGAGTCCTTTATGGTTTTACCTAGCTTTGAATTATTCTCTTAGTACTTTGTTGAGAAATTCAAGGTTAGGCTGTCGACTGCGGAGAGGGGGTGAAGTTATGTCGCATTTGTTGTATATGGATGACCTCAAGTTGTTCGCACCAAACAGCTAAGACTTGGTGAAACTGCTGAAAATTACTGAGACTTTCAGCAGTGCCATCAGGATGGAGTGTGGTGTGGGTTATGCATGTACAGCGTGGGAGAGTAGTAAATCCAACCAATTTACAACTCTCCGAAACGATAAACTTCAGATCTCTCTCGGAAGTTGAAACTTATAAATATCTTGGTATGTCACAGTCTTTGGGCGTTGAGGACAGGGACATAAAACAGTCATTACGGGAGCGATTCTTTTGCCGCCTAAGAAAAGTACTTAACAGTCTTTTATCGGGTGGCAATAAGTCGCGTGCTTTTAATGGCTGGGTTATGCCTCTGCTCACATACTCCTTTGGCATACTAAGATGAACTCACACGGAATTGGACGCCTTGGATAGAAGAGTCCGTCAAATGCCGTGGAAGTCGTGACTTCCAGAATGCTACACCCGTGCTTATCTGTTATGAGGCTGTAGGTACATCCCGCGGAGATGTGGGGGTCGCGGCTTTTTAAATGCCAAGGACCTACATAACCGTGAGGTATGCAGTCTCAGGGATTATTTCCTTAACAGTGAGTGCGGGATGCATTTGGATGTCGTGGCAGTTGATAGACACTTTACGCCGCTCTCCTTTGCAACAGGAAACTGGCGCAAACCAGTGGTGCTAAGCACTCTCGATCGCAAGGACATATGGAAGAGCAAGCGAGCATCTTGCTCTAACTGGGCCTGATGTAGATTTGCCTACCTCGGTGAACTGGCTACGTTTCGGTGACCTCTTTGGGGAAACCGAAGGTTTTGTCTGTGCCATTGAAGATGAAGTTATCAAGACGAATAACTACCGGAAATATATTATGAATGACGGTACGGTCGACATCTGTCGGGCATGCCGCCGTCCTGGAGAATCACTCCGACATATTATTTCCAGTTGTTCTCAACTTGCTAACGGAGAGCATTTGCACAGACTCAACCAAGTAGCCAGAATAATTCACCAGCAACTTGCTTTTCAATATGGCCTTGTTGAATTAGAGGTGCCGTACTATAAGTACACCTGCGCCAGTTCTCGAAAATGGTCATGCAACGCTCTACTGCTACTGGGATCGCTCTATCATCACGGACAGGACTATTGTCGCCAATAAGCCTGATATCGTGGTCGACCGATCTCAGCGCCAAGCAATATTGGTTGATATCACCGTACCTCATGATGAGAACCTCGTGAAAGCCGAGAAGGACAAGCTCAGTAAGTACCATGACTTGGCTCACGAGGTTACCGCCATGTGGGATGTGGATTCAACCATTATTGTACCGATAGTCGTTTCGGCAAACGGTCTTTTAGCTAAGAGCCTCGATCAACATCTAGAGAGGCTCTCGCTAAAAGGTTGGGTTAAGGGTCAGATACAGATTAGGCGATTAGTTCCTGACTCGCCGGATTCCTGATTGGGCGGATTCTTGTTTCGTCGGATTTTAGTTGAAGTAAAACTATAGAAACATCGCGGCTTTACCTATCTATTGAAAAAATGCAGACATTTCGGTACATTAATATAAATATTTATTTGTTCTTAATTTAATAACGTCTGTTACGTTAACAGCTAACGTAACAGATAAAAATGTTTAAAGGAAAATCGTAATTTCTTTGAATAATATGAATCAAACCCATTTCTAAGTATGTAATTTAAATTATGTCCGATAGTGGCAACAAAATAATAATTCACACAATAATAAATATAACTACATGTTTTCTTTACTTAAGCGATATTATTATATTAATATTTCCGACAAAACAAGAATCCGACGAAACAAGAATCCAGCGAAACAAGAATCCGGCGAATCAGGAACTATCCGATAAGGCAGTACTCCTTGACACGGCACGTATTGGCAGGAGATTCCTCACTCTGCAGCCCTAACCACCGATACCTTAGGTCTATCCCCGCTGCCGGTGGCAACCTAAGTAGGTTAAGTTTTTTTTTATAATATTTTATGTTGTTATAATGTTTTTATATGAAATATTGTAAAAAAATTCTTAAGATCTACTTATTAAAGAGAATAATGATAATAAATTATTTATTTCGGAATAGGATGGTACAATGGCGGACTCCGTCGCTTTACCAGTCTAAAGGTCAAAATCCCTTGCACACCGCGTCTTATATTTGGTACGGGCACGCACCCGGGCGGGCGGTGCGCTTCATACGTAAACCGCTGCAAAGTGGTAAAGCGACGGTGACCCCGACCGTACATCTTCCATTATTAGTTGTTAGTAACAATGATGACTTATAACTAGTGATGTACAAGCCTCGAGTCTTTGAGTTCTAATTTTGGAGACTCAATTCAGATTTGCACGGCTCTGTAAGCTTGATAGGCTCGGAGTCCCGAGTCTAGTTGAGCACGAGCTCTCTGAGCAACAACTCGAGCCTTTAAAAGAGCTCGAGTCTTAAAATGAACTCGAGCTTTCAAGAATAAATGAAGTTTAAAAAAATTACTTGAAGCTCAACGCTGAACAAAGCTCGAGGCGAGATTTCAGATGAATTTTAATTAAGGAATTAATTATTCAATCATATTTTATTTCTCTGATTTTCATAATCAAATTCAAATTTCATGATTCAAATAATTGTGAATCAGTGTTATAAATGAACAATCATTGCTTTTTAAACAAACTCATCGTTGTTTTGTATTAGCATGCTAACTTTAAAACATCAAATAACTCATCACAACAAAAGACTAGAGCTCAAAAAAAGACTCGATCTTGAGCTCGAGCTCTAATGTCACGCTCGAGGCTCACGTAAACTCGGAGTCGTAACGAGCTTTGTAAACGACTCCGAGCCCTAAGTAATAGGACTCGGAGAGCTCGAGTCTTGTACACCACTACTTATAACTATGTTAATTTAGTACTTACACTATAAACGAAACATTTGTTTTAAGAGTAACATTAAACCTTATTTATATAAATAAAAATCAATTGCCACGAATGTTCATTCGCGCATCCCTTGAGAAGGGATGCACCTATTTGGCTAATTCTCTTTTTGTTGTGTTTATAATTATTAGGGCAAGGTTTGTATGAAATATTTTTTTTGGAAATTCGTCATTCGTCGCGTGTTTGATTCCCAGCGGGGGTACATCTTTGTGTACTTGGTTTGGTTGGTATGGTAGGGCTGTTGATTCCGCCTGGCTAGCTACCACCATCTTATCTAAAGTCTGTCGCCATAACAACGATGTGTTTAGCATTGTTTTCTTCCGACAGTTTAGAGAGGATATAGCCGTTCCTCAGTGGTTAAGGATTCCGGGTGAGGCGCGCTTCCACCTTCGGCCTTATCGTCACTTATTAACGGCTGTGATGAAGGCCAAGCGCTTACCCGTTGTAGAATATAAAAACAGATACAAGCTGCTATCCTAGCAGGGGTGATTCTGATGATATATGCCTTAGGTGGGTTGGTGGAGAGATGTCGGTCTGCCACAACGCCGTGGACCGCCACGTCGCCAGCGGCAGGGGCGAACAGCTAGCGTTGGTGCACGACTCCCCGCTCACCGACACTGTGAGAAAGATCACCTATTCGGAGCTTCAGGATCAGGTTCGTTCGTAACATTTTTCTACTTGCTCTTCTGTAGTACGATAATGATTTAAGCGACTCTGCGCTCGGTGTTCGGTGCGTCGCTCATGGCAACCTACTGCCATACTGCCCAGGAGGCGCGCCGGCCGAACTACCTAAACTGCGGATTGACACCCCCCTGGCACTACCACACGCTGTACTATGCTAATTATCATGAATTCCGTGCAGGTGTCCCGTATCGCCAGCAAGTTGTCTTCCCTGGGCGTGACGCAGGGATCCAGGGTGCTGATCTACATGCCCCTGATCCCGGAAGCCATCATCGCAATGCTGGCCACCAACCGGATCGGCGCCATTCACTCCGTCGTCTTCGGAGGTAAGGATCCATCATCAATGTCATTAAGTTTATTCAATACTGCTGGCCGTCCGCAACTTCGTCCGCGTTTAACAGCCCGTACCCCGTGGTGACATATTTCTATATTTTTTTTCAAAAATGCGTTTTAAATAAACAAATTACATAGGTATTGGTAAAACGAACACCTCCGTGATTTGCTGGTGGCGGCACTGACACTGAGAGCATTATACACTGACAAGTGGGGATGCGTTCATAGAGAATGTATGACAAAAACCCTGTGCCGGGGTAGATAGTTTCGCTTAGCGGTGAAAGAATACTACTTACCACCCCCTTCTACCCTTGGGTTTCGTAAAAGGCGACTAACGCATAAAGATTGCCCATACATCCAACAGCTTAGAGCGGCGATGGGCTCACCACCTGCCGAGCTGAGCACATGTGCAGTCGCTATTTGGTGAAACGTGGACTATGGCAGAGTACTACTTTTGCGGTCCTCATTGCCTAGTCTCTGACTAACTCTTCGGGGATAATAGTCGTGATTATACCTACGTAGTTTCAATTACGTAGGTATATGCAATATTTATACACGCTAGCAGGTCAACTTACCTAAACTCGTCATATTTGATTAACGCTTAAATAACTACAAAACTGTCAAAACATTTGATATTGATCCATTAATTATACAAAAATTAAAGAAAATGTCATTTTGTAGTTGGTTGACCTGCGCTGGCGTCTGTACTTCTGTCTTCTACTCGATTAAATTACTAGAACAAGTGCGAACTAGGCTTAAGATTATAGAGTGAGACCCTACCTGGTACCTTGTCGATTGAAGGTTTCGCTGCGAGGGAGCTGAGGACCAGGATCGAGCATGCGGAGCCAGCTGTGATCATCGCCGCGAGCTGCGGCGTGGAACCGAATAAGATAGTCAGGTTAGTAGTTACAAAAACAACAAGAAAGAAAAATAAAAAAAACTGCTCTATGTCGTAGCGTTCGAGTCAGATGACTATACAGGGTTAATTTTGGAACCCCCGTAATTTTTTTTCACGTGATTCTATAACAGCAGTACTTACCTAAGTACAACCAAATAATCATATAAAAAATATATTTTTCTTTAACGTTTTTTTTTTGTTTTTAATCATTGGCACCTAGCGCGCGGCCTATCGCGGTTATCAAAGCGCATGCGCGTGACCGCTATGATTCACCCCGTGCACCAATGACAGCGCGCCATCACTTGGACCGCGAGGGTGAGCGCACGCACATAGAAATATAGGATTTAAAAAGCAGCCAAAAATTGTGTTTAAAAAAAGTAAACATTTATAATTTTTAAGTACTTATGTCAAATATTTTATTATTACTTTTTTTTAACCCATATTTACTTTTGGCGGGGGGTCCAAAGTTAACCATATAGAGTAGATATAATACCTAAGGGCGCCGGGCGCTTAAACCACCCTAAACATAAAACTAACTGATCCATTTTGGTTTCACATACCTACTTACAAACTTCAATATTCTAATGAAACTTTCTTTGCTTATTTAAATATTCTCTTTATTTTAATTAAGCATACTTAAGTATACATTTCAATATCATTTATTCAATTTAGGCTATAATAATTAGAGCACTTATGAATGTCGCTATGCCATCGGTTCGTAAGTCTAACTATTGGGCGGGAGCCTTGTACTGAGAAGAACCGGCAAGAAACTCAGTAAGGACATTTCTTTTCTCTGTTTCTTTTACAGCGTCAATACAAATTGGAAAATGCCCTCCCTAAAGATTCATGTACATCGAAATGTATAAGGCTGTTAATCGCAAATCACCCTTAACTCTATATATTTATCATATAATACATAAAAGTAATAGGATATACCTACTCATATATACTCGTAGTTAGTATTATTCACATATTGCTTACTTTAAATGATCGAAGATAATGCTCTTTTATGTTATTCGTAACCTACCTACTGTTGTGTTGTAGGCACTGTTGTTTATATCAATAATATTCAATACTTTTTAATTTATTTGGCTCGAATAGTAAATAAGGTGTCACAAACAATGTCACAAACAATTATTATTAATGAGTGTTGGTAAGGCCGATGATAAGCGGCTGAAACAATGGCATGCTTAACATTTGAGTAGGTACAAACGACGTACAGACAGACACCTGCCACAAAATATCAAAAATCCTTAATAAATTTTGATAAAAGGAGAACCGGCACTTTCCATAGAAAAATGCTTAATTTGTATACAATAGAATTTGGTCATAAAGTAAAGCCAATATTATTCGTTACCTAAACCAAGTTTTGTCTTATTTTTATCGAATCGCGGATAAGAGTTATTTAATTATTAATATATTTAATATGGAAACACTAATTCTTCAAAAAACAGACATGTTATTTTAAAAATGCAGCATAAACTTGGCATAAACCATATTTCTTTTGCTTCTACTAAAGGGAAATGTCAACAATGCCGTCACGTCATGTTTGATTTGACAGTTGACAGCTAGTGGCTGTCATTTGTCAACAACTAGCATTTGTTGACAGCTAATGCCAGTTAAATAATGAATAACAGATTAAAAAATTAAAAAAGTATACAGCTTAAGCATAAAATGCCGGGTCTCCTTTGAATGTTTAGGATAGGTTAATCTGATGGTTAGCGACACTTTCTTCAAGCTTAACAAATCATGTCACACGCCAATTTTAAGAGAAATTGTGCGCTTTCAATAATAAAATAAATACACATAGCGTAGTACGTAGGCAGTCCATAGTCCACTTTTCACCAAATAGCAACTGCACATGTGCTCAGCGTGACAGGTGGTGAGCCCATCGCCGCTCTATATGCTGTTGGATGTATGTGCAGTCTTGGACAGCCCCCAACATCGTAATATTTGGTTAATTTGCGTTGATAATGCTCAAGTACACTTTAAGCATACATGAGGAGCTCGATGGCGCAGCGGCTAGCACGTTCGGTTTGCGATTGCCCACTAAGCAACTTTGGCAATGCCGGGTCGCTGGATGGGTGACCAAATTAAAAACATCTCGTGCTTCGGAAGGCACGTTAATCCTTTGCGCACCGTAAAACCAGACACAATTGTAAACCTATTGTCTCGCGACCGCCGGCAGTCTTATGACCCTTGAAGGGTAAGCCGTTGGTCGCGGTTGTTGTCGTAACATGACAGTCGTTAAAACCCACCAACCCGCATTGGGCCAGCGTGGTGGGCATAAAGAAATGTAATATGTGGTGGTGGGTTATTGCCTATCATCACCACGTGCTCCGTGCCCAGCAGTGGGACGTTAATAGGCTGATGATGATGGCACTTTAAGCTATATCATCTGTTGTTTTCTGGCAGGTACAAAGATATATTGGACGAGGCGCTATGCCAGAGCTCGCACCAGCCGCGCACCTGCATCATCTACCAGCGCCGCCGCGTGCTTGAGTGCACGCTAGAGAAGGGCCGGGACATATCCTGGCGGGAGGCGCTGGAGGCCGAGCCGGTGCCGTGCGTGTCGGTGGAGGCGAACGAACCGCTTTACATACTGTACACGTCCGGTGAGTTATCAAAATAATAATTATAATGGAAAATGTCCAATGGGAGGGCATTTTCCAATTTGTATTGTCGCTGTAAAAGAAAAAGAGAAAAAAAATGCCCTTGCTGAGTTTGTTGCCGGTTCTTCTTAGTACAAAGCTTCCGCCCCATAGTTAGGACTTACGAACCGATGGCATAGCGACATTCATTAGTGCTCAATTATTGTAGCCTGAATTGAATAAATAAATTTTACTTTGACTTTGAAAAAAATTAAAATCACAATTATTATTCAACATAAACCTTTACAGGCACTTATTAACGTCAAAAACAAAAATAACAGTTAACTAACGTGTAGTTAAATCTAAAAAAGATAATCTTACTAACTAATCTACCCGCCTAACTAATTTACCACCAGTAGGCTTACTCTTGAAACACAATTGCATTACTTAATCAATTTCCAATCACAAATCTAAAAAATGTCAAATGGCACGTTTGTAAGCGACAATTTTTACCATTTTTGCGCCACTTTAAAATCAAATTGAGTGGAAATTGATTGAACAAATTGTTATCGAGATGGCGTTCTGGAATTATCTTTACTTATCCCAATATCGATACATATTAATCGCATTGGAATTGTATTAAGATTGAGTTTTCGTTCAAGAGTAACCCCCCTGTTTGGATTTTGGGAGAGCCTTCGACTGAGAAGAACTAGTACTAGAACTAAACGACATAATAAAACATACATACATTTATTCACGAGTATTATCCCCGAAAAGTTGGTCAGAGACTAGGCAATGAGGACCGCAAAAGCAGTCCTCTGCCATAGTCCACTATTCACCAAATAGCGACTGCATATGTGCACAGTCATTATAACATTATGTGGATAAGACATAGGCTGGCAAATGAACACGTGGCAGTTTCATGATATGCGGGACGGGGGATGGAAGGTTGCGGGGGGCGGGGAAGAAGAGTGCGGGCGGCGCGGCGTATTAGGAACGTCAGTTGTGATGTCACCTCTCCCCGCCGCCCATAACTATGTGGTTTCCAAAAAACGTTTGCAATCACAGTATGGATACGAGACATTCGGCTTTGTTAAGGGTCTTTTTACACCCCGTATAAGAAAGAAACAACCCACCAGCCCGGATTGGGCAAGCGGGGTGGTTGTTTGGACGATTCATAACACTTTCAAAAACACTGGTTGCCAAACTGAACCTGACTCTCGATCGTGTCTCTAAGTGGGGATCTGAAAACCTGGTCGAGTTTAATGCCTGCAAAATCCAGATTTGTGCATTCTCGTCCAAGGTAACTCCCTTCCTTACTCTTCCCTCTCTTCAAAACTCTCCGTTACCCATTTCTGTAGAGGTCTTCATTACATTGGTCCTGAAGCGCAAACTCATTAACTGACAGAGTGCTACTCTGCGCTTTAAAACGGACTTAACGGACGTAGGCTACAAAGCTGCCAAGCTCAAATGGGTTAGCGCTGGTCACGTTAGCCGCATGCATCCCGACCGCAACAAGTGTCAGGGGAACAGGGAGTGTAAACACGTGTAAATGAACCGCAGATATGATGTTAATAGACTGATTTATTTTAGAACGTCTTCCGCTTATTTATTTTATTTTTTTATTAATTTAATTATCTATTAGTACGGAAGGACTTTATCATGATCTTATGAACTACGTGAGGACGTCACGAACCGCCACACTACACAATGGGAGATTGGCCCAGAAAGAGGTGACGAGACGATCTGGACTTGCTCCGTGATCTGGACGCACACCAGACTGACTGGCGTGTGGCAATACTTCATACTCGATCGCACCTGAGTCTTGTACAGCAAACAGCGCTGCTCGGGAGTGAAAAACCGCCTCACCTTATTGAGAATACCCAACTTCGGGAGGCAGTTAAAATAAA